>CM032333.1:41256698-41856698 GCA_019022515.1 Quercus aquifolioides
ATTTGGAGTTGTAGTGTAGATAGATGGAAATGGTTTTGCTAAGTTAGTGATTGAGATTTATATAGAAGACAAAGACAATCAGAATAGCTAAGAGTAGCGAAACAGAAAAACTCGATACCAGAGGACAAGTACAACTATCTTTATCTGTATCAGTTGGGATTGTGTTGCATGCAATTTTGATGGGCTAGACTTCTACTTTGGATTTACCTAGCAAGTTTCCACTTGTATTGCAATTTTGACTGTAACAACTAACAAGATAATGTAAAATTCGTTTGACCAATGATGTGGCAATTCAAATGACTTCTCTTTTCTTCTTCTTCTTCTTCTTTTATTTTTTTTTTATTTTTTTTTTTTGGATAAAAAATCAAAATTTTTATTCATGTCACTCGCTAGATATACATTAGACAAATGATAAAGGACCAAAGGAAATACAAAATTTACTTTTGAAAAAACATTTATCAATTGAACTATTAATTAATGTAATTGATGTCACTCTAACAACTTTTAAATAAATATTGAATTATTATTTTGTAACAACTAACAAGATAATGTAAAATTCGTTTGACCAATGATGTGGCAATTCAAATGACTTCTCTTTTCTTCTTCTTCTTCTCTTCTTCTTTAATTTTTTTTTATTTTTTTTATTTTTTGGATAAAAAATCAAATTTTTATTCATGTCACTCGCTAGATATACATTAGACAAATGATAAAGGACAAAGGAAATACAAAATTTACTTTTGAAAAAACATTTATCAATTGAACTATTAATTAATGTAATTGATGTCACTCTACAATTTTAAATAAATATTGAATTATTATTTTGTAATTAATGACACATTAATTTATAAGTTCATAAGGTAAAATTTAGGGTGAGTGAGTGTGACCATATTTGACATGACCCAAGAATGTAACTACTGTTTTTGGCGGATGAGTTTTTTTGTCTAAGTGGGTTAACCCATTTTAAAACAATTTATGAATAGATCAATTTGTGTTGGCATGTTTAATCAGCAATGAACCCGAAAATAACTCAATTTATATTAGTAAATGTCAATTTATCTAACCTAATTTGAATTCTGTAAAAGAAATTTAATGGTTATATAACTAGTTCCCAAAATTCCATAGATCCATCTATCAAAGTAGCCACTGAAAACACCACACTCAACATTAACAAAGTTATTGAATGGTGCTTACTTGCAACCAATTGTGTAAAACCCCATGAGGTCAAATAAAAAATAATTTTAACTTAGATGCATGTAATTAAGAGCATTCAAATCAAGAAATTCTATCACATTCTATTTTACCATCCAAAAAGCCACTTTATCAATTATACAATACAGTTTTATAATATTTCCAGTATCCCAACTTTTATTTTCCTATTCTACTCATTAAAAATATATTTCTATACAATAAAATAATATATCATACATCACCATCAATTTAACAATACAACACATTCATTTGTTCTTTCTCTCTCTTTCTTACTGTTCAAGAACCACAATTTACTAAACCACCGTCACCACCAATCTCACCACCACTGCACTACACACACTTGACACACCACCACCAGCAACCATAATCTACCGTCAACACCAAAAAAATAAAAAAATAAAAATAAAAAAACACAACAACCACGGTCAAACCCATCGGAGCCATCACCAGCAAACCCATAAAAAAAAAATCAACGATCCACGCCAATCCAAATCATCGGAGCCATCACTAGCAAATCTAGCCGCCGATCCACGCCGATCCAAACCCACCATCAACTGATCCCAGCCCACCATCATGCCCAGATCAAACCACGAACCCAACCCAGCCCTAGTGCAAGCCTTGAACGAGAAAGAGAGATGTGAGATGAGAGAAAAAGTGAGGACTGAGAGAAAGAGGGACTTTGCAGAAAAAAAAAAAATGGGAGAGAGGATTGAAGGAGAGAGAGGACTGATGGAATAAAAAACTAATATTTAGCTTTAGAACTGCACTATAGCACTATTGCAAAAAAATTAGCAACAATTGTATTTTAGAAGTCCAGATGAAGCCACTTTTTTGGTTGGAAATGGTAAAATGGGCTTGGCATTGGCATTTAGCATGCCCAGTACGAATGCTCTAAGTATTCCATATGTCAAAAAAAAAAAAAAACTCCTCCAGTATATTTTACATTCCCAATTATAACAGAAATAATTCTCAATCCACGTATAACCACTAAATCAGTGTGATATTAAAAAGCCATGGGCCGATGCTAAAAAACCTCTTCAGCTAACACCTGAATGAGACCAGATTAGTTTTGTGAAATTTTAGTAGTGTTCGGCTAACGAGAAAGGTCATCACATTAAATTCTTATTTTAAGTACATGGCTCAACCATATAAGTTATGTAGTTGTTCAGTTGGTATCAAAAAAAAAAAATATATATATATATATATATATATATAAGTTATTATGATTTTAGATTGAGATTTCTTCATGTATATATAAGTTAAATCCTTAGACCTTTCTAAGAACAAAATTTATGGTCAAGTTGGTCAAGTTCCAAGATGATTGGGGAGGGATTCATTACTTTTTGTTGATTTTTGTGACAACTTGCTTCAAGGACCATTTCCCATTCTAAGATTTCTTAGGCTGCAATATATCTTTGTCTCCAATAACAAGTTAATTGGAAAAATCCCTTCTTTAATTTGTAATGCAAGTTCCGTTGAAGTCCTAGATTTGTCTCATAAGCACTTAAGTGGCATGATTCTAAAGTTTTTAGTACACTCTAATATCCTCAAAATGTTGGATTTGCAAATGAATATTCTTCATGGTACCATCCCATCAACATTTGCCGAGGGAAATACTTTTAGGAATATTAACCTTAATAGCAATCAATTAGAAGGGCTATTGCCACAATCTTTGGCAAATTATAGGAATTTGTAAGTTCTAGATCTCGGAAGTAAAAAGATAAATGGAACCTTCCCTTATTGGTTGGAAGGTCTTTTAAAGTTGCAAGTTCTTGTCATAAGATTAAAACAAATTGCAAGGTCATATTTGCAATCCTAAGACCAAATCTCCTTTTTCAAATTTGAGAATCATAGGCATCTCTAACAATGACTTTAATGGTCCTTTGCTAATAAAATATTTAAAATATTTGAAAGCCATGACAAATGTAGATGAAGGAAAAGTTGCTTTGAAATATACGGGAGTTGAGTATTGTTGAGGTTCAAAATTGCCTACAGTCTAAGACCCAAAGAAATAGCATGTTGGGCCAATAGAGAAAATAAGGGGCTAGATTCACGTGATAAAGAAAAGAGAAAAAGAAAGAAGAAAAGGGTGGGAAGCCCAAAGAATTGGGATCCAACGATCCATGGAAGAACAGAATTTGAAATACATGAAGTAAGAGAAAGGCCCAAACCGACTAGGATCAACAGACAAAAAGGAGCCCAATAAGAAGAGCTGGGCCGAGATCCTAGAAGTCACCAGAGTCTGGGGATCTCTGGAACGAACAACACAGTATAAGTAAAATTGAAGCAGGATAAAAGACAAAGAGCATGCAGGTCTCATGCGCCCAAACAAACAGTGGAATCAGAAAAGTACAGAAGCAGAAAATGCAAGAACAAAGGAGCTATTCCCCAAGGTCCCTAGAATGAGAAAAGAATAAAAGAGGTAACTGGGAGGGAGCTTTCAACCCAGTAGCAAAAGATTCCAGTTATTCAAGAAAATGACAAGAATGGAGTGCAACCAAAAAACTGGGAGGGTGAAAGAAAGGACTAAAGATCAGCGGGCCTGAGGAGAGCTTAAAATGGAAAATTAGCTATGGGGCTTTCAGCTTGGTCGCACCAAAAGGAGGAAGCTATGAGAAAAAAGGAAACGACCAGCCCTTGAACAAACTGACACAGCACAAACTCTAAGGGGCAAAAGGGAGAAATGACTGGTACCCCCAGAACCCTAGAGTTGCACTATAAAAGAAGGAGGAAGTCCTTGCTAACGGGCATTCAGAGATTGAGGGACTCATTGATTTTTATCTAGACACACATCGCCATTTTGGATTTCTAGAAAAGACACAAGAGTCATAAAAGGACTCTGTAAAATTCAAGGAAAACAGAGGAATCGCTCCCGGTATCCCCTAGACAGCCACTATTGCCCGTACTCGGATTCAAAAAATTCAAACTTTGCAAGTCTTTGAAGCTCGAATAGCTATCAAAGTTTGTAATTTTTGAACTTAGTTGAACCTTGTATCCCTTCTTAGTGAGCATTGTAATCATAACTAAATAAAATTTATAAAACGTCTCTCATTGATTCAAGGATCCCTAACCCCTTTTTCTTTTGCCATATTTTATCTGTTGCACATTTCCTTGCTGTTTGAACTGTCATTCAATACGAATATTTTCGTTTGTTAGTTTATTTGTGTTGTAGGAAGCTTGCTTTGTGCACCACTTAGTTTTTAAACAGCCTGTTAGCTGCGGTGAACTAAGCCCAGTCCACCAAGAACAATTATTTGGCCCAGGATTTTTGGGCCATTGTGCTGAGAAAAAGGCACCCTCACAAGTATTATTAGGATTCTTTGAATATAATGATTATTGGGTTGCATGTTGAGTTGGTGACAATCAAAACTATTTTCACAACTCTTGATTTTTCAAACAATAGTTTCACAATAGAGATGCCAAAAATAATTGGAAGGCTTAATGCACTCAAAAGGCTTAAATTTTCACACAATAACCTTATAGGTTATGTTCCTTCATCATTTGGAAATTTGATTAATCTTAAATGGTTAGACCTCTCTTTCAACAAGCTCAATGGGGAGATTCCCAAGTAATTGGCTATTCTTAACCTTCAATACTTCTTTGTCTCCAACAACAAATTAACTGGAGAAAGCCCTTCTTTAATTTGTAATGCAAGGTCCCTTGAAGTTCTAGATTTGTCTCACTACAACTTAAGTGGAATGATTCCAAAGTGTTTGGTACACTCTAATTTCCCCTCAATGTTGGATTTGAGAATGAATAGCCTTTATGGTACCATCCCTGCAACATTTTCCATAGGAAATTATTTAAGGAATATTAACCTTAATGACAATCAATTGGAAGGGTCATTGCCACAATCTTTGGCAAACTGTAGGGACTTGGAAGTTCTAGATATAGGAGACAATAAAATAAATGACACCTTCCCTTATTGGTTAGGAAGTCTTCTAAGATTGCAATTTCTTGTTATAAGATCAAACCAATTTCATGGTCAAATAGGCAATCCTAAAACCAAATTTCCTTTCCAAATTTCAGTTGGTTGGTGCTGTCTCTATTAAAATAATTAGTAGGCCTAAGATTTCTTTCCACCTTGCATTCTGGTTTTCAGTTATTATAATAATTGTATTTTATTGCTCTGATTTTTTTGCTTTGGGTGCATAGTTGCTGCTTTGCTTACGCTCTATTTGTTTCAGCATTAACGTTTTTTGGAAAATTGTTCATTTTCCGAAGAGCATTTTCTAGAAAACTGTCTCATTTTCCAGTGTTTGGTAACGACTTTGAAAATGAGCTTAAGAATGTTTTCTAGTGTTTGGTATGCAATTTTTAAAAAAATATTTCTTGTGTAATTTAAAACATGTATATTATGTGTTAAGGACTCTTTTTTTGCCCCATGTGGCACTACTTCACTGGCAACCCTTGCCACATCAACATATTTTTTATTTTTCGGGTAAAACTATTTAAAACCCAAAATAAGCTCATATTTCATTCAACTACATGGATTGGGCTCACATGGCCCATGAGATCCTTACTTCAAGATGCGGATTCATGGCCCACATTTCATTTTCATCAATTAGGATCATAACCCATGATATCATTAACATCAACATATAGATCGGGCTCACACAATGAATCAAAGCTTACGGCCCATATTACCTCTCTCATATTCATGGAAAGCGGTTTTTTCAACAAAAGCCCATATTCACACAAAACGACAACAAAACTCAAGGTACGTCATCTCATCTTCGGCTTATGACCCAAGCTCATGAGTCTCTTCGGAGAAACTTTAGGAGTCGTGGTTTGGAGGGCCAAGAGATATGTTCAGTAAAGTTTCAACGGTTTAAAGTTGATAAAAGAAACATGTTACTTGGCATGTCTTCTTCAACTCTCTGAACTCTGACGAGTCTGTGTGTAGTAGGTAATATATGGTAAGCATCTCTTATCACATAGTACTTAAAATGATAAAATTCTCCATTACTCTTTTCCTAAAACTTAATATTCATCATATGACAAATACTCAATATCACCAACCATCTAAATGCTAACAAAATAACTATTCATTCAATCTCCAGCTGTTGCTATACAAATTTAGAAACTTCATTATATTATTCTACATAAAATACATTACTACTTTCAGCTAAAATCCAACTCAAACACATGACCTAATCTAATTGGCGACCTTTAATCTCCAAATATATAAAATATTCATGATATTTCTGATACCCAGCTGTTGTCTGCCACAATCAGACCATATATTTCTCTGCCAACTACCAGAGCAGAGTTTTAAATACTCTTCTTGATCATTAAGATTATGTCACAACACAATGAGACCTTGACTAAATCTCTAAGGCTTCATTAACTTTCAACCAATCCCTCTATTACTTGCTAAAAATGTGTTGTAATAGAACCTTGGACCAAAAACACAAACACCCGAAAAATGAAACATTTCCAGCAAAACCCCAGCAATGTGCTCAGCACTTGACACCTGGCTGGAAGTGATATCATCAGCCATTTAATGCTGAAATCCCAGCAACCAGCTACTTTACCCAAAATAGCAAGATACTTTTGAAAGAGATCTTACCATTTTCAGCCAAATCCATGAAATAAATGTTGAATGTCTTTTCCAGCAATCTAAAATCACCCAGCTGACCTCATCTGCTTCTGCCCAAGGCAACAGCTGTCTTATGACAGCTATGACAACTGTCTCATGATAGCTGTCATAACTTTTCCTAACAGCTGGAATAGTTTTTTCAGAACAGATGTAACAAATGCAACAGCTGACCCAGCAGCCTGAGCATTACTGATTTTTTTCTCATTTAGCTAAAACCAAAACCAAGTAAAGAAACTACATTTCTCTTGCTAAAATACTTTCATTTTCTGCTACTCTTTCCCCAACAGCTCTTACCTAAAACAGCAAGAATACCTTAAAGCTCTTACTACTCCTATCTCCAAATACCTAAACACATCTCCATACTCTTCTCTTACAAATCTTTCCTCTTGGAAAGCAATCTCTACAACTTTTCCAGCGGTTATAATCTCACATTTTTACTATCTTTAAACTCTGTATCTCTCATACTTCCATATCATACATATTACAAATACTACATCCCACAAAACATTTATATCTTTTACCATCTCCACACTTCTCAAGAGATATCAAACACTCATACTAAAAAGTCCTTCTCATGAAAGGCATAAACTTCTAATGCTAAAGCCCTTCTCCTAGAATGCATCAAGATCTCATATCAAAGCCCTTCTCATAAAAGGCACAAATACATCTTACATAAAGCCCTTCTTTTAGAAGACACAAATACTCCATGCAAAAGCCTTCTCATGGAAGGCAACACTATTCATAACTTCACAACAACCAAAAGAGCATTGTCAAGGGGAAAATTCATTTAAGTGCATGATAAGAGGGGCAAGCTTAACCAGCCCCTACACAAAGCTAGACATGCTCTCTCTCCCTCTAGTTGCACCAATTTTCCCCACTTAATCTTGAAGTTATCATGGCAAACTGCTCCTCTACCGCTAGGGTCACTCTGTTGGGATATTATAAACTCACAGAAGCTGTACAGCTAGGGTTACAAACCATACAAAGATAAGTGACTTTGCTTCCATAATTTTAAATATACATCATTAAGTACTGATCAAAGTTATCATACCAAACATGTATTGTATATTTATTCGGCCATTATCATGATTCTTAAACTTTGGCTTCAACGGTTTTGTAGGCTTAAAAATACGCCAGTAGCCATTGAACCACGTGGCCTAATGTTGAGTTCCGGATGCAACTCCCCAAACAGAACCCGGGCCTAGTAAGGTCATCCCTCCAATGAACCACACGTGGCTGGGCAACTAAAAAAGGCCCCTGAACATTATGTAAACTAACTAATGTAATCATTATAAATAAAAAAACCCAAGAATGAATTTGGTTTTCATACTAAAATTTTGACAATAGATACAATCAAAATTAAATAGTTGTCAAATTTTTATGATCACTATCACTCATCTTGCTCATATATATAAACAGTAACGTACACACACACACACACACACACACACACATGTCAACCATTTGTCTATATATATATATATATATATATATATAAATTTGACAGGGGAATACATTTTCAATAAGTACAAATAAAAATAACTTTTAATTGTCTACTCTTTTTGTTGGTATACTAATTGTTTATTATAGTCAACCACAAGTCTTCAATATTATTCTAAATTATGTATTTACATAATGTACTGTGTAGGGGCATTAGGCCCAATAGAATGTATTGGGCCGGTGGCCCAATTTGAGGACACCTCATAAGTCTGAGAATGGATAAACGTATAATAGAGGTCAGCACTAATAAATAAAGGAAGGTATTTAGGCGTCATGTTCCAAGGAAGTGATCTGAGGAGGAATGACTTCTCAGCTTAGCAAAGCCGAGGTCGAAAGGCACGGTCTGACATCAAGGGTGACGTTCTGGACAATTCCACTAATGAGGATAAGTATCAAGAAGGAACAACATATAGGGAGACTATGAAATATCTAAAGGGAAAGCTGCTACCACCGCATTGAATGCTCTGTAGCTATCCATCTGGCCACATTAATGAGGAAGTGATACCTGGACAGTGGTTTTCAGCCTTACAGCTACTATTCAAAGACTTTAGGAAGGTGCTGATGGGACAAATATTAGCATCAACCATTTGACCTACATGTGGAAGGTAGAGATGAAAGGGGAAGATGATAAGAGAGGAAGATCAAGAAATAGAGAGAGAAACAATGTAGCAATCAAGAATTGAACTTGTAATCAAACTTGAGAATCAATATATAAGAACTGATATCCTCGGACTGTGTCGAGGACAGTTTTCTTTAGATTAAACTAGTCTATCTACATTTTCTTGTCATCTGAATCCACTTTACTTGTTGACTAATTCTTTAAAGCCCAGTTTTCCAACCCACACTCTACAAATTCATTGTATTGGACTTTTTGGGCCTAAGTTCGTTTATCATTTGGGTTAGGGACTCAAATTAAGTCCTTACATACTATATAATATATCATCACTGCATAGTATCTGCCAACAAAAAAAGTATTTGCCAACAAATGCAATTCTCCTAAACAATTATCATTCATTATATAACAATATTATTAGTCCATGGTAAAGATTGTCCCATGTAAAAGCAATTTAGAGCAATATAGGTACTATATTTAAAATTTTCATCTTTTACTTCATTCATTCTTTCTTCTTCTTCTTCTTTTTTTTAATTTTTTTTTAATTTTTTTTTTTTTTTTTGCACTTTATGTACAAAAAAGAAGCAACTTCTGCCTAGAATCCATCAAACCTAAAATTTCTTAGAGAAAAAAGAAAATCGAGCTTGAAATAATTACCACTGCAAATTTGTTCTCCTTTGCAAGTCGGAGCTATTAACCGATCAGTGAAGGAAAAAAATATCTAATTAGAGAATTGTGTTACAGAGGAGAAGAGAGAAGTTAGAGAGAGAGATCTATGGGAAGAAGAGAGACCAGAGTTAGTGACAGTGAGGGTGTGAGGAGAGAAAAAGTAAAGGGAAGAGAGAAAAAGTGAGAAAGCTTACCATGAGAGAGAGAAGGCGCCAAAAAATTATGTTTCCCACGGCTATAGATGAAGATAATATTTATAGGAGATGCAACGCGTGAGAGAGAGATTGTTTTCCAAAAAAAAAATTTGGAAAACAACCTATAGAAAATAAGCCTTATTTTTATTAGGGTTTTTCGTTGACCAAAGATAGTTTTCTATTGACCAGTTTTTTTTATGCTACCAAACACTGAAAAATGTGAAAAACTATTTTACAAAATGTTTTCCAATGAAATAAACAAAGCGTTAGCATCAAATGCCCAGTAACTTGCAACGGTGCAAGATTGATGCCTCTTATGTTTCAAAACCTATCAATAAAGAATGTCGAGTTCCACATAGCATTTTTTTTATTTCAAAAAGTCACATTAACCATTGGCACAATTCAAAAACATGAATTCCATGTAGAACTCGACATTAGCAGGGGTTGTTTGACTACATAGTTAAAAAAATAAAGGCTAAATAGTCATTTTTCTCCTATAATTCGGGTATTTTCTCAATTTAATAAATATAATATTCATCCAAAAAGAAAATTTTACTAAACGTGATAATTATTCAACATTTAATTAAGAAAGCTTGCCTTCCATTAGTTATTTAAAAGATTATAAATTGCAATGAAAATTTTTAGTATCTAAGAATTGCTTCTTGGGATCTTTAGTGAAGTTCAACATCGTAAACCAAATCTAGTAGAGTTAATAAACCGAAAATAAATCCACACTTATTACAAGAGAAAATTCACAAAAAAAAAGGGGGAAAAACTATGCTTATTTAAATTCCAATATAGGGTAGTTTTAATTACTTGTGAACAAAAATGGGCCACTTATACAGTAGCCCGATTACCACCATTTTGCTGTTCCACTGTGTCACAAGTCAAAAAGAAATGCACGAACTCCTTCGAATTTCTGGAGCCAATCACGTGACCGACAAACAAATTGATAAATTGGTTGGTGCCAGCGACGTAATATCTCTAAAATTAGGAATGTGCATAAATTCACCATGAACCACCATAAGGGAGACATTAGTAATCCAACAAGTAGCTCACAAATTAGAAACCCAGAAGCCAAATAAGTGAAGCGAAATAGGGAAAGGTACTCTGAGTTGTGAGGTTGTACGTTTATCCTCGCGTAGGCAATGCTGAAGACAATTGCAGCCATGATGAGAAGCAAGGTGATTGCGAAATGTGTTTTGAGTGGAGAGATGGCCAAGACTTGAAAGTGTAGTCCCACGAGGGCAGTTAGCAGTGTAATGAGAAAGACAAAAGGCTGATGGAATGCTATGATTGAATTGAATTCTTCCTCACTGGCACATACACAAACAAAACTCTTGCAGTTATATTTTTACTTTTTCCAAAGTACAAGAAAATGAAAATCCCACAAAGTCTATGTAACTTTTATCAATTTGAACTTTTAGGTTTTCCTCCAAAGTCTACCATAATGAGTGCAATATCTATCAAGCCAAGACCAAGAGGCAAGAGATTAACAATCCATTAACATATTATTTTTTCTACTCATAGTGCATTATATAACCTATGATAGTATGTCCTATTAAGAATTTAGAAATATTCTCGTTTTACAAGAACTAGTCGCTAACCCGTGCTATGCACAGGAAACCTACCTATTTGTGAGGTAGACTAAATTTTTTTTATAGAATCTTAATTTGATTAAGAAACTACATTATTGCATAATTTGCTTTCCGTGCTATGCACAGGAACCTACCTATTTGTGAGGTAGACTAAATTTTTTTTATAGAATCTTAAATTGATTAAGAAACTACATTATTGCATAATTTGCTTTTGTATGACTTCAATTTGTGTTATAATTTGATGAAGAAGCCATTGCTTGAACGTGCAATGACTTACAAAAAATTTGTCAAACAGTTTCAGATACTGCAAAAAAATAACTCAAGAATTCAGATATTAAAACTTCTGAAAGACCAAAAAATATTAAAGAATCAGATGATTCACTGCTTAGAAATTATTGAAACAAAACAAAATATACATGACTAAACAATAGAGAAATATAAAAGAAAGATGAGTTACATTCAAAAGAATGATTTCAATTATTGCAAGCTTTTTTATCTTGTAAAAAACGACTAAATAGAGTTTGGTGGTTTATGTACAAAAATTACTTTTAAAAAAAATACATAAAAAACCATAATATATATATATTAACAAAGTAAAGGAGAAGAAAATAACATAAGAAGAGCTCATAACTCTACTCGGCTTTAAAAAAAAAATATTGGGGCTTGCATTGCATTTATAGTGTTCATGATTAACCTCGCAAATTTGGAGATAAATTATCAACGTTTGAGTTTAAGTTAGACTTGGTTTAAACAAAAATAATAATGATGAGTTTGAGTTTAAGTTGGACTTGTTAGAATGATAGAGTTTCACTTTTTGTTAAGTTTAAACTAAACAAAAATAATTTTATTTAAATAAAATGATAATTTTATTTAAATATTGTGCTAAAGTAGAAAATTGTGATAGCTTCAGAGGTTTCAGATTAATTAAAAATAATTTTATTTTAAAAAAAATGATAATGATGAGTTCGAGTTTAAGTTGGACTTGTTAAAAGGATAGAGTTTCATTCCTTGTCAAGTTTGGGCTAAACAAAAATGATTTTATTTAAATATTGTGCTAATGTGAAAATTGTTAGAGTTTCAAAAATTTAAGTTTTATATATATCAGGGACGGAGCCATTCTTTGGCTTTGGGGGGCATTGCCCACCCCACCCCCAATTTTGGGGAAAAAATTAGTAGTATACATATAGTAACTGATTTTAGCAATTTTGCCAAATAAAATTGCTCTTGCCCCCTTAACAAAATCATTAGCCCTCTTAAACAAAAAGAAGAAGCCCATAAAATATATATATTTACAGATCTAGAATCCCAAAATACAAATTAGTAAGCTCAAAAAAATTAGTCCAACCACAAAATGACCAAGAGAAAATAAGCTAAAGAAAATTTAGCCCAATCAACCAATTTTAGACCCGGCCCTTGAAAATTTTAAACTAAACTAATCTGAACTCAATGCCACAACAGATTCCCAAAACCATTCCATCAAATTCCAAAAAAAATCAAGAAGAGCAAAAACCTAATCAGAGACGCTTGTGAAGGCCAAGGGATGACTGTGTGAGGAGGTAAAGTGAAAACATCAGGAACTGGTTAAGAGATAGGCAAAGTGGGTGACCATTTCAATGGTATGTTGCAACTTGTGAGTTTGCATCTCTCGCTGGTGTCTCTGTTGTTGTTTTTATTTTTTCCCTAGACTTTTCTTTCTCTATTTGAAATTTGATAATAACGAGTGGTGGGACTTTAAAGACTAAAGGGACTCCCAGAGTGTGTCAGTGAATATGTGGTGTTAGTGTGTGGGTGTTGTGTGTTACAGTGTGTGCGGTGTGTTACGGTATGTGTGGTGTGTTATTTTATTTTATTTATTTTGTAGTATTATACTATTATGTTCAAAAAAAAGCTAAGTAATACTATAGTAGTAAATATTAAAAAGTAATAAATAATAATTAGTGAACTTTGTGTTTGGCAGAGTTAAAATCCACTGGGGTTATTCATTTTTAACTTTTAACTTAATTAGTTGGTTGATTAGTTTAGAAACTATTTGAATTGTAATGGGATCAACGTTGTTATTCAAGTATGATCAATATAATTATATAAATTATAAGTAATTTTTGGGATTTAAATAATTATTGAGTTTCATCATGAAATAGATGACATAGATTGAAGTTCTAATGTATTAATAAAAAATATGTATATTGAAAAATGGTTATTTTGTAATTTCCCTTTTATTGATATTTCTTTAATATTGAATGGTAGCTTGGATTTCCATGAAAAAAATATTTGTTAATGTTTTGCCCCCCCTAAATACAACTCCTGGCTCCGTCCCTGATATATATATGTGTGTGTGTAGTTCTTTATCATATTTATATAATTGTTCTTCAATTCAACAGGACAATTGACTAAAACTAAAAACACATAAAGATGGTGATTGGTGACTTACTAAAAGGCTCCAAGAAAATTTCACGTAAAAGGGCTCCAGGAAAGCTTCAAGCTAAAGTGTGTTGCATTCGTTTTCTTTTAGTTTCACGTAGGGTTTTTATAAGGAAGAGATAAATCCTAACGTGACTCTGTTTCTGAGTCCTAACGTGTTTTTTTTTTTTTTTTAATAATAGAGTCCTAACATATTTAGTTTGGATTAAATAAAAATAATTTTGTTTAAAAAAATGATAATGATAAGTTTGAGTTTAAGTTAGATTTTTTAGAGTAATAAAGTTTTACTTTTTGTTAAGTTTGAACTAAACAAAAATAATTTTATTTAAATAAAATGATAAATTTATTTAAATATTATGCTGACGTGAAAAATTGTGAGAGTTTCAGAGGTTTCGATTTTATATATATATATATATATATATATATAGATTTGGGCTAGACCTTTTTTTGGGGGGGGTGGGGGGCGGGGGGCGGGGGGCGGGGGGCGCTAGACCTTATTTAATTTGATAGGAGATGTTAAGTTGGATGGTATATTTGGTTGAAATGTTCTCCAAATATATATGTATATATTGAAACTTGTAATGATGTCACTCTTGGGCCTTTTGGGCGGGCTTTGGCTATGGTCTGAATCATGAACTAATTGTAGTGAATTTGTTGTCCCCACTTTGACACCATCCACCGTCAAGTAAAGGGTTATTATTATTTTAAATATAACCAGATCGGTTAGCAATGCCTAAAAAAAATGACTTGTCCTCACTAACAACATTGCAAAAAAATCTTTACCCCGCTCAACATGCCTCTTCCTATCATATACAATTTTTTCCAACCCTAAAAAGATGGTGGAATGAGGACAAGTTTTACTCATCCCGTCCTACCTGAATGTTTAAATGTTTATGTGTGTGTCTATACCATGGTTTTAAAAACCGAATCAGACCGGCCGGTCCGACCGGTTCAACCGGGAACCGACTTTCAATCCGATCTGGTTATGATTAAAAACTGAAAATCACCTAATAATCGAAAAAATCGAAAATTTGCCAGTTCAACCGTAAAAACCGAAAATTGGTATGGTTAAACCGGTTATTGGCCGGTTTGCTTAGAGCACTCTCATCAGGTCTCTCAAATGTGCCAAATGCCAAAAATTTGGCACATTTGACACATCAAACACAAAAACGAATGTTCATCAGGTATGCTAAATGTTCCAAAATTTTGGAACATGCTACAGTACTCTCTCATATTTGAGAGCGTACGGACAGAAATGACATTTTTGTTTAATACTTTTTTATTCTCTTTTCTCTCTCCTCTCTCCTCACTTTCTTTTGTTCTCTGCTCTCTCCGTCACTCTCTATCTCTTCCCTCTCAGTCCTCCCGGCTCAAGATCTCTCTCATCTTTGCTCAAGATCTCTCGCCGCCTCACCTCGCCGTCAACCTCCACAGCCCTCGCCGCCGACCTCCACAGCTCTTGTCGCCGACCTTTAGATCTCTTAATCGGGTCATGGGTGTGATATTTGGGATGGGTTTCTATGTGTGGGTTTTGGGTTAATGATTGGTCGGTTGGGTTGGGATTTTGGGCCGGTGGTGGTGTCGTGGTTGTGGCGGTGGTTGGTTGAGTTTTGGGCGGCTGTATGGGCGGCGGTGTTTGTGGCTGTAGTGCGCTGGCAAGGTTTGTTGAAGATTTTGAGTTTCTTTTTCTTTTTCTTTTCTTTTTTGTTGAGGTTTTTCAATTTGGATTTGGAATTTTTATGGAGATCCAGTGATTGTGATTGTTGTTTGTGGAGGTTGATTTGTCGTTGCCGTTGCTGTGGTGGTGTCGTGGTTGTGGCGGTGGTTGGTTGAGTTTTGGGCGGCTGTATGGGCAGCGGTGTTTGTGGCTGTAGTGCGCCGGCAAGGTTTGTTGAAGATTTTGAGTTTCTTTTTCTTTTTCTTTTCTTTTTTGTTGAGATTTTTGGATTTGGATTTGGAATTTTTATGGAGATCCAGTGATTGTGATTGTTGTTTGTGGAGGTTGATTTGCTGTTGGTGGTGATTTGCCGTTGCCGTTGCTGTGGTTGTGGCGGTGGTTGGTTGAGTTTTGGGCGATTGTATGGGCGGCGGTGTTTGTGGCTGTAGTGCGCCGGCAAGGTTTGTTGAAGATTTTGAGTTTCTTTTTCTTTTTCTTTTCTTTCTTGTTGAGGTTTTTGAATTTGGATTTGGAATTTTTATGGAGATCCAGTGATTGTGATTGTTGTTTGTGGAGGTTGATTTACCGTTGGTGGTGATTTGCCGTTGCCGTTGCTGTTGGTGGTTTGTGGAGGTTGATTGTGATTGTAGTTTAATGTGATGAAATTTGTTTAATATTATTTAATGTGTTGGATATATTATTTTAATATATAGAATTGAAGTATAGAACATCTGATAAATGACATGTTATAAAATGGTGTGTTAAAATGATAAAGTAGGTTTTTGGTATTGTAAAAAAACATTTTTTATGAGAGAGCTGATGAGAATGCTCTTAAAACACCAAAATGCAGCAATTTTGAATAAATAGGAAAGATCTGAAAAGGCAAAGCAATCAACCATGACCATCCTTTACCACTGAAAAAGAAAAAAGAATAGAAAAAAAGAGTGGTTGAAGAGAGAGATTCTTCAATGGAGGCACCATCTGACTATCTGAGCACACACAAAAATGTCGACCAAGACAACTTAAAAGAAAAGAGAAGAATCTGATCTAAGTTGAGAGAGAAGGGAGAAATAAACTTCAATAAAAGAAGTGGAGACTCCCAGAAGTTTCTAGCGAAAATAACAAGGAGAAAAAGAAGAGGGGTTGATTGGAAAGTGGGGTGGGTGGGGTATTAAATGGTTAATTATTAGAGTGTTTTTTTTTTTTTTTTTTTTTTTTTTTTTTTTTTTTTTTTTTCAGCGTTGTCTTGTAGTGCCATTCTTTTGTGGGGGTGTGTTTTTTGCTTTTGGACTTTTGGCAACCTTTGGGCTATTAGCCTATTTCATGAACTTTGGTACAGAGGAAAAGAGCTAAGTGACATGTTACCTACCAATTGCCAATTTTGATCGTATAAATAAATAGTAAATAATATATAATAAATGTAGCCAAAGCATAATATATATATAAAAAAAAAAATGCACAATAATAATCCATATAAATTTAGTAATAAATAATAGTACAAATTTTTTTTTAACAATTACTAATTTATTATGTATTGTTAATTTCATACTAAATATTTTTAATACTATATAAGTTGTGGATTTGATATTTTAATTTTCTAAATATAATATGTGATAATTAAACTCACATTTTAAAAAAAAAAAAAATATGTATTTAAAACTAAATATTCTTAGTTTTAATCTTATTACATATTTTATTTTTTATATTTTATAATTTAAAATTATTAATTAATTAATTATGACATCACCGGTTCGACCATCGGTCCAACCACGGTCCGACCTTAAAATCGAAAATCAATACTTTTTTAGTTCTTTAACCGGTCCGATTTTTAAAACCATGGTCTATACACACACATGTATCTATACACACACACACACACACACACATATATATATATATATAATTTAATCTTTTTTATACATTTTCTATTTATAATTTTTCTTTTACATCTTATACCATAAAAAAGTTAAAAAGAAATAATAAGTTGTTTTCTTTATCTTTGAACACTCTCACTATGTCCCTCACGTTCTCTTTCACCTCTACATCACTAAATTCAAAGCCAAGAAAAGAATTAAAAATACCGCCGACAGGCCCCACTATCATCGTGACTAGAGGATGTAATAGGCACCCTTGATCCAACTTGAATCCTTAGCCCATTGGCATCTATAGTCATTACGTAAGGGTCCGTTTGGTTGGAAGTGTAGAAAAGTGGAATAATAGAAAATAAGAAGGAAGTGGAATAGTTGATGGATAGAAATAAGGGTCATCAATGGGGCAGGTCGGGTTGGCCCGACCCATTTTTACTTGGCCCAAGGGCACAATGGGCTGGGCATAATGGGCTATTACCTAGTTAACGGGCCAAGTCGAGCTGGGCCTAAAGAGAAAACCCCAGCCCACGACCCTGCCCATGGGCAATGCCCATTTTGTCTTTAACGGGCTAGGCTACTGGGTTAGACTTAATGGGCTACCCATGGGATTATGTTAGCATATTATTTCATTATTTTTATAAAGAAAGAATCAATTTTTTATAAGGGAATAATCAATCTATTTTTTTTAAAGGAAAGAATCAAAGAATTTAATACTTAATTACAATTTTTTTTTACAATCAAATCTATTTAATTTTTTGTTTTGTTGATGGAAACTTATTTAATTTTTTTTTTTTATTAAGGTTCAAATAGTTTTTTATTTTTATCTTTAATAAAAAAAAATCAAATGGTTAATTCAAATTTGCTAGACTACTAGAAAAATATATATTTAGTAAACTAAGTTTAGCACAATTACTTTAAGTACCTTAGTGGTTGGGAAAGTTTTCTTAAAAAATTCATCTACAATATCTCAAGATCAATCCTTCATACACCTCCTATATATTTTTGTTATAAATTCTAAGTTATTGGGCTAGGTAACGGGTTGGGCTAACAGGTTGGGCTACTGGGCTAGCCCACCGGGTGCCCATGGGCATAAAAATTAGTCCACAGCCTAACCTACTAGGCTAGTGGGCTACCCATAAGCCTCAATAACAATAGGCTGGGCCCCATTAGCCCGATGGGCTGCCGGGTTTCTGGGTCGAGTTGTGGGCCATGGGCCATGGGCTATGTGATGTGAAATTCTTAATAATATTAATAATTATTATTTATTATGGTGCTGTATTCCAATGATACCCACGTTTTATATTTCATTATTAGTATTATATACTTTTCAGTTAGTATAAGGTTAGACTTTGGACTATACTTTCAGACCCAGACACCCAGTTTAAATGGAAGATGATTTGGGAACACATCCCTATATTGCGTGTGAGCACTGAGCACTCCGGGAATGTTTGTATTAGTATAATAAAACCATGTTATTTCAATTTATTTTCATTTTTCAATAATTCAAAAGTTGGGGAGAAATTTGATTTATAGACACAGACTTGTCGAAATAGTTTTATAGACATTTAAGTTGAAAATATCAAAAAAAAAAAATCAATTGAACTCTAAGATTCTTGACATTTAAGTTTATAATTTTAATTTTTCATATTAGTAATCAGTAAATTGTATCAAAAATTGATTTTTAATTTAAAAATTACCTTGTTGAATATACACACATTGATAAAGTCCCACATTAAACATTAATAATAAAGATAAGTGGTTAGTATAATATAAATGGACCAAAATTTATAATATCAGATTAAACTTTTAAATTATAGTGTTCCCATAAAATCTTATATTACTTTCCAGTTTCCAACATACCTTAATAAAGGTGTGATTTTCTCAAAAAAGAAAAAGAAAATAAAGGTGTGATAATCTAATTCCAAAAAAAAAAAAAAAAAAGGAAAAAGAAAAGGAAAAAAAGAGAGGTGTGATAACTATCTTTGTACAAAAGCCGTTAATTGGGCTGCACAAGCCTAACCTTCAAGTATTCAGGCTGGGCTTCTCTGAGGCCCAACCCGTCTAACTGCAAGTGCAAAGCACACCTTTTGAAACCTATATATATATATATATATATATATAGCCAATAATTTATTAATTTATATGCCTTTTTATTATATTTATATATAGTTTAATGTTAGTTATGAATAAAAAAGATATGAAAATATATACTGTATTAAGCTTGCATTTAAATTAATATTATTTTTTGTGGGGGACAAAAACATAATATCTAGAAAGCTTTTTGAATGTTCTTGATCAAGACAACCAATTTATGAAATGTGGAAGGCGGAAATCCACAATAGGATAACTAAACAGGTAATCAAAGATAGAGACAACTGAATCACAACTTTATATATATGGAAAGGGTTTTCCCGAGGTGGGTATCTAAAATTCTATCATTTCCCCACAACTAAACATACCTTAAGAGTTAAGACTATGGTGTCCAAGTATTAGTAAAATTTTGAAAAGCACAAACAATATATATATATATATATATATATAAATTTAAATATATCAACTTTTTTTAAAGAAATGAATATGCTTTCCTGCAAAGAAATATTTTTACAAAGTTTTAAATCATTATATGTTTTCCTTTAATAATTTTTTATGGTAAAACTTAATTACAGTATTTTATGTATAGTATATTAAAATTTTCAATTAAATTTAAACATATAGTTACATTGACAAATAAAATACAAGTAATATTATTTAAAAATAAATAAACTCAATGTGGGCCATTTTTAGCCTGGGTCATTATGTCCGCCTGATGAAGTACTGGTCACCCCCTCTCTCTCTATTTGATCAAATCTCAGGTCTAAATGATCTAGGTATCCTGGCCAAGTTACATGAATTCTTAAGAGCCCCAACGTATGTGCCATTGGGCGATCAAGTTAATGAAATATTTAAAAATTTGCATTTTACTCTTACAGGTGTTTCTCTTGGGCCTAGAAAGTGAAACAAGCTAGGCCCTTTTATGGTGTGTTTCGGCTTCTTCTTCTTCTTCTTCATTTCTTCTTTTTTTTTAAAAATAATAATAAGAAACCATAGATTAATAAATTCAAAAAAAAAAAAAAAAAAAAGAAGAAGAAGAAGAAGAAGAAGAAGAAGAAGGGCAATGTCAGTCAGGACAACATTCCATTTGGAAACCCGCATTTCCAAATATGAACTTACCTATACAACTACTAGCCTCATCACATGCTTTGCGCATGCGATGAGGTTTTTTTTTTTTTTTGGTTTAGTATCATAACTCAATATTTAAAAGTGAAATAAAGATAGTGTCATAATTTTTAGGATTTTTTTCTGTATGATTTTTTTAAAAGATATTAGTACGTGGGTTTAAAGTTTGAAAATTTGAATTTAAAATAAAAAGTGATAATTTAGATAGAGAAGAGATAGGAAAAAGCTTAAAACTTAGGAACAGAAAATTACTCTTTTAACCTATTTGCGTTTTTTAATTTAAAATTATTTAACTAAAAGATAGGGTTATTTTAGAGAGTTTAAGAATTTGTGTAAGGATATTTTAATACGCAACATGATGAAGCCCAAACAGGGAATCCTATTGTTAATAGTATATAATAGATACCTATTTTTATTCTCACAATCTGGCAAATTAACTGATCACCATTTAAATTAGATCTAAGTACTCATCAAGAGTTTGTTTATAAATAGGCATGTTAGTGAAAAACATGCATGGGTTTTTTCAAAAAATAAAAAGAGCGTCCACAATATTTTCACAATATTTTCACAATACTTTCACAACAAATTTTAGATGACAAATTGTTATAAGTTCTAATTTGAACTTACCATTAAAATTACTATTTTGCCCACTAATAAATAATCAGTAACTTAGCATTTATTGTGAAAATGTTGTAAATATATCATTTTTCAAATAAAAATAAAAAATAAATAAAGTGGAAGTGGTGAAACTAAAAGTCCGTTTGAGAACAGCTTATTTAGCTGAAATTGAAAGTACTGTATAATAAATCTAAAAGGTAGCTGAAGATAGTACAGTGTAACCCATAAAAAGTACAATGAGACTATAAATAACAGCAAAAATAAGTTAAATAGTAAAAAATAAACTATATTTTTCAGTTTTTTCTCAACGCAAACTAAACCCACAAATTTTTTTCTTAAGAGGAAAAAAAAAAAAAAAAAATTTTTTGAGTAAAATTTTAAGAGGAAAATTGAACATGCATGAGTCATGATGAGGTCCAAAGCGGATAATTAAAAAAAAAGAAAGTACAAAGCGGATATTGAGGCTCAATTATTCTATTTTATTTTTGAGGAAAAGTCTCAATTATTTTAATTTCCACTTTGGTTCACGTGTTATATTAAAGTTAAAAAAGGAAAGTGACGGCAACGATTTAATTTGAAAAAACTTAGGACAGGTGGCACATGCATAGAACCATTGAATGGAGAACAGGGAATAGGAACTCCCCCGATCATTTTACCATTGAATTTTTGAATGTTACGAAACACAAAATTCCACTTTATTTATTTTTTTAGTATTTTTAACTAAAATATTCAAGGTTTAAATCACTTTTATTCACTATAATTATCGAATTATAAAATAAAAAAAAATTAATTGAGTATGCATCCTTTTTTTATGGGTGAAAAAAATAGAAAATCAATTACCATCTATGTAGCAGGGAAGCAGGAACTTGCGAGATTGAGAAAACCCAAAAAAAATAAAAAATAAAAAAATAATAATAATAATAAAACAAATAAACAATATGTGAGTATCCATCTTTAGAAGGTCGAGAATAAGTGAGGGTCCAAACATGTTTAATTTAGCCTCTTTATGGAAGTTTAGATGAAGCTGCCAAAAACTATAATATTAGCCTTTTTTAAGTGTTGACTGTTGAGTGCAGAATTCATGAAACTATAAAACCAAATTTCTCCATGTTATTCCATAGATTCTATAATTTCTTAGAAACGAAGATAATGAACACAATATATAGGTAGCTAGAAATACCAACCTTGCATGATCTTCTCTGCCTTGTGAGGCTACTCCCACTCTTCTCTCCATGCCTCACTCCTATGAAAACTACTTCGGCTATATAGGTTGCTAGAAACACTAATTCGAGTTTAGCAAAAAGAAATCCTTATTCCTGAAAAACATGTACCAAGAGATCCTACCTAAATATAGTTGCGACTAGCGAGAGGGAAACATAGGCGCAGAAAATCTCACAAACTTTAGGAAGGTGTCATCATATTTCAATTGTAAGATTTTGACACCCTCTTCCTTTCCGTACAAACACCCTCTCTCTACTTACAACTGAGGAGGTTTAGGGACAATAAGGGGAGCGGGTGTCATTTTCTTTTTTGACTGAAGGGTGTCATTTTCAGTTGTAAAAATTTAACACTCTCTCTTTACGATTGAAGTGGACTGGGACGAAGGCACATTGTCCCCGCCTCCCTCAAATTTTTTTTTTTTTTTTTTAATTACTAGTATAGATATAAGTACTACTTTTAGCAATTTTATTCTTTAAAATTACACTTTACCCCCTAAACATTATAGTTGATTTTTTTTAAAGTAATGCTATAATCACAAATTTTTCTATAACATTCTTACAAACCATTGAGGTACAAATTATTACTGGTTCACATATAGGCTCGCCACTTACATCACTTTATTATTTACCAATAATCACTCATTATATCAGTAATTTGTAAAAAATGTTTGTAACTCTAACATTTTTCCTCTTTTTAAAGGCTATAAAAAAAAATTTATACATCTAAAATCTAAAACAAAATATACAAGCCCAAAACAATTAGTCCAACAACAAAAATTTCCAATAACAATGTAAATTTACACTGACACTATTTATTTTACATTTAGTTTTTTAATCTTTCTGTCTGTATCTCGAAAATGAAGGAAGAGAGTAGATGGTGATTCTTGTGTGTGAAGAAATAAAAACAATTAATAAAATTTGATATTATAATGAAATTGAGTTTAGAATATATAGGGTCCGTTTGGATTGAATTTATTGTTGCTGAAACTGAAAACTGAAAATACTGTAACAAAATAATTTTTAAATGTGTGAATAGTATCGTGGGACCCATTTTTAATATTTTTTAGTGCGTGAACAGTGCTGTGAACAATGATGAACAGTGTGAACAGTATTTTTTTCCCTTGCACAGTGAACCCATGTGAGATTACTGTTCACGCACTGAAAAAAACAAAAAGGGAAAACGTGAAACGCAGACGCAGGATTCAGTTGAATCCAAACACTCACATAATCTGATGTGGGTATTTTTAAAAAGTGGTTATGTAAAAAGAAAAAAAAAAATCTTATGCTAAAATAAACAAAAAAATTTGCACAAACAGATGTGAATACTCCAAGAATTTTACACCCTCTCTGCTTACAATTGAAGGGGCATGGGTCAATAACCAAGGTTAGGTTCTCTTGCCTCATTGTTATTTTAATCTCAGCCTTGCTTAATTAGTAAATGATATGGCTATATTTTATTAAGAGAACAAGAGATGTCCGGTTAATAATTTTACAGGAGGCAAGCCGGCCCCAAAGGGGAGAGGGCGTCATATTCAATTGTAAAGAATTTTACATCCTCTCTGCTATTATTGAGGAGGGTCATTGACATTGAGGGTCATCAAGGGGGGCTGGTGTCATATTCAACTGTAAGAATTTCACGACCTCTCTCTTTTGTCTTTACCAAATACACTCTTTACTTACAATTGAAGTGGGTCAGGCCCGTCAGTGTCAGTAAGTGGGCCGGAGTGGTGTCATTTTCAATTGTAAGAATTTATATCCTCGCTCTTTACAAACGACCTCTCTGCTTATTATTATTAGGGTCCGGTTAATGTATGCCCTTAGGGCATACATTAACAAATCCGTTTTTGGAAAAATTTTATCGGGAATTGAAAAAGCTGTCAAAACTTTTTCAATTCCCGATAAAACTTTTTCCAAAAATGGTATACTATTGTGTGCCCTTAGGGCACACGTTAGTAAAATCCTTATTATTAATTGAGGAGGGTCAGAGTCAAACAAGAGGGAGAGGGTGTCATTTTGAACTGTAAGGAGAGATCCTCTCCCCATTATTGACCCTGACTCTGACCCTTACCCTTCCCAAATGTTACCTTCGTCCAAGTTTCATCGCTTTTAGTAAGGAGATAATAGGGTCAAAAAATTGTTGTCACTTTTATACAATCTCATACAAAACTTTAAAATTTTTAAGGTTTGATGTTAGTGAGTACTGAGTACAACTACAACTGTTGTCATTTTCAAAACTCAGAATACATAGGTAAGTTAATGTATTCTGAGACTCGCTCAGGAAAAAATAAAAATAAAAGCCAGAGAGAGAACTTATGCATTCCTCTTACCATTAGGTGGCAACACTTTGCTTTTTACTTTTTCTTCTCCACGTATTGCTTCACTCACCTTTTCTCTTTGCACGCAGCACGGCAATCCTTTTCTCTTTGCCCGGCAACCTTTTTCTCTATTCTTCATATGTGGCCCCCCTATTCAGCACAAACCATATTTATATATAACCTCGCCGGACACTATAGTCTCAGTACACATTGAGATTAGGTACAATACCCTACTTTATGCAATTGCTTTTAATGGTTGAGATTGATAGTTGCAAAAAATAACTTTCAATCTCAATCATTGATTAAAAAAAAGTTAAGAAAAACTTTATAAAAAGTTAAAAAAAAAAGTCTAAAACCAACCATTGTATTGATACCTAAAGCTTTTTCTCTCATGAGTGCCCGTACAAAAAACCGTGTTCTCTCTAGAGAAGAGGAAGCCGAGCTTGAACGTAGCAATAAGAAAGTCCGTCATACAGGCTTCTCACCTAGCCAAGAAGGAGGCTGCCAACTTAATGGACAACCCAGAATCTCTAGCCCATCTGAGACGCAGTCTTTCAAAGATAAGCTCCTCGGGGAGATACCAGGAGCGTATAATCAAGCGTTTGTCGTTGATAGTAAAATGGACGCTGACATTGAGTCAGACGATGAGATTGAAGAGCTCAGGGAAGGTTTTGCTGCAGTTAGGCTCTCAAAGGAGGCCAAGCATCGTATCAGAACGGTATGGGCGAGCTCACTCATCGTAAAGGTCTATGGCCGGTCAGTGGGGTTCAACTTCATTCAGTCCAAGCTCAATGCTCTTTGGAAACCTACGGGTAGGATGGATGTTATCGACCTGGGGAAGGAGTTTTATCTAACTCGGTTGAGCTGTAAGGAAGACCATGATATGGTTCTAAGAAAAGGCCCGTGGTTTGTGGGAGAACATTTTCTCTCGATACGGCCATGGGAACCAAAATTCCAACCTTCGTCCACGAATGTTTCATCCATTGCTGTGTGGATTAGGCTTAACGAACTCCCCATTGAGTATTATGAATTGGAGGTTCTTACACAGATTGGCAACGCTATGGGTAAGATTCTCAGGATTGATACGTACACGGCAAATGAAGCGAGAGGCCGGTTCGCCAGACTGTGCGTACAGGTTGATGTAGATAAGCCTCTTGTTACCACCGTTCTCATTGGAGGTATCCATCAGACAGTGAACTATGAAGGTATACACAAACTCTTCTTCTCATGTGGCCGGATTGGCCACCGGAAGGAAGCTTGTCCGTACACTATCCGAAGTAACTCCCAGCTGGGCAAGGACGGTCATGACAAACAAGAGGGATCAGCAGGCAGTACACACGATGAGTGTGATCGGGTGGACCCCAGTGAAGGGGTGGAGCCAACGTCTCCTAACCAAAAGGACACGTATGGTCCGTGGTTGGTGGTAACGAAGAACCGACAAGGAAATAGAGCAGTAAGGAGCACGCCTAATGCCAGTGGAATTGGTTATCTCAGAGTAAGTGGTGGCAATGCTTTTCTGAGTGTGGGGCCCAAGATCAGTACTGGGACAGATGGCAATAGAAAACAAGAGGAGGCCCATTTCGCCCAAGCCCGAGATCAAGAAGAGGGACCAAAGCATGTGGACCTATCTACGGAAAGAGTTTTTCAAGCAGAGTTAAGGAAGATAGGCCATTTCAGCAAAGGAAGTTCACCATCCCCGGCCCACAGCCCATCTGTTAAGGGCAAAAAAGGTATAGCACGTAATAGGGCACCAATACCCTTAGCCAGTGAAGCAGTGGGTTTACCAAGTAATCAGAAACAATCACTCTTAGAGCCGTCCACTTCTAAGCCTTCTTATGGAATTAACCAGAGGTGGGATGATAAGTTTCAGTTCACAACTTCAGCAAGAGAAGAGGTGGGGCACATATCTAGAAGGAATGACCTTAGTAAGGCCGGAGGAAGTGGAGATGAAGCTTTGTGTGAAGATCAAGGGAGAAGCGGCGGTGTGGGAGATCACATCGCTGATTGCACTAATAGCGGTATGGTGCAAGTTGATCAAGTTCAAGAGCTTCGTGGAGAGGATGATGTTGGGGTTCAAACCTTTAGTAACTCGTCCTAGGAGCAACAGGCTTTTGTCCAAGCTGGTGCAAGTGTTTCAACCCATGGTGGAGGGAGTACACGAGTCTCGGCTAACCAAAGATCAAGCATCGGAGATGTTATGGAAGATGGGATGGATTTGGAAGGAGGAGGGACTGTTCCTTCCCCCTTTTGATGAGTGCTTTATCCCTTTCCAATATAGTGTAATGAATTTTATTATTTGGAATAGCAGGGGCGCTCTGAAGCCCAATTTTCAGAGCCATGTTAGAGAATTGACTCGAGTGTATGATCCGGCAATTTTTGTGATCATGGAGACCCGTCTTGGAGGGGAGAGAGCTAAGGTTATTACAGACCGGCTTCCCTTCGATGGTGCAATCCACACGGATACAATTGGATTAACTGGGGGGTTGTGGCTTCTGTGGAACTCAGACAAAGTGGAAGTTGCTCCTCTGACCAAAACAGAGCAAGAAATCCACGTTACTGTGAAGGTACGTTCTTCTAACCTTTCCTGGTTATTTTCGGCAGTTTATGCTAGTCCTAGATTTGTTGAGAGGTCTATTCTCTGGAATAATTTGATGAATGCTGCGGATTTGCATAGAATGCCCTGGATTATTGCAGGGGATTTTAATGAGCCTATTGTTAGTGCTGATAAGCTAGGTGGTAGACCCGTCAGCATTAATAGATCCCTCCTCCTCAAAGATTGCTTGGACAAGTGTAATATGATTGATCTGGGTTTCTCGGGTTCTCGGTATACTTGGACTAACAAAAGAGATGCCCATGTTCTCATTCAAGAGAGAATAGATAGATTCTTTGTGAATCCAGAGTGGTGTACCCTGTATCCTGAAGCTAGTGTTTCCCACCTTACTAGATGCCATTCCGACCATTGCCCCGTCCTGCTCCAAACTGCTCCCGCTGTCTGGACCAGACAGAACCAGCTTTTCAAGTTTCAAAGTTTCTGGCTCTCGGACCCCTCTTTTCCTCAGGTGGTTCAGAAAGCTTGGACCAACGCTCCCCATCTTCAGGAAGCGATCAAGTTGTTTACTCGAGATGCTTCAGAGTGGAATAGGTCTCACTTCGGTAATATTTTTGCTAAGAAAAGGAGGATAATGGCTAGGTTGGACGGCATCCAAAGGGCTTTAGCCATTAGACCTTCGGACTCCCTAGTAGATTTGGAAAGGAAGCTCCAGGCAGATTTGAATTGTGTTCTTAGTCAGGAAGAAGAGCTATGGGCGCTAAAGTCTAGGGTGAATTGGATGATTTCTGGCGACCGGAATACGGCATTTTATCATGTGTCTACTCTGGTAAGAAGGAAGAGAAATTCAATCACTTCAATCATGTCCAAAGAAGGGGAATGGGTGCATGAAGAGATGGCAGTAAAGGGAGTTATTAGGAATGGTTTCTCGGAGCTATATACATCCTCTCTAAGTTATTCGCCCCTGGATATTCCTGCTGCGTCGGCCTGGCAAGCCCGGCTCTCTGATGAGGAGCGGGATAGCTTTGATGAGGCAGTGTCAGAAGAAGAGATAAGGAATGGTCTCTGGTCTCTCAAAGCTTTCAAAGCCCCTGGTCCAGATGGGCTTCATGCAGGCTTTTTCCAACGATTTTGGCTCACTGTGGGTACCTCAGTGAAGGAGGAAGTTAGGAAAATTTTTGCTAATAAGGAAGTCCCTGAGGAAGTTAACAGGACCCTTATTGTTCTTATTCCTAAGATTCCTGGACCAGAAACTCTCAGTAACTATCGCCCAATTAGCCTGTGCAACACCATTTATAAGATAGTCTCAAAAATTTTGGTTGCCAGACTGAGATCCCAGCTTGGCAATCTTGTCTCGCCGCTCCAAACCGCTTTTGTGCCAGGGAGAAGGGGCACGGACAATGCTATAATTGCCCAGGAACTCATTCACACTATTAGCAAGAAGAAGGGTAGGATGGGTTTCATGGCAATTAAAATTGATCTAGAGAAAGCGTATGATAAACTCGAGTGGAGTTTCATCAGATTTATGCTTAACAGAGTTAACCTTCCTCAGAGCTTTATAAAGCTGGTTATGAGTTGCATCTCTACAGTTTCCACCTCGATCTTGGTTAATGGGGGGACCTTGGATCCTATTTTTCCCTCTAGAGGCATCAGGCAAGGAGACCCGTTATCTCCTTACATCTTTATCCTTTGTATGGACTTTCTAGGGCAGCTTATTGAAGAAGAATGTAGTAAGAATCGCTGGAAACCAGTTTGGGCTTCTAAGAGTGGCTTGGCCTTTTCTCATCTCTTTTTTGCGGATGACCTGGTTCTTTTCGCTAAAGCTGACCAAGCAAACTGTTTGGTGATCAGAGATGTGCTCCAAGATTTTTGTAGTAGATCTGGGCAATCAGTGAGTGGGGCAAAATCGAGGGTATATTTTTCCCCAAATGTTGGAAGTGAAACCAGGGAGTCTCTCTGTGATATTCTGGGTTTTCAGTCCACACCCAACCTTGGGAAGTATCTTGGTATTCCTTTAAAGCATCCAGGGTCTTCGGCTCAAGATTTCAATTTTATTTTGGACCGAGTGAAGCAAAAACTTTCAGGCTGGAAAGCCAATCTTTTGTCCTTAGCCGGTAAAGCTGTTCTTGTTAAACATGTTTCTTCAACCATTCCCAACTATGTTATGCAGTGTAATCTTCTTCCGGGTAAAATCAATGATGGGATTGACAGGGTTAACAGAAATTTCCTGTGGGGTTCTTCGGACACAGTAAGGAAAATGCACTGGGTGGGGTGGGAGAAAGTTACTCAACCAAAGAAGGAGGGTGGTTTGGGGTTTCAATCGGCAAGGGGAAGGAACTTAGGTCTTCTAGCAAAGCTCAATTGGAGATTCCAGACTGAAGGTGACTCTCTTTGGGTTAAAGTGCTTAAGGGGAAGTATTGCAATTCTAGGAGACTAAGCTCTACAAACAGAGACAAGCTTCCTTGCTCTAGAATCTGGTCAGCTATGAAGAAGGGATCAGAAATTTTCCAAAAGGGGGTGAGATGGACAATTGGCCGAGAGAGTAATCTTAGTTTTTGGGATGATAATTGGACAAATTTTGGCCCTCTGAGGCAGATTATTCAAGGTCCTATTCCTTGTGAAAGTGTTGATCTGAAGGTTAGGGATGTGGTGTCAGCGAATGGGTGGGACTGGTCGGCAATCCCCTTTGAGCTCCCGGATTCAATAAAACTTGAGCTACAGGCCATTCCAGTTGCAATGGCATCACGTGGGAGTGATAAATTGGCTTGGAAGGACTCGGAGCATGGTATGTTTAATCTCGGGTCAGCATACAGGATAGCTGTGAATCAGGTAAGGCCTACTAACTTTGGGGGTCAATGGATCTGGAATGCGAAGATTCTTCCTAGGATTCAATTTTTTGTGTGGCGTTGTTATCACAATAGCGTTGGAGTAAGGGAGTGCCTGGCTAGGAGAGGAGTCATGACAGATCTTAGGTGCCCCCTCTGTCAGTCAGGTAGTGAGTCCATTTTACATGCTCTTCGAGATTGTGATGTTGTAAAGTCTGTTTGGGTCCAGCTAGGTGTAAATGGCCCTAATAATCAGTTCTTTACCAGCAATGTCCTCGACTGGCTTAAAGAAAATGGTACTAAGCAACAGGTTTTCGGTCATCACTATATCCCTTGGAGCACTATTTTTCTCTTTGCTATTTGGATAATTTGGAAGCACAGGAACCGGGTTTTATTTGAGAACCAAAGGCTGAACCCACATCTTGCAAGAGAAATCATGCGATATGCTTTGGATTTCACTTTTTGCGTTGCCCCTACCAGAGAGGCTTCCACTCGTGTTCCCAGACCTGTTCGTTGGACAAGACCAAATTCGGGCTGGTTTAAATTAAACACTGATGGATCTTCTCTTGGTAATCCGGGTATTGCAGGAGGTGGAGGGCTAATCCGTGATGATCAAGGGAACTGGATAGTGGGTTTTGCTCGCAAAGTGGGGGTGACTACTTGTTTCCTTGCCGAGCTTTGGGCCCTCCGTGATGGGTTGAGCCTCTGTATCAGTCATAATTGCCAAGCCGTTGAAGTGGAGATAGATGCAAAGGCGATCGTTGATGCTTTGAGTAATCCAAACTACTCCAATTTATTTGTTTCTGCCCTCATGGATGATTGCAGGAATCTGCTTGCTCAAATTCCTCGGTCGTGTCTGAGACATTGTTATCGTGAGATGAATAGATGTGCGGATGCATTAGCTCGTAAAGGTGGCTGTCAAGTTGCAGATTTTGTTATCTTTGAAAGTCCGCCTGTGGACATTACTAGATTATTAGATTTTGATCTGAGTGGTTTGTACTTGAGCAGGCTCTGTCCTGAATCGTTTTTGTCTTTCTAGTTCTATGCAATTCCCCTGTTAACCAAAAAAAAAAAAAAAAAATTGTAAGACAAATGAGGTGAATTGCACCCGGTGCAATATCTTAGGTATTGCACCTGATCCTCTCCTCTCGATGCCAATAGGCACGGTCTCTTGTTTCAAACATTTCAACTAGGATTAGTTCTTTTGCTTTTCATTGAATGGGCTATCACGTGGGCTGGACCCACAACACAAAACTCAGAATACATAGGAAAGCTAATGTGTTATGAGACTATCTCAGGAAAAAATAAAAATAAAAGCCAGACGCATTCCCTTACCAGTTGTCTACCAGAATTCTGATGTTGAGCTACATGTTGGAATACACATCTCTCTTCTGGTGCTTACCATTCATATATGTTCACAAGTGAAAGAAAGTACCCTTATATTGGAATTTAAGCAAGTATAGTTTTACTTTTGCGCCTTTTTTTTTTTTTTTTGTTTCAAATTTTCCCCTAGTAATTAGTGTGGATTATTTTCATTTAATTAACTATACTAGATTTGGTATACAATTTGAACTTTACTAGAGATCCCAACGTACAACTGCTTATCTAAAATACCAAAATTACGATTTTGATTTTTGAACTTCACTATAGATCCCAACATGCAATGCAGTGTTTTGTAATTTTTATTTTTTAAACGACTATTTGAAGGCAAGCTTCTTAATCAAATGCTCTATATTTATGATTTATCCAATATAGAGAACAGTCAAACACCAAAGCAACAGAAATTCAACATGAAACTTAGGGTGAGTTTGGTTCAGCTTTTTAAAACTGGGCTTTTTGAAAAAGTAGGGTTTTCAAAAAGTGCGATATGAAACTAGACTTTTTGTAAAAGCTGAGTGTTTGACTAGCACTTATAAAAGTGGCAATTTGAGAGGTAAATTACGAAAAAATGGCAATATATATATAAAAAGAATTTTTTGTTTTAATTACCTCTCTTAATGCAAGTTATGGACACAATATTTTCACAAAAATTTCACAACAAATTCTATATGACAAGTTGTTAATGATAGGAAAAAAAAATGTTACTAGTAGGTCTAGATGAGAATTAATAACAACTTACTATATAAACTTTATTATGAAATTGTTATAAAAATATTCTGTCAATAGTACTATTTTTTTTAAAGAAAAATAGTACTAATTTAAAAAATTTAGAGATATAATAAAATGTCATAATATTTTCACAATACTAATTTAAAATTGATCTTTGTAAAATAAAATTCTATTAACATCACAGTTGTGAAAAAAAAAATTGTGAAATAATCTGTGTTCCTACTCTCTATGTATCAGTTTGGATTCAGCGTTTTCCGCTGAATCCTGCGGCACGTTTTCTCCTTTTTTCTTTTTTCTTTTTTCTTTTTCTTTTTTTCATGCGTTTAGGGACAAAAGTTACTATTCATAAGACAAAAAACACTGTTCATGCACTGTTTCGGTACTATTTACGCACTGTTCATAGGACCCACAGCCACTTTATTCAAAAAAATATATATTAAAAATGAGTCCCACGGTACTATTCACACATTTAAAAATTATTTTGCTATAATATTTTCAGCAACAATAAATTGTATCCAAACGGACCCTATATATTCTTCCACGTTACTTTACCCAAACCCAAAAACTCTTTTAAACTTTTTTTTCTTTCACTTTTTTCTCATCCACTTGTTCACTTCTTCCTCATCTTCTTATTTTCCTCTTCTTTTACTTTCCTCCACACAAAGCCCCACACACTCCACCACATATTAGTAAAGGACTTCAAGATTTTCAGAACAAGATTTTCAGCCGGGGCTGCCTTGTTGTTGTTGTTGTCGTCTCTAGTTGACTTATTAAGCAAAGAACGTAGCTGATTTGCAATATCATGGCCTTGAACAAGCTCTTCTATTGCCTTTTTCTTGCTAGAAGGTAAGCTCTCAAGCCAAGTACACTCCATTGTTGTGTGTGTGAGTTTCAGTGTGTTTTGAGACTTTTGTGTTGTGTGTATATGTGACTGTCTTTTGAGCTTTGAGTCCCTTGTGTTTGAGCTCTTGTTTTTTACCAGCCAATGTGAAGCAAAGCAAGAGGATTTTTTGAGATTAGAGATATGTAAGACGTAAATAAAAAAATAATAATAAAATAAAGAAGAGAAGAAGAAGAAGCAACACGGAGAGGCTTGTTTCTGAAATGTTTTCAATAAAATGTTTGGCCAATTGAAGACAGCCTCTCAACGGTAATATTTATGAACGCCCGTTGGCTTTTGCAAAAGCTCGGAAGAGCTATGGTGTGTTAAAGTGAAGTTGCTTTCACATTTCAAAAAGTAACACCATCGCGTACTTTTGTTGCGGTAGTCACTTTACAAATATAAATACTTGTGGGGTGTGGGGTAAGAGCCGACGTTTAAATCTCCAAGAAATTCACATATATATACACTTAGATTAGGTTTTAGTAGAAATTCTATCTTATAAAAAAAAAATTAACATTTTTCAAAAAGCAGGTTTTATTTAGTTTACAAAACGCATATATTATATATGAGAAAACATTGGGTTCGGAACTGGCGTAAAACCAGTGTTTTACGCCAGCCAATGAGATTACGCCACGTCGCTCACAGCTAAAAAAAACATTTCAGTATCAAGCCAAGTTACCAAACATATCAAACACAAATCAATAGAAAATCAGCTCAGCAAAGCCAAGCCATAGCCAGCCACCACCCACAACCCATTAATCAAACAAACCCACGACCCAGCCTGCCACCACCAAAAATCAACCCAAAATAAAGAAATTTTGGTTTAATCAATGCGAAAATGAATTTACTTGAGGTGTTTGGCTTAAAAATGCAGAGAGGGAGAGCTCAAAACAGAAAAAAATGGAGGATTTACGGACCCAACCACCGCGATCCACCGCCACAACAGCTAGCACCATCACGATCTGCCACCACCATCTGAAGCCTCAGGAATCACAACCACCACCATCGAAGATAGAGGGACAAAAGAATGGAGAGATGCCTAAGAGAGGGAGGAGAGTGACGAGAGTTGTCTGAGAAGAGAGAAGAGTGCAAAGAGAAAAGAGGAAAAAACAAAAAGGAAAAGAGAGAAGGACAACAGTCACATGAGAGAGAAAAGGGCAAAAGAGAATAAAATAATATTAAATATTATAACATACTTGGCTTATATGGGTTCTTTAAGCTGTGAGCGTGTTCACACTCTGACGTGGCGTGGTCTCATTGACTGGCGTAAAACACTGGTTTTACGCCAGTCCGGACCCAATGTTTTCTCATTATATATTTGGTTTCAAAAAGTACTTTTTACATTTAAAAAGTGCAAACAAACAGGCACTTAAAGTAAGTGCGGCAGAGTTGCCTTTTTTTAATATTTGAGTGGTCAATATTAGGGCCGCAACTATGTACCGAAAAGTTCTTTTATATGTCATTATTAATGGAAATCACAAACTTTCAAGTTTGAAAATTAAATATTTGAAATAGTTTTACAAATATAATTTTTAAAATAAGGTTTAGTTACAAACTCAGTTCTAATTTTACGCTACTTATCCAGCCATGACAAGGCTGCCGTGTTCGGGTAGGAAGACTATATGGTGAGGCCTGGGCAAGAGTTTCCACGTGAGATTCAACCAACAACAATATCTGCTGGCGGTGGGAGTGGGACAGGGAGATGATTCTCAATTTCTGCAAAGCAATGACAGATCACATGATTTAAGTCCAAGAGATATTGTCAAGCAAACTTTCATTCTCAAATATATTTGTAGCACCATATATACAATCAAAAGAAAGAGAGACCATTTAAAATTATAATTAGTGTCTTGATTTAATAATAAAAGAACAATCACCCAAAACAAACATTATAGTTTGAAACTATATCTCAAAAAAAAAAAAAAAAGACCATTTAAAATTGACTTAATGTAAATAGCTAAAAGTTTATTACGGGGTTCATAGGTGGCTAATTCAATGGCGGCTTTAGGAATTTTTTTCAATGGGGTCATTATGAAACTTAAATTATACAAAATATAATAAAAAGATAACTTCATATGTTAACAAAAAAAAAAAAAACACACACACATACATATAAATACATAAAGTCCTACAATTTCTTTTTACAATCCTATTTTAAAATCGTTGCATGATAGTATCATTATTAATGCTACAAGCCACATATTTTTCAAAATTTTAGTTCAATAAAGTTTTTCTTAGACTTTTCCTTTTCTTTTTCTTTTTTTTTTCTTTTTTTTTTTTTTTGGTAAGGGCTTAATATATTGTTAAGGAGACCAAAGTTTAAAGACAAAATTTGACTACAAATTTAGTTGTAGCCTAAGGCTACCACTCTCACTAAACAAATTAAAATGACTATATATTTTTAAAATCTAACTGTTGAATTGCATATTTTTTATGTTTTTAAAACACATGTCAAATTTTATGCCAATCGGATGTTATTTACTAGTCAATCTATAAAATTATTTTTTTTTATGTATAATTTTAGTTTGGAAAAAACTCAAAATTTAAATATATGATTGATAACGTAACTATTGATCTTTGATCTTATTGAAGTTTTGCAAGTATGGGGGGATATAAGAAGAAAAATGTAATCCAATGGTGAATTTGTCAAAATTTATAACCAATAAAAAATATATTAAGTAAAGTTATAGTCTTTGTTTACAACAAAGTTTGTTGCCAAATCTTGTCCAAAGTTTAATTATGTTGAGCCTAAAAAATTTTAGGTAATCACAAATCTTTCTTAAAGTTATAAAAGTAATAAATTTTTAAAAATTAATATATATTAATTATTTTTTCCAGTTAGGGTGGTCTTGTGACCACCCTGGCTTCAACATAGAGTCGCCTATGGGCTGATTCAACATCTGGAGCCTCATTAGCTCGTGAGGTTGAGCTTAGAGTCTAGCAAGTTTGTAATACAGCAACATTGGCCTCTGTGGTCAACCAAGTAGATATGGAAGCTACTCGGAATTAGGCATATATCCCCTGTTTGGTTACCAAGAAAAAAAAAAGGAAAATAAAACAAAGACAACTTTACTCAATTATGCCATATATGCATGGTTGTCAAAATCGTGATCTGGATCGTGAGATGCCTAATTTGTTTCTATTGATGAAATGTATTGATGCATTTGAGTTTTTATTAATATATAGATTTGAAAATATTAGGCATAAGAAATTATTTTAAATCCATAATTCAAGCAAAATCCCCAAAGCTTAAATTATCAAATGCTCTTAAATTTATATCAAATAATATATGCTAGTAATTGATCCTAAAATTCTTTGGATTTAAATTATCGAATCTAAACACAACCTTAGTGAATTTATGATTCCTAATTTTTTATTTATTTATATAGTCAAAATTTGCACGTCAATTTCTACCATGACAACAATCAATGTAATCTTAATTTCAAGTGGGTAGAAAAAGTTTAAAGTAAGGACTATACATCAAAAGGAGATATGGTTTTACCATAAAGTTTCAGGATCATTTTATTTTCTCTTTAGTCTTTACCAAACAACTGGCACAGATTTATTGTCCACAACATACACATATATTCAATCTCTTATTCTATTATTGGATAAGAGCAATACAATTCTATGAATGCCCAAATATGCTTAGTGGCTACTGAGTTTACGGCACATCATTTTCACTCCAAAGAAAATCTATAATTTTGCAAAATTCAAGAATAGAATTTGAATGAAAACATTAATGTGGTGTTAGTTTACTAATTTAATTTATTTTTTAAAGTAAGCACATACATATAGAATCAATGTAAAACAACACACAGGTTTATGGTAAATACATTGAGCTCAATGAAATACATTGATTTCCCAAAGACTAAATGATTTATCTTTTTTAAGAAGCACCATGCTTCAAATTTTCTTTGTCATGTTAATAAACTAACAACAAAAGAAATCAAGCATATAAGGTTAAAAAAACATTTTTTTACCTCCTCTTGTGAAGCATTATTTATTTTTGCAAGGATTGTTTCTAGAAGTTAGTATGAAACTTCTATTTCAATTAACTATATAAATTGAGCCAATGGCTCATGAATAGTGTTTTTGGTTTAGTCAGTTGTTGAGCTGCCCTTTTTCTCTCTCTCTCTCTCTCTTTTTTTTTTTTTTTTTTTTTTTTTCCCCTTCAAGTATGCCAATTTGGTTCGAGCTTTTTTTTTTTTTTTTTTTTTTTTTTTTCAAATATCTTTATATGTTTACTTTGTACTTGCAATTTAAGCTTACATTGTAGACATACAAAAAGTGACAAATATAATACACATTTGCAATATATATATATATATATATGGTAAATATTGTACAAATTTTGCAAATGTGTACAACATTTGCCAATTTTTATGTGTCTACAATGTAAATTTACATTGTAAATACAATGTATACATAGAGATATTATGAAAATATTGTGACACGTGTCAATTCCTTATGGATCAAAATAAAATAAAATAATAAAATATCAAGCCGAGATCTAGCACAACTAAGGGATTGTATTGAATTTATATATATTGAGAAGTCAAAACAGGATTTTTTTTTTTTTTTTGAAAATGACAACCGGCTTAGAAGTTAGAACTAAGCGGAAAAATGTTTTACCACTTACCAAATTAAAGACCTGATCTTAACTAATAATTACCCATTAATACAAGCTTACAATTTATCAAGATTTTTTAGAGTATGATTAAATTTTCTAAGGTTTAACTTTATCATGGAGTTAAAAATCTATTCATTTTGAAATAAGTGAATTGGAATAAGCTGATAAATTTTTAATGTTTTATTTTTATTTTTTATTTTTTTTTTTTTGATAATATGATAAAATATAATCCCACTACAAAAAATGCGCTTTGGAATTGCGTTTTGGAGCTATGTTTAAAAAAATGCAGCTTCAAAGTGATGTTTGAGCTGCGTTTTACACAAACACGGCTCCACCATTGGATGTATAGCCACGTTTACTAAACGCGGCTATAGACCCTCCGTGGATTTTTTTTTTTTTTTTTTTTTAAATATATACCAAAGCTGTGTTTATTAAATGCGGCTTAAACGGCTGAACTGAGCTACGTTTTGTGAAATGCGGCTTAAACATGAATTGAAGCTGCGTTTATTAAACACGGCTTAAACATATACAAAGTTGCGTTTTATCAAAATGCAGCTTTGGGTTTGTTATAAAAAAAAAATTAAAATTAAATTAAAAAAAAAAAAAAAAAAAACCCTAAATTGAAAAAACTCTTAGCTCACTCTCACCACCAAACTCAGATCGATCACTCTCAACACCAAACTCTCAAATAAACCCTCGCTCTCTATCACTCTCAACACCATGCCGCCACCGCCGCCTCCGAGAACCGATTGCCACCGCCGCCACCGAGAACATCTCTATCAGTCATCATAGGTCAGAACCTCCTTTTCTCTCTCTCTCTCTCTCTCTCTCTCTTTTCCTCTTGCGATCTCTCTCTCGATTGTGTCGTGTGTGTGCATTTGGCCACGGGTTTGGGTATTGCTATTCTTGTGGGTATGTGGCCATGAATGCATGCAGATGTGAATGAGTGTAATGTGTGCTCTGTTTGTATGTTTTTGATTTGGGATTTTGGGTTTACTGTTTCGTATTGCGGAGGCTTAGGAATGGCAACGGGTCGGGTTCGGGCCGGGTTTTTTCATACCCGGACCCGACCCGCGGGGCAAAACCCGTGGCCCGGACCCGGCCCGTTTAGGGTTCCGGGTTTTTTTTCGGGGCCCAGACCCGCCCCAACCGGGCCCCGCGGGCCCCGCGGGCCCCGTTTAAGAATTGGGCCCAATTCGTGGCCCAACCCCAAAAAAAAAAAAAAAAAAAAAATTTAAGCCCAGATTCAAGCCCAGATTTTTCCCTACATTAAGCCTGCATTAATAAATCACATAAACGTGTAAATTTTTTTTCTATATGGCCAATCTGGATGTCTTCTCCTCAAAATCCTCATTATATAATAAATCATATACCAAAAAATGTCTAAGCAACTTAGCATTTTACTCAATAGAGCACTAACAAGTTTTGCTTTTCACAATAAATCATCTTTTGATATTGACACATTCTTGGTCTAAGAATATTCTTAAGACCATCCGAATTCTAAAAATAATTCCTTCAACAACCAACAACAACAAAACGCGATTACAAAGCAAGCCCAATACTCATAAAATCAAAATGGTCCTGGATTACACCCAAAAAATCAAAAATCAAAAACCAACAACAACACAACCCCAACCCATTTACTGTCTATAACTAGTAACTAGTACTATATAGCATACACATAACACAGCTCACACATCTCTCATTCTATCTGTCTCTGAAATCCGAGAAACCCAACACCATCAATAAAGGTATCTTCTCAAGTAAATACCTGAAGAAAAGCTGATCATCTCCGATTTGGCTGAAGCTGATCCTCTCCGATTTGGCTGAAGGCTGAAGCTGAATAACTAATTTCTTCCGATTTGGTCAAGCCTGAAGAAAAAAATGCGACAGCTCGACGAGAAGAGAAACGATGACAACTTCGATTTGGTCAAGCCTGAAGAAAAACGGCGACAGCTCGAGGGTGGGGTTTGTGACGATGGTGGTGAGGCGGTGGATTTGTGGGTTGTGGTGTTGTGATTTGGTGGTTGGGTATCTCGCGTCTGAGTTTTTGGTGGTGTTCACGGTGGTAGTTTGAGATAGAGTGAGATTGAGGGAGTGTAGGACTGCCGGATTGAGAGGGAGGGAGTAGGGAGGCTGCTGAGTGCAGAAGGAATGGGAATTAGGGTTAGAATTAGATCATTTAGGTATATATATATATATATATATATTAGGGTATTTTAGTAATTTCAATGAACCGGGTTTTTACCGGGTCGGGTTTCGGGTCGGGTCCGGGTTTTTTTAATAAAACCCGAACCCGACCCGGACCCGCTTCGGGTTTTTTTTTTTAAACCCATACCCGACCCTATTCCTAATCGGACCGGGTAAAATCCGGCCCATTAGGGTCGGGCCGGACCGGGTACCCGCGGGCCGGGTAAAAATTGCCATCCCTACGGAGGCTATGAAAATGGGTTTGCAAGAAGTAAGGCTTACCATAGTTATAGTTTCTTTTTCTTCTTTTTTTTAGTGTTCTATCTCTTTTCGTCTCATAAATCTCAGGTTTGTGGACTTATTTGTGCTATTTGATTTCTGTACTTTTGGATTGTGGTTTGTGTTTTGGGTTTTGATTTCTCTATGCATTCTTTGGTTTGATTTCTCATGGGTATGAGTTGGTTTTGATTTCTCTGTGTGTTCTTTGGGTTGATTTCTCATGGGTATGGGTTGTTTTGATTTCTCTATTCATTGGTTGATTTCTCATGGGTCTGGGTTGGTTTTGATTTCTCTGATCTTTAGCAGAAACTTGTGCCACATACAGTTAAGCTGTAATCAGGGACGGAGCCAGGGGTCCAATTGAGGGGGGACTAAACTATAAAGAAAAAGGGTGAATCCAAATTAGCATTCATTTAGTACTAACAAAATAATTGTTTCTTATTATGTTGCAATACAATAATCTATGTTTATTATCTCATTATATGTCGTGTAGTCTTCTAACAAAAAGACTAATTAATTTTTCTATGTGCATAAGAAGATAAGAAAAAAAAATCCAAAGATTTATTAAAAAAAAAACCATATGAAGAATGCTATTTAGTAAGCCTATGAATACCATAATATTTAATGCATATGAACACATATTACAAACTTGGGTAGAATACAGTTAACACTCTTTAGTTTAGGAACTAGGTTAGGACTGACTAGGATTAAATTTTTCAATTTTGAACAATTTTAAATCTAGTTAGCATTAGCCCAAAAACTATCAATCTTATAAATTGTAAGGTGACCCCACTATGTTCTCCAAAATAAATAAAATTAAAAGCAAGCAAGGCAACCCCACAGCCAGTGACCCACTACGCCTTAACTCAGTAAACCAACAACAATTAAAAGACAAAACATTGACTTTACTAAAAAGTCTAAAACTATTGAAGCCTATCATCACAGTAAAGTGAGAGAGTGATCAAAGAAAGTTAATTGAGTGAAAAGAGAGAGAGAGGGAGAGACAGGACTTTGAGAGAAATTACCAATGAGCAGCAGATTGGGCCTCTACCAGCGTGATTCAAATTGCAAAATTGAAGGCGAGTCTCACTTACAAGGAATGGATGTGTGGCAGTGTGGGTGTCGCTTGTACTGCTATGTAGTGGAAGTGAAGGAGACAAGAGTCTCTCTATTCGACTGGTATGAGGTATCAATGTGAATTTAGGGATTTATTTTTATAAAAAAAATAATAGAAATAGGATCTGTCCATGTGATTTTTTTTTTTCTTGTTTTTGAAGGGCTAAAAATGGGCTACAGATCTATATTTTTGTTATTGTTGGGTTTCATTTCGTTGTTGGTTGGAATACTGGGGGGGCCAAAAAGAATTTTCTTGTCCTAGATACTAAAATCTCATGTAAACATATATGGTAGGTGAAAAAAAAAATCTGAGGGGGGAGGGGGGGGGGGGTGGGGTGGGGCATGGCCCCCCATGATCCATGAATAGCTCTGTCCCTGGCTGTAATCATGGGACGCATGTGGGTAGGTTTCAAAACCCAGTTGATACCTTTCTATTTCTCTGCTATTGCCTACCTTTGCTACAAATGAAGTGAAAAATCAAGGTTTTGAAGAGACAAATTTCTGTTAACATTTAGCAAGTTGCTTTTGCTATATCTTCTCTCTGCTATTGCCTACCTTTGCTTGCCTGGAAATATCTTTTATGCTCTAAACATCCTAGTCCCACTACCAGTTTTTTTTTGTTCAAAATGGTAATCCTAAGATTCATACCCACATATCTTTTTCAGGTTTTTCATGTACTATAGTGTTTGTGAAATGTACTTATTTCACTATTTACATCAACAAAGGTACAAATTTAATCTACGTAGGTATAATCAAGGAGAGCCTGGTAGTGCTAGTGGCGTCCTCTAGTCCAAAGACGATACGTATGCTCGGGTGTTTGGTCCAGAGCGCCCTAGATGTGTACATGGGGTGGGATTTGGAATCACCCCATCTAGAAGAAGTGTCACAAACGCTTCACAGTTTACCTCAACTCCATCGTCATCAACTAGAACGACCTAAAGGATTTTGGAGTTGGAGAACAACTCCTCTATCTTTAGGGAGCAACTAGCCCAAGTACAAGACCAGCTTGCCCAATCAGAAGCAAGGCACCAAGAACAACAGCAACAAGTAGAAGCAAGGCACCAACAGCAAATGGCCGAAGTGATGACACAAATGAATGCAATGTTCACCCAACTTAGCAGTGGTATACGTGATTTGGATCTTAGATACCAAACAAATGTTATTTAGCAAAACATATTGAACTTTTTGCAATGCATTGTTATGTGATATTAATACGATGCCTTAAATATATTCAGGGTGGCAATGCTTGATGGGGACTCTTCATGGGAATGAAACTGTGAATCCTCAAGTAAAACGACTACAACCATTCGTTATAACATATACAACTATATTGGGAAAAAAATAAAAATAAAAAGCAGATATATTCCTACCTTTGTTGGTTTTCCAATTTGAAGGTCCCACATCAGTATATATGAAGCAAGAAGTAGGGAAGTAGACGTACTATAAGACATAAAATCAAATTAGAAAATTTCAACCATGAATATCGACAAGAAAGTATCCTTGTTCTAAAAATCTTTCAAGTGAACATATTTATATATGCCTTTTTACACTTGCTAAATGTAGTTGATAGTTCCATGATGCATGAGTGTTTTCTAGTGTTTACACTGTTTTCAAGTGTTCCAAGCTTAGGGATTTTTGCAAGCCCAATTCAACGCAATTTCCAGTGTCCTCATTGTCACAGGTAATTGGTTGTAGCTATGGGCATTGGATTGACTGATCAAGTACCATGATGCTTATTGGAAACTGGCTGATCAAGTACCACGATGCTTGCTGACAATTTTTTGTGATCTAACAGAATCCTTGACATATATGCATTTTGTGATGTAAAAATCTTTTGTTGGGAACTTGTTTTGTTTATGTATTTATTTGGGCAATGAACTTGCTGTGTTTATGTAATTATTTGTTTATGTAATTAATCTTTTGGCAATGAACTTGTTTTGTTTGCTGGCAATTGGTTGGGAACTGTTGAGTGTTGGCAATTTGTTTTCTTGGTTCCAATTGGTTGGGAACTTGTTTTGTTTTGAACAGGCAGGAATTACAAGTCTTGTTTTGGGCAGGAATGTGTTTAGGAAGAAAAAAAAAATAGAAAAAAAAAATTATTTCCTAGAGCCGCATTTTTAAAAACGCGACTAGAGAAAAACCAAAGGTCGAGACCTATAGTTGCGTTTTTATAAACGTGGCTACATATCACCCTATAGCCGCGTTTTATACCCCCTATAGCTGCATTTTTCCACAACCCATAAGCTGAGACCTATAGCTGCATTTTTGTAAAAAAACACGGCTATAGACCCGTTTTGGCTACGTTTAAAACGTTGCTGTATGCTAAGACATATAGCTACATTTTTGTAAAAAACGCAGCTATAGGTACAACTTATAACCGTGTTTTAAACGTAGCCCAAAGCCGGTCTATAGCCGCGTTTTTTTTTTTTTACAAAAACATAGCTGTAGGTCTCAGCTTATGGGTTGTGGAAAAACACAGCTATAGGGTGATTTGTAGCCGGGTTTATAAAAACGCGGCTATATGTCCCCACAGGGGGCTATTGTCGCGCAAGATAGGCCGCGTTTGAAAACGTGACTCATAGCCTATAGCTGCGTTTTTCAAATGCAGCTATAGACCTCGTTTTTTGTAGTGTCCAGGTAGAACTAATTATGATACAAGTAAATCCATTCATGTCTTTTGTTCACTAAATTACTTGATTTTCTTAACCTTTGTATCTCTCCTACTAATTTCAATCATACTCATATTGTGTTGGTTCCAAAAAATAAAGATCCCAAAAGAGTGACTGATTTCCACCCTATTAGCTTATGTAATGTTGTCTTTAAATTGACATCTAAAGCTATAGCCAATAGACTCAAAAGGATCTTACCATCCATTATTAGTGATACTCAAAGTGCTTTTTTGTGCATGGTAGATTGATCACCGAGTATACACCATATTAATCAGAAAAAATAAGGAAAAATAGGGGAGATAGCTTTAAAGCTTTATATGAGTAAGGCTTATGATAGGGTGAAATGAAGTTCATGTCTTGAGAAAATTATGGAGAAGCTGGGGTTTGATCCAAAATGGAGAAGCTTGGTGTTGAGATGTATCTCTATTGTTACTTATTCGGTGTGAATAAAGAGGAAACCTTGTGGCAATATCATACTGTCTAGGGGACTTTGCCAAGGTGACCCTCTCTTCCCATACCTTTTTTTATTATGTGCTGAGGGTTTATCAGCCTTGATAAAAAAATTTGTATGTTCTATTGAGTTGGAAGGCATTGCACTTTGTAGCAGGGTCCCAAGTTGTCTCACCTATTTTTTGTAGATGATATTCTAATTTTTGTAGAGCTACCCTTAAAGAATATAACTCTTTGCAACGTGTCTTACATGTGTATGAAAAAGCTTCTGGCCAACAATTAAATAGAGCTAAGACTACCCTCTTTTTTAGTTCGAATACTAACAATGTCATTCAAGAAGAGATTAAACTCAAATTTGGAGCTCAGGTTATCCAACAACATGAGAAGTATCTTAGTCTCCCTTCTTTGGAAGGTAGGAAAAAATGTAACACGTTCAATGACATTAAGGAGAATCTTGCAAAGAAACTAGCTGGCTGGAAAGAAAAGTTGCTTTCGAAGACAAGAAAAGAAATTTTGATCAAGGTAGTAGCTCAAGCTATCCTAACTTATACAATGAGCCGTTTTAAACATCCTAATTCTCTGTGTGATGAATTGACTAGCTTGATTCGTAATTTTTGGTGGGGACAAAAAAAGGATGAAAGGAAGATGGCTTGGTTGAATTGGGAGAAACTTTGCTTATCTAAATCATGTGGGAGATGGGTTTTAAGCAGTTTAAGCCTTTAACCTTGGCACAAGCTCTTAGCTAAACAAGGATGGCAGCTACAGAATTGGCAGAACTCCTTGGTGTACCTAGTGCTTAAAGCTAGATACTTTCCAAATTGTGACTTTGTTCATGCATCTTTGGCCAGCAATCCATCGTATATTTGGTGAAGCAGTGTGGCAGCCCAACAGGTGGCTTAACATGGTCTACGTTGGTAAGTGGGGAATGGTTCTAGTATACGGGTTTGGAGTGATAAATGGCAACCCGATTCCTCTAACCATAAGGTGGTGTCCCCAAGAGCTAATATTAATCCAGAGTTATGAGTTGCTGACCTTGTGGATTTTGATAATTGCTGCTGGAAGAAAGAAGTACTTGATAACACCTTTTCAAGTTGACGTCATCAACTGCATACCTTTAAGCAATAGGTAGCCGCCTAATAAGTTGGTCTGGTCTGGAACTCAGAATGGTTGTTTCACTGTACAGAGTGCCTATAAGTTTGCATTGAAGTTATCCTCTACCTTGTCTACAGGTCCATGTCAGATGAAAGCCAGCTTCGTAAGTTTTGGAAACTATTATAGGGATTAGCAATTCCTCATAAAATTCGACATTTTGCTTGGCGGGCTTGTCAGGATATTCTTCCTGCAAAAGAAAATTTTGTGCACTAACATGTGCTTAATGATAACGTATATGAGGAGTGTAAAGTTGGTTGTGAATCTACGGGTCACTTATTTAGGTCTTGTCCCAGTGCGTGCAAATTTTGGAATTGTTCTTGAACTTTTGGGCTGTCTTGGTCGTATTAGTTCAATAGTTTCTATGATCTCCTTTGGCATATTATGATGGTAGAGAAGTTTGAAGAGGATAAGATCGCTCTTGCAGTATCTATGGCTTGGAGTTTATGGGTTAATTGAAATGAAATTCGACATGGAGGGAGGAGGAAGGGCAAGCTAGAATTGGTGTAATAGACTTTGAGATACCTATACGAGTATCAAGTTGCCAATGTGGTCTCTCCACATCTGCCTCTAGACCTGAATGCTACCTGGGTGCCACCCACGAGTTCCTTTTATAAGGTGAATGTGGATGGAGCTATGTTTTCGAGTCAAAAGGAAGCCGATGTGTAGGTTATTATCAGGGATGATAAGGGATTGGTGGTAGCAGCTCTAAGCAAGAAGATTCTCGATCCTTTAGGTGCTCAGTGCTCTAGAGGTGGAGGCGATAGCTTTTGAAGCTAGTATTCAATTGGCAAAGGATGTGGGTATTCATGAACTTGTGTTGGAAGGTGACTCAATTATTGTTTATCAGGCTCTTACTAGCATCTCTCCTTCTCCTACTTCAGTAGCTCCTATTATCTATGGTATTAGGGCAACTTTTCATGATTTTTCTCTTTGTACTATTTTCTCATGTGTGTAGGCAAGGAAATAGACCAACCCATCTTTTAGCTGAACATGCACTTGGCATTGTTAATTTTTCTATTTGGATAGAAGAGAATCCTTATTTCTTACAACAAACTCTTCACCATGATTTAATGTCTTTGTTTATTTAATGAAAGTTTTAGTTTTCCAATAAAAATAAAATAAAATAACTAGAGGATATCATATCATATATCATATACACAATTCACTTCCGTTTTGCCATGCCACTAAAGAAAATAAATAAATAAAACTGTTCAAGCCCAATCTACATGCAATAACCACCTTAAAAACAAAATTAGTTTTAGCTCAACACATCCACAATGCAACCTTAATAACAGAAAGCAAACCACATTGCTTAACACATTTGCCTCCTAAAAGTTTTTTTTTTTTTTTAATTTTTTATATACAAGATAGAAATTCTAGTCTAGCTTAATCTAAGTGTATATGTGTGTGAAAATTCCTCCTGAAGACTTGAACCTCAGCATTCTCCCCCCCCCCCAACCCTACAAGTACTTATATTTATAAAGTGACCATCATGCCAAAGATGTGCGGTGATATCTCTAAAACGTTACCACTACTACTACAACAACAACATAAAATCCATCTAGGGATGTGCATGAATATTTTTTATTTAAAAAAATATTTTATAGAAATAGAAATTAAAACTGTTTTAAAACAAAGATAAAAACTTTTTTTTTCTTTTACCTGATTCGCATTATCAATGAAATACTTAAAAAAAAAAAAAACCACTAGTGAAAAAGGGAGGTTTAAACATGGTTCTCCCCCATCAATGAAATAATATGACTCTGATTTATTTCTATTTGAAATGGAATTTGTTAGTTTTTGCCTTTGTGGTAGCTGGTAAATAAGGATGGCGGATTGTTTGTGCGTTGGGTTGGAGAGTATTTACTATTTAGGCCCAGCCCAAAATAAAATTAATGAAAGAACAATTTTGAAGGCCCACCGTTTTAGGTTGTTTGGGTTTAGGATTTCGGGTGTCACATTAGAACTGGAAACGCAGTGAGCAGGGTTTGTCCAACAATAGGAGAGAGAGAGGACTTGAGGTTGGCTTTAATTCTTTTACAATTACATGTTTTTAAGGGCTTTTTCCCCCTAATTGCTCACTCTTTCACTGGGAAAACTAATGGTGCATAACATCACGTTGAACAAAAATGGGCTTTTATTTTCAAGAAACTACTTTTTTTTTTTCTATATATTAAGAGACTTTTGAAAGTTAGTTACCTCTATTTCTATTGATTAAAATGCCCCTAATATATTATATTATCACTATACATAAAAAAAAATAAAAAATGGTGCATATAAAGAAATTTAATCACTTAATTCAAAAAATTAAAAAAAAAAAAAAATCAAATCCACGTTTCCACTTCCAAGCATTTACACAACCAAGTTTTTTTTTTTTTTTTGTTCATTAATAAGAAATTAGAAAAAGAGGTTAAACAACCCACATTTTCTCTTCTTCTTTTTTTTAAAAAACACCCTCATGTTTTAATGCATCCCATACTATTTTTTTTTTCTTTTTTTCTTTTTTAGATTTTATATACAATTACAAAAAAAAGTTTAAACTGCTAATAATATGTTTAACACATCTTTTTCCTAAATATTAGCACACACTATCTTTATTTAAATATATCTCACACATGTATCTTTTTCCTAAAAATTAGCACACATAGCAAACAAAAAATATTTCCAAACCCTTTCATCAAACTTAAATTCAGTACTGAACTACAAATAAATTCTAAATACAAAATTTTTTATATTGAATAGAGTTGTGACTTCATGTGAAGTGGATTATTAGATTGATTTTGATTTGTGGTGTTTGCATTGATTTAAATAGGATTTCTTTTTAATACTGATATTTGTTGAGGTTCTGATTTTTGTGAAAAAAACTGATTTATTTTTACTGTACAGCACGGGACCTTCAGGCCTATTTGGGCCTTGAACCCCAGCTTTACAGTGTGGCCCATGGTCCCGACACCCCTGTCGGAAGATGGTCTTAGGGCCTGCTAAGGCCATGGGCTCGGACCTCATGTCACTAGGCCTGGTCCAAAACCCGTTAAGCGAGCCATTGTAATATATGCTCATCTTAGCTCACAGCCCGGGAGTTGCCTGGCAAATCACATCTCAGACGAGGGCATGAATGCTCGGGAGTGCTGTATCCCGGCAACGCAGTATCGCCTTGGGAAGTATCGCTGTCGAACATCCCTCCTGAGGTAGGAACCAATTCCATTGCCACTCTCAACTAAACACCCACTTAAGGATAACGACATTGGACCTCTTTTCCCACTAACCACAAAAGTAATCATAACTCCCCACTAATTCTTGGCTATAAATATGAAGAAGCTAAGGAAGAAGGGGGGTTGTTGAAAGGTTCTAAAGGATACTGAGAGTAGGAGTGAGAAAGTATCAGCCTAGTGCAGTAATAATAGAGAGACAGAGTAAAATAATTCAAAGGGAGAGGCAGTTCCGTTGGGTTTTTGTATAAGGAACTACCTAAAGTAAGAAATCCAAGCTCATATTACAAATAGATTGTGAGCCTAAGTGAGGCTCGGCCCATCTTCCTCACTTTTGGCGCACACATTTACCATTTTTCATTGGCCCATTCCACCACTTGGGTTAGCGTTTACATACGTGTGCCAAAATTGCTATGCTAAATGGAAACAGGTTTTGTTATATGTATGCCAAAACTTCTTTGCCAAATGGAAAAAGGTTTTGTTAAATTGCATTTATTGCCATGTTGGTTTTTTTTATTAATTATTAACCTTCTATTTGAGCAATTATTGTTTAGATGAGACATGCCATTCTCATATATCACACATGGCTCTACACTTTGTTTTTTGTTGTTTTTATTTTTTTATTTTTTTTATTTGATGCGGTAGTTTTTTTGCTGCTTTTGTTTGATACAGGTACGTTTGCTAGGGTATTCTTTTAACATTTATGAGTACCTTTAGGCCCTTTTTTTGGTTCAAGGGAAGGTTCATTATTTTGCCTTTTGGACATTCGTGAGTATCAGGCCAGAGATAACATGAACTATTTGGCCAAAAAGTGAGAAAGAAAAGGTACCTATTAGGCTATTATTCTCTCTCTCTCTCTCTCTTTTTTTTTTTTTTTTTTAATCTCTTCAATTTTTTATAGGATTCATAAGGTTCATTATTTTGCCTTTTGGGTTTCTTAATTTTAATTATTTCCCATCCACTTTAAAATAGGAACGTTCCAGTATGAATTATAAATGTGTATAAACTAGTAGATATTCACAGGAAGGAAATGATATTTTCCTAATAAAAATAGACATTAAAAATGAAATGAAAAATATATATCTTTAACTAAGTGGTTTTGAATCCTTCTCCAAAAAAAAAAAAAAAAAAAAGTGTTTTTGGATGATTAAATAAAGGCCAAAATGCAAAACTCACTCTCTAAGTTTCATTACTTTTCATTTCAGTTCTCTAAATTTACATTCGTTCCCAAAACGACGTCATATTAGCTTGATTATAATATTTAATATTTATTTCTTAATTAAAAAAGCATTAATTAAAAAAAATGGAATACAAGAATTTTTTTTTTATAAAAAAAAGACATAAATGCACTTTTGATCCCTATATTTTGGAGTCATTTCTATTTGGTCTCTACATTTCTATTTTACCACTTTTAGTCCCTAAAATGAAAAATGCGTTTCATTTTAGTCCTTACCGTCACTCACTTAACGGAAATATCATACGTGACAAACGGAGTACACTGTTGGCATAGTAAATGCTGACGGATACATTAAAATAATATTAGCATGAAATCAATGATTATATATCATTGAGTATGCTACTGTTCAGAAAAGTAGTCATGTCAGAATTAGTTACAAGCAACACAATTTTGCTTCCTTACTCTTTATTTTATGCTTGCATCATTTCATGCCTGTCCAAGCAGAATGAAAAGAAAGTGAAATATTCACACGTCTCCCTATCTGTGCTAAGTATTAAGAGGTCATGGTTTCAATTTCATCTTTCTATCAGGACTAAGGACTCACAAGAAATCCATAATTAAGTGGCAGACAACTTGGCAATGCTTAAAAACAGGAAAAGTATAGTGACTATTGTTAAGACATATGTCACTTATTTATGTAAATTGGCTAATTCTTTTGACAAAACGCACTCTACTTGTAATTAGGTAGTTCTAGGTGTTTTTAATACTCCAAGAAACAAGGTTTCAAGATCAAGTGTTGAAGTCATCAAGTCTGTCCAAGAAAAACAAGTTGAAGTGCAAAATCATTAAAGCTCGACACCTTCTCGATAGCTCCTCGACACCTGCTATCTGTCGAGATTTATAAAATCAGAATTTTGATCTGATTTCTTGGAATCCGTGAATATGTCTTTGGGCCTTCTTTTCTCCTAACCCTAGACATATAAAAGACTATTTTAAGAGCCGTCAAATAGTACACAAGTTGCACAAGCATTGAGAAAACTCTGTTCAAGCAATTTGTGATCAAAGACGAAGTTCTTGACCTAGTTCATCTTCTCTGAAGAAGTTGCTGTGTATTTGCACCAAAGGGTTTTGTGACCAAGCATCTTCTGATCTTCATCGTGTAGGATGAACTGAAGAACTTTGCAGCCAACCTCTCCTTCTAAGTTGGTATTTGAAGTCGCGTACTGGGATCCGCGCATTGGTTAGTCACGTACTTGGGAGCCGTGCATCAAAAGGGGGAACTGTCACTACAGATCAAGTCCAATTGGGTATTGGGGTAAGGGTTCAACTGTAGGTTGGTAAGGTACTTGAGATTCCTTTACTTGTAACCGCTTGATTTGATAATAGTGGAGTTTCGGGAGTGGTGACCTGAAAATCACCCGGTGGGGTTTTTGCCGCAAGGGTTTTCTCCATTCGTAAACAAATCACAATGTCATTTAATTTCTACTGCATATTTAAATTGATTAATTAATAACTTGGCTAATTAATTAATTGGTTTAATCACAAGGGGTCATTCAATTTGTGGCCTATCAAGTGGTATCAGAGTAGACACACTCTAATTAGGGTTTAATCTTTGCTGTGATTGATCCATTGACCCCTGTTGTCATGGCTGTAACCGGCGTTAAGAGATCTCTGTTTTCAAATACATCTTGTTTTTCTAATCACTATTTGTTTGAGTGTCTTAGAAAATACAAGTCTAAAAGTTATTTGAATTCTCTTATGATGACTGTTGAAAAAGATCTCAGTTTGGCTAAGAAGAAACTAGACTGTCTCAGAATGAAAATGTGCAAAGGAGTTCGTCTGAGAAGAGTGAAAGTTAAAGGCTTAGCTCATAAAAGGCAGTTGAGTGAAAGAACCATTCCCTCTGATTTGTCATCTAAACATGAAGTGTGTTTCATGATGAAGTCTGCATACAAAGTTATGGACACATGTCTGTGGTACCTTGACAGTGGTTGCTCAAGACACATGACTGGAGACTGATCTCTCTTCAAGGTTTTCGAGTCCAAGAAATGTGGCAATGTTACTTTTGGTGATGGAAGTAAGTCACAGATTAAAGGGAAAGGAATCATATCTCTACCAGGACTGCCGGACATTGCAAATGTTCTTTATGTAGAAGGTCTAAGAGTGAACCTATTGAGCATAAGTCAGATATGCGATCAAGACTTCATGGTACTTTTCTCAAAGGGAAAGTGTCTTGTCATGGATGAGTCTGGAGAGAAGCTCATTAGTGGGGTTCGCACTTTGGACAACTGCTATGGATTGGTTCCTGATGCTGATATTGTCTGTAATAGCATTCGTTTGCCTAATGAAGATCTATGGCATCAACGAATGGGACATGCTAGTTACAAACATCTATCTATTATATCTAAGCATGAATCAGTCTTGGGGATACCAAAGCTTAGTAGAATGAGCAATGTGGTGTGTGGACCATGTCAGCTTGGAAAACAGACGAAAGCCAAGCATCCAAGTACTCAGACATCAGCTACATCAAGGCCATTGGAGCTTCTACATTTAGATCTTATGGGTCCAACCAAAAACGAGTCTCTTGGTGGTAAGCGATACATCATGGTTGTGGTAGACAACTTCACCAGATACACTTGGGTTATTCTACTACGATCCAAGTCTGATGCTCCTGAGCACATTGAGGCTTTGTGCATAAGACTGCAGAATGAAAATAGCCTAAAGATTGATCGAATTCGAAGTGACCATGGTAAAGAATTCGAGAACTCATACATGGAGTCCTTCTGCATAAGATCAGGTATATCTCAGGAATTCTCTGCTCCTATTACGCCTCAGCAAAATGGTGTGGTAGAAAGGAAGAATAGAGCTATTCAAGAGATGGCCAGAGCCATGCTGCATAGTAAAGATGTGGCTAGAAACTTGTGGGGAGAAGCCGTAAACACTGCTTGTCATACGGTTAATAGGGTATATTTCTGACTCAGTACCAAAAAGACTCCCTATGAGTTATGGAAAGGAAGGAAGCCAAATGTGAAGTACTTCAGTTTCTTTAGAAGTACCTGCTTCATTCTCAAGGATAGAGAGAATATGGGAAAGTTTGACTCTCGGAGCGATGAAGGAATATTTCTGGGCTACTCTTCTACAAGCAAGGCTTATCGGGTGTACAACAAAAGAACTATGAAGGTAATGGAGACAGTAAATGTCGTCATTGATAAGTCTTCAGATTCCAGTTCTGAGAAAGGCATTGAGGAACTCTCCAAAGAAATTCTTCCTTCTGAGCCTAAGGAGGTTCAAGGAATTATTGAACAAGAACCTACTTCTCCAAGTACTCCCAGTACTCCGAGTATTGTGGAAGACTCTGCAGACATACCCGCTTCACCAGATTCAGAATCTCATGAAAAGAAGGGACCTTCCTCTAGAATCAAATTAAATCATCCTCCAGAAGTTATTGTGGGAAACATGAATGAACTCACACTAAGGAAACGCACAGTTGATAAATGTGTTGCTAACTTTGTTTCTTATTCCTGCTACTTGTCACAGGTTGAACCTAAGAAAGTTGAGGAAGCACTGCAAGATGAAAGTTGGGTCGAAGCAATGCATGACGAACTACTTCAGTTTTAGAGGAATGATGTTTGGACTCTAGTACCTAGACCGGAAGGTGAGCACATCATCGGTACAAAGTGGATATTCCGCAACAAGACTGATGAAGAAGGCAATGTGATTCGCAACAAGGCTCGACTTGTAGCTCAAGGATACTCGCAAATGGAAGGAGTAGACTATGATGAAACATTTGCCCCAGTTGCCCGAATGGAGTCAATCAAAATTCTCCTTGCCCTAGCATGTCAGCTGAATTTCAAACTTTATCAGATGGATGTAAAGACTGCTTTCTTGAATGGGTTACTCAAAGAGGATGTCTATGTGGCTCAACCAAAAGGATTCATTGATCCACACTTTCCAGATCATGTGATGTACCTTAAAAAGGCACTTTATGGGTTGAAGCAAGCTCCTAGAGCCTGGTATGATAGACTTACACAATATCTAGTGTCACATGGGTTCACAAGAGGAAAGGCTGATCAAACTCTCTTCATCTAAAGGGAAGATGGTGAGTTGATAGTTGCTCAAGTCTATGTTGATGATATCATCTTTGGGTCGACTAAGGATGAACTTGCTCATGGCTTCTCAAAACTCATGCAAGCCGAGTTCGAGATGAGCATGATTGGAGAGCTGACTCACTTCCTAGGATTGCAAATTCGCCAACAAGATTCAGGTATATTCCTTTCTCAATCTAAATATGCTAAGAATCTTGTGAAAAAGTTTGGTTTGGAATCTGCTAGTTCTGTTAAAACCCCTATGAGTCCTAATGTTAAACTCACTGTAGACTTGTTAGGAAAGAGCGTTGATTCGTCTCTCTATAGAAGCATGATAGGTAGTCTTTTTTACCTTACTGCTAGTAGACCTGACATTAGTTACAGTGTTGGTGTGTGTGCTAGATATCAGGCTAACCCCAAAGAATCTCATATGATTGCTTTAAAAAGAATTATAAAGTATGTCAAAACCACTGCTGAGTTCGGTGTGTGGTATAGCAAGAACACCAATTGTGTCTTAGTTGGGTACTCTGATGCTGATTGGGCTGGTAATGCAGATGATAGAAGGAGTACTTCGGGGGGTTGTTTTTATGTGGGTAACAATCTTGTCTCTTGGATGAGCAAAAAACAGAACTTCATCTCTTTATCCACTGTAGAAGCTGAGTACATCGCTGCCGGTAGCTGCTGCACCCAACTCCTCTGGATGCAAAAACTCCTTCATGATTATGGTATTTGTCAAGAGTATCTCACTATTTACTGTGACAATACCAGTGCCATCAATATCTCTAAGAACCTGGTTCAACATTCTCGAACCAAACACATAGAGATTCGACATCACTTCATTAGGGAGCTTGTCGAAGATGGTACTCTCACTCTTGAGTTTATTCACACTGATGATCAGAAGGCTGACTTGTTCACCAAACCTCTTGACAGCAAACGTTTTGAATTCCTTCGTCAAAACATTGGTGTCATCTCCATGATTGATCTCCTTCTCTTGTTCTTCCTCCTTATGCATTTGCATCTAGTTTTATGCTTTGCTTTGATTACATGTTTTTGTTTGTTTATTTTGAGTTTTTTTTATTTTGTTTTTGATATAAAAATTAAAAAAAAATTGAAAAATATAAAAATATAAAAACAGTGTGTGTTTTGTGTACATTGGTACTTGTGTACCTTGGATGGCCATTGAAACAAAGTTTTCTAAACTTTGTATCTTTTGTAACTTAGATAAGCATCTCCATGCACAATTAAGCAAGTGAGCTTTGTGGCTCTTATTTGTGATGAGTAAGATTAAGTTATCTCTTAAAACTTAACACTCATATCACTCTTTTTGACGAGTAGGACTAGAAAATCCTAAGAGAAAGGTATAAATAACCATTTCACCACTGTTGCCCGCCAATCATAATATGACACCTGTATGCTTCGGCATAGCAAAAGTGCAGTGTCAAAGATATCTGTATGCTTCGGCATAGCAAAAGTGCAATGTCTATGCTTAACATGTTGGGTATTTCTTTTCTCTCTTATATGCCCATGCATGATTTACTTAAAAGAAAATATGCAAAGAAAATATAAAGCAAAAAGATTAAAATACTTTAAATATGATTGCAAGCGTGTTTTCTAGAAGATGTGGGAATTATAGGATGTACCTTGAAGGTGATAGTCCCCATCAAACAGTTATGATTGTGTGTGAGTTAAAGTTATTTTCTCATATCTCAGATCGTCATAACATGTATACACATATGCAATCTTGCGATGTTTTTCACACACAACACGCAATATTCTTTGCTACTATTGATACATGTGCAGGTACAATGTGATTTGACCATCATAAGTGTTTACATGTGCTAATGTATGCTCACTAAACTGTCTTGACTTGTTTTTGAAAAATAAAATTGGTTAGACTTGTTTAGTGTGTGTGTGTGTTTCTGAGAATCCATGTGCTTAAAATGGTTGATGAGAGATATTTTTGAGAGCTTAATATGTTGATTAGATCATTGGTTGAGGTGTATGTTGGATTGCATTCATGTTTGTGTTTTTCACTTCTCGAAAAACTGCTTTTATCTGCTAGCTCGACACCTCCTCGATACCTTGTTATCTGTCGAGCTTCTCAAGCCGTTTTCTTATCACAATCTCGACACCTCTTCGACACCCGATGGATCGATCGAGAATTCTCCTGTCTCCTCGATACCTTGTCGATCGATCGAGCTTCTGTTCTTGGTTCTGGTGTTCATTCCTCGATACCTTCTCGACACTTGTAGCTGTCGACGTGCTTTTCCTCGATACCTTCCTCGAAATCTCTCGATACCTCATCTATTGAGAATTACTGAAGCTCCTATATAAGCTTCTGTTGCGATCCGGTTCACATTTTCTCGATCTCTCTCGATCTATCCGTGTCTGTTCATCTCCCAAACTCTTTTTCTTACTCAAAACCTTCAATCCACGTGATTTTCGGCCCTTCCTTGCTTCAAATCACTTGGTAAGATCTCTTTTTCCCTCATTATTCATGCATTTCATGTTTTGAATCTTAGGTTTTGGGGTTTTAAAAAAATTTTGGGGTTTTTCAAAATTGATAAGTTTTTCTTGAAATTTTAGGTTGGGTTTTTCCTTAAATGTGTTCAAAATGTCATACATTGCATTTCATGTGCATTAGAATGGTATTTACATGCATTTAGAGGTGTGTTCTATGTTAGTATGCTGGTAGAATTGGATTGGGCTGAGCCCATGATGAAATTTTTGTTGCATGTCACATGTTCATGCATCTCCATGCATACGTACTCATTGTTCAATATATTTGATATATGTGAACTGTTTTGGGACTTTTCTGATTGTCTCTTTCTCTATCTCTTTCTCATTCTGTTTACGTTAGTAGTGTCTATGGCACTTAAGCGTAAATCCACTCCGGCTCGGAACCTTCTTCGTTCTGGAGCTTCATCATCTTCTGATTCTGCTCCTCTCAATCTTCAGTTCTGTGATGGTGATGCCCACAAGGCATTTTTGGAGAACTTTTCTAGACGAGGTGTTCATTCGGAACGCCAAGTCATTTTGGCGGACTTCGCTGACATTGACTTTCCCTCTGTCATTCACAGTAGGGGATAGGAGTCACTGTGTGACATCTCGGTTACATGTCATCTCGTGCTCATTCAGGAGTTTTACTCCAACATGCACGGGATTGATCGTTCAACACCTCTCTTTTTCACTCGCGTTCGAGGTACGTGCATCCCTGTCACACCGCAGCTTGTTGCAGATGTGCTTCGGGTTCCTAGGATAGAGCACCCTATCTATCCTTCTTGTGAGCGTCTGAGGATTGTGTCCAAAGAAGAGCTCATCTCTGCTTTTTGTGAGCACTCTGCTGTTTGGGGTGAACATTAGTATACATCATATAGACCTTTTGCTAAAGGTCCTAGATTCCTTAACATGGTGATGACTTTTGTACTCCATCCACTCTCTCACTACAACTCCATCACAGTGCTCGATTTTTGTTATCTTTTCTTGAGCATCTGACCATAGATTTTCCTTTTCATTTCATTCTTTCTATCATAGATGTTAGTTTAGATTCGGTGTCCCGTGATAAGCTCATCTTTCCTTCCGCTATCAGGAGGATTTTACGCCATTTTTCTATCCCTTTTCCTGTGTCCGACCACTTCACACACATTTATGCCATAGATGCCGCTACCGTAAAACGTAGTGAGGCTCAGTTTAGGTCGAGACAACCGGATTCCACTCCTCCCTCCCGTTCAGCTCCATCCCGATCTGCTCCATCTACATCTGCTCCTTCTTCCTCTATGAGCGATGTATCTCTTGGAGACATCATCGCTCAGCTGTAGCGCATGGATGCTCGCCTCGATACATTCTCCACTGAGTTGTATCAGGTGAATGTTCGTGTTGGCCGTATTGCACGACGACAGGCGACCATGGGTAGTTTTGCTTCTGAGGCTACTCCTTCACCACCTCCTCCAGCAGCTTCTAACTCTAAGGATGATGATGATGATGGTGATGACGATGATGCTTCAGATGATGATGGAGATGCTAGCTCTACTGATGAGATGTCTACATGACACTCTACCCTTTGTCACTCGTGACAAAAAAATGGAGTAGTTTTAGGTTATAAGAGTAGTCATCTTAGGGGGAGAGTTAGTATAGGACATTTTTGATAGGGTGAGTGTTGATTCTTGAGGGATGTAGTGAGGTTATGATGTATCTTTTCTTTTTAGATACATTGTTCTTGTATATGAGGTCTTGTGACCAGTTTTACATACATTGTACTTGTCTTCTTTATATGTGGATGTATGTTTCTTTCACCTATCTGTACATGTGTTGCTTCTTTTCTATCTTTATACACATGTTTCTTATACTTGTATGCAATCTATTAATTTCTGTTTCACACAAGATGCCTTGATGAGTTTTGTTTAAAGTGTTTCAGAAATACAGGTTGTCAAAGTCTACTTGCCATAAACTCTTTTCTTGCAAAGTTTTTCAAGGGTTTGTGATAGGATAAATTTTATTGTATTCAACAAGTGAGTATAAGTTGAGTGATTTATGACTTCTCTCATTTGTTTATTTGTTTGTTGTGGTTTTGTCACGGATTGCCAAAGGGGGAGATTTTTAGGACATATGTCACTTATTTATGTAAATTGGCTAATCCTTTTGACCAAACGCACTCTACTTGTAATTAGGTAGTTCTAGGTGTTTTTAATACTTCAAGAAACAAGGTTTCAAGATCAAGTGTTGAAGTCATCAAGTCTGTCCAAGAAAAACAAGCTGAAGTGCAAAATCATTTAAGCTCGACACCTTCTCGATAGCTCCTCGACACCTGCTATCTGTCGAGATTTATAAAATCAAAATTCTGATTGATTTCTTGGGATCGTGAATATGTCTTTGAGCCTTCTTTTCTCCTAACCCTAGACATATAAAAGGACTATTTTAAGAGCCGTCAAATAGTACACAAGTTGCACAAGCATTGAGAAAACTCTGCTCAAGCAATTTGTGATCAAAGACGAAGTTCTTGACCTAGTTCATATTCTCTGAAGAAGTTGCTGTGTATTTGCACCAAAGGGTTTTGTGACAAAGCATCTTCCTGATCTTCATTGTGTAGGATGAACTGAAGAATTTTGCAACTAACCTCTCCTTCTAAGTTGGTGTTTGAAGTCGCGTACTAGGATCCGCGCATTGGTTAGTCATGTACTTGGGAGCCGTGCATCAAAAGGGGGAACTATCACTACAGATCAAGTCTAATTGGGTATTAGGGTAAGGGTTCAACTGTAGGTTTGTAAGGTACTTGAGATTCCTTTACTTGTAAATAGTGGAGTTTCGGGAGTGGTGACCTGAAAATCACCCGATGAGGTTTTTGCCGCAAGGGTTTTCCTCATTCGTAAACAAATCACCGTGTCATTTAATTTCCGTTGCATATTTAGTTATTTGGTGATTTGTTTGTGCTTCCACGTATTTGCATGTTAAATTGATTAATTAATAACTTGGCTAATTAATTAATTGGTTTAATCACAATGGGTCATTCAGTTTGTGGCCTATCAACTATTATAAAGTGTGTTGGAGCATTTTAATATTAATCAATTAAAATAAATAAATATTACAACATAAATATAAAAAGATATGGGAGTGAATATGAAAGATGAGGAGTTAGTGAAATTATTTAATCCCACATTGAAAAGAAGATAGACTATTTTATTCTTTTTAATTTGTTGGGAAATTTAGACCCCGGTTGATAGAATTAACAAGTTTTAAACTCAAGTTGTTAATTAGATTTATTATGAATCAAACTTGCTAAAACAAACAAACATCAATATCATGTCAAAATCATGCAGCGGAAAAAATAAATAAGACAAGATATGATGACCCAGGAAAACCAATGAAACCAACTAGTTTTACAGTAAAAAACTTGGGGGAAAACCTTCCCGAAAAGCAATCCACTATAGTAAAGAGAAGTTTCAGATCTAGTACAAAACTTTTGTCCCTAGACTCTACAATCCCCGTAAATGAACTTACAGTAGAAACCTTCTACCGTTTCAGAACCTCTGAACTCTTCAATATATGAACGTCACCCTTTGATGATGCACGAATCCCAGTACGTGACTAATCAATTGCGCGGATCCCAGTACGCGACTTAATCACCAATTAGAAGAAGATGTTGGCTGCAAAGTTCTTCACTTCATCAAAAATGAAGATCAAGAAGCACTTGGTTACAAAACCCTAAGGCGCAAAGACGCAGTAGCTTCTTTTAAAGAGAATAAGGCATCGGTCACCTTTTGCATATGTTCTCCTTGTATTCTCTTATATGATAGCCTCTAAAATAAGTCTTATATAGGTCTAGGGTTGTGAGAAAAGAAACTCTACACAAATACAAAAACCTGGCCCAAAAATCAGATCTAAAAATTCTGATTTCCGTAACCTCGAAAGATACCTCAATCGATTTGGAGGTGTCGAGCTTTAAACAACTTCGACAGATACAGCTATCGAGAAGCTGTCGAGGAGGTGTTGAGGGGATAGAAACTTTCTCGATCGATCCACCAGGTGTCGAGAAGCTGTCGAGATTGCGATAACAATCAACTGAAGAGCTCGATAAATAGCCAGGTGTCGAGAGATGTTGAGCAGGTGTCGAGCTATCTGTCCAGCTTTATTGAACACCTTTTCTTCACTTGTTTCTTGGTCCAATCTTTATGGCTTTAAAATTAGACTTGAACAACATGTTTCTTGAAGTATTAAACACATATTAGATCTACCCAAATACAAGTAAAGTGCGTTTTGTCAAAGGATTAGCCAATTACACAAAATGTGTCTTTAACATAATTGTAGTGATTAATGGGCTAATATGAATTGACTCAAATATTGGGCTAGATATGTGCGCAAAGGGGAGGAGAAGGGCACCCACTACATCAGAATAATGGATCTAATTAATCAGATTAATTTGGTTAGTAATTTTGTGAGGTCCATTGAGCCTATAAATAGACTCATTCAAACCCAATCCAAATTACTGCAATATACACAAGGGTGTTCTTTTTGGTGGAGTTTTGGTCTTGAACATCGGTTACAAAGCTTAACCAACTAAGGGCTTGAAACTCCTTAAAGAGAGCGAGTGTCGCGCCTTAATATAAATAGTGTTGTGTAATTTTTCTCTTCAAATTAATAATATTCAGAAGTATTATTCAGTTTCTCTTTATGTTATTTTCATTATTATTGTGTTTGCACCAACAGAGTGATTTAACTAAATATATAATTTAAATTTATATAAATAAAAACCTCATTGAAAAGGAACGCAACCCTAGTACAAGGGATGTTTATTACATTATTTTTTAACCCTCTACTTTTTTTCTCTCTATCCTACTACCTTCTTATTATTCCTACTCTTTCTGTCCTCTCACACACTTTTTTATCATCTATCCAAGGCCGGCTCAACGAATTTGGGGGCCCTAGGCAAAAGCTTTAAACGGGGCCTTTATTATATTTAATTATAAATTCATATATTTTTTTTCAATTAAAATTTATTTTTCTTGCTTTTTGAGAGGCAAAATTACTAATTAAATTTTTGCATTCAAGTTCCGCTAACATTTCTTTTTCAATTGATAATATAGCTAATCCACTTAATCTTTCTTGTGACATAGTTGATCTTAAATAGGATTTTATTAATTTTAAATTGTGAAAAACTTCTTTCTGCGGAAGCAACTATAACAGGTATAGTTAGTAATATTCTGAAAGCAATACATGCATTTGGAAGAGATTCTAGCCTCTTTATATAATTTAGTACATTAATTGGAGAGTTATCATTTATTTGCAAAAATTCTTTTAAAACTTTTAGTTCTGAATATAAATCTAAACCATCAATATCGAAATGAGTTTTGTAGGGACTCAATTTAGAAAAGTGCCCTAACAATACATTTCTAGAGAGTGGGAAGAAGAATTAGGCCCCAACAGACTAACAACAATACACAATCAACTCTTCACCATTGAAGGGGAGTAAACTCAATTTATGACCAAGGGTAGCTCCTCGGCCCTTGTCCGAGGAGGTTCCTTCTCACTTTTTCTCCCCTCCCCCTCCATCCTCCCTTAACTGCTTTGCTCGCCCTTCTTATATAGTCCTCTTCCTCCTATCTCATTCTTCCATTTGTTGATTATCCATTTGCCTTCCCTCTGACCGTCCGTCCCATCAGAGGCCTTATCAGTACTCGAGTGGTTCACAATGATCAACATTACCCTGTCAAGGGATTACATCCCCATTAATGCGGCCAGGGGGGTTAGATGAACGCATTTAGTGTGGAGGTGACAACTTGTTATGGGCTTGTCCCCCACCTGAAATTAGCCTTGGTACGCCGAGGACAGGGATGTCCTCGGCGTGGACCCAAAAAAGCGTAGGTCTTCATACACCAGTCTCGGAAGATCATCCCTCCTCGGTATGGGCCTTGGGCCAATTGCAAGATAGGCTGGGGCTACCAGGCTCACGGGCCCCACAATAGCCCCTCAAAATCCTGCTGCAAGTTCCCTCGGACGGGGAGGAGAGTTTTGATATCCATGGGCCCTTTAGACAATTCACCCCATTTCGACCCACATTAGGGCTGGTGACTTTTCGCTTGCCCAATGTACGTTTTGGCGTTTCGAGACTCAGTGTGCGCCCGCATTAAATTTTGGCGGCTCCACGTTTCCCACTTCCAACGGTGTGATAGTAATCGCTCGGTAGGGATCTCCCGCTTTTATGAGCGGGAGGTTACACTTGGTGAACTTAAATTAGGGATATAAATACTTGTTTGAACCGCCCGGCTTCTTTATTTGCGCGCTTACGAACTTTGGTGTGTATACTTTGAATCTGGTTCAACTTCCACACTGTCCGAGGAGGATCTCCACATTTCTGTAAGTCTTCTTCTCTCAGTAACAAAAAATTTTCTCTGATTCTACTCCTTCTTTCCTTCTTTTGGATCCTTTAGTCGTTGCTAGGAATGGGTAAGTTTAAGAAGTTGGTTGAGTCCGACAAGATGATGAAGAAATTCATTGCCGATTATGGGATACCCAGTAATGTGGGTTTGAGGTATTGTGAGGAAGGGGAGTGGTACATTAAGAGAAACGAGGGTGAAGTTGTGATCCTCATAGTCGCTTTCGTAGAGGGAGGGATGAGAATCCCTATGAGGCCAGTGATGAGCAGTTACCTTAGGCATTTTCGGCTGGCTCCTACCTAGTGCGCCGTTAATGTATTTAGGATACTAGGGTGTGTAGACGCCTTGAATGAGAAAATGAGGTTGAGATTAACTCATCATGATGTAAACTGGTGCTACAACCTTCAACACCTGAAGGGTAAGACGTAATATATGAAGACGAGGGACAATAGGGTCCGGCTTATCCAGTGCCTTCCCGATTCTAATAAGGGGCTGACTCAAGACTTCCTCATTGTGTCGAGGGAATGGCACGACGGTCTCCACTGCCCAACAGTAGAGGGAGAGCCAGGTAGGGTACTCGAAGTAGAAGACGGTCTAGATTCTATTACTTTTTCATTGTTACGTATCTGCTTTGATTGATTGATCACAGGAGCTTCGCTTCTCTTTTTGCAGATCCGCACTCCTTCGCGCGTCATTTCCACCTAGTCAACAAAGAGGATTTGGAAGCCGTTCTTAGGGCGGAACTTTTCTTGAACGAGGCTGATAACCAGGTTAAAGCTGCCCACAGGATCCTCGGGTGCGACCCAGCCCAGAAGTCGTTCCCGGTTCCAAAGCACGTCATTAGGGCTTATGATCCTCGGCTTAGGCAAATCACTGTGGTGGAGGACGGTTTTGCATTTTCCGAGGGGTCTTATATTCCGGAAGGCATTCCGTTGGCAGGCTCTTCCTTATCCCATCAAGCAACAGAGGCCGAGGAAGGGAAACCAAAGAAGGCAGGGGAGGTGGTCGAACTGAGCTCGTCTGAGGACGAATTTAGTGTGTTTAACCTAGCTGATCAGTCCGAGGACCCCTTCGGTGACTTGGGGGACCCCCATTTGTCTGAAGCCGATCTTCAGTCCCCAAGGGTTGGTATTCAGGCCGAGATGGGTCTAAAGAGACAGCCCCAAACCAACCTTTTTGACCTGCTTGAGGGCAACTCCAAGAAGGGTATGTCAAGAGAGTCACAGCCTAAGCCCCCATCACCTCCGCCCCAGCCTTTGCCTGTGCGCACCAGGTCATCCTCTATCCCTCCAGCTTCAGACCCTCAGACCGAGTCTTCCGACCCAAAAAGGAAGAGATCTTCCAAGAGCAAGGACCTAGTGGATGGGGGCAAATCCCACTCTTCGCTAGAGGAAGGTGGAGTCCACCGGCCTCCTAAACAACTGAGGCTTGGTGGCCAACGTAAAGGGAAGGAGGTCGTCCAGCAGTCCGAGGCCCAGGCCTGGCTGCCCGCCGCCATGCTCCATGGTCAACCCCTAATGGATGACACATCAATTCGGGAGTCCCGAGGACTCGAGGGGGCTCTCGTGGCCGACGCCCTAGAGAAGTCTCTTCTCCTTCCCACTGACATGGCCGAGCTTGGGAACATGAGTGGGCCAGAGGTCGCCCTTAACCTTAAGAGATATCTAGGCATGGTGGGTCCCCTGGTACCTGTTTATTCTATTTGAATCTTATTGCTTAGTCCCTCCCCTTTTCTTTACGGTGTACTTGTTCTCGTTGGCAGGCTGTCCAGGCCCTTTTCAGGCTGGATGAGGAGGTTGATGGCCAGAGTAGCGCTTTAGCGCAGGAGCGTGATAAGTTCTTGAAAGCTGCAAGTGCCCTTAAGAGATCTGAGGCAGATCTAAAAAAGGCGATCAAGAATCTGGAGGAGATGACCAAGGCTAGGGACAATGCTGCCTCTGACTTAGCCGCGGCTACGAAGCAGGCCAAGGATCAGACTAAGCGCTTGCAGGATGTCGAGGGCCATCTACGAACTGCCAAAGAGGATATTGCCGACCTGAAGAAAAAGTTGGCCGAGGCAGTCAGCGCGATAGGTATTGTAGAGTATGCCAGGGACGAGGCTGTGAGGGCCAAAGACGAGGCGGTGTTTGCAAGAATAGACGCTAAGCGCTCTGTAGAACAGGCGGAATAGGAGGCTGTCGCCGAGGGGGTGGCTAAGACTGAAGCCACCCTTAAGGCTCAAGTTCTTGCAGTGTGCAGGCGCTTCTGTTCTGAGACCTGGCATGAAGCCCTCAACCAAGCGGGGGTTGATTCTTCGTCTGACCTTAGGAGGGCGGAAAGAGTATATTACCACTTCGTAATTCGCGAGGTTGCCCCTATTGCTTCCGAGGAGGGGTCTGCATTACTAGCGGCAAGTGAAAGTCATAAAAAAACCGCCGAGGACATATCTTCAGCTGACAGACCTCTTGAGGAGGCTGAGCCCCAGAGAGCGTTGGAGGGAGTTAGAACCGAGGGTCAAGAAGTGCCCCAAGATGTGGTGAGGCCTCCTGCTGACTCCCCAGCCATACACACGGTCCCTCCGAGACAAGATCCCTAGGTGTTGGTCGAAACCTTTTGACAAGCTCATCAAGATAATTTGCCTACTGAGTTGGCGGGAAATGGCATATGGCGTAGGACACTTTTATTTGCTTTCTTTTTCATTTCATTTTGCTTCTTGCCTCGGTGGCATTGTAATGAAACTCTATACTTTCTATTTAAAATGAATATTCAATATTTTGCTTCTAATTATTGATGTCTTCTTTTACTTGCCTTATTTTGATATTTTGTTCAATACCTGTGTTCTGTTCTAGATTTAGTATCATGAGACCATCTGCTATCCTTCAAGCATGAATCTGAGGACCGTATCACCACTCGGTTCTAAATAACGCTTTGGTTCTTCTACAAATAGTTAGTTTAACACTTCAGTTCTTCTGTAAGTAGCTAGTTTCCCATAGGTTTGAGTCTTGGACTATGCAATACCTTGGTTCTGTCTAGCACTCAGATATAAATGTGTGGTTAGTTTTCCCATAGGCTTGAGTCCGAGGACCATGCAATGCCTTGGTTCTGTCTAACACTTCAATTTTTCTGTAAGTAGCTAGTTTCCCCATAGGTTTGAGTCCTTGGACCATGCAATACCTTGGTTCTGTCTAGTACCCAGATATAATTGTGTGGTTAGTTTTCTCATAGGCTTGAGTCTGAGGACCATGCAATGCCTTGATTCTGTCTAACACTTCTATTTTTCTGTAAGTAGCTAGTTTCCCCATAGGTTTGAGTCCTTAGACCATGCAATACCTTGGTTCTGTCTAGTACCCAGATATAATTGTGTGGTTAGTTTTCTCATAGGCTTGAGTCTGAGGACCATGCAATGCCTTGGTTCTGTCTAACACTTCTATTTTTCTGTAAGTAGCTAGTTTCCCCATAGGTTTGAGTCCTTGAACCATGTAATACCTTGGTTCTGTCTAGTACCCAGATATAATTGTATGGTTAGTTTTTCCTTAGGCTTGAGTCCGAGGACCATGCAATGCCTTGGTTCTGTCTAACACTTCTATTTTTCTGTAAGTAGCTAGTTTCCCCATAGGTTTGAGTCTTGACCATGCAATACCTTGGTTCTGTCTAGTACCCAGATATAATTGTGTGGTTAGTTTTCCCATAGGCTTGAGTCCGAGGACCATGCAACACCTTGGTTCTGTCTAACACTTCTATTTTTCTGTAAGTAGCTAGTTTCCCCATAGGTTTGAGTCCTTGGACTATGCAATACCTTGGTTCTGTCTAGTACCCAGATATAATTGTGTGGTTAGTTTTCCCATAGGCTTGAGTCCGAGGACCATGCAACACCTTGGTTCTGTCTAACACTTCTATTTTTCTGTAAGTAACTAGTTTCCCCATAGGTTTGAGTCCTTGGACCATGCAATACCTTGGTTATGTCTAGTACCCAGATATAATTGTGTGGTTAGTTTTCCCTTAGGTTTAAGTCCGAGGACCATGCAATGCCTTGGTTCTGTCTAACACTTCTATTTTTCTGTAAGTAGCTAGTTTCCCCATAAGTTTGAGTCCTTGGACCATGCAATACCTTGGTTCTGTCTAGTACCCAGATATAATTGTGTGGTTAGTTTTCCCTTAGGCTTGAGTCCGAGGACCATGCAATGCCTTGGTTCTGTCTAACACTTCTATTTTTCTGTAAGTAGTTAGTTTCCCTATAGGTTTGAGTCCTTGGGCCATGCGACGCCTTGGTTTTGTCTAGTACTCAGATATAATTGTATGGTTAGTTTTCCCATAGGCTTGAGTTCGAGGACCATGCAATGCCTTGGTTCTGTCTAACACTTCCATTATTCTATAAGTATCTAGTTTCCCCATAGGTTTGAGTCCTTGGACCATGCAATACCTTGGTTCTGTCTAGTACCCAGATATAACTGAGTGGTTAGTTTTCCCATAGGCTTGAGTCCGAGGACCATGCAATGTCTTGGTTCTGTCTAACACTTCTATTCTTCTGTAAGAATCTAGTTTCCCCATAGGTTTGAGTCCTTGGACATGCAATACCTTGGTTCTGTCTAGTACCCAAATATAACTGAGTGGTTAGTTTTCCCATAGGCTTGAGTCCAAGGACCATGCAATGCCTTGGTTCTGTCCAACACTTCTATTCTTCTGTATGAAGGAGTTTGTCATCGGCTCTTGGAGTCTTACTTTTGGTATGATGATGTCCTCGGACCGCTTTACTGGAAACGGTTCCTCCTCGGGTTGAAATATTACCTCTACGGTGCTCTGGGCAGGGGTGGTTCGGACTCTGATCTTACGTGTGGCATTGACCTCGCCTTCAACTCAAGTTCCCATCCTCTTCAATTACGAGGCGTCCCTTGACTGTTCGCGCTCCGCGCTTGACGTTTTGATGCGCGAGACACGCCCTCATTAATATCCTCGTGAATTGATACAAATCCAACGGTCTATAGTCTCCTTAGGATTTGGTCAAGATTAATACCGCTGATAATTCTCTTTTCGAACTTTGTGTGGATCAATTCCCACCAGTCTTCATCCTCTATATAAGGCTTTCTAGGGGAAACGTTTCTCCACACTTCATGAACTTTCCAACACAACTAGAAACACGTCCTTTCAACTCCCCGAGCCCCTTCAATAACCCTGCCAGGATTGTGATCAGAGTTGGAAGATATGGGGCGGCCCTGGGTGGGTGCGAGGACACACAGGCCAAAGGCCCTACCTCCCCGGCCAAGAGCTGTTGTGGCCGCAGCCCCCACCAGACTTTCGGTGCGGCAGAGCCTGGGCGTAACCCTAATAGTGCCGTGCATGGTGGCCAAGAGGGATGTCTCTAAAGTACCTAACGCTCCTCCCCGGGGCACACCCCTGCCGGAGGAGACGCGCAAGATCACGTCATGGCTGGTGCCCGAGTGTTGCCGCCTCCAACAGCCAACCCTCATGAGGATTGGAGAGAATCAAGGGAACATCATGGGGAAGGGCTTCCCGGAGCCCCTGCGTCGGCTCCTCTCTTTGTTCCAGCTCCGCCGCACCGGCCAAGGAGTTGTTGGTAGCCTTAAAGCATGCTAGCCTCAGCTCCATTCCCTCTAGCTAGTTTTAGAACAAGTCCACCTGGGCCTCTATTTGTAGAATTAGCTTGTAAAATTAGCTTTAAAACAAGCCTGCCTAAGCCTCTGTTTGTATCTTGTACTTTTCATTTAATAAAATAAAATGAAGTTCCTTTTCTTTGCTGTTGAATCTTCTACTTTTCTGCAATTTTTTTTTTTTTTTTTTTGATGCATCGCTACCAACCCTCTGTAAATTAACTACTTAGGAATAATCGTCTGTTGCAACTGCTAGTGCACTAATCATTCCCACAGACGGCGCCAATTGTAGGGACTCAATTTAGAAAGGTTCCCTCACAATACATTTCTAGAGAGTGGGATGAATAATTAGGCCCTAACAGACTAACAACAGTTCAAAAGCAGCTTTCCACCATTGAAGGGGAGTGAAACCAATCTATGACCAAGGGTAGCTCCTCGGCACCTGTCCGAGGAGGTTCCTTCTCACTTTTTCTCCCTCCCCCCTCCATCCTCCCTTAACTGCTTTGCTCGCCCTTCTTATATAGTCCTCCTCCTCCTATCTCATTCTTCCATCTGTTGATCATCCATTTGTCTTCCCTCTGACCGTCCGTCCCATCAGAGGCCTTATCAGTACTCGAGTGGTTCACAGTGATCAATGTTACCCTGCCAAGGGGTTACATCCCCATTAATGCGGCCAGGGGGGTTAGATGAGCGCATTTAGTGTGGAGGTGACAACCTGTTCTGGGCTTGTCCCCCACCTGAAATTAGCCTCGGTACGCCAAGGACAGGGATGTCCTCGACGTGGATCCAAAAAAGCCTAGGTCTTCATACAACAGCCTCGGACGATCATCCCTCCTCGGTATGGGCCTTGGGCCAACTGTAAAATGGGCCGAGGCTACCAGGCCCACGGGCCCCACAAGTTTCATGTGTGAGAAAACATTCAAGATTAAGACAATTTTTTTTCAAACTATCATCATCTAGTGATTTTAGTTTTTCAAAATTAAATAAAAAACCAAAAATATTTTCATATATTTGAAATTGTTCAAACCTACTTTCAATTGAAGAAATAGCTTGATCTACTATATATAAAAAATAATTAATTCTAAAATATTCTTTAGCGGATTGTGTTGTCTTATCATTGACATTCTCATCAAACTGTTTTTTCCTACAAATTATACGTTTTTCACGAAATATAGGCTCTATTTCCATTTTGGTTACAATTTCTTTTGATGAATTCATAGCAGATGTAAATCCATCTTCTCTATATTTTTTTAAAAAAGACATGAGACCTTTTAATTGATCTATAGCAACATCAATATGCATGTCTTTCGAATGTAAATTTTTACTAACATAGTTAACAGCAAATAATATGTCATACCAAATAGTCATAGCTAGCAAAAACTCAAAACTTTCAATCTCATATATTGCTAAACAATTAGCTTCTCTTTTTGTTTTGGGATCTTCACTTGTTTTTGCCAATTGTAACAAAACATCTCTTATTTCTAGAACTTGAATTTTTATTGCTTTCACACTTTCAATTCGACTTTCCTAACGTGTTTGTGACAATGGCTTAAGAGTTAAAACCGTCACATTATCTTGTAAAACTTTCCATCGCTTTGTGGAAGAAGAAAATATTATGTATATACGTTGTACTATTCCAAAAAAAGATATAGTTTTAGGACAAGAATTAGCCATATCACATAGGACAAGGTTGAGATTATGATAACCACATGGTGTGTAAAATGCTTTAGAATTTATATCAAGAATTCTTTTTTGTACCCCTTGTTTTTCCCTTTCATATTAGACCCATTATTATATCCTTGTCCACATACATTATTAATATCGAGTTCAAGATTTTTTATTGCATTTATAATTTCATTGAAAAGACCTTTTCCAGAAGTATTATCTACATTTAAAAATTCCACAAAATGTTCATCTATTTTTATCGGACTTATTGAAATATCCACACATCTTAGTCATTTGTTCTTGATGATTTACATCGGGGGTACAATCAAGTATAATTGAAAAGTATTTTGCTTCTTTAATCTTTTTTATAATTTTACTTTTAATTTCATTTGCTAATAATTGTATCACTTCATTTTGTATATTATGTCCAAGATAATGATTATGGATTGCACCATGTTGAATACGTTGAACATGTTCTTGCATCATTGGATCAAATTCTGCAATCATTTCAATTATACTTAAAAAAATTTCCGTTATTTTCTTGATAGATCTTTTCATTATTTCCTCAGAATGCCAAATTATTTTTACCAAGATTTTTTACCACCGCTATTATTCTTAATAATACTTTTTTCCAATGATCTTTCTCTTTCTTAATTTGTTCTTGGACATTTTTATCAATTGTTTTATTCTTCAATAATCTTAGTTCTAAATCAATCCAAGTATTCATATTAGTAATATGCTCACTGGTTGTTTCGTGATTTTTAAGAATAGAACTAATATTTTTCCAATCCTTAGTTCCTCCATTAGCTAGTTGATTTGTATTAGATTTTGAATTAAACAACTTGCAACAAAAACAAAATACTTTATCTAGGTCTTTCGAATACACTAACCATTTTCTATCATGTTTCTCCCCATTTGGTAATTTTCGAATATAATGCGTAGTAGAAAAATGTCTAGAGTTCTTATCTATAGGAAAGTTTAGATCATCAACTCTTATTGGACCATTTTCTATTAACAAATCTCTTAATTTTATATCAATAGTTTTCCATTGACTTGGATCAAAAATATTTGTAGGAATATAATTAGGTTGATCATTAATATTTTCACTCTCCTCTAAATTATTTTGAGCTTCATTATCAAGAATGGTGACATTACATGTTTGAACATTATCATGACCACCTTTGTTATTATCATTTTGTTGTATATTTTCATTATCTTCTAATTCTTTTTGATGAATTTCTTGTTCATTTATGAAACCTTCACTCAAATTTTCTGCAAGATTTTGTTTTTTACTAGTAATAAATTTGTCCATAGCTCCTTTTTGAGATTCATTTAGTTCTTCTATTTATCTTTTTTTTTTTTTTTTTTTTCATATCCAGATAAATATTTTCTAGTAGACATTTGTAATTAAAAAATATTTATGAATAAATGAAACACAATCTATAATATAAAAAAAATTACAATTTAACTAGAATAATATAAATTTAATGTATAAAACAATAGAACCTGTTTTATCAAAAGCACAATTGCAACTTTACTTAATATGATCACTTTACACTTTAAACCTGCACAAAAAAATTAAAATTAATATTAGTACAAAGTAAATTATTCTAAATTTATAATTTTGTTATTAATGCTTTTTTTTTTTTTTTTGGTAGCAGTAAACCTATTTTTTTAGCATAATGTGTAGGACTCAACTTGATTGGATCCACTAACACTAAGACCAGCCCACCAGCAAAATGTGTAGAACTCAACTTGATCGACTAAGACTAAGACCAGCCCACTATCCCTCTAAATCTGATTTCTTTAAAAAAAAAAAAAGAAAAAAAAAGAAAAAAGAAAAAAAGAGAACGTGTAGAACTAGATCACTGGATCAATACCTTAACTCCCATACCACTTATCTGATTTCTTAAAAAAAAAAAAAACAAAAAAACAAAACAAACCGTGTAAGACTAAACTAAGTAGACTTTAACTCTTTTCTCTTTATGGGTCTATTGACCATTCAAACCATTCAAAAGGCTTCTAGAGTTCTAGAGAAATGTAAAGGAATCTAAAGAGTACAACAACCAAACTAAAGTTTAGCTTTAGCCAAAAAGAAAAAAAAAAAAACCTAGACACTACTCACGCCTCTTCAAAAGAAAAAAGAAAAACCCAGACCCGTGAGCAAACTCCTCTTCAAAAGGAAAAAAAAAAACCCAGACACCCATGAAAAAAAAAAACCGAGACACCCAGCAGCAAACATGAAGAAGACAAAAGAGACAAAGGAAGAGAAAACAAAAAATGAACCTTCAGTGAACACACGAGTCTATTGCCAACACAGACACAGTTGATGAGTAAGCCAACTAATGAGTGTTTTTTTTAGAATCAATATAGAGAGAGTCAGAGAATAAGTTTTTTTTTCTTCTTTCTTTTTTCTTTCTTTTCTTATTTGCCTCTTCTTTCTACTTTTGTAATATTTTCTTCTGTAAGCTAAACATTTTTGCCGTTTGTAATCTTTTCTTCTGCAAGCTAAAGATTTGGTGATGGTCTGATCTGATGGGATTAGCTTTCATGTCACATTGTCACTTCAGCTTTCTTCTCTATGATAAACGGGCCTCTGTGAGAAACAGGCCTTCATGGCCTGATGAGATTTGGTGATGGCCGTTAGAAATCTTTTTTTTTTTTTTTTTTGGGCGAGAAACGGGCCTCTGTGAGAAACAAGCCTTCATGGTGATAGCCATTTGTAATATTTTTTTTCTCAGATAGAAAAATAATATTATATAATATATTATTACTATTTGGGGGCCCTCTTATAAGTGGGGGTTTAGGCGGTCGCCTAAGTCGCCTATAGCTTCAGCCGGCCCTGCATCTATCCTCCAACATTTTTATCCTCCCTACCAAAAGAGGGTAGGCTTTCTCATCCCATCTAGCTCATTAAGCAGCTTCACTATTCTCTCCTGAAATGGAGTTGGCGTTACTCGTTAGTTGCACTAGTTCCACCTCATCATCATTACTAATCCAGCCATGGTAAGGTCGCTGCCTTTGGGCAGGAAGACTGTTCCTATGAGTTTCAGCTGCACCAGAATTTTCTGCTGCTAGGAGATAAACCTACCATCTACAAAACAAGGGCATAGGTAGCATAATTAAAGTCAAGAGATGTTCTCATTCAATTTATTAAAGGATTAACCACACATAAGCCTTTTGGTTAAAGTTGTTAATGTGCTTGAATTTATACGTTAATTGTTTGAAAAAAGAAAAGAAAATGAGGAAGATATTATTGCATATGCTCTAGTATTGTTTGTCAGGTTAGTTTGAGGTCAAGCCAAACTTGAATATTTTACTTTTGTCGTTGAGCCTACCACAGACATTCAGCACTCAACAAAACTAAGCACGTTTACAATTCTACATTCAAATGACTATTCACCTGACTTGTTTAGAATCTTTAGATACACATTGATAAAACCATCCCATTAATTTGGAGTGAAATTAGAAAAATGATAAAGGTAATACAAATTTACTAGAGAAATATTGAATTTCTTTTGTAATGATAAAAGTATACTTGTTAAGTAATAAATATGATTGGTGTTACTTCAACATCGTAATAAATATATATTGGATTTTATTTTTTATTTTTTTGTAATTGGTGACCTATCAATTTATAAAGTTTATATAATAAAATTTGTAGTATCCTTAATATTGCTTGGAAAATTATATCCTTTAAATATTTTTCTTTTAAGCACTTTTGTAATTGGATGCTCTTATTTTTCACCATTGATTTAAATATTAATTATTTAAATTGTCACTATTCTAATTCTTTTGAAATTATTTAGAGATCTAACATATTTTTCAAAGTCATGTTACACAATTTGATCACTTAAATTTTTGTTTTAAAAACACAATTTTTATTGACCTTTAAGTTTCAACTAAAAATCGTATTTTGGAAACATGATTTTAAAAGAGTAATATTATGTACACAACATTTTCGCAACAAATCATGAGTAACTATAAAAAAGTGATTCAGCAGTGGATTCAAATTAGAATCAATTAACAATCTAGAATTCATTGTGAAAATATTATGGAATAAGCATTACTCCTTTCAATAACCTAAACCATTAACCCTTTTTTTTTTTTGTTTTTGAGAAAGCTAAACGATTAACTTAATGGTTTCTAAAACTTCATGATATCTATGAGATAATAGATTTGAAACTTCTTGCCGCACCTTGGACCACCCAGTTTTCTCAAAAAAAGGAAAAAAAAAAGATTATAATTTAATGGGAATTTTCCAAACAGACTCACAAACATGCGAATTTAGATTATACAGTAATTATTAAAATAGTATTATTTTACAAAATTTGTCACCCACTAAACCAAGTGAACCATATTGGATTGAGTATTATTATGAGTAATAAACAGATAAATTAATAAATGATTATAACAGTAACAACCTAGGCCTACGCGAGAGTTAGCCCAGACAGGCAAAGAGTCAAAGTGAAACCGCACTGAGGGTTTTGTCGAAGAGGATCAGCTTCAGGTACCATTTAATAATCTCATAATTTTTTTTAGTTACTTCTGTTCCTGGTAATTAGCGACAAATCCTCCTTCGCGATTCATATCTGTTTCTTTATTATGCCCTCTTTGGTTCTTCAGACCGAAATCGATTTGACAAAAAAATATTTATGTTTAGTTTGGTCTCTCTTTAGATAAAGCTGTGTTTGTAGTTAGGCACTAGTATTCAGTTAAAGTTGATAATTTCATGTCATATAAATTGATTTCAGAGTGTGTTTTAATAAAAATGATAAGGGGAAAAATTTAGTACTTTGATGAATTTGTTAACTACTAAGGGCTACTGTTTTCATGAGAAAAGCATGAGCTAGAAATACTCTCTAGTATTTTTATTATTTATGATTGTATTGATTATGTTTGTTTTATTTAACATAATTAGGATATGTGAAGTTTTAATGTCTTGTGTTTGTAAAGGAGACTATAGTTTTTGATAGGATTTGAACTTATGACATTTGTTCCATGATGATTGCTCTGCAATTGTTGAAAGATAAAAATAGTGAGTGGTTTTATATACTATTGTCAATTAGGAAATTGGATTTGTTCTCATTTTATTGGGTTACTAGAGTGCCTACCATTAAATGGTGGTAGATTTGGGTGTGGAGCTTGGCTTTTAATGAGAGTTCTAAACTTCCCACAAAAATTGTAGAATTTGCTGATCCGCACTGAAATTCATAATTTACAAGTTAGGCTTTAGTGTTGAGGTGTACTTGAGACAGATTGAAAGTGTTAGTATCTTAGTATTCACAAGCATGATTATCAGATTGTGGTTTGACACTTCTGGTGTAGTCACATTGGTTCTAGCATCTTCTTGCAGTACAAGAAAAGGTATTTGGACAGTCTATTGTGTTTATATGCTTCCTTGGAGAGTTTTTCTTTTCTTTTGTTTTATTTAAATTTAATGTGTTTTTAATTTTTATAATATTTTCTTTCATTTCATTTAGGATGCGTCTGTATTTTAAAACACATGGCAATGCACATGCCTCCACATGCATGAGATTTTTTTTGGATCATGTTTAGGATCTCGGGAAATGGCATCTGTTGTTTGTACTTTTGTTTGTGCCTTAATGGCTTCGGCAGGGTAGCTTTTTACAGAATTGTATGGGATAAGATGAAGTTGATTACCTAATAGCCATGAGTGATGTGGTTCTTTCCTTTTTGTTTCTTATTCTTCAACAAACACAACCCACCCCCACCCCCCCGCGGTTCCTTATTGTACTTAAGGTGGCATAGTGCAACTTTGTTGATTGTTCATTCTGATAGGTTAGCCAGAGATTGCTGCCTGGTTAAATTGAGCATCAATCCAAGTTGATTATCGGGAGAAAAAATAAATAAAAAAAAGAGAGCGTCAACACAAAGCTAAATTGCAAAAAAATTGTTGTGTGTGAATTACCAGATATCTGATCTTTTTTTTTTTTCTTTTTTTTTTTTCAATTCCTAATACATATGTTTCAATTCTTGTATATCTTATATGCTAATGCATTTGAGTTTGTATGTACACTTAGCTGCACTCCATTTAGGTTATACTTTCCTAAATATTAAGTACAATTCGAGTCTTTCAGTGATCAGCTGAAAATAACTCTTCATGAATAGAATTTGTTCTCTGTTTTTTTTAAAATTTTTTTTTTTTTTTTTAAGTGAAGAGAATTTTTTCTCTGAAATTGTTTTATCAATACAATTGGATTAAATGTGGATGTTTGAGTGAACTTCACCCTCCAAAAGGATTGTGTTACCTTAGTAGTTTGAATAGCTTACCAGATTTAGATTCACTTTTATTCTAAACATATATAAGCCTTTACATCATAACAGACATTGTTGCTGTTGAGCTGTGTCTGTGAGGAACAGAACCATTGTTCAGCTTCATTTCACTCTCCTTTACCTAGTGTAGGCTTTTCTTAGATACATATGAGGACTTCCCTTATAAAGAACTAGTATTTTTTGGAGTAAGCAGAAGTAATTAAGCTTAAACCAGACACCATTGTTAATATTTGAGTCCTTGATTCCATCTCTATTTTCTCCAATATGTGATTGCTTTAAAATTTTAACAAGTTTTTATTTATGTTATTGTAAGTAACTTCAACCATCTTCAAGTGCAGTGCTTTTACATTATGAAGTATATTTAATTGTAATTCACCAGTCTTTCAGCATTTAAAAGGAAACTATATGCTGTAAAGAACTAATAAAGAATTATTGTCCCTATTTCTGCTTTAGCATCTTGAGTTTGGTCCGTATTGAGTCTTTCTATGCTTTCATTTCTGTTTTTTTGGTCAGTGGTCTGTTTTGGTTCTTGCTTTGTTGCTGGTTTGTCTCTGTGTGGTGTATTTGTGTTTATTATTCATAAGAGTAAATTAGCATTCGCATGTTAAAATCCAAGGGTTTGGGAATGAGCTCACGTGGCATATTCTTCATCCATGAGAAAGGAGTGGAGGGTAATGCGGCCACTTAATACCCACTAGGTATGTGATTAATTTACCAAATTTAATCTAAAAGGATCTGTAAAGGAGCTCTTGTAATTGAATTGTATCCTTTTATATCAGAAGGTTATGTTTCTTTCTGTTTTTTGTTTGGTTAAGTAGTATATATGTTTATTACCTATCCAAAAAAGAAAACTAGTATCTGTTCATCTATGTGCAGAGGAGAGCAACTAATGAATCGGTAAGAAAGTTTGGATTCAAGTTGAGAGAACAAAAAAGGGCAGAGGAAGTCCAAAAATAACATTAGGAGTAGTAAAAAAGGACATGTCATTTAAGGAATTAATAGAGACTATAACATCGAATAGAATAAAATGGAGGAAAAAAATAATGTGGCCAACTAATATGTTGAGGATCCATAGCCGCCCTAAAAAATTTGTGATTAAGGCTTTGCTGTTGTTTTTGTAACTGTATATGAGGAATTGATTTCTAGTCAGTGTTTGTAATGTTTTACTGGGTAACATCAGTTTTCTTTTATCTTGCCTATGTCTGCAAATGGCTTCTGCTATATTCTTCTTACCCCATATTTTTTAATGGCATATGTTTCAGAGAATGAAAATTGTAGTTTCTGGCAAAGTTGCAAAAGTTGAACCATGAACCAAGGAATTTCATCATTAGTCAGGCCTCATTCCACAATGTCAACCATTACCTTTTCCCGCATCCACCCCGGAAGCCTAAAATTGTGGAAATCATCAAATGTGCTCCGTGTACTCAGCTTCCCTCAAGTTCGCATTAAAAAAACCCAGGTTGGCTGCTCAAAGTTGACTCCTTGGGAATCTCCACAAGTCACATATGCTCCCACTGAGAGCGTCGGTGATAACTTCTTGAACAAAACCAGTAATATATTTGAAACCCATAATTCTAACAATACAGATGAAGAACCAGTTACCAACACTGAAGATGTTACCGATTCAAGTAATCAGCCAGTGGTACAGCTTCAGTTCCTCAAATGGCCAATGTGGCTTCTGGGCCCTTCTCTTCTACTTGCAACAGGCATGGTTCCAACCTTGTGGCTACCTATATCTTCCATCTTCCTTGGCCCCAACATAGCCAGTCTTCTCTCCTTGATTGGACTTGACTGCATTTTTAATCTTGGTGCAACCCTCTTTCTCCTCATGGCTGATTCTTGTGCTCGTCCAAAGCAGCCATCACAAGCTTGCAAAAGTGAAGCTCCTTTTAGTTACCAATTTTGGAACATGGTTGCAACTGTAACTGGATTTATCATCCCTTTGATGTTGCTGTATGGATCCCAAAAGGGTGTGCTCCAACCACAGCTATCTTTCATCTCATTTGCTGTTCTATTGGGTCCATACCTTCTGCTTCTGTCAATACAGATTCTTACTGAGATGCTCACATGGCATTGGCAGTCACCAGTTTGGCTGGTGACCCCTGTGGTGTATGAGGCTTACCGTGTGTTGCAGCTGATGAGGGGGTTGAAGCTTGGGGCTGAACTGAGTGCACCGGCATGGACTATGCACACAATTCGTGGGTTGGTGTCCTGGTGGGTGCTGATTCTAGGTATGCAACTCATGCGGGTTGCTTGGTTTGCTGGTTTCACTGCTCGAGCTCATCCGCAACAGTCTCCTGCTGCTGAAAGCTAGCAATATCCAGCCTCAGGGAGAACTCCGTATCTTCCCATATCGATTTTTTAGTACACAATTTGAATAAGTTGTAAATCAGAAAACATGTTCAATCACCATGTTCTTCATTTCAGTCTTATTTATGGTAAGAGACATCTAGTCACATATATGTAAAGATTAGTTCATGATTTCACTAATTGTAATTAGTTTGATACTAAGGCTTGATGTTTACATCAGTCATGGGCTGTATTATGTCATAGGTGTCAACAGGTTTGTTGTATGGCTTGGTACATAAATATCAAATTGATTATGTGAATGTAATAGTACTGGACCTTTGGGGGGGAAAATACAGCAATATGTGAAAATATATGTACATCATGATCCAAGAAAGTGAAGTTTCCTTACAAATGGAATGTGTGCCAAGAGTAGGATGACAATTTCATCTGGGAATGTTTTTACTTTTTGTACAATTTCTTTTAAATGGATATATTCTTCAAAGGGTCCTTTCGTGCAGTTTAACTATTTTGGTCAATGGTCTATGTCAAATCAAACAAACAAATCATGAGCTTGAGATTATTGTTGGACAAGTTTGTCTGAATTATGACCATGTATATCCAAATTAATTGCCACTGCAACTTTAATGTTGCTTATAATTATTTAAGAAATAAAAGTGGAACTTTAAAGGGTACTTTCTGCTATCATCATCACCACTTTTCTGTGAGAATTCGGGACTGGTTCACATAATTTTCTGGCAAAAGAATGTATATATCATGTGCAAATATGAAAATAAAGAGTACATTGACATGATAATATGACTTTTCTTTTTCACTATTTTAGTAGAATCATAGCGCCAAGTCATAAAGCTTAAAAATTCTTCCATTAAAGTCTCGAACAAGTGGCATACATAAGTGTTTATATATTTGCAATGATTAAACCCAAGACAGGATCTAAGCGTTGAGAAAAACAGTGTGCTTGCCCCTTCAAAATTCCAACAATTAATAGACTATCCAACATGAACACATCTAATTAGATGGACTTTGTTAATTTGCTTAAACTTTACTGATTTGTTTATTCACTTAAAAGAAGTGTAGAAAATAAGAGGTAAAAGTTCCTTTTTTTTTCTTATAATATAAATAATAATATAATTTTTTTTTTAATGGCCATAGACTTGTTGTAGATGATGTTGGCAAATGTCACATAAACATGCGAAGTCCATAAACTTATTATATAACTAGCAAATGTGTATGAAAAATTATATAAGAGGCACTAAAAGCATAGATTCGTGACCTTTCATGATTACATTTGTACCATTCTTTTAGTAATGTTGCCCACTTTACATACTTTGCTATTAGATTCAACAAACCAATTATGTGAATAGTTTCACTCGTGGTTTTTATTCTGGTCAAACGTCGAATCTCTTAACAAATACCATCATGAGAATCAATTAAACAAGTAACTTTACCTTCATTTTTTTTTCTTTTCCATTTCCTTTCAGGGTCAAAACTCAAAATGAAGTAACTCGTCAACATTCCATTATTTCTATTTGAAGTTACGTTAAAGTAATTTTAATCGAGTCTGTCTGTCTACAAATACTTCAGTTGCATTATTATGTATATGCCTGTCACCTTGGCTTGTACATAATGTCATAATGATAAGAATGAGGTCAACATCTAGTCCTCCTCATTTACTCAGTTTAATGGATCTATAACAAAAATTTAAAAAAAATAAAAAATAAAAAATAAAAATTGATAGTATAATAGGAGAAGGAGAATTTGAACGTTTATAATTAAAAAAAAAAAGAGAATTTAATATTTGGATAGTACACTAAAAATTGTCGATTGAGTTATAAGACTCTTAACTCAACTCGACTTACTTAAAATCTAATCAACCCACAAATTAATGATGTCGTTCTTAGGATCGCACTGTAAATTAGAACCATTATCCCAATTAATCATGACAATAAAATTTTGAAAAACTCCTTTAGAAGAAAAGCCTTTAGAAAATCATTCCTCAAAACAGTTCATAAAGATTCTTTATAAAGCCCGGGGGGGGGGGGGGGGGGGGGGGGGGTGGGCGGGGAGTTTTCTAAACAGAAAAAACCAAAAAACAAAAGTACTTATTTCTCTTGAAAAATATATTCAATAATTTAAGTATAGTAGAATTAGTAACGGACGTCACACCAATATTCATATAATTTCTTATTTCATAAATATTAACTGCACAACAAATGTGTTGATGCTCTGACTAAAACCCAAAAGGGATGTTAAGCATGAGCACGATTTAGTAATTTTTTATGAACCCCTGCAGATGTTACTTATTTATTATCTTTAGACATTTTGGGCGTGTACTTGTAGCTATGTTCCTATGAAAATCCTTTGTTACCAAAAAAAAAATTTAAATAAATAAATAAAAATGTCTGGCCCATCATGAAGCACCTAATATACTTTTTTACTAAGATTCTAGAACTTTTATGGTTCTTAATTTACTGTCCAAATAAATCCAAATCAAACTATTTTCTTTTGGCCTCTTCCCGCTGGCTGGCATATAAACTCAATCTTATAATTGGAATGTCTTTGGAACTTGAGAGTGGGACATATCAGATTCATTCAGGTGTCGTTATTGAAACACATAGAAGGGTATGAGTGGGATTTTAATGAATCGTAGCAAAACTTTGTTGAAGTTTTAAGTTATTACATAGATTGTAGAACAATTTACTTCTAATTTATTTTATTTTATGGGTACTTCTAAAGATTTATGACTATATTATATATTATAGTCGTAGGAACGTATTACTGAAATCACCATATGGTATGATAACTAATAATACATTTTCAACAAACATGTTGGAGAATTTTAAAAGATTGTTTATAATCGTGACTATTGCCCATGCCCATGGGAACCTATCAATTCATAAGTCACAAGAGTGTTGGCTTTTAACTTCTTCTTTTCTTTTCTTTTCTTTTTTTATTTTAAATTTTAAATAGTGTGTTGGCTTTAACATTGCATCACAAAAAGTCAATTAATAAATAAAAATTGAACTACACATTAGGGCCCGTTTGTTACCATTGTTTAAACAACAGTTTTCAATATTTACATAACATTATACGTATTTTCACACATTTTTTTACCCACACGTATTTTTAAAAAATACAAACAACGTTACTAGAACAATATTACCAAACGGGAAGTTTTGCTTTATATATATATATATATATATATAGAGAGAGAGAGAGAGAGAGAGAGAGAGAGAGAGAGATGGCTTTTAACTAAAAAAAAAAGTAAGTTTGTTGGCTTTAAGATTGCATCACAAAAAATCAATTAATATAATTGCAAAATAAGCTTAAATCCTTCACTTATAGTTGGTTTCAAATTAAGCTTTATACTTATGAAAATTTCAAACTAAATTCTAAAATTAAAATTTGTTAAAAATTAAACCCTGTAGTTCATTTTTTTTTTTAAATGGACCATGAACTATAAAATCTTACCAACGTAAATTCTCAATCAAATTCAGAATTTAATTTCTAAAATCATATTTGTATGGTGTTCAGGATTTAAATGATTTGAATGCAACAATCCAAGTTTCAATTTGAAACTACAAGAACTATAAAGTTTAATTTGTTATAATAAAATTTTGTTTTGGTGGAGGTTTGAAGGTATGGTAATAATCTAACTTCCAAAGGAATGGTCAACATCCATGCACCTTAGAGGCGTTACAACCACATTGTTAGCCAAAGGCGGCTCTACATAGAGTACAATCACCTTGTTAGCTAAGGGCGGCTCTCATAGAGTATAGGGTGGTCCAACATAATTAAATTTTGGACAAAACTTGGTTGTAGACTAAGGCTACAACTCTATTCAATCTTTTTTTATTGAATGTGAATTTTAACAAATCCACCATTTAATTACATTTTCTTCTTAAATCCTTCATACTTGCAAAATTTTAGGAATATAAAAGATCAATAGCTATGTCATCGATCAAATATTTAAATCTCGAGTTTTGTAGTCTAAAATTATACATAAAAAATAATTTTATGGATTGAATGATAAATAACATCCGATTGGTATGAAGTTTTGACGTGTTTTAAGAACATAGAGAAAATGCAATTCATTGATTATGTTTTCAAAATATATAACAATGTTAATTCATTTAGTGAGAGTGACTACAACTAAGTTTGTAGCCAAATTTTATTCTTAAACTTTGGTCCCCTAAACAATATATTAGGTCTTTACAAGTAAAAAGAAAAAGTCCAAGAAAATTTTTATTTAACTAAACTTTTGAAGAAATGTAGCTTGCAACAATTTCAATTTTTAACAATTATGTAACGATTTCAATTTTTATTTTTTATTTTTTTTATAAATTGTAGAAGGAAATTGTAAGATTTTATGTATTTGCGTGTGTATGTGTGTGTGTGTGTGTGTTTTTTTTTTTTTTTGGTCAATATATGAAGTTCTCTTTTTATTAAATTTTGTATAATTTAAGTTTTTTAATGACCATCCTTAAAAAAATTCTTGAAGTTGCCACTGTTGTTAGCTTAGGTAAATGTAACCCTCAAAAGAGTAGTGTTCCAACTTAGATAAAAGGAGGAATTCTTGTTTAAAATGAACTAGTTATGACCATCATGATGAACAGCCACGAGGAATGAAAATGAGGAGAAATGCAAAGCAAATTGGTGGGGAGTGTACTAGCTAGCGAAGGCAGTGAGGTAACTCTAAGGGACTGAGCCCAAAACTTGAATGACATCTTTAAAAAGTGAGCACCTACTACCGTATCCTCCTTCCTTCTTCTCCTCCCATAAATGAGAAGATGAAAAACATTTATAGAGAAAAAAGAAAAAAAGAAAAAGAAGAGATATAATTAATGATAGATCAATAAGATATGTGTTACAAGATTCAGACAACATGTGTTACTTGATAGAATGTGCATAGCAGCAACATTTGTGAGGTCACGATTAAGGTGCTAAGCTCCTTAATTTACTCTACTCCCCCTCCCTCTCCCTGATCAATCCAAACGAACCATTATACTAAGCACCTTTGCCACGAATCCTTTGCTTCAATCCCTTCAACCCACAATACTCATAATGTTCCCTATTAAGTTGCATTTGAGTAACCATGACCACCTTGTTTAAAGTTGTCTTCCTCCGAGGTTGCCTTGGTTTTTGGGGGAGCATTCCATAAAGGCCACCTTTTTTTCATATCCAATGCCGACGAAAAAAAAGCCAGCGTTAAAGCACAAGTATGGACCATCTTGGGAGGACTTAGGTGGTCATATATAGACAACACATGTATACGTGGAGTAGTTTTCTTAAAGGCTTGTCATGCCCCAACTTTGACTAAAAGTGCCTTAGATATAACCATTCTATGATCCTTTGAACTTGTCCATTATAGGTCAAGATATACATGGATCTATTGGTGGTGTCATGCAATTCGGTGAAGAGTTTGTTACCTTTTCCGTCATGACACCTTGAATCGGCTTCATTAGTTATAACAGGATAAGAACCATGTGTGGTACATATAATAGAGTAGTGAAGGACTGAAGGTAGCCTAGCAAGACATGTTTGTGCAACAATAAACTTCATGGAAATAATAATATTAATAATAAAATGAACCTCTTAAAATTTTAGTTTCTAGTTTGGAACTTCTCCTGAAATGTTGGTTAGTTTGTAAACAGATTCAGTTATTTAAGAACAACTTGGGTTTGTTTCCGGAGGAAAAAAAAAAAAACTTTTTAATGTTTGATTATTTAACAAATGAGACAGCTCATGACTAAGTTTAAGCTTAAACTATAAACTAGCCACACTCAAACATAATGTTGTATTCGTAAACAAGCTCGTGATTATGTGCATAAGTTCACTTTTTTTTTTTTATTGATAAATTTAATAGTTAATTTTATAGTAAATTGAGCAATAAGTTGTAAGCATATTAATGATATACATATTCTATTTTAGGGCAAAAATTATTATTTAATTTTATATAAGAAAAAATTTATATTTAATTAACATTATTTAAAGTTTAAACTCAAATTTTATCATTGATTATTAGCCAAAATATTTGTAAATGAGTAAAAAATTTTAGTCATGATATTTATTATAAATGGAAAAAGAATAAGGTTATATTTGGTAACAGTTTTTGTTTTCTATTTTCAAAAACTTGTTTTGGGGAATATAAAGAAAAAACAATTTTCTTGTATTTTTTAAATAAAAAACATGTTTGGTTAGTTAAAATTAAAAAAATAGTTTTTTGAAGAAAAAATAGAAAATACTAAAATATGTTGTTATTAGGATTTGAATTCTAATGCTAACTCATTAAATGAAACAGATTCATTAATTAAATGCATATTTTCGTTGACTTTTAAAAATTGGAAACTGAAAACAGTTTTTTGTATGTTTTCTATTTCCTTCATAAATTGAATTTTGAGAATAATTTTTGTTTTCTGTTAATTTTGAGTTACCAAACAAGTTTTTTAGTCTCAAAAATAGAAAATTGCTTATGAAAATAGAAAATAAGAGAAAAAAACAGTTATCAAACATACCCTAAGTTATTCAATTAGCTTGAGAATAAGCTCGAACTTGTTTAATGAATATTAAAAAAAGAAAAAACTAAATTTGATATGTAATATAATGTGGTGATAAGTTCAAACTTAACTCATGTTCGAAATAAAATTAAATGAAAATTGTCTTAATTTTTAATTCTTAGTTTATGTATCCAATTTACTATCTTAATTCCTAAATAGAATTTTTATATTAAAAAAAAAATGCATTTATGCATGCTTTACGTCGTAGGTTCTAGTTAATTTAAGTGATAAAATCTCTTGAATTGACCCATAAATTAAAATTATCTCAAAAAAAAAAAAATCTAAATTCCCTTTTCCAAATATCTTATAAAAATCTTTCTCAAAAAAAAAAAAAAAATATCTTATAAAAAAACCAAAAAAAAAAAAAGAAAAAGAAAAAAAAGTTAAAAGTCAAAATCTCCCCCCAAAAAAAAATTATTTGGTAAGAAAAAAAAATGAAGTGAAAAGACAAAAGAGCCCCCCATAATTGGAACCTGATGAAGTGTACAAAGGGGTACCGGAGGCAACAACGATCCCAGACCAATGACAGACAAAAACAGCAGTGTCCCACGTAACGTTGTTGTTTAGCTTTTGCATCGTTTTCTCTCACTCTCTCTCTCTCTCTCTCTCTTCATCACCGGTAAACCGCTTTCTATCTTTCTCCGGCGGTCTCTCTCCGATCGCCTCGGGATGAGTACCGGCGACCTTCTCAGCATCGAGCCTCAAGAGCTCCAATTCCCTTGTAAGCTTTCCCAAATTCAATTTTTCTAATTTTTTTTCTCTCTCTCTCTCTCTTTATTTTGCTTTTACAAAGTAGAAATTTTTTTTTTTTCTGCTTTCAGATCCGTGCTTTTGTTTTCTGTGTTTCTAATTGTTTCCTTTTGTTTTTGTTTCATGAACAATAATAATAATAATTATTATTACAAAGTTGAGCCGAGGAAGCAGATCTCGTGCTCTTTGCAACTGTTCAATAAGACCGATAACTATGTGGCTTTCAAGGTACTACACTAATACTACTTCATAATTCACTTTCAAATTTCCAATTTTTTGTACACCTTTTGTGGTTTTTGAAGTGGGTTTTTTGTGTTCTGGGTAATTTGTAATATTGATTTGTGTGAAAATTTGGATATGGGTTTGTTTGATATATAGGTGAAGACTACAAATCCAAAGAAGTACTGTGTGAGACCCAACACTGGAATTGTGATGCCCAAGTCTTCCTGTGATGTTACAGGTCTCTCTCTCTCTCTCTCTCTCTCTCTCTAATAATTACTTGAATTTTGTGCTTAATACATGTTATTTTTTAATTAGTTTATGCTTAGTCATAGTTTCTCTTTTATTAATTTTCAGCTTTAGAACTATTGTTGTCACCAATATTATGTGCTTGAGTGATGTATCTTTGAAATTCATATATGATGCAGTTACAATGCAAGCCCAAAAGGAGGTACCGCCGGATATGCAATGCAGGGACAAGTTCTTGCTCCAAAGCGTGGTGGCAAGTCCCGGAGCTGCTGCAAAAGATATAACCCCAGAAATGGTACTAATATAAAAAAAATGATACAATCTTTTATGTGGGTTTTTTCTTTGTTGGTTGTTGTAGTAGTTTAAAGTGGGAAAATATATAGATTAAGGAAATGGTTTTTTTGTTGTTGTTGTTGCCTTTTAGTTTAATAAGGAGTCAGGGCATCATGTCGAGGAGAGCAAATTAAGGGTTGTCTATGTTGCTCCACCTCGACCACCATCGCCAGTTCACGAAGGATCGGAAGAGGGGTCTTCGCCTAGGGCTTCAGTATCTGATAACGGGAACATTAATACTTCTGAATTTACAACCGTGAGTATTTGATGGATCAGCACGTGAATTCAAAAAAGGGTTTAAGTTTTGTTTAAGAAAAAAAAGGTGTTTTTGTTTTAGTCATATTGTGTTTTAGTTTGATTGATTTTGTATACACGTGATTGTGCTTGTAGGTAACATCACGAGCTTACGTGGCGCGACCAGAGCCTCAAGATAACTCATCCGAGGTTATTATACTCATCTTTTTCATTTTGAAATAGTTTGTATTTTCAGTAAGTGGTTGTCTGGTTGAATTTAGGGGTCTGTTTGGTGGTTGGTCATAAATTACACTAAGGTTGTGTAATTATTTGAGTGGTTCATGCTTCCATTTGTTTATTTGGTACAGTTTAATGAGTGACACAATGTTTGACTTTTGAAAGCTAACAAGTCAAAGTTTGTTTAATCACAATCTTGGATTTGAGGAATTTTCTTTCACTAAACAGTCAATAAGTGGGAAAAATTCCATCTGGAGTTGTGAACTTTGTTATTCTTGAGTAGATTGATCTACAGTTAAACAAGCAATAATAGGGTCCACTAAATTCAATATCTATTTGATTGCTAGAGAATTTAGGGGGAAAAAAAAGGAAGAAGAGATATAGAGATCCTGATCTTAGATGTATGATTGTGTGGGAGCCGAGAGAACAACAAACTTTCACTAACCTGAGTTTATGAAAAAAAGAATTGGTTTAGTTGAAATAAGTTTTAAAACAACACACTAAATTAATACTAAATTTTTTTTTTTTTTGTTGTTACTTTTATTAGTTTTCTCATAAAACAAATGGAGATTGATTTTATATCTTTTCAATTTTTTAGAGAATTTATATTAATGTACAAAATTCTTTGATATCCATCACTTTGTCATTTATAAGATATTCTTCAACCATGAACATTGGTCTTGTTTAGCTTATACCTGATAATTTCTATCTAGTGGACTGTTTCTTTGGGCAACTTTCATATATATGTTCTCTCTTTAGTTATGCATACATCTAAACACAAACACATACATTTTTCTTTAATCTCTTGCTTTGGGCTTTCTGGTATTGACTTCATCCTAAAGGCAAAAAAAAAAATAAGGAAGAATATAAATTCTTCTTTTTGGGAAAAACATGTTTCCTTCTAATTTTTGAAGTTAAAATATGCTTTATTGCTGCAGTGCAAAGAAAAACCAATAGTGTAGTTATTGATGTACTTTGTGTAAATTCCCAGCACCAAAGTCAAAGAGACTCTTCTTTAAATATCCCCCCCCCCCCCCCCACCACCAAAAAAAAAAAAAAAAAAACCAACCACCAAATGACGCAGGATGGAAGACATTTTTTATAGCTCTTTCCATAAGCCCTTCTTTTCTATTGTAAACCAAAGGTGGGATATTTTCTATAAAACAGCTTCTTAAAGCCCTTCTCTTGTTCTATTCATTTTCTGATGTGCAATATCTATAGTATGACAATTTCATATGATGCTCCGGCTTCGCACAGTCGATATAGTACAAATCTAAATTTTGTCTTAAGGGAAATGATTGGGATTGTTGTAGACTGTCTTATGCATCACATTCTTGTTAATTGCTAGTTTGTGTATCTAAAATAGTTAACGACATCGAAAGCCTTTTTATTAATTTTTTTTAATAGCTTTTTAATGTTATTATACAATGACTGATAAACATCTTGAAGCTAATCTATGAACTGCAATTTACTTATTTATATGCCGGCATATGTACATACATATAGATATACAGAATCAGATATATATATATATATATATATATCATTAAATCTTATGAATATCTATATATGTTTATAAACATTGTCAGGAAAAACTCAGTCCAGGGCAGCTGACGATATTAATTCTGACCATATATTTGTCATCATTAATTTCATTAGTTATACCCCTTATGATTGGTGTAGTTGAGGGAAATATTCTTTCTTTCTCGATAAGAACACTTTTTTTTTGGGATAAGTTCTTGCTCAATAGGAACTTGAACATTGGTTATCTCCCTCTGAGACTTCCTCCAATGTCCAATATGAGAAATGCATTACGTGAAATGAGGAAATTACTTCTTGGATTTAGTTTGATTAGAACAATAAATCCTCAAATAATGTCAAATCTCCTTGCTTCTTGCATCATTTTCAAGCATCCGTTCCTCCTTTACAGACCATATTCTCCCTTTACCTTGTTATCTTGTTTTAAATATACCTACTTGTCAAAAAAACTTGTTTTTAATATACCTGATTTCCTATTTTAAGTGACCTTATGCCTAATTTCCATCTTAAGTCAGGTGGCAGTTCAAATCCCTTTTCTTCTTGTTCCTCCTGACCACTTGTATTCAGCTTATCAATGTCGTTGTAAGCCACTTTTACCAGTCAGGTCCACTTAACCAGTTATTCATGGCCTGGCCGGTTATTTAAGTAAGCCAGCTGGGCAGTTTATGTCATACTTTATTCATTGAACAATGACTCCAACCCATTGAATCAGCTTACATGACCATATAGAGGAAACCTGCTATCTTACTGAGAATCTCTTTGGCATTTAACCGATTTACACCATCCATTGGCTTCTTTTAAGATTTTGCTTAATCATTAAATTTGTGTGAACTTGCCGCCACCAGCAGCAGTCTGTAATTGTTTTCCAATTCTGCATTTTGGATCCAAAGGACTAATTGCAACACGCATTTTGCTTGAAATGAAAATTTAAAAAATTTGGAATATAACAAGAAGATATTGAGCTTGTAATGCCATGAAAGCATGTCTTCTTGGATTTTTTTCTTTCCTTAAAGTTTTGGCCACTAATGAAAGGGCCTTCTTTCAACCTGTCAATGAAACTTGAGTGTTATTTTAACTTGTATGGACAGTACTTTTAGCTATCCATTTAGAAATTAGCTATTTATTAAAATTTACTAGAATGGTGTACTAGAGGTTGTTTCTTAATTATGGAGAACTTGATGGATCAATTTCTAGGATATTGATTGTACATCTTGGTACTTATGTTTATATTTATAATTCCAGACAAGGGCTCTCATTTCAAAGCTGACCGAGGAGAAAAGTTCTGCTATTCAGCAAAATAACAAGCTTCAGCAAGAACTGGTAAGGGATTTTGTATTTCAAATTATTTCATTTTTGTTATTGAAACGCTTCTGAAGCAAATTTTTATTTTCTAGATATATGCTTAGTGAAAGAGATAATAGGCACAAGACAAGCTGAAACAAGTCATTTGAATTAATGTTTAACCATAAACAGAGCCCATAACTAAATTTTCCTTTGGTATGGCTTAAATTTTGTGGCTTATCTGGCTTATGTTTTTGAAGTGGGGATCGAATAAACTGTACCTGGGAAAAAATCATACTATAAAAGTTTGGACTTGATAAGCCAAATAGACTGACTTTAAGCTAGAACAGACGCTAATACTTATAACTTCTGTTTTGTAGTTCTCTTGCTCCAATTTTTGGAAAAAATCAACATATATATTAGTCTTATTAGTTGACTTAATATACCCTGTTGGGATGAATTGGGAGAATTTATTTGGTGTTTAAATGCTTCAGAAAATAACTGATTTTTGATTTTATTTATTGTTATAACAAACAGATTTAGAGTTCCTTTCAGATCGTCTACTGATAATAAGCTAGAAAAGCGTTGGTATAAATTGAACTACTGCTGAATTTTTGCATGCAAGCCATTCATCAAATCCAGTATTTCTTCACACTCTTTGCTACATGCTAGAAAGTTTTTATCAGATAAAATATTCCCAAGTTGTGAAATTCTTTAAATTTGAATTAGAGAATACTGCTGAGGGCTGATTTGTGTGATTTTCTTGAAATCATCGTTAGAAACTTTACTGGAGCAGTTGTATTATGGCTCTTCCTAGTTTATCTTTGCTTGGGAAAGGGAGGGAGAGAGAGAACCTAGCAGTCTTGTCAAATATACAAAGTCTTTTCAAAGGGGTTACATTTGTTTGGGGTGGGTGGGTGGGTGGGGTTAGTTTAAAGAAAATTTACTTTTAATTGCATCTCGTCTGTTTTTTAGAGGATTTAGTGGGAGATTTAGGAGATATTAGCATACAATGAGTAATCTATACTCAGTTTCCTTCACAATGAAAAGCACGCAATTAATGCAACTTTGAATGTTGAAAATTATTCCATATTTTTGTATGTTGCTCAGATAAAAATGGTCTCGTATGTTTGTTGTATTTTCATCCAATTAGAGGGACATCTTATTTATGCAGTAACAGTGGCAAATTGTGAGTTCTGACCCATAATAACTAAGGGGTCATCCAGTAAGCAATCAGAGACATATTGTAAACCTAGATAAGTTGATGGCCAAAGTAACAATAACCTTATAATTGCAAATCTTATGCATAGTAGTTGTATACATTCCAGTTTAGTGCCAGGTTGATGTGGCAGCACAATATTGATACCGATTACCATGCAAGAAATTATTGCAACCTTATTAAAGGATAGGACTGACTTTGATACTTGTGCAGGAGCTCTTGAGGCGTGAAGCCAACAAAAGCCGCGGTGGTGGTATCCCACTTATATTTGTGCTTCTTGTCGGCTTGATTGGCATCATTTTGGGGTATTTTCTGAAGAAGACATGACGAAATTGAGTTTATCTTTTATTCCTTTTCTGTTAGCCCATGAAGTGGGAAACGAAATGTAGAAAGCCAGAAAAAAACCAGATTTGTGACTGATTAGCATAAGCTCTTGTTTGTTGTATTTACCAACCTGTGTTGACACTAGGAGTATTTGAAATTTGTGGTCGGTCAGAGGAAACTTTTGTTCATTGTATTAGCAGTTTCTGAGGTTAGAGAACATGGTTAAGGGGTTTTATCGGTTTTTTAATTGCCCTAGTAAAACTCCAAATTATTCATTGTGTGGCCCTTTTTTTCATGAATGTCTTTTCATGTTAACCTCTTCTCTTCCCTTTTCAATGTGTTGAATAACTAATGCTGTTTAACTGAGGTATTCAAGTAAAACTAGTTGAATTTCCTTGTAATTGAGGTTTCATGAGGGAATGCGTTGCATGATTGGTGGTTGGAAAAAGAGAGCTTCATTTTTAACATTTAATGTAGGGATAACGATTCTGTTTTGGTTTTGGATGGGTTTGTTTTTGTTCTTATTCTATTTGAAAATAATTTTTTTTATAGTTGCAATAGGTTTTAACTGTCCAAGGCTTGATCATGGGTATTGATTTAGGATTTTTTTTTTTTAATAATTCAATAGTTGGTGGAGGAAGGATTTAAATCCTAAACGTTTCTGTTGAAACCATTTGGAGAGAAACCATTTGGAGGTGCCAGTAGAGTTCCGCAAAAACTGAATTAGGACTTATTTTGAGCTTTAACCCAAATCGACTAATGAAGCAAGTTGGGCCAAGTTAAGCCCAGTCCATGGGAGGCAATGCAAATTCTTATTTATATTGCTCTCTGCGTCTGGTTTTAGTGTTTTACCAATTGTCCAATCGTTAAACTTAAAAAATCTTCCGAATCAAATGATCTCTAGAAGGCTATGGCTAAAAATTTAATGATGATCAAGAGGCTACTTTTCCAAGTCTTGTATCCTATTTCCACTTACCCTTGCTGGGCCAAATGATGGAAATGATATAAATAAATAAAAACATATTCCAGTCCACCGTGCTCCTAGAATTGGGAGGGTTTGTTTTTTGTTTTGTTTTTTTTTTTTTCATTTCTTAACTTGTAATGCTAGCAATGTTTTTATTCTTTTAACCCTGGCATTTTGAATGACATTTTATTCTTGTCTAATATGATATTTCTCAAACACTTTCGAGCACCCCTTGGAGCTAATTGAATCTAATTAGACATATGGTTAACACATTGACTGATATTATAGTCTTCGAATGTGTTTATTTCAATTACCAAAAAAAGAAAAAAGAATGTGTTTATTTATTTCTTTATGTTTCAAATCATGCTCGCAAACCACTGAATGAATGAGGTTGAGCACCATGCTGCATATGCATATCATGGCAATCGACAATGATTCACAACCAAATTCAATATGCATGATCATCATATAAATACCGACCTTTATATATGTATGATCATCCCAGGTCCAATAGCAAAAGAAAGACGTACTTCGGCAAAAAGAAATGAGAAAGACAAATAAGGTTTGGGCTCAACCTAATCAAGTTGGGTGAGTAGATTTATGACCCGCCATTGACTGAATGGTCGGTCGAAACTAGATTTCTCAGTTTGCCAGTTGCACTAGTCAGTTTCATTAGATCTACAGTTAAAGGTTAACGGTGTACACAATTGATTTAGGTTTCACAAGTTAGGAATCTAGGGATCACTTAAGGCTTGGACCAGAAATAGAAAATTTAAGGGTTTGAAACCTACTACTCAATCCTCTGTGCAGTAGGTGTCAACCACGAGTCTCTAGGTCGATTCGGATTGGCCAAGTGGGTCAGGTCTTATGGGTGGATGGATAGCCCTAATTTGGAATTTGGGTAGTAGTAATACATTTTTTTATAGTAAAGAAACTATTTAAATAAACTTAATACCTTTTATAAGATTGATGTGGGGATGAAAGAATTGGATAAGGGTATTGGGCCATGGGCCACACCTGAGGATGCCATAGAGCTTGAGGACAATTGTGGTGGGCCTTTTGGAGATGTTGGGTTGGGCTGCCTCCTGCTGCACTGAGGCCCAAGTGTTTTGGGTAGGAGAGTCAGGACCGGTCTAATTGCAACCCACCTTGGTCTGGCTTGTGCACAAACTATGCCCATTTTTGCTGAAACTTTGATCACATGCCCATGGCAGGCGTAGTTGTTACAACAGAGTTATGGCAGGCAGATACAATGGGGCAACAATAAAGGCAACACACTTGCTGTTAGACAGAACGAAACTATGCCAAAAAAGATATAGCAGGCCCCTTTTTACTGAAACTTTGCCACGGTTTGGAAGTTCATCTGTTCATTCTGCTGCTCATTCTTGACTTCTTATGACATGAACTGTTTTCTGATTTTCCATTCTTTATTGGCTTGCTCCTTTCAGGGTTCGACCTTGCTTGATTGTGGATTTTTCCCCCTTTAGCCCATTCTTTGCTCCTTCCGTAATCTTGTTGCCATTCCTGTCACACCACTTTGCTATTCCTGCCGTGGTGTTATTTGACCCATGCTTGTTGGGCCTGTTGCATGTTCTTCCCTCAATTGGTTACAATGACCTAATATGGTCATTGGATTTATACTCATGCTACTTTGGGCTTTCTTGACCCATTACATTGCTTGTGGGCTCTTTTAGCCCATTTAGTTATCCTTAGGCATCCTTGGCCCATTTTCTAATTCTGCATTTCCATGGGCTTTTATTAACTCTTTTGAGCTTTGTTGGCCCAATTACCTTATCCTTCATCCTTGGGGCTTATGGACTTTCCACCAACCCCTTACTTTCTTACTTCATTACTTCGGTCCTACTGTGGCTCATTCTTACTTTTCTACATCATATAATGCCCATGGGTTTACTCATTCTTTCTCTGGGCTCCTCTAGGCCCATTTGCTTTCCTCAAGGCCCATTTATTTACTTTATGGGCCTATGATCCATTATTCCTACCATTCGGGCTTAAGGGTTTTTCTATCAGTCCATTAACTCTTTTCTGCTCATATTGTTGGGCTTATTCCTACTATTGGGCTTCCAAAATGAGCATCAACAATAATCAAATATTAATAAGGGCAAGTATGTTATGGGGTCGATGATGAGGACTAGTAACAACGAACATGTGATGTTGTCCAAGTAACCAAACTTCCTCGAAAAATAGAACGGAAGTCTAAAGCCCGAGCACCCAACAAATACCAGGCAAACGGCAACCATGCTTGGAAGGATAAGCTTCAAAGGGGTGAGTCAACAGAGAACTGAGAAATATCTAGGAAGAAGGCTGCTACCACCACATTAAATGCACTGCAACTAACCAACTGGTCACATTAATGTGGAGGTGATACCTGAACAGTGCTTTTTAGCCTTATAGCTACACACAGAGACTTTAGGAAGGTTTTGATGGGACGAGTGTCCAGAAGATTAGTTGTTTGATCAACAAGTGGAAGGGTAAGATGGGAGAAGGGGAAGGAGTATAAAAGGGAAAGTATTCCTTTACATGGAGGGGGCATCTAAAAAAAAGAGAAAAAGGGAGAAAATGAACTGAATGTAACGAAGAACACTATGTATTTGTACAAGTTGGAAATTCATAAATATATTAGAATATACCTTCATTGGATTTGACCGAGGAGTGTTTTTCTCCTCAAATTATACTTTTCAATCACCATAACACTAAACCAATTCACTGTGATTCTTACTTGATTCATTAAGTCTTCATTTATTAAACCCACTCTCTTACAAATCTATTGTTGTGGGCTTATTGGGCCATTGTTCATATCCATTGGGCTTTGGGCCAATTTGTGGTCCTTACAATTGATATGACCCATGATAATTTATATAATTTTTAATATAATATTTGATGAGATATATGGTAATTAAACATCAAGTTGATCTATTAGTGAGATATATGGTAATTAAACATCAAGTTGATCTATTAGTAACATTATTTTAATTATTATAAAAAATTAATTTTATTAATATTTGTAGTGATGAAGGGCCCAGATAAGGATATTGGGTCGTGGGCTGCACTTGAGGATGTCAAAGAGCCCGAAGACAGATAAGTACTAGCGAAGGCAGGTAGATTATTGGACCGAGGAAGAGGTCTGGTCATAATGAACAAGTGACGTTGTCCGAGGGGCTACCTTTCCTCAGCCAACAGAGTGGAAGCCTAAAGTCTGACCGCCAATCAAGTACTGAGTAGTGGGCAACCATGCTTGGAAGGATAAGCTTAAGAGAGGGTTGAGTCAACAAAGAATTGAGAAATATCTGAGAAGAAAGCTGTTATCACCGCATTGAATGCTCTGCACCAAACCAACTTGCTACATTAATGTGGATGTGATACATGAACAGTGCCTTCTAACCTTACAGCTGCCCCTAAAGACTTCAAGAAAGTGCTGATGGGACAAGTATCAAGGAAATTAGCAATTTGATCTGCACGTGGATGGCTAAGATGAAAGAATGGAAGGGAGTATAAAATGAGGATGATTCCATTATAGAGAGGATTATCAGAAAACTAGAAAGAAATCATTGTGTAACCAAGAACTTGAATATTTGTATAAGTCTAAGAGAAATATATAAGAACATACCATCCTTAGACCTAACCGAGGAGTATTTTTCCTTTCAATCTGTTTGTTTTACTCATTCTAACACCAACTAGCCTATTGTGATTTACCCTCTAACTCATTGAATGTTTAGTAACAAGTCCACTCTCTAACAAATTTATTAATTTGGGCTCATTGCGCCATTGTCCTAATCTCTTGGGCTATGGATCAAAACATGTCCTTACAATTGGCACCGTTTGTGGGAAATTGAACATTCTTGAGCCTGTTCAATCATGGTGGGTTCAGGGCTAAACCGTGAAGAATTTGTGGGATCCCAACGTCAAAATCATTTTCTTAATCTTGAATGAAGGAGAGACCGTGAAGTTAGTGTGCACACAACTCATACCAGTATGAGTCATTCTAGAAGTGGGAGCCACGTGTCTCATGGGGAGGATACTAGAAACTTGCAACTGGAGATAGATCATTTACATAGGAAGTTACGTGGTAAGCAAAGGAGGGGGACTCCATCAAGCTCAGGGTCTCAATCTGATGATGATGGCAGTTATAGACCCAGATTAAGGACCCCTCCCAGTGAGTCTTTCTCTTACAATGAAGAGCGGCCTCATAGGTGAAGGAGTAGAAGCCCGGCCTATAGGGGCTTAGGGAATGACGCTATGAGCAAGGCTTTGCGTTAAATCTCAAAGTCACCATTTACACGGAGGATTGAGAGGGCAAAGCTTCCTCGACGGTTCACGCAACCAATGTTTACCATGTATAATGGTAGGACGGACCTGGTGGAGCATGATAGTCATTTTAACCAGAGAATGACTATTCACTTAGGGAATGAGGCCTTGATGTGTAAGGTATTCCCCTCTAGTTTGGGGCCAATTGCGATGAGCTGGTTTGATGGGTTGGAGGAAGGATCGATTAGTTCTTTTTAAGAGCTTACCAGAGCCTTTGGGGCCCGATTCGTCATTTGTAGTAGGGTTCCTCGTCCTCTGGACTCTTTGTTGTCTATGGCTATGCAAGAGGGTGAGACTTTGAAGATCTACTCAGATAGATACCGGGAAATGTTTAACGAGATAGATGGAGACATTGAGGATGTGGCTATAAGGACCTTTAAGGTCGGCCTTCCTGCTAAGCACGAATTAAGGAAGTCCTTGATGAAGAAACCAGCGCAAAGTATGCATCAACTCATGGATCGAATTGATAAACACAAATGGGTCGAGGATGATTATCAATAGAGGAAGGGAAAGGCAAAAGTGATTCCCCCTGACTGGAGAGACTTTAGGTTTGAGATTTATAATAACAACCGACTTCGAAGAGACTTTTTTGGACATGCTAGCCTTCCTACTGCTTAGGCGGTTAGCACAATATTCAAAGAGCATGTGCACCAAATTTTGCAGTCAAATTTTGAATTTTTCACCATAAAGAAAATCCCAAGAAGCAGGAATACACATGCTAACTCTTTGGCAACTTTGACAACCTCTTTTGGACAAGATCTACCTCGGGTCATACTTGTTAAGGATCTGCATAGGCCTACCGAGGAGAAGAGGGAGAAAGTCCAAGTTCACTAGATCATGGTCGGACCTAATTGGATGGATCCCTTGGTTCAATTTCTCAAGGAAGGTGTTTTGCTCATAAGAAGGGGGAGGCAGAAAAGATATGGAGGAAAGCTCCTTGCTTTTGGTTGTCTGAGGAGCAAAAGTTGTACAAATGCTTCTTCTATGGACCATACTTGCTTTGTGTTCATCCCGAGGCAGTGGAGCCACTTTTGGAAGAATTACACGTGGGGATATGTGGAAGTCATACAGGGGGTAGGTCATTATCACATAGAGCTCTTACTCAAGGGTACTAGTGGCTGAGTATGCAAAAAGAGGCGTAAGAGTATGTAAAAAAGTGTGATCAATGCTAGAGATTTGCTCCAAACATTCATCAACCTAGGGGTGTACCCAATCCTCTATCTAGTCCATGGCCATTTGCTCCATGGGGCTTGGATATTGTAGGACCATTTCCTAAAGCTATGGGAAACCGAAGATGGCTTCTGATCGGAACTGATTACTTCACGAAGTGGGTGGAGGCTGAGCCATTGTCCAATATTAGGGACATGGATGCAAAAATATTTATTTGGAAGAACATTGTTACGCGATTTGGGATTCCTCACACCCTTATCTTGGACAATGGGCTCTAGTTTGACAGTAAAGCCTTTAGGAGATACTGCTGTGAATTGGGTATTAGGAATAGATATTCAACTCTAGCTTATCCACAAGGAAATGGGCAGGCTAAAGCAGTTAACAAAGTCATAGTGAATGAGCTTAAGAAGAGATTAGACGAAGCAAAGGGTAGATGGGTGGAAGAACTACCACACATTCTTTGAACATATCGGACTACTCCTCGTCGATCAACTAGGGAAACACCATTTTCAATGACTTATGGGTTCGAGGCCGTGATCCCTCTAGAGGCTGCGTTTCCAACATTGAGGACAAGCATGTTCACCCCAGACAACAATGATAAGTTATTGGAGAGAAGTCTAGATTTGGTTGATGAACGAAGAGCAGCCGCCATGGTTCAATTGGCGTATTATCAGTAGAAACTTAAGCAGGGATATGATACAGGTGTGAGGGCGAGGCCATTAGCACCAGGTGACTTGTTGTTGAGAAAGGTTGTGGGTACTGCAAAGAACCTATCATGGGGAAAGCTGGGGCCCAACTGGGAGGGGCCATATCGCATCACCTCGATGGCTAGTATAGGTGCCGACTTTTTGGAAGACTTAGATGAAAATGTTATTCCACGTCTGTGGAATGTAAATAATCTACGAAGGTACTATAATTAATGAAAGGCAAGCATTCCATTTTCTGTTTCCACTATTATATGTTTTACTTATGTTCATTTAAGTTTTAAACAAAACCTCGGTCATGCTTGGTTCCTCAAACCACATACCTTGAGTAAATTAATACTTCCATATTTCCCTAAGTGTTAAACAAAACCTCCTCAGTCATGCCTGGTTCCTCGAACCATATACCTTGGGTAAATTAATACTTCCATATTTCCCTAAGTGTTAAACAAAACCTCGGTCATGCCTAGTTCCTCGAACCAAATACATTGGGTAAATTAATGCTTCCATATTTCCCTAAGTGTTAAACAGAACCATGGTCATGCCTGGTTCTTTGGACTACATACCTTAAGTAAATTAATACTTCCATATTTCTATAAGTGTTAAATAGAACCTCGATCATGCTTGGTTCCTTGGACCACATACCATGGGTAAATTAATACTTCCTACTTGTTTAAGTGTTAAACAGAACCTCAGTCATGCCAGGTTCCTCAGACCACACGCTTTCAGTTACTCATCTATGTGTTAAACAAAACCTTAGTCATGTCTGGTTCCTCGGACCTTATACCTCGGGTAAATTAACACCTCTTATTCATGTAAGTGTTAAGTGAAACTTTGGTCATGTTTGGTTCCTCGAACCACATACCTTGGAAGAATTAAAGCTTCACATTTGTTTGAAGTTATGAATGGAGCCTTAATCATACAAAGTCTTTTGAGCTGAACATTTCAGGTACACTAATCCTATTTCTAAGTTAAGGTGTTAGATTATCAGTTGCTTGGAGGTTAATTCGTTAGGTTGCCAATTGCATGGGAATTAAGTTGCTAGATTACCAACTGCACAGGTGTTTGTCAAGATTAAAAGAAATGTTATGCTTTAATTGGAAGAGATTGTAATTTGAGCTTACAGTTGGACAATCAAACTATGTTCAACAATAAACAAATAGCATTGTGATTGTCATAAAAACACTGATAATGTAAAGGAACTTAGCACTTTTTATTAAATAAAGCCTTGAAAAGGCAAAGGGAGTACATACTAAAAAAAAACATAAAAGCAATACATAAAAAATATATATAAGTAAAATCCTAAGTGGTCTTGGAGGGAGGAGGGTTAGCCTTCAATACAATTTGGGCAGAAGCGTTAGGCACTGTGGCTTGAGCTGCACCCTTGTCCTTGAGATCCTTCTTGGTAGTGAAAGGGAGTTTGGCTAGTACAAGTACTTGGCACTGGGCTACCCCCTTTTCCTTGGAGGGTTCCTTGGGCTCGAGTAAGGGCTTGACAAGCTCAGAGGCCTTCTCCTTAGTTGGCTCCTTCTCCTTATCCGCAATGCTCACTTGGTCAGCCTCTATGGAAGGATTAGTAGGGTCTAGAAGAATGCTGGTAGGAGCAGCCTGATCGGACTCAAGCGCTTTGGGAGCAACGTCAGCTCGGGAGCCAATCTCTTTGTTATTTGCATTACAATCATTAACAAAAAAAATTAAGTAACAATTTAAAAAGGCCAAAATACACTTTTTGTCTCTGAAATTGATTTAAATTCAATTTTGGCCCCTCAAATTTAAAAAATTGCAATTCCATCCATGAAAAACTCAAAATGTAACAAAAAATTAAGTAACAATTTAAAAAGGCCAAAATACACTTTTTGTCTCTGAAATTTGATTTAAATTAAATTTTGGTCCCTCAAATTTAAAAAATTGCAATTCCATCCATGAAAAACTCAAAATGTATCAATTTTGTCCTTCAATCTATTTGCCATTAAAGAAATTGCAGTATTGGTAAACAAAACAAAGTGCTGATGCGTTAAAAAGATGAGATGGCCTAAAATAAATTTAAAGGAAGGAAAATGCTAACATAAGTGACACAAAAATTTACAACTTTATCATCGCTACTGAGCTAACATATTGTGACTGGTGTATAATAGTACTATCAATGAAGAGTCTATACTCACCATCTAGAAGTGATGTTTCACACATTAATTACAACTTAACACCTCAACAATTTATGAAAAAGAAATATAAAAAATGCCAAAGTTATTATAAATATTTTACTACACAAGACTTACAAACTTAAGTGGCTATAGTGGGCTTCAGTTAGCTCAATTGTTAACATCTCTGATTATTGAAAAAGAGATCTAGGTTCATTCTCCACTTACACCAAAAACTGATCGGTATCTTAGTCCGATGATAAAGAGATCAATCATGAGAAGCAGATGACATATATTGAAACTCTAAATGACAATAAATGTGATTATTGATTCAACACATAATAAATAAATTTCTTAATACTACTTTGTGATTGATGATACATTAACTTACATGTAAGGTTTATGTACTTCTCAAAATATTTAAAAATAAAAAATAAAAAAGCATGCATAGCATTACCCTATAAAAATATGAAAAGTTTTTGGCTCTAGCATTGTTGAAATACTAAAACTACTTCTAAATTCACTATCAAAAATTACAAATTGAGATGAGAATGAATATGATTGGTACTGCATGTTTGGTTCACAAGGAACCTGGGAAGGAAACCATATCTTTCAAGGTATAAAAAAAAATTCATCCTAAATTTAGAAACCTTTTGCACTTATGAAAAAATGAAAAAAGAAAAAAGAAGAAACCTATTGAGTGTTATGACTCGTGTGGATGCTGGATAGTGCTTCAATTCTTAAAACAAATTTAATAATTCATTTAAATTTTTTGCTTCTCATGCTAAGCAAGGCTATTTTGGTGTGATGGACCTCTAGATGTTAAAAATCTATCAGTAAAGATGATGTTGTAATCAATTGTGATGTTCATGTGGTTTATATGAAAATTTTTGCTCTATGTACAGAACCTTTAAATTTGTTAATATTGAAAGAGAAACGGCAAAGTTTGGTTCAAGTTTTTGAGTATACAGTATAAGCAGACATTCAAACATATGCAGGTATATAGATTACCGATAAATAAATAAAAAGTCAAAACTCAATGAGTCAAGAATATGACAACAATACAGACACCATCACAATCTAGATATAGTTAAGCTGAAAAAAAAATTTCAGCACTTCTTTCAAGTTTTCATTGAAATAACGTGTTGAATTGTTCTTAAATCAATCATTTAGTTTGAGTTTCACTTTAGTTGCAACCAAATATCTGTGGGCAGACTTTCATGGCTTCATGCACATAATTTTTTTCTATTATGCTATAGATTTTGAAAGCCAATTTATCAAACTACAAAAGCACTCTGTGATAATATATTGATTCATATTTGTTTGTACATTTAGGGTAAAAGCCACAAGTAGTGTCAAGATAAATTAGCAATTATTTTTGGTAGGACATATAGAAAAATGTAGTAGTAGTACTAAAAAAAGCTTGTAAGGCCAGCAAAACTTGACGCTAAGAAAGGTTTCAAATAATATGTAAATTTATCACCCCACAAGTGTTTCTTCTTCCTTCCCCCCCTTTCTGGGGATAGGAAATTATGGCTTGTTCAAGCATAGGTGGGTAAATAAAAAGACATGTAAATGGCAGTTTGAGTAAAGAACGATGGAAATAAAAAATTTTAAGCGTAAAGCAGATAATAGCATGTCATTAGGGAATGGTTTCCTCCACTCAACTATACTATCTGCTATTGGTATTAAATTCTGTCATATCCTCAACAACCAACGACTTGGCTTGGTAAGAGCCATAGCCCCTTCTATTTCCATGACTCTCTTAGAGGAATAGTTCTTCCGTGTAGATAGTCGATCTACTTCTGAACCACCTTTAAGTTGAGTTCTGGCTTAGTATTACCACCTCTTCTGAACCACGTTATTTGTTAGGCTTAGAATGCACTGCGACTCCAAATCATATCATTGAAACTACCATATATTTAGAGCGAAAGAAGGTTATGATGATGAGACTTCTATCATTTTCCTTACTATCTTGGAAGTCTGTATATGTCCGGTATATCTCCTATTATACCTAATTTGCTAATTTCTTGGAGTAGATGCTAAAAGTTATAATCATGGTATTCTAAACGAGTGTATTTATAAAAATAAATATTTCCCAATAACCGTCACTGCTTCATAATTTGATTAATATGATTCATTTTGTCACAAAAGTAGACAAATTTAAGTACATCCAATCTCTTAAACCTTTGTTTTTAGCATTTTGATAGTGTTACCAACTCTTTACTTGATTTGAGTTCTCCTATGAAAAGCCTATTCTTAGAGGGGAAAAGCCTAGCTGTTGCAAACTCCTTCCAGTTCCGTGTTTGAGGCATTGCCTAAAGTCTATGATAACTGAAAACTCCAGGATTTTTGCTGATAAAGAAACTCTAAAGGCAGAGGAAACATGGCTAGAGAAATATTTTAACGAGAACACAGAAATGTTGGAGAGCTTCCAATTCCTTTATGGCGTCGTTGCTTAAATATTGTCAAGATCGAGAGGTTTAAAGGATCTTCATACAAGAAGATTTTTTAAGAAATATTGTTCTTACAATGTAGGGCATTGGAAATCCACTCATAATCTGTGACTTCTGGCTTGTCTAGTAGAACCTTGCTGCAAACTCGTGTTATTTTTTCAGTTTATATGAATATTCTAATTGTCTGAATATTTTGTAAGACTACTGTTGACACTTAGGAACCTGTTAAAGATGTTCTTAGGTTAGAAATTCTAGCACTACGCCTCTTAAGCATGGTGTCTTTGCGGCAGCAGTGCTAGTGATGCTGTTTCTATTCGAGTTATATCACTTGATGTTCTTATTACTTGTGGCATATGAGAATACTAGCATGCGATTTACTGAAATGGTAGGGTGCTTGGCCTGGCTTTTAGTCTTTACTCTTTAAGTTAGAAATGATTCTCATAAGCGTGATTAAAAGTAACTAGCCCCATCACATGCGCTTCGCACGTGCAATGATGCTTTTCATTTTTTATTTGTTGGGTTTACACGTTTTGCTCATGGAAGTTTTATTTTATTTTTTTTATTTTAAGAAGAAGTTGTATTAGTACTTGACTACTAATGCGAGAGAGAAATGTGGAGGTGGGATAAAAATAGTTCAATGATAAAAATAAATGGTACATTTGTGGAAAAAGGAAAAAACTGTTTTATTTATTTATTTATTTATATTCTTTCTAAAAGAAGAAGTTGTATTAGTACTTGACAACTAACGTGAGAGAGAAATGAGGAGTTGGGAGAAAAGCTTTTTTTTATTATTTTTTTTAATTTAGCTAAAAATTAGGAGTTTTTGAAATACTAATTTTACATGTCTAACCCTATGATTTAAGCCTTAGAAACAAATGAATTTGAGGGTATTTCGGGCATCTAAATAGACGATCCCAAACAGGGTAATACCCTTAAATAGTACTATAGATACGTGTTGGGTGTGTGAGTACCAAGCAAATTGGATAAATCTGGCAGCCTCAAAATATTTTTTTATAGAAGGATTGGCATGTAATTTACTGACTCTGTGAAAGAGATACAATTGAATGGGCTTTTAGTTTTGGTTGATGATTGGCATGTAACAAGCTATAGTGTTTTACACTATTTGAGCTTTCAAATTCCAATCTTCCTGTCGTTTAGAAAAATCTATATTAGAATAAAGAGGAGTTCCACCAGCATTCTTTTTTGTTTTATCTAATGGTACAACTTTGTTTATGCACAAAAGAAAGCACAAACAAACTTCTTTATTTAATCACTATTTAATCTTTCCAATTTGGCGTTGATGTTCAAAAATCTCTCTAGTCTAAAAAGAATAAAGAATTCATACACTCGATGATTGCAATTCCCCATCGATGTCAAGTAGATTTCTTCACAATTGTATATTTTTTTCATAAAGCAAGGACGAGACCAATGTTGCGGGTGCAACACTATAAGACGAGGAAAGAAAGAAAGTCAAACCAGAAGCTAGTTGCCATTTTAACTTGTACATTATTACAATGCTAAAACCAAACTTATTTAAGACCAAATAAGTCAATTTGCACCTCAGACATTAAGACCCTGATGCTACAGTCTTTGAGTCGTTGAGCCAACTGCTGCTTCAATCTTCGAGTCATTGAAGCTAAGTCACTAGAGTAGTTGAGCATACAAATCTTTGAACTTTTGAGGCAAGTGATGGAAATTGAATATTGATGAAGTGTAAATCGTCAGTCTTGTAAGTTCGTCCAGATGGAATCGGGTCCTCGTCAGCTATGCCTGCAAATGTAGAGCAATGGCTCCCTTAAGGTGGTCACCAGTGTGGTGCCTACCACCACGTCTCCGATGCCAAAGTCAGTATATAGGAGTTTTTATAGAATAATAAGAGAGTTCAGAATATCGAAGTATCAATGAATACCTTTTAGGTGAGTTTTTCTATTCTTCGTTTGTCTTTGATCAGTGTGTATATATATGGTTTCATGGTTCCTAGGTGTTGGGCCCTTAATTGTGGCTTTAGTGCCCTTTTGTAACGCCTCTGGGCTCACAAATATGGGTTTTGATGAGGCTCCAACGGTCTGCCCACTGATTGGTAACTATCTGCGTCATTGAATGCTCTTGTTAATGGTGATCCTGTGTTCGTCCATGTCCTGCCAAGGTGGACGAGTATATTTGATGAGATCGTTCGAGGGAGGTGAGTTCGTTAGTCCCATCAAATACTTATGTAGCACAAGGATGATAAACTTAATGATTGATGTTTGAGTTTGTATAATAATTGAAATTGAATTGCTCAAACAAAAATTTGTCTCTAATCTCCATAACATTGATTAAAGAAAAACTTTCCAGGCAATATGCATAAAAATACTGACAGCTTTCTTAGTAAAATTTTAAAAGACCGTAATCTTATATTAGGCAATATAATAAGGGCAAACGCGACCTAAAAAAAAAAAGCGTGCATGCTAGCAAATGTCATATAAATTTATATGGGACATAAAAATTCGAAGAGTGCTACATAAATAAACACAAAAATAAATACCACTAGACTTGTCTTGATCCTTGCAAATATTAGAGGTGCAGCATCTGATAAACATTTTGTACTCCCTCAGACATTTCTAGTTTCAATCCCACACTTGTATAGAAATTAGAAAGCGGCCTCTCTTAGCACCCACAATGACAATTTTCCTTGGCATGGCATAGTTTGCAATACATGAGTTGTCATCAATTAAAGCATGAACTTGCCACTTATCGCTCTACCCCAAGTCACTGGAAATAGTATAAATCTTTCACAAATCAAAGGAAGCCATCCAGTACCTAACACCAAACCAAGATTAATTTCCTTATATCAATAAGAAAGTTTTATGCAAGGTATGTATATTCTGTAAATGTAGATCAACACTCACCCAACACATCAATAAAGGGTTTCAAGTCCACAGGTCCTTCCTATAACATCATTCACATCACATATCAGCAACAAAACCAAGGATAAACATTTCTAAAGATATGGAAGGATGAACTTACTCCAAACATTATAATCCCAGCTGGGTCTGAAGATGCCAAAACAGTTGCTGTGTAATCCCTAACATGCTTCACAAACTTGTCAAGCACCACTTGAAGAGATTCCTAATAATGTCCAAATATTTCTAAATGGCAATGTCCTCAAACTGCTCAAGAGCTCATAAAAACTTTAACACTTCCTTAAAAATTAGTGATTGACAAAAATTTACACAAGGCCACATATCTCAATCTAATCTGAACTATCATGCTTGCTTCTTTTTCCAATTTTCTCTAAAAAACGAATGTTGTAACCACATTATCTTGCCTACCCCGCCACATCATCTAAGATGGGCATTTTTTGATACATTCCTTATTTTAACATATTATCAACATTTCCACAATAATAAAACGCCTATTGGAGAAAATTAGAATACATTTTTCAGTGCCAAAGTTTTCACCCTTACTGATTGTCGAAGTGAGATAGCATCAACTTTTAATCTTGGTATATAGCCAATAGTCAAAGCAATCCTATTATATCTATTTCCTATGTACCCACCAAATTCCTTGTCTGAATCACCAGCAATATCTTTCCATTTGACGTACATTAACATTTATGTAAAATAATAAATAAAAAAATCAATAAAAGTAAAATCCTTATTCTTCCGTGACAACTTCCCCAGAAAATGACAATTTACCAATAAAAAGTACCCAAAAAAAGAAGAAAAGAGATATAAAACTCTCTAAATTCATTGGTAAGAGCATCTCTTTTGATTATTCTGCTAGCAACAGTAATAATTAATGGAGTACTCTGACCCAATCTCTTTGTTATCTGCGTTACAATCAGTGACAAAAAATTAAGTAACAATTTAAATAGGCAAAAATTCACTTTTTGTTTTTGAAATTTGATTTAAATTCAATTTTGGTCCCTCAAATTTAAAAAATTGCAATTCCATCCATGAAAAACTCAAAATGTATCAATTTTGTCCTTCAATCTATTTGCCATTAAAGAAATTGCAGTATTGGTAAACAAAACAAAGTGCTGATACGTTATTAAGATGAGATGGCCTAAAATAAATTTAAAAGAAGGAAAATGCTAACATGAGTGACACAAAAATTTACAACTTTATCACCGCTATTGAGCTAACATATTGTGACTGGTGTATAATAGTACTATCCATGAAGAGTCTATACTCACCATCTAGAAGTGATGTTTCACAAATTAATTACAACTTAACACCTCAACAATTTATGAAAAAGAAATATAAAAAATGCCAAAGTCATTATAAATATTTTACTACACAAGACTTACAAACTTAAGTGGCTATGGTGGGTTTCAGTTAGCTCAACTGTTAACATCTCTAATTATTGAATAAGAGATCTGGCTTCATTCTTCGTTTACACCAAAAACCTATCGGTATCTTAGTCAGATGATAAAGAGATCAATCATGAGAAGCAGATGACATAGATTGAAACTCTAAATGACAATAAATGTGATTATTGATTCAACACATAACAAATAAATGTCTTAATACTACTTTGTGATTGGTGATACATCAACTTACATGTAAGGTTTATGTACTTCTCAAAATATTTAAAATAAAAAATAAAAAAGCATGCATAGCATTACCCTATAAAAATATGAAAAGTTTTTGGCTCTAGCATTGTTGAAATACTAAACTACTTCTAAATTCACTATCAAAAATTACAAATTGAGATGAGAATGAATATGATTGGTACTGCATGTTTGGTTCACAAGGAACCTGGGAAGGAAACCATATCTTTCAAGGTATAAAAAAAAATTCATCCTAAATTTAGAAACCTTTTGCACTTATGAAAAAATGAAAAAAGAAAAAAGAAGAAACCTATTGAGTGTTATGACTCGTGTGGATGCTGGATAGTGCTTCAATTCTTAAAACAAATTTATTAATTCATTTAAATTTTTTGCTTCTCATGCTAAGCAAGGCTATTTTGGTTTGATGGACCTCTAGATGTTAAAAATCTATCAGTAAAGATGATGTTGAAATCAATTGTGATGTTCATGTGGTTTATATGAAAATTTTTGCTCTATGTACAGAGCCTTTAAATTTGTTAATATTGAAAGAGAAATGGCAAAGTTTGGTTCAAGTTTTTGAGTATACAGTATAAGCAGAGATTCAAACATATGCATGTATATAGATTACCGATAAATAAATAAAAAGTCAAAACTCAAAGAGAGTCAAGAATATGACAACAATACAGACACCATCACAATATGGATATAGTTAAGCTGACAAAAAAATTTCAGCATTTCTTTCAAGTTTTCGTTGAAATAACGTGTTGAATTGTTCTTAAATCAATCATTTAGTTTGAGTTTCACTTTAGTTGCAACCAAATATCTGTGGGCAGAATTTCATGGCTTCATGCACATAATTTTTTTTCTATTATGCTATAGATTTTGAAAGCCATTTTATCAAACTACAAAAGCAGTCTGTGACAACATATTGATTCATATTTGTTTGTACATTTAGGGTAAAAGCCACAAGTAGTGTCAAGATAAATTAGCAATTATTTTTGGTAGGACATAATAGAAAAATGTAGTAGAAGTACTAAAAAAAGCTTGTAAGGCAGTAAAAGGTTTCAAATAATATGTAAATTTATCACCCCACAAGTGTTTCTTCTTCCTTCCTCCCTTTTCTGGGGATAGGAAATTATGGCTTGTTCGAGCATAGGTGGGTAAATAAAAAGACATGTAAATGGCAGTTTGAGTAAAGAACGATGGAAATAAAAAATTTTAAGCGTAAAGCTGATAATAGCATGTCATTAGGGAATGGTTTCCTCCACTGAACTATACTATCTGCTATTGGTATTAAATTCTGTCATATCCTCAGCAACCAACGGCTTGGCTTGGTAAGAGCCATAGCCCCTTCTATTTCCATGACTCTCTTAGAGGAATAGTTCTTCCGTGAAGATAGTCCACTTCTGAACCACCTTTAAGTTGAGTTCTGGCTTAGTATCACCACCTCTTCCGAACCACCTTATTTGTTAGGCTTAGAATGCATTGCGACTCCAAATCATATCATTGAAACTACCATATATTTAGAGCGAAAGAAAGGTTCTGATGATGAGACTTCTATCATTTTCCTTACTATCTTGGAAGTTTGTATATGTCCGGTATATCTTCTATTATACTAATTTGCTAGTTTCTTGGAGTGGATGCTAAAAGTTATAATCATGGTATTCTAAACGAGTGTATTTACAAAAATAAATATTTCCCAATAACTGTCACTACTTCATAATTTGATTAATATGATTCATTTTGTCACAAAAGTAGACTAATTTAACTACATCCAATCTCTTAAACCTTTGTTTTTAGCAATTTGATAGTGTTACCAACTCTTTACTTGATTTGAGTTCTCCTATGAAAAGCCTATTCTTAGAGGGGAAAAGCCTAGCTGTTGCAAACTCCTTCCAGTTCCGTGTTTGAGGCATTGCCTAAAGTATATGATAACTGAAAACTCCAAGATTTTTGCTGATAAAGAAACTCTAAAGGCGGAGGAAACATGGCTAGAAAAATATTTTAACAAGAACACAGAAATCTTGGAGAGCTTCCAATTCCTTTATGGCGTCGTTGCTTAAATATTGTCAGGATCAAGAAGTTTAAAGGATGTTCATACAAAAAGATTTTTTAAGAAATATTGTTCTTACAATGTAGGGCATTGTAAATCCTCTCATAATCTGTGACTTCTGGCTTGTCTAGTAGAGCCTTGCTGCAAACTCGTGTTATTTTTTCACTTTATATGAATATTCTAATTGTTTGAATATTTTGTGAGACTACTGTTGACACTTAGGAACCTATTAAAGATGTTCTTAGGTTAGAAATTCTAGCACTATGCCTCTTAAGCATGGTGTCTTTGCGGCAGCAGTGCTAGTGATGCTGTTTCAATTCGAGTTATATCACCTGATGTTCTTATTACTTGTGGCATATGAGAATACTAGCATGCGATTTACTGAAATGGTAGGGTGCTTGGCCTGGCTTTTAGTCTTTACCCTTTAAGTTAGAAATGATTCTCATAAGCGTGATTAAAAGTAACTAGCCTCATCACATGCGCTTCGCACGTGCAATGATGCTTTTCATTTTTTATTTGTTTGGTTTACACATTTTACTCATGGAAGTTTTATTTTTATTTTTATTTTAAGAAGAAGAAGTTGTATTAGTACTTGACTACTAATGCGAGAGAGAAATGTGGGGGTGGGATAAAAATAAATGGTACATTTGTGGAAAAAGGAAAAAACTGTTTTATTTATTTATATTCTTTCTAAAAGAAGAAGTTGTATTAGTACTTGACAACTAACGTGAGAGAGAAATGAGGAGTTGGGAGAAAAGCTTTTTTTTATTATTTTTTTTAATTTAGCTAAAAATTAGGAGTTTTTGAAATACTAATTTTACATGTCTAACCCTATGATTTAAGCCTTAGAAACAAATGAATTTGAGGGTATTTCGGGCATCTAAATAGACGATCCCAAACAGGGTAATACCCTTAAATAGTACTATAGATACGTGTTGGGTGTGTGAGTACCAAGCAAATTGGATAAATCTGGCAGCCTCAAAATATTTTTTTATAGAAGGATTGGCATGTAATTTACTGACTCTGTGAAAGAGATACAATTGAATGGGCTTTTAGTTTTGGTTGATGATGGTAATGCCCAAGGCTGTCCATGGGTCGAGTCGAGTTGGCAAAATCAACCCATGCCCATTTTCCCATGCCAACTTAAATACGACCTAAACCCACCCAATTATTAATTGGGTTAAATGGGTAGTAACACAATTAGACCCAATTATAACTAATGTTAATTGGGTTTTAACTAGGTACCCAATTAAGCCCAAATATCATTTCTACAAATCACCGAACTCTAAAATACCCCAAAACCACTAAAAAGACCAAAATACCCATAAAATTACCAAAATACCTCCTAAACTTGAAAATGACATAAATACCCCCCGAAATCTAAAAAATGACCAAAATACCTCTAAAACATTAAAATGACCAAAATACTCCCTAAACCCATCAAATGACCGAAATACCCTCGAAACCTAAAAAAAACCAAAGTACCCCCCTAAACCTAAAAAATGAACGAAATACCTCGAAAATCCAAAAATGACCAAAATACCCCCGGAACCTAAAAAACGATCAAAATTCCATCGAAACCTAAAATTTTGCTCATTTTGTTTTTGTTTACTTACCCGATTGTGTACTAAATTGGATTCGTAGTAGATGCTCAACAATATTGGTGGACAATATTACTTAAGAATAAAAAGCACTTGGGAAGAGTTGAATAATTTTTTTGATTTTTATTAAGAATGATCTCAATTGCAATAATAGAACAATTACTATCTGCAACAACACTACAGATCATAGCATATTTCAACAAAAGGCTGAACTTAAACAACTCAAAAAATAACTAAAAAAATTCCCCAATTTCATTTAAATAAAGAAAAAGGGAACATGTTAGATGGGATTTTATTTAGAATAGAACCCCGATAACCTATCTGCAAATTGTATTTGTTCATTCTACATTAGTTTTAACAGCTTGGGAGGCATTTCATTAATTTTTATTGGTACAAGCAGGAGGGTTCTGCTTGCCCGAAACTGCAGGCTGGACGTTAGTACAGGTGGAAGTAGCAGATCCTCCACCTCCCTTATACGCGAGATCAATGTCAGAAAGCACCACTTGTTGGCATGGTACACTCTTACTGCAAATAAGATTCACAGCTTCCTTTGTCGAAGAAGTGCCTCCAATTTTCTTGAAGCTAACATTGCTGATCTTAACTTTAGAGGGAGACTGAAAACAAAACAAAAAAGCCACCCAAGAATTCGATATTAGTATTTGTAATTGTTTTTACTTTTTTTTTTTTTAACATCAAAATTTGTGTATATATTTGTGATGTTTATAATAACCTGGTTTGAGCATTGACTGTTTGGGCAGTAGTTTTGATCAATGATGACAGGATTGGCAGCATTGTTCATGACAACATCCTCGAAATGTATATCAGAAGCAACTCCAGAAGTGGAAGCAGGCCATGTTTTGATTCTAACACCATTATCAGTATTGCTAAGTGTGGCACCAGTAACTCTGATTCCTGAAACAGGTTCTTCGTTCTGGTACCTTCCAAGACTTCCAATGCTGATACCATGGCCAGGTCCACAAGTTACTTGGTTAACAGCAATATCTTGGGCTCCATCACCAACAGAGATGCAATCATCACCTGTTCCAATATTGGCATTGGTAATGGTGATTTGAGATGAACGTCCCACGTGGATTCCATCGGTGTTGGGGCTATCTGCGGGTGCTGTTATGGTAACATGTTGGAATTGCAACTTCTTGCATTCCAAAAGGTTGATGTGGAAAAATTTGCTGTCCTTCGATGTAATGTCTTGGACTTTTGAATTTGTGACGTAGTTGAACCTTATATTCTGTTCATGTTTACAAGTTAGATAAATTAAAACGCTAAATATGAGCGCTCGAGTTTCATTTAAAAACATTTTAATTAGTAAAATGGTAACGATTCTTTGAATTATACAAAAATAAATAAATAATTGCTTGGAAACAAACGTGATCATTAAATCAATATAAAAAAAAGGGTAAGTTGTAGCAAATATTATTACATAAAAACTTACAAACTAAACTAATGTTTCTAAGAACGTGGTTGGTACTACTTCAATAATATTATATTATATAAACAATTCTTCAAAGACCACAAGCTTTGTCAAAAGATTACATGTGCGATTATGATTGGTGAATTATCGCTTTTATATTTATCCATTGTTTTTTCTATATCGCTTATCGTCGCACATGTTAGTGTTGTGGCGCAAAAAGTACTCCATAAACTTTCTCATATATAAATTTTAAAATTAATTCTTTTTTGAGTTGTGACACATCACAATACAAAACTTGTCAAATTATTAGTAAAACATCATTTAACATATAAATGTTTGAATTTTTTTTTAACGGGTAAATTTTGTAAAGTTGTAGTGTCTGTGTATATCTATGTAGAAAATGATGGAATATAAATGCTAATTAATTAAGATTGAAATCTTACAATAGGAAGTACGTTGCAGTTTTTGTCTTTGTTACACTCATTTTTTTGCCATGCTTGTTGTCCTTTGCCATCAAAAACTCCACCACCTAACACAGTGAGACCGTCGATACGTTCAAAAACAACCCAACCATCTTTACCGTTGAAGGAGGCAACATCAGATGGGGCCTGTAGGGTTCCTTGAAGGTTAAACTCAATAGCACCTTTGCATGGACCCAACAAAGTCACTAAACCTAGTTTGTATACCCCCGCTGAAATCACAACTTTGCTTCCTGCTACTGCGCACGCTGCTTCCCAAGCTTTTGTCAAAGCCTAAACTCATTATAAAAAAAAAATCAAGATTAGTATATAATAATCATTTTGCATGTTAATGTTTTATCATTTGGTCATGACATCGATCAGTTTCTAGTGTAAACGAAGTTTGAACCTAAGTTCTCTTGTTCAAAGTTAAAAGGCTCTAGTAGTTATGTTAACTGGAACACACTCTTCTTGTCAATTACGTATTTATACCTAGGTTATATTAGCATTAGGTTGTGCTCCATATGATTTAACATCAAAGACCTGTTGGGCTTTGGTGGATGCCAACACCAATAGCAAGGAAATTGTTGCAATGCTTAAATTCTTTCCCATCTTATTGTTCTTTAATTTCTTTCTATTGCCAATTTGTTGTACGAAGTGATGGTAACCCCATTTGGTTTGAAGCTATTTATACTTCAATACCTGAGCTCCACACCATTGAAACTACTCAACTAATATTAACTAATTTAATGCAAGGTTGCTAAGAACTCTCCTGTATATACTTCAACTTTTGTACTATTATTAGTTTTTGTGCTTTTTCCTCCACTAATTAATTATTGTTTGTTATTGTATATGATAAGATTATTCTACTTTTGTATATCATCTTAACTTCCTTGCTTTAAATGGCACGCTGTTAGCCACCTGAAATATGTTCATTTTATCATGTAACCAAAGTGAATACTTCCATTAGTAAGGGGGGAAAAGTCTAGTAAATTCTACCAAAATTGTCCAAAATTAGCATAGGCAGCATGCTTGTCTACACTTTACAATAGCAAATAATGAAACCCACCAATATTTTGCTCATTTTTTACATTTCGGGGTTGTTTTGGTAATTTTGGGGGGGGGGTATTTCTATCATTTTTTAGGTTTTGATACGTATTATGTCATTTTGTTTTTTGGTTTAGGGGGTTATTTTGGTCAATTTTTAGGTTTTAGTGTATTTCGGTCATTTTTTTTTAAAGTTTTGAGGGTATTTTGGTAATTTTAAGTGGTTTTTTTTAGCATATTTGGTCTTTCTTTAGGTTTGGAGGGTATTTTGGAAATTTTAAAGTATTTTTGGAGTACTTTAGTCATTTTCAAGTTTAAGGGGCATTTTAGAAATTTTATTAGGTAATTGGGTTGGGTTGGGTTTGGGTTAGAAGTAATTTGTTATATGGGTACTAAATGAGTAAATGACTTTTACCCAAACCAATTGCCCACCCCAAATCCACCCATTTGACACCCCTAGTATTAGGGATGAACCACCACTTAAATTGATTTAATCGGGTGAATGGATTAGGGATTTGCTGCCAATTGAATGGCTAGTCAAATCTAGGTGTCTCAAGTTGTTGTTGGGTGGGGCGGAATGTCAGGTGACATGGTCTGGGCTACAATCGATAATGAAGTATCAAAGCAAAAAAAAAAAAAAAAACCAACAATTCTTTAACCATAAGTAGCCCAGATCAGGTGAGGCAATAACACAATAATGAGTATTTTTTAGTTTATTTGATTTGAACCCATACAATTGACTCAACGAGAAAATGAGAAAAGGAGAGATGAGAACCAAAGAAAATATACATTGATCAAAAATGATATTTTTGCCAACATATCTGTTATGTAACAAAACATGAAACATATTATATTAGTTATGTGACAATATTTGGAACTCGAGTTTCACTGGAAACTTATATAAATAAATAAATAATCAACAAAACTTTTTGTTGCTTTGAATCTAATCTAAAACACAATTAGATTAACCTAGTTAATTAGCCAAGTGATTACTTAGTCAAATTATTAGATCTAGGTTAACACAAACATATAATCATATCAATGAAAAGTGCTGAATATAAAGAGCACAAAGATATGATCACCCAGGAAAACCAAACCGGTAAAAAACCTTGGGAGGATTTAACCTAGCTATCCTCAAGGTAAAACTGAATCCACTATGAAAGAATCGATGTTTTACAATAGCGACTTAGACCACTAACATCTTATTGCTGCCCACCAGTAGAAAACTTACTGACACGACCACGTGCAAGCTCCGATACCACATACTCCTTCTTTCTTGGATTCTCCAGCAAGTACAAGCACTCCCGCTTGCGTATCTTTAAGCTCTTTAGTGCAGCAACTTAATGATCATCAAGCTCTCAATAAAATATCCTTCTTGATAATCCTAAGCATGTGTGAGGGCAATCACCTCTGAGATCTCACAAGAGATTTACACACACAGCAAATAGAGCAACAACCTTTTTCTTTGGGTACAAAACCCTAAAAATAAAAAGAGGCACACACGGCACTTTAATCTCTCTAAAAACTATCAAAAACGTTTTAGGGTTTCCCTTATATATAGGAGTGTTTTACTTGAACCCCAAGACGTTTAAGTAAAGTTTGTGCTGAACTGGAACTCTGTAGAAAAATAAATATGCACGTGGTTCGATCGATCGAGTCTAATTTTCGATCGATCGAGCCTTGCAGATTTAGTCCAATAAATTCTGCAATCACTTGATTCCAATTTAACAAATAAACATACTTTGAGCAAGCCTAAACCTAGACTCTATGTTTTGATCATGGTTTGCCAACATAATACAAATTGAAGTTCAAATACATTAGTTCCTAAAGTCTTAGAACCTAACAGAGTGTTTATTGTTTATTGCTTATGTTCATGCGCTAGAGTAGTTCCGGTTTATTGCACTTCGTTTACTCTTGTTCTGCACTTAGATAAGTTAGAGTAAAAGCAATTAAGCCGTGTTTTTAAAATTAGGGGTCTAAACAAGCTATAGTGTTTTACACTATTTGAGCTTTCAAATTCCAATCTTCCTGTCGTTTAGAAAAATCTATATTAGAATAAAGAGGAGTTCCACCAGCATTCTTTTTTGTTTTATCTAATGGTACAGCTTTGTTTATGCACAAAAGAAAGCACAAACAAACTTCTTTATTTAATCACTATTTAATCTTTCCAATTTGGCGTTGATGTTCAAAAATCTCTCTAGTCTAAAAAGAATAAAGAATTCATACACTCGATGATTGCAATTCCCCATCGATGTCAAGTAGATTTCTTCACAATTGTATATTTTTTTCATAAAGCAAGGACGAGACCAATGTTGCGGGTGCAACACTATAAGACGAGGAAAGAAAGAAAGTCAAACCAGAAGCTAGTTGCCATTTTAACTTGTACATTATTACAATGCTAAAACCAAACTTATTTAAGACCAAATAAGTCAATTTGCACCTCAGACATTAAGACCCTGATGCTACAGTCTTTGAATCGTTGAGCCAACTGCTGCTTCAATCTTCGAGTCATTGAAGCTAAGTCACTAGAGTAGTTGAGCATACAAATCTTTGAACTTTTGAGGCAAGTGATGGAAATTGAATATTGATGAAGTGTAAATCGTCAGTCTTGTAAGTTCGTCCAGATGGAATCGGGTCCTCATCAGCTATGCCTGCGAATGTAGAGCAATGGCTCCCTTAAGGTGGTCACCAGTGTGGTGCCTACCACCACGTCTCCGATGCCAAAGTCAGTATATAGGAGTTTTTATAGAATAATAAGAGAGTTCAGAATATCGAAGTATCAATGAATACCTTTTAGGTGAGTTTTTCTATTCTCCGTTTGTCTTTGATCAGTGTGTATATATATGGTTTCATGGTTCCTAGGTGTTGGGCCCTTAATTGTGGCTTTAGTGCCCTTTTGTAACGCCTCTGGGCTCACAAATATGGGTTTTGATGAGGCTCCAACGGTCTACCCACTGATTGGTAACTGTCTGCGTCATTGAATGCTCTTATTAATGGTGATCCTGTGTTCGTCCGTGTCCTGCCAAGGTGGACGAGTATATTTGATGAGATTGTTCGAGGGAGGTGAGTTCGTCAGTCCCATCAAATACTTATGTAGCACAAGGATGATAAACTTAATGATTGATGTTTGAGTTTGTATAATAATTGAAATTGAATTGCTCAAACACAAATTTGTCTCTAATCTCCATAACATTGATTAAAGAAAAACTTTCCAGGCAATATGCATAAAAATACTGACAGCTTTCTTAGTAAAATTTTAAAAGACCGCAATCTTATATCAGGCAATATAATAAGAGCAAAAGCGACCTAAAAAAAAAATAGCGTGCATGCTAGCAAATGTCATATAAATTTATATGGGACATAAAATTCGAAGAGTGCTACATAAATAAACACAAAAATAAATACCACTAGACTTGTCTTATTCCTTGCAAATATTAGAGCTGCAGCATCTGATAAACATTTTGTTCTCCCCCAGACATTTCTAGTTTCAATCCCACACCCATATAGAAATTAGAAAGCGGCCTCTCTCAGCACCCACAATGACAATTTTCCTTGGCATGGCATAGTTTGCAATACATGAGTTGTCATCGATTAAAGCATGAACTTGCCACTTATCGCTCTACCCCAAGTCACTGGAAATAGTATAAATCTTTCACAGACCAAAGGAAGCCATCCAGTACCTAACACCAAACCAAGATTAATTTTCTTATATCAATAAGAAAGTTTTATGCAACGTATGTATATTCTGCATATGTAGATCAACACTCACCCAACACATCAATAAAGGGTTCAAGTCCACAGGTCCTTCCTATAACATCATTCACATCACATATCAGTAGCAAAACCAAGGATAAACATTTCTAAAGATATAGAAGGATGAACTTACTCCAAACATTATAATCCCAGCTGGGTCTGAAGATGCCAAAACAGTTGCTGTGTAATCCCTAAGATGCTTCACAAACTTGTCAAGCACCACTTGAAGAGATTCCTAATAATGTCCAAATATTTCTAAATGGCAATGTCCTTAAACTGCTCAAGAGCTCATAAGAACTTTATCATTTCCTTAAAAATCAATGATTGACAAAAATTTACACAAGTCCACATATCTCAATCTAATCTGAACTGGCATACTTGCTACATTTTCCAATTTCCTCTCAAAAATGAATGTTGTAACCACATTATCTTGCCTACCCTTCCACATCATCTAAGATGGGCATTTTTTGATACATTCCTTATTTTAACATATTATCAATATTTCCACAATAATAAAACGCCTATTGGAGAAAATCAGCATACATTTTTCAGTGCCAAATTTTTCACCCTTACTGATTGTCGAAGCGAGACAGCATCAACTTTTAATCTTGGTACATAGCCAATAGTCAAAGCAATCCATTATATCTATTTCCTATGTACCCACCAAATTCCTCGTCTGAATCCCCAGCAATATCTTTCCATTTGGCCTACATTAACATTTATGTAAAATAATAAATAAATAAATCAATAAAAGTAAAATCCTTATTCTTCTGTGACAACTTCCCCAGAAAACGACAATTTACCAGTAAAAAGTACCCAACAGAAGAAGAAAAAGAGATATAAACCTCTCTAAATTCATTCGTAAGAGCATCTCTTCCGATTATTCTGCTAGCAACAGTAATAATTAATGGAGTACTCTGACCCAATCTCTTTGTTATCTGCATTACAATCATTAACAAAAAAAATTAAGTAACAATTTAAAAAGGCCAAAATACACTTTTTGTCTCTGAAATTTGATTTAAATTCAATTTTGGTCCCTCAAATTTAAAAAATTGCAATTCCATCCATGAAAAACTCAAAATGTATCAATTTTGTAATTCAATTTATTTGCCATTAAAGAAATTGCAGTATTGGTAAACAAAACAAAGTGCTGATGCGTTAAAAAGATGAGATGGCCTAAAATAAATTTAAAAGAAGGAAAATGCTAACATGAGTGACACAAAAATTTACAACTTTATCACCGCTACTGAGCTAACATATTGTGACTGGTGTATAATAGTACTATCAATGAAGAGTCTATACTCACCATCTGGAGGTGATGTTTCACAAATTAATTACAACTTAACACCTCAACAATTTATGAAAAATAAATATTAAAAATGCCAAAGTTATTATAAATATTTTACTACACTAGACTTACAAACTTAAGTGGCTATAGTAGGTTTCAGTTAGCTTAACTGTTAACATCTCTGATTATTGAATAAGAGATCTAAGTTCTTTTTCCGCTTACACCAAAAATTGATCGGTATCTTAGTCCGATGATAAAGAGATCAATCATGAGAAGCAGATGACATAGATTGAAACTCTAAATGACAATAAATGTGATTATTGATTCAACACATAATAAATAAATGTCTTAATACTAGTTTGTGATTGATGATACATTAACTTACATGTAAGGTTTATGTACTTCTCAAAATATTAAAAAATAAAAAATAAATAATAAAAAAGCTTGTATAAGATTACGTAAAATTGGTAATATCACACTTATCAATAGCATTACCCTATAAAAATATGAAAAGCTTTTGGCTCTAGCATTGTTGAAATACTAAAACTACTACTAATTTTACCATCAAAAATTACAAATTGAGATGAGAATGAATATGATTGGTATTGCATATTCGGTTCACAAGGAACCTGGGAAGGAAACAATATCTTTCAAGGTATAACAAAAATTCATCCTATATTCATCCTAAGTTTATTTAATCACAATCTTGGATTTGAGGAATTTTCTTTCACTAAACAGTCAATAAGTGGGAAAAATTCCATCTGGAGTTGTGAACTTTGTTATTCTTAAGTAGATTAATCTACAATTAAACAAGCAATAATAGGGGGGATGCTGTCCTCTGCTTCTTTCACTCTGTTTTTGATACTTTAATTCTTTCCCTTTCTTTTCTTTCTTTCTTAGTGCTTACTTGTGTAGTGTAATGGTGGTGCTGTGATTCTCTCTTAGTGGTCACTACTGTTGCGATCATGTTCCTGTGCATAGCAAGGACCCTTTATATACTGTCTGTTATGACTAGTTTTTACCATTTTAGCCTTTAACTACTTTTATCTAGATTAGGGTGTCCTTCCCGACCACCCATTGGTCTGTCAGCTGTCCAGCCACCACCACTTACCTGTGCTGGCTATGCCACTCCCCATTACTAGACAAAGAAGACTGTTTTGTTTGCTTGTTCACCGTGACATTCTTATCCACCACAGTGTGGTTATTCTCTCTTGCTATCTCTCATGGCATGCACCTAGTGGTTCCAACTCATCCTTCCTTCTTTTGGGTGGTATTTCATCTCAGCAGGACATCTTCCCCAAATGAATTTGAGCAGGAACCCCAGAATAATCTTTTCCCTTCTCCCTACTATCAGACCATACCCTCTCTTACCTCTGACTCATGACCTACCACTCCAGTATTGGCTGGGTATAGGTTGGTAGTGTCTGGGCCTAGCGCGTGCTCCACTTCTGTGTACGTCAAAAGCTTGTCCGTTACTCATGTGTTTGCCACAGTTTGGAGGTTCATCTGTGCATTCTGCCGCTCATTCTTGACTTCTTATGGCGTGAACTGTCTTCTGATTTTCCATTCTTTATTGGCTTGCTCCTTTCAAGGGCTAGGCCTTGCTTAATTATGGGTTTTCCCCCATTTAGCCCATTCTTTGCTCCTTTCATAATCTTGTTGCCATTCCTGCCACAACACTCTGATATTCCTGCTGTGGTGTTATTTGACCCATGCTTGCTGGGCCTCTTTTGGGCTTGTTGCATGTTCTTCCCTCAATTGGTTACAATGACCTAGTATGGTCATTGGATTTATACTCATGCTACTTTGGGCTTTCTTGACCCATTACATTGCCTGTGGGCTCCTTTGGCCTATTTCTTTCTCCTTGGGCATCCTTGGCCCATTTGCTTTCCTTGGGCATCCTCGCCCCATTTTCTAATTCTGTATTTCCATGGGTTTTTATTAACTCTTTTGAGCTTCCCTGGTCCAATTACCTTATCCTTCATCCTTAGGGCTCATGGGCTTTTCACCAACCCCTTATTTTCTTACTTCATTACTTTGTTCCTGCAGTGGCCCATTCTTACTTTTCTATATCATATAATGCCCATGGGTTTACTCCTTTCTCTGAGCTCCTCTAGGCCCATTTTCTTTCCTTAAGGCCCATTTATTTACTTTATGGGCCTATGATCCATTATTCCTGCCATTCGAGCTTAAGGGTTTTTCTATCAATCCATTAACTCTTTTCTACCCATATTGTTGGGCTTCTTCCCGCTATTGGGCTTCCAAAATGAGCATCAACAACAATCAAGTATTAATAAGGGCAAGTATGTTATGGGGCCATGGATGAGGACTAGTAACAACGAACATGTGATGTTGTCCAAGGAACCAAACTTCCTCGGAAAATAGAACGGAAGTCTGAAGCCCGACCACCCAACAAATACCGGGCAAAGGGCAACCATGCTTGGAAGGATAAGCTTCAAAGGGGTGAGTCAACAGAGAAAGTTAAGGGTGGAGAAGAATAGAAATGTGGCTGACCAACGAGTGTTGAATAAGCCTCGTAACCAATCAGCGATTAGGTCTGAAGCCAAAGGGAAATCACTTCCAAAATCACAAAGAGGTCCGAGAATTCAACATTGTCATCATTGTGGACTTCAAGGACACACTCGACCAAATTGTCATAAGCTGAAGGCATTGAAGAATGCAAGTGATCAGAGGTCAAGAGGACCAAGAAATGACAAATGGAATTGGGTTGTTGAGCAATCAAGAGGTTGAGATGGTGATTCCGGTGTGATGGATGTGAAGAAAATGATTGATGCATTCACCACCTGTTTGGAAAGCTTCTCTAGAAGGTTTGAAGGCCACAACACTCGTACACAATCCTATAGGGATATCAACCCAAACGCACGTGCCGTGTGGGTGAAGAGGGGTACTCATGCATAAGCATTACAACATGTCCATGCATTAATACTTCTGATGTTTAGGGGCATATGTTCATGCATCACGACATGCATAATTCACTTTGTGTCAATTGTTTTTGGTTTATAGCATGTTTCTTTTACTTGTTTTGGTTTGTACCTATCTTTGTTGATCTTACTTTACTTGTTCTGTTTTTTAGTGTGTTTAAAAAATTCAAAAACCCAAAAAAATTGAAAAATCTTCAAAAAGTTTGATCGCTTGTGTTGTGTGTATCACATGTGAGTTTGGCCTAGTACCTTCATACTAATGGCGTAGTGCATTTTCGAGCTTAGCTTGTTCTGTATGCACATATATCTGTGTGGGAGAAATCTTGAAAACTATGTGTGATTGCTATAAATAGATCTTCAAGTTTGTCATGAATGATTGGTCAATAGTCTTGATGGTCTTGATACTTGCATAGACTTGTACCTATATATCTTCCCACATTTTTATTTTATGTTTTTGCAATAGAGCTCACCAAATGTAAATCTCCAAATGAAAAGAGATAATGAGCTGCAAAAGCCTGTCGCACACACTAGTATTTGACTAGGAAAAAGGGAAAGCGACTTTTGTTTTGAAATGTATGGTGCCCAAAAAGCCAAAGGCTAACTCTCAATGTTGAAATATCAAAAATTTCAAGCACCGATTTCAAAAAGAGATGTATTATCCAAAAAGGATAAAATGTTATGATTTATATAGAAGTCAAATGAAAAGCTTCTATGTCTTGTAATCAATCTCTTGTGGGATGTCATATATGCTCATTTCTATAATTGAGATAGTCCACTTGATTTTGGTCCAGTTATGTATGACTTGATTGAATTGATCATTGAAACTTCACTCTGGTCTAAGGACTATTCCACATTTGATACTCACACACAACACACAAGACTTTGTTCAAGTAATGCTTATCTCATTTGTGTGATTGTACATGTTCAAATGTGATTTGTATGCTCAATTACTTGTCGATCAAACCCAAAAATATTTTTGAGTGTTTTATATGTTTTTGAAAGTGATTTTACACTTTCGTGTCTTTAGTTTTTTATCAAAATGCATTTTTGTGTTTTTCTCCAAAAACTGGTTCAGAGGTTGTTTCGCAAAAAGCCCCCGACTTAGAGCTTCCCGCGAAATGTGCTTAAGGGAAATTAAAAAGTCACATTTTCATACAAAAAGTCTCGCTACTGCCTCGCGAGTATTTCGCGACTAAACACTTCTCGCGAAATGTTTTTAGGCAAAAGCTGGAAATTTTTCCAATTCATACAGAGACTATCGCGACTATCTCGCAACTTAAAGCTTCTCGCAAAAGCTTTTGAGCTTCAGTGGCCATCCTCGCGACTATCTCGCGATTGTCACGTTACTGCCTAACCCGCGAAAAACGCGTTTTTTCAGTTTTTATGTAGCAAATGTGACATGTTTTCAAATACTCTTAACTTCCCTCACATTGCCTCTCTCGAACCCCTTTCAACCCAAATCTTATTTTCACTCAAACCCCATCATTTTCAAGAAAAAATCTCTGTAAAACTTCAAGGTATGTTTTCCTAAATATTGTTTTCTTTTTGTCTTAAATTTTGCAGATTTTAGCTTAGGGTTTTAAAAAATTGGGGATTTAAGAAAATTGGGTTGGGGTTCTTAATTTTGTGAAAAAATTTTCAAAATTTTGATTGGACTGAGTCCCATTTGCTGTGTTTGTGTTTGTGTTGACCCTATGTGGCATTCTAAGCTTGTATTGAGGCGGTTTTCACCATGTTCATGCATTGTTCATAGTTGTAGTGCATTATTGCATGTTAGGTGTTTGACAGAATGTCCCAGTGACACTCTTGTGTTGAATTGGACTCACCTGAGTTCCAATGCTTGGGTTTACTTTTGATTGAACATGTGTAACATGTTTTGGTCAAAGGGTATAGGTTGTTTACACATTTTCCCAATTTGTGCCTCAATGCCATGCCGTGCACACACTAGGCACACCCAATGCATCACCTGCTGCACTCACATGCATTAGCACATGCACAGCCCAGACACACACATGCACAGTTACTTAGTTCATGCATTGTGCTTATGTTTACATGTTTTAAATGTTATAACATGTTGTTTTGATTTGGTTATGCTCTGTTTTAGGTTGTTTTACCTCTGTTTTGAACTAACATGTATCTAATCATGTTTTTGTGTTCTGTTTTGTGTTTTTGCACTTGTTTCTTTTCTATTCTATGTTCCTTTGTGCAGATGTCTCCTACTAAGCATGCAGCTCCTAAGAGATCATCCTCCAAACGTGCACGCACTAATTCTGATAACTTTAGGTCTGCTGAGGCTGATATGAAGTATAATGACTGTTATAAGGAAAAAATGATCATCATGGAAAAGGTCATACAAATGGAATCACTTGAGGACACTTTCATACCTGAAGTGTTCAAAGACTCCGGACAAAGCTTTTGAACCTGACTGGATTTATGTACTCGGAGATCATCAAAGAATTCTTCGCCAATGCCAGTGTAGAAGAAAATCACATAGACTGCTGGGTGAGACACAAAGAGTTTGTCATTACTAGAGAAAGTATTCAGGATTTCCTAGAAGTTCGTCCTCCCTCACAACCAATTACAGTGCAATATGAGGATAGATTGGGTTCTACTGAGGAGATGATAAGGATACTTGGTGGTACACCGAAGAAATCATCCATGAATACAATACCATTCTCTCTAGAGATGAGGACACTTGCTTATGTGATGATCCACAATCTATATTCGGTCACCAGCCTTACCACATTGTCTGCTCCAAGGAAAATCTTCCTATATGATCTCTTTACCCACAAAGAGATAGATATTTGTGGCCACATTTTCCACATTTTGAAGAGGAGCATTGAGAAGCAAAATTCTATAACAGTTATGCTTTTTCCTTCACTGATTATGGGCCTCATTGCATAGACAAGGCTCAAAATTCCTAGTGGCCTCACAGTGGTTTAGAGGGACTATCATATTGGTGCACACACAATGACTAGGAGCATAGCTCACATCAAAGGCTCCAAAACGGGTGTGCATACAATACCATGGGATCGTGTTGAGGAGGGTGGCGATACAGAGGAAGAAATTAACAGATTCACTTCTGCTCCAAAGACTTTAGCTCAGCCATCATTTTCAGCACTAGCACGAGGATCAGACAAACTTGATTGCCTCCTACCTAAAATGGACAAGATGTCTACCGTGCTTAACTCACATGTGCAGCACACCGCGGACCAGTTTGCCTATATTCAGGGCTAGATTACTACCTTATCCTCACAGATCAATGATTTGTCTGTGCCGTAGGGATCAGATTCAGAGTCCGATTAGTTCTAGCCTCTTTGGCCATTCCAGTCAAAAAGGAGGAGAAATTTTTAAGGGGGAGCATAGCTAGCATAGCTTAGACCTTAGATACATTGGTTCGTTACATGCGGTTTAGCTTTATTTATGTTTGATTTAAATTGTTTCAACATCTATAACTCTTGGATAGTTGTCTTTACTGCTTTTAGCTTTAGTACATTGTTATTTATTTCAATTTAATGTTCAATATTTGTGATCATCTCTGTTAGAAATTTAGACCCCTTAAAACAACCAGATTAACCTACTTAATTAGCCAAGTGATTAACTTAGTCAAATTATGCAGTTCTAGGTTATCACAAACATACAATCATATCAAAAATATAAAGCAGCGGAATAATAAATAACACAATGATATGATCACCCAGGAAATCACACGGTAAAAACCTGGGGAGGATTTGACCTAGTTATCCTCAAGGTAAACTAAATCCATTATGCGAAAGAATCGAAGTTCATACAAAAGGACTTACAAGCTCCCCGCTTGACTTCCTAATGCTACCCACCAGTAGAACTTACTGACACGACCACGTGCAAGCTCCGAATCCACGGACTCCTTCTTTCTTGGATTCTTTAATCAGCTACAAGCACCCACGCTTGTTATTCTTTAAGCTCCAATGGCAGCAACCGAGTTGATCATCAAGATGTTGATATAATCTCTACCTTGAAAACCCTAAGTTTATGTGAAGGAAAGCTCCTCAATGATCTCACAAGAGATTCACACAAACCGCAAATATGAGCAACAAAGACTTAGAGAGGTTTGGGTACAAAACCCTAGATACAAAAGAGGCACTCTCTTCTCTCTCTTAAAAAGCTCTGAAAAACGTGGCTTAGGGTTTCCTTTATATAGTGGGAGAAGTAGATTCGAAACCCTAATCCTTAATGGGCTTGGGCTGAGTTGGAAATTCTGCAGAAAAAACATTCTGCCCGAGATTCGATCGATCGAGTCTAATTTTCGATCGATCGAGTCAGGCCGAAAGTCACTAAAACTTCTACAGCCACTCGATTCCAACTTTACATAAAACGCCCACACTTTGAGCAAGTCTAAACAAGACTAACAACCTGTTTTGATCATGTTTGCCAACAATACACATTAGAGTTCTAAATACATAAAATCCTAAGTCTTTAGAACCTAACAATCTCAATGCTTTGTAGCATTTTTTTTGTACTTTTAAGATATTGCTAATATGTCTTAAGTACCTCACTCCTGTGCCTGAGTAGGATCTTGTTTCCTAGATGCAAATACTTCGTGTATTTTGCATTGGTTGAGTGTTGGACATGCAATTGATCCTTGGGATTGTTCTTAATTGCATTGCGTGTCCGGGTGAGCATTTACTTGCTAAATGTTCATTGTAGTCATTCTTTAATGACTGTTCTTGTATGATCAAGATATGCTTACTTGTTTATAGTATTTACAAACTTGATTGCATTTTACTTGTTCATGTATGTACCTTGTGTTCAACTTGTTATAAGCTTAATGAAAGTTTTGTTTGTGTGCAAGTCTTTCAAGTTACAAGTATATATGGACAAGTGCTTCACAGCATCTAGATTAGGTGTGAGTGAGTTTTGCCACTGTTCCCAAACTCACGTTTAAGTCTAGAGTCTGTTTTAGGGGTTTTGTCATGAATAGCCAAAAGGGGAGATTGTAAAGTTGTAATTTACAACTATATTTTTTGTTGGCTTTAATTCCGTGCCAAATTTGATTGTAATTATATTCAATCTTTTATACCCTGTATTTATTGTGGGATTTAATTGTAAGAGTTGTGTGTTAGAGAGAGAGTGTGTGAAGACTCAAGCTATTGAAGACAGAAGATTTCTCGCAGGTAGCTCGCTACTAAGCATCCCGCGAAGTGATGCATGTGCCCTGCACATGACTGGAATGCGAAGAGTCAGTACAGATGAAGACAACTGTGTTTCGCGAGTAGCTCGAGGGTAAGGCCTTCCCGCGAGACACTCGCGAAACATTCTGTTTTGCCAGGCTGTGCTATCTGATACACACTTTCTGTACCCACGCTATATATACACACATTACCCACAAATGTTGAGAAGTGCTTTTGAGAGAAAACCCTAACCACAAAACTTGAGAGTTAGAGATTGTTATACCCACATTTCTCTACACAATTGCTTGTGGATTTTCCTCAACTCCTACCTCTCCATTTCCATACCATTGAAAGGTTGATAGCCCAAACACTTACCACACCCTTTCAGAGTGTCAAGTGAGATTTTGGTGCTACTAGGAACCATTGGAAGAAGCCAAGGATGGCAGATGCAACATGGAGCTTGTTACGAGATCCGGAGTGCTAGACAAGACACGGTTCTGAGAAGCCTTGTTGGAGTAAGAGCTTGGAGGGCTTAGGTACCACGGGTAGATTAGGCTTGGAGGGTCTCTTGCTAACCCATGTATCCCAACTGATTGTCTAGTGAATCGATTACCGCTTAAAGGGCGGCGGAGAGGTTTTTCGCTAAGTTCTTCGGTTTCTTCTTCAATAACACATCGGCGTGTTATCTTGTGTTTGCATCTCTCTTCCCTACTCTTTTACATTCCATTTTACTACTGTCTTGTCTTGATTATGGATTAGAGTAGCTTGTTTGTTTATCCGCTCACATTTACACTACTCCGCACTTAGTATTAAGTTAGTGTAAAATCCATAGAGCCGTAACTTTAATTTGAAGGTCTAAACAGCTCTTGTGTTTTCAACACATTTTCGAGCTTTCAGAGTCTTTTGCGGTCATAACTTGGTACATTTGGACTCATGGAAACAATTCTCAGCTAAATAAATGTTTAATTCCTTTGGACAAAGTGGTTAAGTCGGCCTCAAACTATCTTCTACTCTTTCAACAAAGTCAAGTCATTAAGCTGAAACTAAAGACATGTTCAGGTAAGAAAACTTATATTCCTCCTCCTTTGGATTCTTATAAAAGAAACTTCGATGGAGCTGTTTTTTAAGACACTTTTGAAGTTGGAATTGGTATGGTTATTTGAAACTCTGCTGGTGAGATTATCGCAGCTATGTCAGAGAAAATTCCAATGCCTCCCTCTATGCTTATACTGAAACCCCTAGCAGCTAGAAGAGATGTTTTATTTACACCTGAAGTAGGAATTTCTCAATCTTCTTTTTGAAGAGGATTTTGAGATTGTTATTAATTCTTTGCAATATGGGGATAAGCTCTCTCCTCTTTTGGCCATTTACCTAGAGACATTTTATTTTTTGTTAGCTCATTGAAAAGTTTTTCTTTTTCCTATACTGTTAGGAAAGGAAACACTTTTGCTCATACGTTAGCCTGAAAAGCAAAATTATCTTTTCCACTATTCATTTGGATGAAGTCTATTAGGACATATATGGATCATATTAGGAACATATGTCAATATTTTATGTAGTTGGCTAGTCCTTTGACAAAACGCACTTTACTTGTAATTTGGTAGATCTAGGATGTGTTTAATACTTCAAGAAACATGTTGTTCAAGTCTAGTATTAAAGCCATGAAGATCGGACCAAGAAACAAGTGAAGAAAAGTTGTTCATTAAAGCTAGACAGATATCTTAACACCTGCAGACAGATAGCTCGACAGCTTCTCGACACCTCTCGACAGCTAGGCTATCTAACGAGCTCTTCAGCTGATTCTTATCGCAATCTCGATAGCTTCTCGACAGCTTGTCAATCGATCAAGAAAGCTTCTGTCCCCTCGACATCTGCTTGACACCTTCTCGATAGTTATATCTGTAGAAGTTTGAATCTCGACACCTGCTCGACACCTGCTATCTGTCAAGGTTACGGGAATTCAGATTTTCAAATCTGATTTTCGGCCCGTGATGACATGTATGTGTAGGGTTTCTTTTCTCACAATCCTAGACCTATATAAGGCTTATTTTAGAGGCCGTCACATAAGAGAATACAAGAACATATGCAAAAGGTAACCGATGTCTTATTCTCTTTGAAAGAAACTACTGCGTCTTTGCGCCTTAGGGTTTTGTAACCAAGTGCTTCTTGATCTTCATTGTTGATGAAGTGAAGAACTTTGCATCCAACAATCTTCTTCTAGTTGGTGATTGAAGTCGCATACTGGGATCCGTGCAATTGGTTAATCACGTACTAGGATTCATGCATCATCAAAGGGTGGCATTCATATATTGAAGAGTTCAAAGGTTCTAAAGCGGTAGAAGGTTTCTGCTGTGAGTTCATCTACGGGGATTGTAGAGTCTAGGGACAAAGGTTTTGTACAAGATCTGAAACTTCTCTTTACTATAGTGGATTGCTTTTCGGGAAGATTTCCCCCCCAGGTTTTTTACTGTGAAACTAGTTTGTTTCATTAGTTTTCTTGGATTATCATATCTTGTCTTTTTTTTTTTTTCTGCTGCATGATTTTGACATGATATTGATGTTTGTTTGTTTTAACAAGTTTTATTCATAATAAATCTAATTAACAATTTGGGTTTAAAACTTGTTAATTCTGTCAACCGGGGTCTAAATTTTCCAACAAGTGGTATCAGAGCGGGTTCACTCTGATTGGATTAATTTTCTGAATGTGATCCTTGACCCCCGTTGTCATGGATCGTGGACAATCTCTTTTGATTCCTCCTTTATTTGATAGAACTAATTATGCGTACTAGAAAGTTTGTATGAAAGTTTTTTTGCAGGCTCTAGGTGAACAGGTATGGCAAGCTGTTGAAGTTGGCTGGATTAAGCCAAAGGAAGCGCCGGTGGATTGGAATGATGCAACAATCAAAGCGGCAAATTTTAACAGTAGGGCCTTGAATGCTTTGTTTTGTGGGGTGACCAATGAAGAATTCAAGAAAATATCATTCACGGAAGTTGCCAAGGAAGCATGGACCATTCTTGAGACCACCTATAAAGGTATCAAGGCAGTAAAGACTGTGAAGCTTCAACAACTCACTAGTAGTTTTGAAGAAATAAGGATGGAGAAGGATGAGACCTTTGATGAGTTTTATGCTAAACCCAAGGATATTATGAATTCTACTTTCAACCTTGGAGAATCTATAGCAAAATCTAAGATTGTTAGAAAAATCCTTAGGTCCTTACCTGAAAGATTCCATGTCAAGATCACAGCCATTGAAGAAGCAAAGGACATTGATCAAATTCCTTTGACTAAGCTTGTAGGGAACCTTCAAACGTATGAGATGGGATTAGGCTCAATGGGAAAAGGTGGAAAGAGTAAAAACTTGGCTCTTAAGGGTATATAGGAAGAGATTGAAGACTCTGAAGATGAAGATGAAAGTGAAGATGAGGATGAGGATCTAACCTTCATAACTGATGAGATTATCAAGCTTCTTCAGTTTAGGAAAAAGGATAAGGGCAAACCTCCTAGGAAACCTAAATCCTCAAAGAGGGCAAGAATGAGAAACCCCTCATCCAATGCCATGAGTGCAAAGGTTTTGGTCATATGAGGATAGAGTGTCCAAACTACCCCATGAAGGAAAAGACCAAGGAGTCAAAAGATAAAGGGTTGGTTACTACTTGGAGTGATACTGATAATGACTCTTCTAATGGGTATGTGGGTGAATGTAGTCACGTTATGGCCTTTACTGCCACAACCGATAAGGTAATTGTGGAGAGTGCTAGTGATAGTGAGGATTCTTCTGATGATGAAATACCCAAGAAGTTGACCCTTCAGGAAGTCTATGATAAGCTATGCACTGAATTCATAAAATCTGAAAAGACTTCTCATCTTTGTAGGAAAGATCTTAATGAGGTAAAAACTAAAAAAGCTAATTTGTTAGTCAAACTAGATGAGACTACAAGGTTAGTTGAGACTCTTATTGTGGAGAACACCTCATTAGAAGAGAAGGTCAAGAATCTTGAGATTGAGCTTAGTCAAGCTAGAACTCAAATAGAGACGATGTCTATTGCAAAGTTTGATGAGGTATTAAGTGCTCAAAAGCCTAGTTCTGATAAGACTGGCTTAGGATATGCTGTTTTCTCCAGCCCCTCCTCTTTCACGGCTTCTGAATCAAAGACTGTCTTTATGCCACAATCTGAGAAAAGTGATAAAGGTATGAAACCCAAAACTGTTTTGGATAATTCTAAATCCTTTGTTAGATCTCATGTTTGTCATCATTGTGGTGTTGCTGGACACATTCGTCCTAATTGCTTTAAGTTGTATCCTCATAAGCAATTGTCCAAACGGTCACAGGTTTCCTCTCAAGGACCTACACCTTTGTTTGGAGAGTTATTAAAAGGTTTGAGCTTTTTAACTCAATTTTAAGAGAATTATAATTCTTCTATGTCCTTTAGTAGACATACTAGGACACGTGTCTTTTCATCTTCACGGCCAAAGACTCATGCTGTGTGGGTGAAAAAGGAGCATAAGACTTAATTGTCTTTTCTGTTTGTCCTCTGCTTTAATTCTTTCTATCCAAAGTATGACTCTCTTTTTAATTGATTTCTTATCTGTTTTTGAAATCATACTTTCATGTATCTGCTCCTTTCTATCATGCCTTCATGCATATGCATCTTTCTTTCTGCTTTCATTTTGTTTGTCTGCTTTTGTTTGGTTGTTTAGTTTTTATTTTGTTTTGTTTTCAAAATAAAAATAAAAAAATAAAAATCAGAAAAATACAAAAACAGTGTGTGTTTGTGTACATTGGTACTTGTGTACCTTAGATGTCCATTGAAACATAGTTTTCTAAACTTTGTATCTTTTGTAACTTAGATGAGCATCTCTATGCACAATTAAGCAAGTGAGCTTTATGGCTCTTGTTTGTGATGAGTAAGATTAAGTGATCTCTTATACTTAACACTCGTATCACTCTTTTTGACGGGTAGAACTAGAAAATCCTAAGAAAAATGCATAAATAACCATCTCACCACTGTTGCCCGCCTATCATGAATGACATCTGTATACTTAGGCATAGCAAAAGTGTGATGTCAAGGATATTTTTGTGCTTCGGCATAGCAAAATTGGAATGTCAATTATCATTGGGTATTTCTTTTCTTTCTCTTATATGCCCATGCATGATATGCTAAATAAAAGAAAAATATGCAAAGAAAATTAAAAGCAAAAAGATCAAAAATGTTTTAAATATGATTGCAAACGTGTATTCTAGGAGATGTGGGAGTTATAGGATGTACCTCGAAGGTGATAGTCCCCATCAAACAGTTATGATTATGTATGAGTTAAAGTGATTTTCTCATATCTTAAATCGTCATAACATGTATACACTTATGCAATCTTGCGATGTTTTTCACACACAATACGCAATATTCTTTGCTGCTCTTGATACATGTGCAGGTACAATGTGATTTGGCCATCACAAGGTTTACACGTGTTAATGTATGCTCACTAAACTGTCTTGACTTGTTTTTGAAATATAAAATTGGTTAGACTTGTTTAGTGTGTATGTGTGTGTTTTGGGATCTATGTGCTTAACATTTTTCTTGTTAAGAGATTTGTTTTTCACATGTTTTACATCTTTCTGTTATCTTGTCATCCATAGCATCTTGTTTCATTACATTCATGCATTTATATGGATTTTTTGTACCCCCTTGATCATTCTTGATCATCTTTATGTTTCTCGGGTGAAGCTTTCTAGCTTCTCGTACCCTTTGTCAATCATGACAAAAAAGGGGAGAAATTGTGGAGAATATGTGATTTCTTTTTAAGATTCTACATGTTAGGGGGAGAAATACATGTCTCTGTAAGGGGGAGATGTGTTTCATCTTGTTAAGGGGAGTGTTTACTTCCTTCTTCTTATACACCGGTCTTGTGACCATACTTACATACATTATGCTTATCTTTGATATATATATATATGTATATATATATATATATATATATGTATATATATATATATATATATCAAACATTATAAACCAGGAATGGTCAAAGTCCTGATTTTGGAAAAAGAGGATTTTCTCAAAGGCATCCATGTAGTCATAATAACTATAATGGAGTTCTGAACCTGTGAGACTCTTGGTGTCTGTGAGAGTTCTGAGTAGGGAGGGATGCTGTCCCCAATCAGCACAACTGACAAAACCTTTGATGATGAATTTGTGATAGAGAACCTGTGAGGGGTCTCTTTTGTTCATGATATTTTCTATTCGAGCAGACTTTTCTTGAATAAGGATGCTCTTGTAGAACCTGATGTTTTTCCCTGGGCTTTTTGGGAGGAAATGCCAACCGTTGGGTAAAACTTCCATGGCCAATGCTAAGGGATCTGTTATATGGACCAAATGAGGCTCGATATAAGAGATGTGCTGGATGAAAGGTTTTTTGATATAGCAAGAGATGGATTTCTTGGACTGGCAAGAAGGCTTTTGGGGAACAATGGGTCCAAAAGGGTCTTCTACAGTGTATGGGGTGATATTCCTAGGAGGAGGGGATGCTAAGGCTGAACTATAGCTAGGTTGGCCTTGGGATGGTCTCTGGTAGTTGGTTCTCGGGATTGTGGAGACAACATATCTGTTGGCTATGGAAGAGGCGGGGATGGGCACTAACTGGCGACCAGGAGGGTTCTTTGCCTGACTGGTACTTGAGGTAGTTTGCTGTTTAGGGAGCCTTGGGGGTTGGGTTTGTACGGGTTTCTTCCCGGACATCTTGGTTCGGACTCTGCAAAAATTCACGGGTTAGGAAATCAGGGATACTGTTTTGAGTTCCTTTTATGAATTCAATGTCAAAGTCAAAAACTGAAAGGATGGCTTGCCATCGTGCAAAAATTTGTTTTGAAGCAATGTTTTGAACATCTTTTTCTAAAACATGTTTTGCAGATTTGCAATCAATTCTTATAAAAAAATTTTGATTTAAAAGATCACTTTGAAATTTTGAAATGCATAGTACTATAGATAAAATTTCTTTTTTAATAGTACTATAATTAATTTGAGTGGGAGTCCAAATTCCAGAATGAAAACAGACAATCTGTTCAGGGGAAGTGGGACTAGCACGTTGAAGGAGGATACCACCATAACCAATGTTGGATGCATCGGTTTGAACAATCTTGAAGGAATTTTCTGAAGGAATTCCTAGACAAGGGAGAGACTTAACATATGTTTTGGTGGCCTAGACAATAGCAGTATGAGTTGGGGTCCAAGGAGGAGGATTAGAACGAAGTCTATCAAAAAGAGGTTTGCATTGCTGCCTGAGATTCTGATAGAAATCTGCTATGTAGTTGAGCGAACCTAGAAACCTCTGAAGTTGGGTTTTCTCTAGGATTTCATCTGGAAACTTATCAGCAAACAAAATGGCTCTATCTATGGGTTTGATGACACCATGGTGGATATCAAAGCCTAAGAATCGAACTTTAGTTTGGAAAAGTTTGATTTTGGGAGCTGAAACAACAAGACCATTGAGCTTGATAGTGTGCAAAAATGCTCTTAGGTGCTTTTTGTGTTGGTCCAGGGATTCAGAGAAGATGAGGACATCATCAATGTAGACAATGATATGATTGGAGAATGGGTTGAATATTTCATTCATGATGTTTTGGAACTCAGAAGGTGCATTCTTGAGACCAAAGGGCATTACATTCCATTCGTAATGGCCAAAGGGTGTGGTGAAGGTTGTTTTGTACCTATCAGACTCTCTGATTTGTATTTGCCAAAAACCACTCTTCATGTCAAACTTACTGAAAACCACAGCTTTGCTAAGCCTGTTGACTAAGTCTTTTTTTTTTGGGATTGGGTACCTAATCCATTCTAAGACTTTGTTAAGGGGCTTGTAATTGATAACTAACCTAGGGACACCTCTTTCAATTTCAGCATTTTTCTGAACATAAAAAGCTGAACAAGACCAAGGGGACCTAGATTTTCTGATGATTCCCTTTTTTAGGAGATCCTCAATTTCTGCTCTGCAAGTATCCATGAGTTCTTGGTTCATTTGGATAGGTCGAGCTTTAGTTGGGATGTCCTTTTCATGGAAATCTTTGACATAGGGGAGAGCAACCTCGTGCCTCTTCCTGTGCCAAAAGGCTGTTGGAAGATCAGAACAGACTTCCTGTCTAAGTTTTTCTTCAAACTTTCTGATCTCGTCTTGGATGGATTTACAAGCTAATTGTTCCGCAATTTTCTTGTATTTCAAATCATCCTGGAGGTAGTTAAGATGGTGAGATTTGGCTTGTATAAGGCTAAGGGTCTTAGAGACAGCTATTTCCTGGAGAGTGCTAATATCTCGAGGTTCAGGGCTTCTAAGAAACTTAAACTTAACTGGTTGACCAAAAGGATGGGTAGTGATTCCTTCACTATCCGTGGTAAAAGGATACAACAGACACATAAAGGGATTTCCTAATATCACTCTATCTGTCATGTTTTTCACAAGAACAAATGTGGTCTTAAAACATGTGTTGTCTTGACACACATGAGCTTTGGGAATCTTAAATTCAATCTGCATTTTACCTCCGCTTGCAGAAGTTAACCTTTCTCTGGTTTTTCTGAAGTACTTAGAGGGAATGATTCCTTCCTGAATGCAGTTAAGATCCGCGCCTGAATCCATCAAGGCTATGACCTCGAATTCAAAATCTTTGCTAATGACAATCCTGACTTTGGAGTGCCATTTCTGGAAGTTAATCTTACTGATGGCTTTTAAGAACTGTTCACTGGACTGTCCAGGGTCTTGTTCTTGAACCATATCTGCAGTTGGGTTAACTGTTTCCTCAACTTCATCATCAGAAGGGTTCTGAAATGAGGTACCTTCCTCATTGCCTTGATGAGAAGTAGTTTCCAAATTCTTTAATCTTTGGTCAAGGAAGTTGTGATCAACTCTAAGGATGGTTAGTTCCTGCTTAAGGTTTCTAACGTCAGACTTAGTTTCCTTGATTTCCTTTTGAAGATCGTTGACTGTAACGTCCTTCTTGGATTTGGTAAATCTCTTGTAGATTTGTTCCAAATCAACTTTGGGTTCAAGAAGCTTAGGTTCAGGTTTACTGGTTTCCTTAACTAAGGTTCTCTTGAATTCTATAAGCTTTTGAGCTTTGATGACTGGGTCTTCGATCTGTTCTATGAGATCTAAGAGGAGCTCTTCTTGCTTAGAAAGAACATTGATAGTTTTGTTCCTGCAACAACTATCTATGCAATGTATGGGTTCATCTGGGCCACTAGAGGTGCTAGAAGAAGCTCTAGAGGGTTCAGAGAATGACTGGTAGATTTGACGAATCTCACTACTAGAGGACTCACTTTCTGAGTGGTTAAGTTCTAGGAGCTTAAAGATTCCATCTTTACCGGCTTGGTCACTGACGAGGGTATGGATAAGGGTTTTGGCCTTAGCTTTACACTCTTTTTTGAAATGACCTTTCTTTCCACAGATAAAGCATTTTCCTGATGCTTTGGGTATGAACTTTCCTGTGGATTTGGATTTACCTTTCTTATAGAAATCATCTTTGCTATACTTTTGCTTTCTATAATACTTGGCTTTGGTTTTCTTCATATGAAAATGCTCAGAGGGTTCCTTGCCTCTGTATTTGGATTTTCTTTTAGGAAGGATGGAGGGTAAGCCGTACTTTGTATAGAAGTTTCCTACTTCATACTTGGCTTTACCTTTGTTGGAGGGATACCAATTTCTGGTTAAGCTAGTAGGGGTTACCTTTGGGTGGGTAAGCCTTTTAACTTCTAAGTTTCTAGATTGGTTTTCTAGATGTTCTATCTTCTTTTCATTGTCTGAGGAGGTTCTGCTAGAACTACTAGAAGCTGTGTAGACGTCTAAAACAACTAATCTGTTGGTTTCAAGACGGGGATTAACACTGGTTGAAGTACTAACTGGTGGAGGGGTGACTGGTTCCTTCTTCACTAGTTCTTCAAGCTTTTGGTTAACAATTTCTAAGGCTGTTTGGTCCTTAGATCTAAGGCTGGGTTGCTTAGTTGTAGGGAGCTTGAGTAGAGGTTTCTCTAGGGCCTTGACAGGTTTGCTAGGGCTTCCGAGTTGAGGAACGACCTTGCTATCTATTCTGTCTTTTATCCTATCAGGCCGTTTTCCTATAACACCTAAACACTGGTTGGTGTAGTTGTTTTGCTCTATGACCTTCTTAACTACCGTTTCTTCTTGAGTGGTAGGGGTTTTGAAGGGATAGGCAACTAGATCTGTTCCACGGTGGTTGAAGACTATGGCTTCCTGAGGTGGGTGGTGAGATCTAACAACTTCTGGGGGTTTGGGTTTGCCACTAGCATCTTTACTAGGGGGTTTTTCCCAATTGGTCTTTGTGAGAACACAAGACTTCTTGTGCCACTCAAAGTGGTTCTCAAAGTATTCAAAGAAAGGGACATTACTGGATATCTCTTTCATGAATGTTGTCCAACTTGCAAGAACTTCTTTCTTTTGTTCGAGGTTATGGTTGGCTCTATAGGCTTCTCTTTTGAGTCTATTTTCTTCTGACTCAAATTCCTTGCCTAGGGCATTCATATCAGGTTTGAACTCTTTCCTAATAACCATAAGCTCATAATCAATTCCAGGTTCCTGCTGGAAAGGATCTTGGGGTTCCTGTTGATATGGGTTTACCATATCACTACCAGATGGTGATGGGGTTTTCTTTTCTTCCTCATCAACAACTGAATCTTGTTTGGCTGTGTAGCATGGTGTGCTAACCTGGGATCTGGTCTGGACACCCTGGAGCTCTAGATCCAAGTCTCTTTTAGACTTAGGAAAGGGTGCTAGAGGTCTGGATGTACTACACTGGGATGCAGGTCTATCTCTCAAGAGATTAGGTGGCTGCCTAAAGGGTTGGTGTAGATCTACTGGTGATCTAAACCTAAGTTCATCATATCCTAATGGGGAATAAGATGGTGAACCTACTGGTGGTCTGAATCTAGAATGGTCAAAACTGAGTCTAACGTTTCCATTAGCTAGCTGTTGGACGAAGTCTAGATCAGGATTCTGGGCTGGGTTTTGGATTTGATGAGTGAAATTCTCATTTTCAATCATCCAATCTCGGGGAAAAGTAACCTCTGACCATTTCAGGGTTTTGGGAACCTGAATGTTAGATCTGGTGTCTGTGGTCTGGATGAGGGTAGTTTCACCTTTCACTCTTTTATCAAGTGCTTGAACATTGAAGTTCGTTCTCATGCACTTATAATAAACTCTGTATATCAAGGCCAATTGTCTAACTCCTGGTAACATGAGGGTACCATGGGTCTTGATATTGAGGGTGAGGGTTTTCATAACATGTGGGTCTTCAAGAGCCACTGAAAAATTGGAAAAACAGTCAAAATGGACAGGTCCATTACTAAGACTGGTTTCTATGGTTCCTAAGAGGCTGTCATTAAATCTTATATGACGAGTGTCTCTAAGGGCCATGAGGACAGAAGCATCTAATCCTTCTCGGATCAAGGGTTTAATTCCAACCTGGACTAAACCTATGTGGATAAAATTATGTCCTTTATTCATATGTTCTAACAAGGCTGCTTCGGGTAACAAATAGCACGTCTCGTACTCTTTGTTGATACTGTAGACTTGTTCTATGGTTCGGACATGGTAACTAGTTTTAAAAGCATTCTTAAGGGTCCAAGAAGATTTGTAAATCTTGTTTGTGGGAACCTTAGGGATGTTCCAATCTCCTAGTTTTAGATCTAGATCTGATAACTCAAAACTCTCAGAATTGAGAATTCCATCTGACTGGGGAATCTCTGGAAGTGATGTACTGGATGACCTAATGCTGGTGGAAGAGTTACTTCTAAACAATCTTTTCATATTCATGATTAAAAGCCTAGTTAAAAGATTATAACCTAGTTTTCTTTAACCTCAAACTTCTGGATCTATCCTTAGATCTGAAACAGGGGTACAACAAGACGATGCTCCCTTTCGCTCACGCCCTACCGTCGGGACTTATTGTTTGATGCGGGACACACACTCAGCCTAGGACTTACTGGACTTACTGGGTTGACAACAGCACAAATCACGGTCTTACTTATCTCAACAGTACACATCTGCAACAAACTGGACGGATAAGCTTAGAAATAGGAAGAAGCAGAAAGCTGGGAAATAATTGATCAACAAAAACAGGTAATCAAAGAATATAAACAGATAGGTAAAGAATTAATTATACCAGAAGACATCAAGGTACCAATAACAACAAATCTGGAAGATATAGTAGATGTAGAAGACAATGAATGGGAATGGAAGAGTTATCAAGAAATAAATGTAAAATAAAATATAACAATTAGGAGAGAACATTAAAATAATGATAATAATGCACCAAAATAATGGATAACTATGGCGGTAGAACCTGCTAACTTGATTAATACGAAATAAACTGTAACTTACAACACTGCGATCGGCCAAAAAATGGCTCTGATACCAAAAGGTTCCTTAAGTGGTGGGAAATGTTTGGATCAGTTCCTCAGATCCTTCCAGAACCTTTACAGGACGCCCTTAGGTATTTTAGCTCCAGATTCCAAGTCACAGCTCATGGTTCCCAGTTTCCAGCAATTTTGCACATGACAATTATGTACAGAATCCACTGGATAAGTATGTGGAATTATGCACTCAACTCCAACCTATTAGACAGGGAATTCTCAGTAAAATGGTGGGACAGTTTCAGATTCAATGATGTCATCCGCCAGATAAATAAAGACTTCCCTCCCCCAGTTCAGAGAGCCATTCCTTATAACACAAGATCACAGTCAAGCCTAGACTCCGTCCAGATCGCCGGAAAATCTAGCAAAGAGCTCAAGGATCTTGCACAGCAATTGCTCCTCCAGTCAGAAGTATTAGAGTCAGCAGACAGAGTCTCTCCTGCCTCCTCAGCAGCCTCCGTCAACAAATATCCATTTGACCCATTCCAGGATGCACAAGATCCCTATGATGGCTACAACTTGGATGAAGATTAGATTCTCCAGATAGCACCAGTCACTATTTGGAACAGTATTCAGACCCGGTTACTATGCAAGAACAGTACCCGGACAATTCACTATTCCTCAAACAGTAACGATGAACAGTGAATCAGAAAAGCAAGGGGACAAAGCACTATTCATGTACAGTGACCATTACTGTTCACTCTACAGTGCCCCGACAGATAATCACGAGGTTACTGTTTGCTTTCGGCTGAAATGATTATTCACCCGAGTAAAAGCATTTTACCCTCCGGAATTTCCGCATTCTTCAGCAGGATCCGATGCTCCCTTCCTCTATATAAGGCAGCCTCTTCTCCAGTCTGAAGCAAGTCCAGAAAGTCCTAATTTCAGACTTCTAAAGTCTTTAGCTCAGATCCAGCAAACACTTCTTAGCCCTCTTCTTTACATTTTGTAATCAGATGGCAACCTTATTTATCTTTTCAGTTTACATTTGTATCACCATTTGCAACCTGTACCTTTACATTTCCACTTTACCCATCAAGATAAACTGTAACTGGCTTTCTCGAATGTTTGAGTATGGTTTTATCAGATTAATCAAACTATCTCACCATGGCCAGATCAGCCAGTTTCCACAAATCATACAACAAGTTGTCACCAAAATCAGAAGTCCCTATGTGTCGATCAGATGCTGGAGCACCCTTCCACAATGGGATGGTACCAACAACTGGATGGATGTCTTACCATCTAAACACTTGGTACTCATTAATGGTTACACCCACCAAGGTCCTTGGCTCGAAGGAAACTCTTATATTTCCTACAGTGAACCATATAATCTTGCCGAATGCTGGAGGAACTATTTCAGTAATGTGATCCCCACCATTATATATATATATATATATGTTGATGTATGTCTTCTTCACCTACCTTTACATATGTTATTTCTTTTCTTTCTTTATACACATTTCTTATTAATTGTATACAATCTATTATTTCTGTTTCACACTAAGATGCCTTGATGAGTTTTGTTTAAAGTGTTTCAGAAATACAGGTTGTCAAAGTCTACTTGCCATAAACTCTCTTCTTGCAAAGTACTTCAAGAGTTTGTGTTAAGATAGATTTTATTGCATTCAACAAGTGAATATGAGTTGAGTGATTTATGACTTCTCTCATATGTTCATTTGTTTGTTTTGATTTTGTCACGGATTGCCAAAGGGAGAGATTGTTAGGACATATGTGGATCATATTAGGAACATATGTCAATATTTTATGTAGTTGGCTAATTCTTTGACAAAACACACTTTACTTGTAATTTGGTAGATCTAGGATGTGTTTAATACTTCAAGAAACATGTTGTTCAAGTTTAGTATTAGAGTCATGAAGATTGGACCAAGAAACAAGTGAAGAAAAGTTGTTCATTAAAGCTGGACAGATAGCTCGACACCTGCGAACAGATAGCTCGACAGCTTCTCAACACCTCTCGACAGCTAGACTATCTATCGAGCTCTTTAGTTGATTCTTATCGCAATCTCAATAGCTTCTTGACAGCTTATCGATCGATCGAGAAAGCTTTTGTCCCCTCAACACTTGCTTGACACCATCTCGATAGTTGTATCTGTCAAAGTTTAAATCTCGACACCTGCTATCTATCGAGGTTACAGGAATTCAGATTTTCAAATCTGATTTTCGACCCATGATGACATGTATGTGTAGGTTTTCTTTTCTCACAACCCTAGACCTATATAAGGCTTATTTTAGAGGCCGTCACATAAGAGAATACAAGGAGAACATATGCAAAAGGTGACCGATGCCTTATTCTCTCTGAAAGAAGCTACTGCGTATTTGCGTCTTAGGGTTTTGTAACCAAGTGCTTCTTGATCTTCATTGTTGATGAAGTGAAAAACTTTGCAGCCAACAATCTTCTTCTAGTTGGTGATTGAAGTCGCGTACTGGGATCCGCACAATTGGTTAGTCACGTACTGAAATTCGTGCATTATCAAAGGGTGGCGTTTATATATTGAAGAGTTCAGAGGTTCTGAAGCGGTAGAAGGTGTCTACTGTGAGTTCATCTACGAAGATTGTAGAGTCTAGGGATAAAGGTTTTGTACTAGATCTGAAACTTCTCTTTACTATAATGGATTACTTTTCGGGAAGGTTTTCCCTTAGGTTTTTTACTGTGAAACTAATTTGTTTCATTGGTTTTCCTGAGTCATCATATCTTGTCTTATTTATTTTTTCGCTGCATGATTTTGACATGATATTGATGTTTGTTTGTTTTAACAAGTTTTATTCATAATAAATCTAATTAACAATTTAGGTTTAAAACTTATTAATTCTGTCAACCGGGGTCTAAATTTCCCAACAAAGTCTGTTCCTCTATTTATTTTCTATGGTTGTAGTTGATTTACTAGCTAATTAATAATATGCTTGATGACTTTTTCCTCAAAAAAAGTAAGCGTTAATTTGAATATATCAAGTTGATGCATTACAAATTTATTAAATTATTAACAATTTATTACTTTTCAACAAATATCAACTTAATTTGAAAAATCAAGGAAAATAAGTCAAATAAATTTTTTTTTTTTTGAAATTATGCATAAACCATATCATCAACAACATAGATATTTGGAAAATCTTTTTAATTGTACAAAGGAAAGTAATACAATTTAGTATTGTTGGAAGGTGATAGTTGTGAAAATATGTTTTCAATGTAATTAAAACTACAATGACTGAATTCAAAAGAAATTATAAAAAAAAAAGAATTAGCATTTAACTATGGATCATCTAAATAATGAATAAACATATGTTTATAAATTCAAATTCTTTAATGGTGTCAAAGGACTAGTATGTTTTATTCGTTAGAGCTAAAAAGGGAAAGTATGTATACATGATTCAGAAATTATGTTTTGTGATCTAAAACACATAAACATAAATAAACCGTATCAATTTAAGTAAAATATATAAAATAAAATAAAAACATGGCATATATGTATAGTTTTTCTTAAATTTTTGTCACTTGTTTTTCCTAATAAAATATAGTTTGAGAAATTTTTTACAATCTTACACTTAGTATTTTATTATGGTTATATTCTTAATTACTTGTTGGGTATGGGAACACATCAATTTATATCAATGGAAACATATTTCCTCCAATAACGACTATGAGGCTATGTAACTACAATAACAAAATATTCTTGCATACTAAAATTTCGATTATTGAAATATTTATTATAATTCAAGTTGTGTCTAAAATGGGAGGACTAATTAAGGATAGTCTATTAACTAAGAGAATAAAGGTTTAAGATATTGAAGAGTATGTTGCTTGACTTGGGACTAAAACAATCATAGTCACTTATACCAACTTGGGATAAAACTTGTGTAGCGATCAAGGAGGCCATGACCCCTCTGCCTTGGATTTTTTTTCCTCAAAAAGTAGTATATATAATTCATAATTATTATTTTCATTTAATCACATGATGTGACATAAGCTGCAACAACCGTAGGCTCTAGTTCAATAATACACTGTGCTCTAGATATTATGGAATTGGATGGTTATGATTTAGGAAAATTCAAACTCTACGCCAGTCTATTAAGTATTTTTGGCTAGATTGCAAAATTCATTTTGGTAGACTTAGTTGGTTGTAGGAAGATTTTAATTTGTTTTCTATCAGCCTTGACAATGTAAATACTTGTCACCTCATGAATTTTTAAATTATTATAGTTTTGGTGATCATGGATGTATTTTTGTGTTTTTTTTTTTAATTATTAGAGAAATTTTATCTGTGTTTTTATAATTGTCATTTTCTTGACATTATTCCCAAGTTAAATCTTAAAACCTCTGGGAGCAAAAGTACTCTCCTTCGAAGAACCCCATTATTCTCAAGTTAAATCTTAAAATTTTCAAATGCAATTTAATTTTTTTTGTCCCATGTATAAACATATGTATATATATTTTGAAAATATGAACCCCATTTTTTTTACATTAGAGTGCCTAACAAACCAAAAAGTAAGAAACTATGTACATATGCACCATGATCTTTAAATACCGCGAGGGAAGGGATTTTGACAAAAGGACTTACAATAATCTATTTCTAGAAGTAGAGGAACCTAGTGGTGTTGACAGTTAGACCTACAAGACAAAAAGGTTCAAAATTTTTGAGGTTTTCTTAGCCCTTAGGCGGAGTGGAAGGAGTTGAAGAGTTTGGGCTATAGCCCTCTCCTTGGGATATAATTCTTTGATATGTGTTGATTGTTAAGGAATTGAATTTCTTAGGCTATATAGCTAATTGCATATACTTTATTGATATTATGTTGATTCATATTGGTCAATACCTAGTGGATATGGGCATATATTACATATCATCTACTATATATTATTATATTAATAAAGTTAAGCTTAGCCTGGTTGCATCAAGTGGATATATTGTTTAATTACCAAGTGGTTGCATTAATTTACAATAATTTTTTAAATAAAAACAAAAGCTTAATTGTTTCCATCAAATTTTCTTCTACTGTTTAGTAAATTCTTTGGATAGACACAAAAACTTAATTGTTGATATCAACTATTTCGCCTCTTTCTTTTTTATTTTTCCTCTTCACTTTATGAACTACGTACAAATATTTATTTTTAATTTTTAATACAATATCTTTATCAACAAATTTAAGTGTTAATTTATCTAATTTTAAAATCTTCACTTGACACACGTGGAAAAGTTCAAGTTTTAAGAATTTGAGGGGTTTGTTTCCCCCTTGAATTAAGAGCTTGAGTTTGAATTTAGTCTGAAGGAATACATTGCATGATTGGTGGTTAAATAAAGAGAGCTTCATTTTTAACCTTTAATGTGGGGAAAACGGTTTTCTGTTTTGGCTCGGGATGGATTTCTTTTTGTTCTTATTCTATCTTAAAATGATTTATTTTTTTTAGTTGAGATTTAGGTTCCAACTTGTTTCTCAAAAAAAAAAAAAGGTTCCAACTTTCCAAGGCTTGATAATGGGTATTGAGTTAGGATTCTTTTTATTTTATTTTTATTTTTTATAATTCAATAATGGGAGAATGGGAGATTTGAATTCTAAACGTTTCCATTGAAATTATTAAGAAATATCAATTGAGTTACAAGAATTTTGACAGGGATCGAGTTAGGACATGATTTGAGCTTTAACTAAAATCGACTAGTGAAGCAAGTTGGGCAAAGCTAAACCAAGCTCCAATTAATTGAACTTATAACGAGCCCTTGTTTATGAGCAAGGTCATGTCAAGCTCAAGCAGAGTTTGATTACAGCCTTGGGAAGTTGGGAGTGATTGAAATTTTTTTAAAGTGCATCCAGGCCATAAATTTCACGGGGTACAATGCAATTCACGGCCAAAATGGGCTTTTGCCCTTTTCAACCAAATTAATTAGCCTTATGCCCTATTTTCCAAACTAAATAGGGAAATACCCCTCTTTTAAAACTCGATTTTTGATAAATCGAGTTATAAAAAAAAAAAAAATCTGGAGCCCTATAGCGGCGTTTTTAAGGACCTATAGTGACGTTTTCAAGACCTATAGTGACGTTTTTTAACTCGACTTCCATTAAATCGAGTTATAAGCAATTTTTTTAAATTTTTTTACCTATAACTCGATTTCATATAAATCGAGTTACAAAACGCCACTATAGGTCTTGAAAAACGTCACTATAGGTCCTTAAAAACGTCGCTATAGGACCTAACTCGATTTATCAAAAATCGAGTTTTAAAAGAGGGGCATTTCCCTATTTAGTTTGGGAATGAGGGCATAAAGCTAATTAGTTTGGTAAAGCCCATTTTGTCCGCAAATTCACATTTATATTGCTCTCTGCTTCAGGTTTTACCAGTTGTTGAATTATTAACCTTAACAAATTTGCCAAATCAAATGATATTGGGAAATGTTAACCAATGCCATAGAGCATTGGTTTATGAACTATTTTTAAAGAATTTTATGGGAAAAGGACAAAGCAATTAATTTTTTTTTATATTTTCCATGAAAGTAATATCAAAATTTTCTTAATATAATTTATTAACAATTGCGAACCAATGATATTTAATAGGCTATGGCTAAAAATTGAATGATAATCAAGAGGCTACTTTTTCCAAGTCTTGTTTCATGCATCCGATTTCCACTCACCCTCATTGGTCCAAATTGCTCATGGAAAAAACATATTCCAGACTTTTCCAGTCCACCGTGGTCCTAGAATTGGGAGTTTTTTTTTCCCCCTAACTTGTAATGCTAGCAATTTTTCAGTCTTTTAACCCTGGCATTTTGAATGACATTTTATTTTTGTCTAATATGATGTTTTTCAAACACTTTTGAGCACCCTTTGGAGCTAATTGAATCTAATTAAGACACATGGTTAACTCATTGACTGATATACTAGTCTTCGAATGTGTTTATTTATGTCTTTATGTTTCAGCTCATGCTCACAAATCGATGAATGAATGAGGCTGAGCAACATGCTGCACATGCATATCATGGCCACTGACACCGATTCACAGCCAAATTCAATATGCATAATCATATAACTACTGGCCTTTATATATGTATGATCATCTTAGGTCCAATTACAAAAGAAAGACAAATACTTCGGCAAAAATATAAGACAAATAAAGCACTTTACTATGAGCTAAAATCACTAGCTAATATTTACCAATAAATTCCTTCACTGGAAAAAGTAACAAAAACCTGGAAAAATGATAAAATCATTGCTAATAAGTCACGGGGCCTCTTTTTCTTCATATTGGAACAGCCCTTGGCTCCTTAAAGGCAATGCACCAGACGTGTAGCCTTTTCCACTTCACAAGGTAAACATATTATATATTCAAGGATGCATTCATTGCTTAGCTACAAAGTCAATCCAAAGAATCACAGACTTGTTTCTAGATATCAATGTGTTGCTGAGCTTGAAAAACCTACTTGCCTGTAGCAAAAGTGAAGAGGGAAAAAAGGTTATCTTAGTTTTTGGTAGGGAAAGAAAATAAACAGATCAATAAATCATCATATCCAAATCCTAACCATACCTCCAATTGATCTGTTCAATTAGATTGTCAATACTTAGAACCAGTCAAGAACTTTCAGGCCCTTTTATCATGTTGCATCTACCAACAATCTTTCGAAAATCTTCGAGACTTAGCTGCAATGAAATCAGTTAGAGAAGTAGAGACTTAATTCAACAGAAGATCAAAATGTAATATATATATATATATACACACATATTAGTATGAACATCATAAAATATAAATTGTGTCCTACACACTGTACTTGCACCAACTAGCTCAAAGTATGTGTAGTAATCTACCAAACTTTAAATATATATTACTTATTTAAATGTGGTATCTTTCTTATTGTTCAATTTTGATGATATTAGTAAAATATTTTTCTTTAATATTCATTAATTTGTTCATCGCATGGGCATACTATTAGTATTCAGGAAAATTTTGAACACTTCTCATTGAAAACTACTTATCTTTACTTATTCATATTAACTGGAGAGAGAGAGAGAGAGAGAGATCAAAGAGCAGCAGGAATGGACCTTCCCATCTCTGTCACTATCGAAGCAATGAATCATATCAGACAACTCCTGCTTAGTCCACATAAAATCATGAGCATTCGATACTCTTTCGATATCCCTCACAGTTATGCCCCCCTTCCATGTATCTGCATGCCAATACTCTCATCAGTGACCAAAAATCTCTTTAAGAAAACAATATAATACCACAAATAGGAATATTGCCTTTTTTGGCTGGCAAAGATTTGAAAGTAAGACCTAATCTGTCCAATTGAAATGAAATACGTCTAAACTAAATTTAAAAAAAATGAAATTACAGCATAAGTTAAAGAGACCTCATTTTTTCTAGTGTATAAAAACATATATTCAAATGTGAACCCTGCTCAAACCTGCATTTTTCAAAAATCAAAACATCTTTTAGTTATAGTTTTCCCTAAAGATCTTTATATAGTTCCTATTAATTGGTTCTTGAACCTGTATGCAAGATTCTCTCCATTTGTATCTCTTTCTACACACGCACACGCACACACAAGACAGTGGCAGCAGAAATTACCATCAAACTGATAGAAGTTCAGAACCAGTTCATCTTCAGTCATTTGCACCCGACTAGCAAACTGCTCACCAGGAATATAAAGCAAATCATCAAAAAACAAGGTGAGAGAACAAAGAATGGGAAAAAAGGAAAAAGATCTGTGCATGGTAAAATAATTTTAAGCCCAAAACAAACCGATTTTTTTCTCTTCCTCTTTCCTGTATCTTCCTGAATTCGCGTATGTCCCTTCTTCTCATTAAGATTAGCATTCACTACATCAGCTTCAGAGCATTTCGAAGGCCCACAATGGACCACACCTGAAAGTCCTGCAGACTCTTGTAAGGAAAGAGCAATTGCCTGCATATTAATGCTAAAGAATTAGTATACTTCTTTCTGTCTAATAGCATAGGGCCATTCTCGCATTAGTTGTTTAATGGTCTACTGGAACAAATACTCGACCTAAAGCTGGCAATGGAAAAGAATATTTATTAAGGAATTCATTCAAACTTGCCTGCCTCAGTGTATCATCATTATCAATGTAATCTGACTTGCTCAAACCCTTATGAGCAGGAACTTTCTTCTTAGATTTTGCACCTTTATTCCTAACCTGGAGTAAAATGAAAGCAAATCAAGAGTATTCAAAAACTATGTCAAGGCAGTGCTTATGGCTATATATCTTTGATAATTACTGAAAACACATGCCAATTACAGCAGAGACACTGATAGAAACTCTCGTGTTCTAATAGATTGAAAGAGCCCTCATAGCACTTTATACTAATTACTTTTCCTTGTAAAGGGTACTTCTATGAGGATTCATTCTCTGACTCTAAAGTGGTATTTAAGAACGTTTTAATCTAAAACTTGATTGAAATCTTTAGACAAATGAAAGCCATAAAATTCCAGAAAGGAACATTTTTTCATTCAATTTCACAAACTGTGTCATCTATCACTAATCTTATCAGTATTATGGTTTCTTTTATTTTATTACCTTAGCACCCAAAACTGTCTCTTAGTGAATGCAAGAACTAGTTATTTCTATCCTTGGTTGATAAATATTAGCAGAATGCATTACAGTATCCATATTCATGATATCAATAACAACAAGCTCGGCATTTTTGTGACTAAAACGGCTTCAATTTGCCCCCATTAAATTCAACCATGTGACTGTATTGATCAATGCAACACAAAAGGTGTTATCTTCAATGTGGCTTTTGGTCAGTTCAGCTAGCTACATGGTTGAATTTAATTGGAGAACCTAAGTTACACCTAAAATATTGTAACCAAGTTTTGTCATTTTTATAAAAACTTATACGAACAAACTAGTTGGGAAATTACTAAGGTAGCAAATTCAAAACCTAAGAAAGAAGAAAACTTCAAAGTAAATTTCAAATACACGCACAGAGATTAGAGAGCCACACCTTTTTTCTACGTGACCCAGAAGAGTAATCTTCATCTTGATCACCATCTTTTTCCTCTTCGCTCGAAGAACTCGGTTCCTCTTCCACCTCATCGGGTCTATAATCATCATCATCAACCTTCTCTTTTCCCTTCTTCTTGTTCTTGTTCTTGTTCTTGTTGCTTACTTTTTGAGCAGAACCCAGCAACGAAGAAGCAAACTTGGGCAAGCCCAGAGCCTCCATTCTGGCCCTGTTCTCTGCAATTCTCGATAGCCTCTGTTTCTCGTACTCTGACACACCATTGTTGCAGGGTGTTTGTGGTTGTGGGTCCTCTGGTTCTGAGTCTGAGCCTGAATTTTCCGGGGTTTCTTCATTGTCTTCTTCGGACTCGGAACCTGAGCGGCTATGTTTTGGCATATTGGTTAATGGGGGGGTTTCGGATTGAATTTCAAATCTGAATTTTGTTATGTACTTTACTGGTCCTCTGAGGACGGAGTTTTAGGAAATTTTCTCGGACTAGTGTTTCTCACATGATTTATTTAATAATATTGTCTTTTTTTTTTTTTTTTTTTTGAGAAACCATAATAATATTGTCTTAAATATACTTTCCTCAAAATAAAATTATATATATATATATACACACTAACCTCAAAGCTTGTGCAATGAGATTTTTTTTTGGTCCAGTGTTATAACTTTTTTTTTTTAAAAAAATTTGGATAAGTTTGTTTTAAACACATGGATGAATAAAAGAGTCTGTTATTTTGTAGGCATTTTAAGCAAAGTTGAAAATATGTTTTTATCAAGTTGTCCTCAAGTTTTTTCTTATTAAAAGTAAGGTTTAGGGGTATTTTTAAACCACATAAAAGTTCAGTCTAAAAAAAAGAATCCTCTTATAAATAGTGTAAATATATACACAATTTGAGCTTTACACATTTGTCCATTATATTATTATGCATTTAGAACTACTAATACGGTCGTGGTGTGATGAGGCTAGCTCCAAAAAAATGAACACCAAAATAGCATTGAAATCATATGTTCATATGTGGATTTGTTCATTTTTTGGAGCCAGTCTTATCACACTCTTAGTTATATTAGTAGTTCTAAATGCATAATATAGTAAACGTGTAAACCTCAACCAAAAAATAAAACTTGTAAACCTCAAATTGGAATAAATGAAAAATTATGACACTTAAGACTAAATCAAGCAAGAAAAAAAGAGAGATATATATTGTAATTTGTTATATAGAATAACCTTAGTAACTGCTTAAGTTAAATTGTTTTAAAAATAAGTTATTGTGTAAAAGTAAATAAATAAAAATTGCCAAAGCCATTGAACTACAATAGCAACTTTACATATATCTCTTAACGAGTAAAAGTATACTTGTACTTAAAAAAAAAATTAAAAAGTCTTAAAAAGTTGTACATAAATGATAAAACCTAAAAACTAAACAAAAAAATTGAAGGAAAACACATTTTTTTACATATAAAAATTTCCTTTTTTTTTGTCTACTCCCTCACTCATATTGAATGTGATATTGTGATAAAAATAAATAAATTAAAAACCACCAATAATATCATTTTCAATAGAAATTCATATTGAGCTACTTAACCCAACAATATTTCGATTAATAGTTTCGGCTTGCATATTGATACATTGCCAAAAGCCAATTTCACCAACCTATATGAGCCATGGATGGAAAATTTATAATAAATTGTTGACACCCTATTTTGCAACCCGCATTTAACCTCACATGGAGGGTAAAAGGGTAATTTCGCCTTGAGAATATGCATCTTAATTATAGTCATTAGATCCTTAATATCATTTCACCAAAATGATCTTAATGTTGTAACGATCAAATCGACTGGTCATAAGCCCTAATCGGACCACCAGATTGAAAGTTATCATCAAATCAAGTTTTAATGGCTGAGATGCACTATCACAAATTAAGTCCGACTATATGTGATTATGAACAATTGATTTCAATTGGTTATAAGTGTAATCAATTGGAGATCAATGATGTGTCATAATTTGATTGGTTAGGACTACATTTTATGGTAAGGTTCATACACCTAATTAATTAGATAGTTAAACATTAATTATTCAATGAGTAATTTGTGCAATTATCTTTTAATTAGAGTAAATTTAGAACTAATTAAGTCTGAAATAGAAGTGATTGGAGCCATTTAATGTTAATTGGGAGCTAATTTGGGACCTATTAATGTTAATTGTGCTGAAACCATTTTCTAACAAATGATCTCTGCTCACCATTTCATCGATATCTCTCAGAATATTTTGAATCTATGAATGAGGTTAATTTTTCCAGAAACTAGACATCCGGGGCTTCAATTTGAGTACAAGAGCGAGACAATTCCGATCAGAATTGAGTCAGATATGATTTTTCGAAGTTGGCCCTACAGGCTGTTACAACAGCTATGGGAAAACCAAATTTTGGCTTGCTCCCCACTCCCACCAATCTCTCCATTTAAAGCACCAGATTTTCCCCAAGGCTAAAATGAAGTCTAAGTTCATGATCCTTGTCAACCTTCATCAAATGACCTTCCATTCATATTTCCTCCACCACTACTATATAAACCCTCCCTCTCCTTCATTCTAAGACACAAAAACTCCATCTCTTCCCCTCTCTTGAGTTCTAGTGAAGTTGAGTAGTCTTGTCATATCTTGGTCTTTCTGAGACTCAAGGTATTGAATGAGACTCACTCGTCCTCTCCTAACTCTTCTTTTCTCTCCTCCCTTAGGATCTCTACTAAGAGTCTCCTCCTCCACCATATGGATCTTGCATTAAGGTATAATCTATTTCCTTAACTTGTTTCTTGTGTTTCCATGATGAGAATTTAGGATTAAAACATGATAGTAATCACTTAAATTCCCTTGAATATGTTTAAATGTTCTTAATTATTCTCATATGTTTTTCACATGTTCTTGGTTGTTCATCACATGTTCATACATATCATTAGTTTTAATCTTATATCCACATAAAAAATATGAAAAACATGTTTGTTTAATATTTCTTTCAAATCCTTGAATCTAGGTTATCACAATTCACACACATTCACTAGAATTAGTTTTCAATCCAAATGTAATGCTTAATAAATTGAATTAGGGTTTATCACATGCACACACATCAAATTCAACATGCAAATTGATTGACATATTGAATGATATGATATGAATATTGGCTACCATAGTTTAGAAGACCGGTTTCACCAAGCAAAGTGGGTGCCTAACACCTTCCCACCTTGTAACATAACCTCCGAACTTAGATCAAGGGTTAGTAGATCAAATGCTTATCCTTGTAATTTTCAATTTCTAGATTGTAACTAGGAAACAAAGCCATGTACTTTATCTTAGATTGTATCTAGGACCAAAGCCATGTAATTTCCTATGTTCAATGTAAATTCCATTTCAAATTAATAAAATGATGAATTTTTCAATTATGGTTTTCTTATTTATTCCAACAATTAAATAAGTGGCGACTCCATTGTAAAACCCTTAATCTAAAGGAGAAAATATAACTAGTCGAACTTCCATTTTGAGAGGCAATAACACGACTCCACCCATTCACGTGGGTTTGGCCCAATATTCCTATAAAAACGGGTCGGGGGCGCAGTCTCTCACATAAATAAGGTTATATCTAAGATAATGGAACACTTTTTTATCCTTAAAAGTTGAACTTTCTGTCTCGTTAATTCCATATTTGGTGAAAAACCCATACAATTTGTCATGTCGTTAATCCATCTAATGAAAAAATTTTGAGCTAATAGAATTATCCTACGTTCGAACACATCATTTCTTAGGAATAGTATAGATATCGTCCCAAAGAAAGCCTCAAGCTCTACCACCAAGATTGCTGCCTAACTTGTGCATTGAAAATTTGAAAGGCCTTCAATATAATGTTTCGAGTGAGGCCATCTAATCAATGATTCCATTTGGTTTTATCCCTAAAACTCGCCATCGTTAAAAGATATTAAGATATAATTCACATTTTATGTACAACATACGTGAATAGAAATAAAATTAAATATATATTGATTTTTTTTTTCATTTGTTATTACACACACACGCACACAAAAAAGGGTAAGAAGACATATATTGTGATATGGAAGATTTACCACCAGACGTCGCACTTGTACTCTAGGCTGAACTTTTTTATTTTTTGAGAGGAAACGATAGTAGACTTTATTCATTTAATATCTTGGTATACAATGGGGAAAAAAATGAGGGTCAAAACAATGGCCTCCTCATTCTCTTTGGCAAGTTGCAACACTCTAGGCTGATTTTAACAGCCTTCCTTAATGAATAAGATTGGACTTTCTTCTAAAAAAATATAATAATAAATAAATCCTTAATAGATGGTAACATGCAATATGCAATCCCTCTGTATCATCTTAAATGTAAATACCCTAAAGACTACAAGACAAATTTACAGATAGTTTTGCATAAATACCCTACACACACTAAGAAATAAGAAATTTAGCACGTATACACACACAATGCAAACATGGTAGACAAAGTTAAGTGCTTAATAATTTTTGTAAACACTACAAAACACGCAGGTTATAGCCGCGTTTTTTAAAAACGCGGCTTAAAGTATTGAATAATAGCCGCGTTTTAAACATGCAGCTATAGAATATGTCTACAGCTGAGTTTTTTAGTGTTATAGCCGCATTTTTTGGTTTGGAGCTATTGCCGCGTTTTAAACACGTGGCTATAGGACCTTTCTATTTTATTTTTTTTTTTTTTAATCTGAACTATGGCACCGTTTGTTGGTTGTTGAAATTAGTTGGGTTTTATCAATGTTTGTATGGTTAGTTACATTTTAGCAACTCAATATGCCCAATTCTCCATGGTCTATAACTATTAGTGCACATGCAGTAATTTGATTTTTATTCCAGAACTATAAATATCTTTTATTTTAAGTGAGAGGTGTGAAACATGCTTGCAAAACCAAGTTTACTATTTAACTCAAAAAAAAAAAAATCAAGTTAGTATTGTTATTTATGTAACATTTAAATCATGGTAATCAATAATGCTAATATAATTACTGTGGAATGGTGAAAGAAGAAACGAATGTTACTGGCTTGGATTTTTTAACACAATGCATATGAATTGTTACTCAAGGCACTACAAGAAAAAATGTTTATTGCAACGAAAAAAACCATTGCAATAACATATGAGTCATTGCAATAGTTGATACAAGATGTTGCAATAAAATTTGAGGTAATAGGTTTATACAACAAAATTTTTTGTTGCAATAAACTCCAAATATTTTAATAATAACTTTACTGCAATGATATCTTCATTGTAATTGATAATTAATTCATTTTGTCACTGCGATTGACTATGAAATAATTGATACCAAGTTATTGCAACGATATATTCATTGCAGTTACGTGTTTGTTATTGCAATAGATTGTAAAAGAATTAATATCAATTATTGCAATGGTAACTTCGATGCAATAAGCTATTAATTCGAAATTTTCGTTGCAATAGAGTGCAAAAACAATTGGTATCAATTTATTGCAACGATTCTTTCATTTTAAGTTATTGCAACAATTTTTCCTAATATATTAAGCTCCTATTGCAGCTGAAAATTATAAGTTATTGCAACTTATTATTGTTGATGCAATAATTTAACACTTTTAAGTTACTATTGCAACCATTTTAACTCGTAGATGCGATATTTTGTCTAAAACCACTATATACATGTTTTGTTGTATTAACACTTCATGTAATAGACATTTTTTGTTGTAGTGAGGCAAGTGCGGAGAGCATTATCTTGATTTTGTACAAGTTATAAAATTGTCTATTGAGTACTGAATCCCTTTGATTGTGGCACTTGATCTGACAATGAGAAATAATGGAGTATAGATTATGTATGGACATGGGGTACACCATTTTTGAATCTAGTAACATCTTAATTGTTTGTTTGTGTGTGTGGTTGGGGGTGTTAGAAGATGCAAATTCATATCCTTGACATCTTTTTAGCTGTTTGATGCAGTAATGGTTCATCAGTAGATCTTTTCTTCCATTGTTTAATCCAAAATGACTACAGCTAACAAATCTTTTTTATATGTGGCCCCAGGAAGAAGAGACAAAAACCTAGAAGAAATTAATTAATATTGCTGTCTCAGGTGCTGCTGGGATGATTTCAAATCATCTACTTTTCAAAGTAAGGATTTCTTAGATCCAAAGATCGGAGTATGCTATTTTTGGGTGGTTTTTTTTTTTTAATATAAATTTTCCTGGACTCTGATACTTATTTGATGACCATACAAACTTAATACTTCCCAGGTTCAACATCTTTGATGGGTTTTTTGTCCACCATAACAAAAATGCACTTTATTTAATTTTTTCTAATACATTGAGTAGTATGGAATGTACACATGTAGTTACTACATGGTTGGTTTTCTCTATTTGTTAACTAGTGTACATTAAACTACAAATTACAATTTAAGAGAATGTTTTACTTGAGAGAAGGTAGTTGGTTTGCTTTAAACCATTCTGGGTTTTGATGTCTTTGGAAATTTTTCTTCTTATGATTTTATTGTTTGTAGTCGGGAGTTTATCGTACCAAAAAACCTTAAATTACTCGCAGTTCCTCTATGCCTTTGTGATTAACATTCTATTTGAGAAAATTCCAACTTGTTATTTGTTGCATTCAATTCCAGAATTGAATGCAACAAATAACAAGCTGGATTTTAGTGTGTGACAGGTTTCCTATAGCTGTGTTTTAAAAACGCGGCTATAGCCAAATTCAAAAAAAAAAAAAAAAAGGGTTATAGCTGCGTTTTTAAAACGCAGCTATAGCTTTCCCCTATAGTTGCATTTGAAAAATGCGGCTAGAGTATGTCCTATAGCCGCGTTTCTAAAAACACGGCCATTGGTCCTAGCCTATAGTTACGGGATTTAGGCCACATTTGAAAACGCAGCTAAAAAAAACGTGGCTATAGGCCTAATTGTCCTATAGCCACGTTTTCAGGAGCTATAGCTGCATTTTTAAAATGCGGCTATAGGACTTTTTTTTTTGTAGTGAAACATGTTGAAACCAAATTGCAAATCATATCCAGAAACACTAACATAAGAGAGTGATGTAGTCCAAATGAGTTTAACAAAATAAACGCCTTAACCTAATAACAACTACAATTCATTTTAACATCATATACAAATGACAATACTAAGTAAACACCATCAAAACATTTTGTTGAATATTTTCTTTCACTAAGTTAAAGTCTGTTACTTATGTATAGTTCATCAACAACCAAAACTGAACAAGGTCCTGCAAGAATTTAAAAACTGTAAGTGCGTTCCTGTTTGTAATTAGTTTAGTAACCATATAAAAATAATAATAAAATAAAATAAACTACACCGAGATTTGTGGTTTTGTTGAAAATGTACAAATTAAGAATGAGAAATTACAGTAAACTTACCTATGCTTTGGCCCATTTGCACATTGCCTACCTATGGTTTAAAACTTTACACTTTGCCCACCCAAGTTTCATTCTGTTTGATCCCGTTACCCACCTCACCCTCAGACATTAGAAAAACACGTTTTTAATAGAAATCACAACATAAGAAGGATCAAAACCACTTTCCTTTAAAGACTTTCCCCACGAGCCCTAGAATCACGAAAAATCTTTGTATTGAGCTAGGTTTTTGATTTTTTTGCATGTGTTTCATAAAATTTTCATCATCCCAGACATTATGACTTTGGGTTGTCTAGAGGCATTTCTAATTCGAAGATACAGCAAACTAGGTACAAAATTTCTACTTTATTTGGGTTGGGTTTTCACCTTTTGAAAGATTGGTTCGTTGGGCAGAAGTCCATTGATGTGTAGTTTTGATTCACAAGAAATTTGGGCAAAAGTTGATAAGCAATGTCTTCTTCGAGTGGAAATTACTCAGGTTCAAGTGGGCATATGTGTACATATGAGACTTGTGTGCTAAGAACAAGTCTGATAGTGGATAAATTTGGGAGAAGGTTTCTGGGTTGTAGCCGATATAAAGTAAGTTTAGTTTTTAGTTAATCTAGTTGACTGAAGTGAGTTTGGAAAGTGATATGTTCAATTAAATTTATGAATAGGTTGGTCCCAAGTGCCCTTTCTTTCATTGGATTAATAATCTCACTTGTATATGTAGGAATGAAGCTGCCCCTTTGGTGCAACAAAAGCTATCTATACTGCGGAGTAAGCTGCAACTTGCAAATGAAAGGGAAAGAACTGCTACCCAAACAGCAGTAGAAGCTACCCAAATGGCAAAAATTGCTCAAGAAAGGGCAGCAAAAGCTATTAAGAGAGAGAGGAAGTTTCGAGCTTCCTCTATTAAAGCCAAGGAGATAGCATTGAGAGCTTTAGAACAAGAGAGAAAGTCCAGAATTGAACTATTTTTTCGTGGCTTTTTTTTTTTTGGGTTATGTTGTTTTTGGTTTTGGCTCAAGTGAGAATTTTGAAATGATGAGATTGAGTTTGCCTGGTGGGTTGTAATGTATAAGTAGTTTCTTAATTGGCTAATGTTGGCTTGAAGCCACTTTGTTTTGTAATAGCACTATGGCTTAAAGTGAGTTGGCAACTTGTGTCTTGTGTTTTGTTGGATGCTGTGAATTGTGTTGGATGCTATGAATTATTTAAAGTGAATTGTGTTTGGTATTTGTGTTGAAAGTGCATTGTGTAAAGTGAATTGTGTTGAAAATGAATTGTTTAAAGTGCATTGTTTAAAGTGAATTGTGTCTGGTGTTTGTGTTGAAAGTGCATGACAACCATCTGTCAACTTGCAAAATAACATAAATGCAATGCCATCTAGTGAAAATAATAAACTTGTTGTATTGAACATATACACACATAAATCTACTATATTCAACTGCAATAATCAACCACATGACAACAACTACTTAAAATAATAAACCTGCTATATTCAACACATACACATATAAACCTGCTATATTCAATTGCAATAATTAACCACATGACAACAACTACTCAAAATAATCACATAAAACACTTGCCATTAAGTTGGGAATTTGTCTACACACTTAAAGTGGCATTGAACATTGTCTTTCATCAACCACTAGTCAAACTAAGGCATTTGGTACAACAACCACAAAATAGATGCACCTACCATGACCATTGCATATAATGCATTTGGTACAAAACTTACAAAAATAACACAAACCTTAATAATGTTTTGACAACATATAAACTAACACTTAATCATATAACCCCAACAGTATATAAACTAACACATTGCCCTGCCCTTGTTTACAAAATATTAAATTAACAATTAATTGACATATATAACCTCATGGCTGCTCTGCCCTTGCTTCATTGATTGCACTTGCCCCTATGGTTGCCTCTCCTCCTATAGCTGTCATTTCCACCTCTTGTGTTACATTTTTGTGTCCTTGGTGCATTACTTCTTCCTCTTAAAGTAGTTCCTCTAGTAGCAGGTGGTCTTGTAGACTACAAAATACAAGAATTGAGATGTTAGCTACCTATTTCACTAATTTATGAATAAATATCAAACTTAAAACTATAGTACTTGTAATGATGGTACTCTAGTGTCCCATGTTTCTATAGGGGTGTGTAGAGCTGGTTGGCTTGAAGAGAACCATAGACCTCCTTCAACTGTGTACTTGAAGTCTAAAGAGTACCATTGAGTTGGTGGCTATGACCCTAAAGTCTGGTTAGAGAAGGCCATATTATAAGGCTGATGAGTTGGTGGAGGCTGAGATGAAGATGGGGCTTGAGATAAGGATGGGGCTTGTGATCTTTGTTTACATGTAGAAGCCCTTATCCTTGCCTACAACCAAATTTCAACATGTTAAAGTAGTAATTAATGTATTGCTAGTAACAATTAAATGAACACATAAAAAATACTTATTGATTTAGCTTTCTACATTCTCTTCCTCCTTTCCCATGGTGTCTCACCAGTGACATTAGCCTTACATCCTCTTGCATTGTGCCCTTCCCTTTAACATCTCTCACACTTGATGGACTTGTTCTCTCTAGAAACTCTATAAGGGTTCCTTGGCTCATCAGCATCCTTCTTCCTTTTTATGGGTGGCCTGCCTAATGGCTTATAGACATTAGGTGCAACAGGAGTAGGTAGGCCACTTAGAATCCACTTAGACTGGCTAGACATTGGAGGTAAGGGTGTATTGTATGTCTCTACATAAACATCTTTGTAGTAACATGGATGGGTGTAATCCTCTGGTTTCTCATGATTCATAAAAATGGCTGCAACTCTATGCTTGTAGGGGATTCCTGTCAAGTCCCACACTCTATAACTACATGTCTTCCTTACCAAGTCCACCACATGTCTCTCCCTCTCATTGTCAACTTCATACACAAACCTTCCAAATGGCATGGCACAGAAGCCCTTACACTTTACTTTCAACTTCTCCAGCCTGTCTTGTATGTTTGGATACAATTTGCCACGATACTTTTTTATGTCAGTCCTCTTTATGTAAAGTTTGCTCATAAGCCTAACCCTAATCCATTCCAACATTGATAAGATTGGCTTATCTCTAGCCTTTAAAAACATGGAGTTAAAGCTCTCACTTAAATTGTTGACAACACAATCAGTCAAAGCCCTAAGAGTAAAATGAGATCTGGTCCATTGCGCGGGATCTATATTTGCAAAATATTTCCAAGCTTCTTCATCCAACTTAAATCAACTGAAATCTACTGCATGACATGGTGTTGGACACCTGAGACCTCCCAATTAGGATTTCTACTAAAATCTTCCAAGTACCTGTTACTATTTTGAAATGTTAGGGGGCAGGTACACTCAGGATTAAGTGTCTTGATTTGAAACGTGCACTCTTCAGTAACCATAGAAGCATAACACCTCCATCTACACTTATTCTTACAATGTACAAAAATCTTTTCGTCTCACTTAACTTCCACTTGATATCAATATGCTTTTGAATGACATACTCCCTCAGAGCCTTCCTAAAAACCTTGGAGTTTGGAAATTTCATCCCTTTTACCAACTTAACATTTCTCATATCAGTCTTCTCATTGAATTTTAGGTAGACAGGCCTCTGCTCATCATCAGAACCATCCATACTTGCTATGTCATCCCCTAGAGCTAGTTAAGCCCACTCCTCATCTACATCTATATATGGAGGTAGAACAATGTTTGGCTGAAGTGTATTAGTGTTTGTAGGAGGTGTATTAGTGTTTGATTGAGGTGTATCAGTGGCTAGTTGAGGAGGATCATTGTTAGGCTCAGGTGGAATACTGTGAGGTGGGGAAACCACACCAAATACATCATCATCAAAGTCTTCTCCTTCTAAACCTTCATTCAACCAATCAAACTCCTCTTCAACAATAGCTACTGCACCATGTGGTTCTTCTACCACCGTCACCATCACTCTCCAATTGGCCATCTCCATCTTCCCCTCCACCAACCCCTTTATCTACCCCTCCACCAACCCCTTCAGGAAGTTCAACTACAAAGAGAGTATGACCACTTTCCACATACAGTATGATGATATCTATTGGCCATTTTGCATGAAGCTTACACATAGACACCACATCTGCATCATCATTTATGAGCCTCAAGTCTTGCTCCAAGTTGCCCCCATGAACTAAATAATGAAACCTATATGGTTCATCAACCCCCAAATCATCACATATAGCTTCTATTCCAAAATAACTAAGCCTATCAGGATTCTTATCATACACTATTTCAACTCTCCCACCAAAGTATTATAAATTTGGGTTCTACAAAAAAGTACCCCCATAATGAATCTCGAATTTGAAGTCTATATCATCCATCTGCAATAACAAATTACCATTTTACATGTCGACAATTAACATTTTGCTTTTGGAAGGCAACACACACAGAGGCCATGGACCACATGTTTATGTTTTACTAATAAGCACATGCAAACACTAGAATTAAAACCCAACAGATTCGCAAGGCCCATAATGAGGCACAATGACCATAATAGATAAAATGCCCATTAACATCAACAAATTATATCCACAGGTGGTCACTTTTTTTCATAAACATCAACAAATTCATGTAACATTCTCAATAACGATGAGCTTCGACAGAAAAATACATTTAACATTGACTGATTTCTCAAAAAATTATAAAACCCAAACAAACCCAAAGAAAAATAGTTTGAAAACCAAACAATGACTAATTTATTACCTGGATTTGGGTCCCTCGAACAACCCGTTACTCATCTCGATTTATTCTTGTAGCACGATTTGTATATTAGATGCAGATGGGGATTTTTCATGATTCTAGGGCTCGTGAGGCAAGTTTTTGAGGGAAAGTGGTTTTGATCCTTCTTATGTTGTGATTTCTATTAAAAACATGTTTTTCTAACTTTTGAAGGTGAGATGGGTAACAGGGAGCAAATGGAATGAAGCTCGGGTGGGCAAAGTGTTAAGTTTTAAACCACGGGTAAGCAAAATGAAAATGAGCCAAAGCATAAGTGGGTTTACTGTAATTTTCCCAATTAAGAAATACTCCAAGCTTTTACCATGTAAAGATGTGCACCAAGTGTGATGGGAGACCGGGGTAAATAATTTCAGCAAGTTCCCATGCCAACAATTATATAATAAGAAGATATCTTGCTATTTAACAAAGGACAATTGTAAAGAGAAGATTGTGTTCTAAAAGAAAATAGGAGTAGAAATATTATGGCATTAGCACTTATGAATGGTAATTTTAGTTCCAGTTAAACATTAGGGTTTCAATTATATAAAAACCACTTATAAAATAATCCAGAGCATACTAATCAGGACAATAATCCAAGTATACTAATCAAAGGAGGTAGAAACTGTATGGTGGATATAAGGCTCTGATACCAATATAATGTAGAGTAGATGGGAGGGAGTGTAAGAAGATTACGGAAATTGGTTAAGGATATATATTATTATGCAAGAATATATAAGATTTCATGGAAGTATGGAATAGAACACAAAACAAGGTACAACAAACTAACTGATATTATTATATTCAATAGGGGTTTTACATTAGACATAAGACACTCTGATAAACATAAGATACTCTGGTAGACATTCTGATAGAGGCTCCCTCTTTTTTCTCTTGCCTTTTTAGAGTTACAAGGGCTCCATTTATAGACCACGGAGATTAGAGATAATGTACATTATACATTTCAGAAGATAGTAGGGCCTAAGTCATGGATTGACAAGTGGCAAAGGGGGTAGGGGTCTGGCTGGAGACTTATCTTCTTCTGGATAGACTTCTGCAAGGGCGATAATTGTGCATGTCAGGATAAGGTTCACATGCATCACGACGTTTCTAGGACTTCTTCTTCTTTCTTTTCTTTTTTTTTTCTTTTTTTTTTAAAGTGTTAAAGCTATTTAGTGCTATAATCCTAATTAATATATATTTTGGATTATTTAGGGATTGTGTCTAATCTAATGTGAAATAAATAATTAGATATTGTATAGTGAAGGTATGGTGTTTTATAGCTCTTAATTAAATTTAAAATTTAATGAATGACAACTAGTTTTTTTAATGGAAATGACGGTTAATATTGGATTATGTATAATAACTCTTATCCAATTCATTTAGAAGCTTCCATAAATAAGTTTTTTTAAATTAATTAATGTGATTTTCTTTTTATCGTGAAACCTACTACACACTATTTTACACAGGTTTGCACACAGATAAATTTGATAAAGATTGTTAGTTAAAAACATGATATCAAACAATGTCTTGTAAGTAACATGGGGAAAAGTTAATGATGCCCTAGCCCTAAGGGCATTGGTTTAAGAAATATTCTTAGAAATTTTTTATTAAAAAAAATTTTTTTTGACTAAAAAAAAAAAAAATTTCCCATTAAAGTCATATTAAAATTTTCTTAAAATGATTCATTATTTGCTATAATGGCACCTGTTAACTAAACTCATTAACATAACACTAATATTTTTAATTTTTAAGGCACATTTAGTACACTAAATAAATATTACATTAAGAATACTAATCTTTATTACTGGTAATAGAAGATATAATCTATACTACCAATAAGTAATAAGTGATTTTGGTTTGAGTTTCTTCGTTTTGCGTACTAAATTATTCTTACACAAATTCTTAAACTCTCTAAAATATCCATATTTTTTAGTTAAATAATTTTAAATTTAAAAACACAAACAAGTTAAAAGAATAATTTATTATTTTTAAAAAAAAGTTCCTAAGAATATATTATTTTTTACTATTTAAAATAAAAAAACTCACTTAGATAAATATTCTAAACATTAGTACACTATCTCTATCTCATTTTTAAATATTATAACAATAAACTCAAAATAAAAAATAACAGTAACTATTCATAAGTTTGACTATTAGATTTCGCTTAAAAATATATTAATTTTAAACCCAATTACATGCAATAAAGAATAAATATTACAAATTTACAATCACTTAAAAAATAAATATTTCGTATAATAAAAACACAACTAAATGATAAAATGACTATTAATAATTACTTCTATTACACAAAAGATACCCTTAAATAATTTATTAGATTCATTCTGATTCTTTAACGATGAAAACAAGATTCCTTTAAAAGAGGAAAGAAATGAATCCTACGTGGCAGATCCCCGATCGCTTATCACACGCAAAGACGAGCAGCCTCGATCTGAGCTCCATCATCTTCTTCGGTTTCTCAGATCTCTCCTTCTCTCTCCAAAAACACCACAAACAAAAATAAACACTACAAGAGTTTCACTCTCTCTCTCTCTTTCTCTCAACCAATGCGAAATCCGTAGAACCAGTAGTAGTAGTAGTACTCGGCGGCTTTCATGGCGACGACGTCGTATTCAGGAATCGGACGCTACAACTACAAGCTTCTTCCGCTCTCTCTGTCTTCCATAACCCGTTGCCCTTGCCATTCATCACCGTCGAAAGCCCTAGTTCCTGCTCGTCCTAGAGTTGTGAAGCTCAATTTCGTCTTTGACGGCCGCAAAAGCGTGCTTCGGCTCGGCCGAGACGGCGGCTTGGCTCGCCGGCGCGTCATCACCGCCGTGGCTCGAGTTGAGCCGGACCAGCTCGGCGAGGAGAGTGCCAATCAGGTACTTTCAATTTGAATTTGAGATTGTAATAAATTTTGAATTTTTTTTTTTTTGGTGAATTTAACTTCAATTTATGTTTGTTTGTGTGGTTATTTGCTGAATTTGCTTGTAAGTTTCAAATTTTTTGGGTGAATTTGCTTGTAACTTAATATGTTTTCGATTTTCGAAGAATTTATTTTAAAAAAAACGTGTTGGTGTTGAAATATATATATATATATATATTTAACTTAAATTTATGTGTGTTTGTGTGGTTATTTTGTTGAATTTAATGTGTGCTAAGAAAACTAGTTTGAAGGAAAGGTTAAAATATAAGTTACGGCGACTAATTTTGACATGTTTTTAATTCAATATTGTAAGTTTTCATTTTTTTTTTTTTTTTTAATATCAATTTCAATCAAATATGTATTCAATTTAGTAATTCCATCTAGTTCGGCCCAATTCGATCGATAAAGGTTTTAAATAATGCTGCGGATTGGATGGAAGGACTACATTGTAATGAATGAAATTCAAAGACTGAAATGAAAAAAACAAAAAAAAAATATAAAGAGCTGAATTGAAAACATGGCAAAGTTAGAGGATGTAAAATTTGTAATTTAGCCTAAGAAATTAATTGATGATAAAGAAAATATATATTTATATAATAGAATTTCATAAAATATTCATGTTATGTAGGATAATTAGGGAAAATTGGAATATATGGTGTAAGTTTAGGCTTTTTGTTATGGACGAAAAGATTGTGATGGTTGCCGTGGTTGATGTGAAAAAGTTTGGAACTTTGGTTTATTTTTAATTTTTACTTATTAAAATAATTATGTATCTTTGTGAGAATGGATGTATGGTTGAGTGGAATCACTGAAACGGATATGTTGTAGGAAGTCAACAAAGGTGATAAATTATCAGAAAATGAGGATTCACTCTCGGAGCATCAACAGAAAGCCAGTCAGTTAAGGAAAAGAATTGTTTTTGGACTTGGCATTGGAATCTCTGTTGGTGGTGTTGTATTGGCTGGAGGATGGGTTTTCACGGCATTGATGGCCGCTGCTGTTTTTGTCGGTGCACGTGAGTATTTTGATTTAGTTAGGAGTCGTGGAATCACTGCAGGAATGACACCCCCTCCTCGATACGTGTCACGAGTGTGCTCTATTATTTGTGCTGTCATGCCCATAATTACCTTGTAAGTTATGCATCTCTAGTGGTGTTTTTTTTTTTTTTTTCAATTTTCTTAATTGTTTAGTGTAATTTTTTCCCTTTTTTTCTGCGTACTATGCTACTTTAATAATCAGAAAATAGTGACAATTGCGTAAATAATCAAATTCCTCTTTTTTTTTTTGGGGGGGGGGGGTCAATTTCCATCAGTAAACTAATATTTGTGGGAATAATTGAAGCATGTTCATTTAGGGATTTATTTCCATATTAAATATAGTGCCAAAGCTGTGCTTCCTATGTTAGATGCTCATATGCAGTTACATTTTATTGTTTGTAGTTGTAAGTTGCGCATGCGTTAAAAGTAGTAACAAAAAAGATTTGGTGAGGGGAAATATATAAAATGAAAAATTGAATGATTTAATCAACAAGCTACCTTCCTGTTGTCCATGTCATTTACAATGAAATTGGTTGCAAGGCAAGCTGCTTTCCATCTAAGTTTTTTATCCGTCCTTTTAAGTCAAAAAATTCTTCTAGATGCAGCTATATTTCCCACAGTAAATCCAGATAGTTACTCAAATTTATATTGAAATGCAACTCATTGTTGGTGTCACAAGGCTTCAACACAAGGGAGGAGAGGAAAGAGCAAAAATAAGAATGAAAATCGACTCAAATTTATTATGAGTAGATTGAAGGAAGAAATAGAAAGAGAAAGCAAAGCAATATCCTTGAGTATACTCTGGGGAAATCAATTAAAGATGAAATGTTGGATATGGGATATATTCGTCACAGGACTACCCTATTCTTTCTTTTGCCTTAATTTTCAAATGACATTAAGAAACTGAACTTCTATCGTTAAATTTACTCCAGAAAGAATTCTTTAGACTTGCATGATAGTGAAACTTTCTATCTCATTTTTTATAAATGCATTCTTCAGGTTTGGGAGGGTGATGAATATATGTTTCTGATTAGTGTTTCTCATATGTGGCCAGGTATTTCGGTCAAATTGACGTTTCTGTGACATTTGCTGCCTTTGTTGTTGCTATGGCATTGCTTTTACAGAGAGGAAATCCTCGTTTCGCACAGCTCAGTAGTACCATGTTTGGGCTATTTTACTGCGGATATCTTCCTTCTTTCTGGGTTAAACTTCGATGTGGCTTAGCTGCCCCAGCCTTAAACACTAGTAAGAAATTGAGCCTTTATGCTTATCTGTTAGTGTATTTAGTTTTAAGGAGATTTAGAAAAATTGCCACTTACAAAGATAATTTAATTATGAAACTTGAAAATTGAGTGCTTTTTGTATTTTAAGTGTTAAAAAAGAAATTTCACTAAGTTTAGAGTAGCTTCAATCCTCCTATTTTGTATAGTTTTAGGGTACTCAGCATGTGCTAGTCTTCCAAAATATTTTAAGACTGCTTAGGGTACCCAGTCCCTCTCTTTACTCTGCTCTTGCTAAGCATTACCCACTCTTGTGTGTGTGATAGAAGAAAATTTTATTAGAAAAGCCCAATTTGTTGAGGTCTAATGGCCTGTTTGGATGGAGGGGGGGAGGAGGGGGAGTGGAGGGGAGTAGAGTAGAGTTAGCTAAAAATAAGTTAATTTTGTGCTAAATCTACTCTACTCTCCCTCCCTCTCCCTCAATCCAAACGGACCATAAAACAAAAGATGTACATTAATATATTTCTTGGAAAATTGCAAGAGGTGGTGCCTTTAGTTGTGATGTTTGATAGTTATTACTCTTTCTTTTTGGGAGGCGGTAGAAGCCACTGATTTAAACTTACAAGGGGGTTTCATCACATTAGACAATAGACTTGGGGTACAATTTTGAATCTCCCACTCAGAATTTTCTTAATATGGACTCAACTTATCAGTAATCATGATAGCCTATTTCAGCTACTTCCACGTGGACCAATTTATGGGGGTCGCATTTCTGGTATGGCATTGTTCTTTAACTTATTGTTGTCAATGCTGTATTGCCTAACAACAACGTGGGAGACTTGCCTGAAGTTACTTTAAAGCTACATATCAGTGAAGTCATTAATGGATCATAAGCTATCCACATGAGACATTTGGAAAGTGATGGCAATGGTTTCTGCATTGCTATTGTTGGTTGGATTTACTGTACCCTTCAGTTGCTCAAGAAATTGCATCGCTTGTTATGGATTGCTTAAATGTTGCTGCAATATGATCTGACAACTATGTTGTTGAAGGCCAATCAAAAGGGAACACAACTCTGTTATTGAAAAAATCTCTCTTTGTTATGAAGTTAAGAATTTTACAAACTGAGAGTATGGAGCATTGTTATCTGAGCTTGACTGGGCAGAAAGTTGGTCACTGGGGTGGGTCACTTGGGCCCTCACTCAACCATTAATGACATCAAATTTTCTCCTTTTCTACATGTTACTAATAGGATGGAAATTTTTTTCCATCTATTTTATTTGATATTCTACTGCTGATGAAATTTTAGTGTGTATATCTAGCCGTTCTTTTTCTCTTTATATTTGAAGACCCAATTCTTATTCTTCTTCTTCTCCTCCTCTCTCTCTCTCTCTCTCTTGAATCTCCTCTATGCATATGTGTGGCCTTGTAAGTGCTTTTATCAAGCTTTATTTGCTGACCAGTTTATCTTTGGCAGGAATAGGAGCATCATGGCCAATTCTTCTTGGTGGCCAAGCTCATTGGACCATTGGTCTTGTAGCATGCTTGATTTCTATCAGCAGCATAATTGCAGCCGATACATATGCTTTTCTGGGTGGCAAGGTATTTGTAATAAAAATATGATAATTATTATTTTTTTATTAAGTATGATTATTACATGTGGTGATTCACTGATTCTTATTACAATTATGCTGGAGGTTAAAAAATGCTGGATTTCGAAAATCATAGATATGAAATTGCCATGTCAGTGACCATTCTGAGGGCTTTGGTGAGCTCTGCCAACAGAATTTCACAGAATGGCCCTATGAGTCAAAAAATTGCTGCGGTGATTATTTTTACTTTTTACTTATTAAAAAAAAAAACTATGGTGATTAGAAGATCCTTTATGAAATATCCAAATCAACAACGAACCATGTAATGAGAATTTCTTTGATTTGATCTGTTGCACAAAAGTGATGGTTAGGAATTCCAGAAAATATATAAAGGAGGTGATATTTCCACACCCCAATTTATCAGTCAATTTTTTGGACAATAATACCACTTTTTCTCTAACAGAGAGAAAGGAAGCCAATAGTCTGGCCATATATTTCTTCTTTCATATGGATTCTATAAAAGAAGAGAAAGAAATATCAAATTCTAAGAACAGAGGGATAGATCCTCTCTCTCACACAAACACAAACCCATAATGCCATTCTGCTCCCATAGATACTTGCCATCATCCCTATTGTGGTGTGAGTTTCTTCTGGGTCAGGAAATTACTTGACACATAATATATGTCTTGACAACAAATTGTGACCAAAGCACAGGCTGCTTGCCCACTACTGAACTATTCTAGGGGATCTCCTCGCCTTTTATTATGCCCTTTGCAGCAAGCTCTTGGGCAGCATAATCTGAATATGCATGTCTCAGCTCCCATATTAGCTTATGTTTCATCAAATGCTGCACAAAGGAATATGTGACCCCTTTCCTCATATACTACTTTTTGTAGGAAAAACTTTTGTACTGACAATATGGATTGAAAAAATGATTAAAAAGGTGAAGATGAAGGGGAACGAGAGTGTCAGAAATTTGATATAGTTATAAGAATAAATTTCTTAACTCTCAGTATTTAAGGATTTTTGGATGTCAAAGCATCAGGTTAAATTTGACGTGTGATAATGTCTATGAGAGGGTTGTTCTGAAGCATTGAAAGCAAATTCCACGGGCCCAAAAGCAAGCTATACTTGATTACTTCCACATTCTAGGAGACACCAAAAATATAGGCAAAATTGATATGATTCTTAAATGAGTTTGGGATCTTTCTTTTGTTGATTAAGAATTGCAGTGGGCATAGGATCTCCAATGCATTGAAGATATTATATGCAGGAGAAGGTTCCTTGTTTGCAAAGAGAAAGAAGTTTATGCTGGTGCTAGGGCCTAGGGAGAGAAACAAGAGCTTGAGAGAGAGAGAGAGAGAGAGAGAGAGATGACTGAAGTTTTTTGGCATTATTGTCTTTTATTATGTTTGCTTGTGTTGAAAAACACTAGGACTAAAGGAAAGCTTTCTTATTTCTTCTGAGGTGGGCTAGTTTAGTATTGGGGGTATTACTATTAAGGTCCAATAAAAATGGCCAATTAAGATGTGGAAGAACCTAAAACAAGCAATAGCACTCCTCATTATATATGCCATGGAATGTGACTTATCCATTGAGAAGATCAAGAATCCAGTTAATAAAGTCTTCTTTCTTTGATATACTATCAACTTATAGAATTAGAATTCCATTGAAGTTTAGAATAATCAATTGCAAGAGAAATTTTTTAGGTAGATTATTCTTACTGTCTTCACAAATTTTGTATGACGTTTGAACATATATCGATATCATGCCACAAATCTCATGGAGTTAACAAGTCATGCTTTCACCATCAGCTTGAATCAGCACCCTAAATGTTTGCACCTCACAATCATCATCAACAGGGTAGTTGTCTTTGTCTTCACCTCTCAGCATACTCGGAACCTAACAGGCTTTAATACTAATTGAATGGTACAAAAAGTTTGAATAGGCAAGATTTCATTCTAGCTAGGCATAGATCCTTAAATCTATGAGAGGTTCCTTTAATCAATAAGAAAAAGGTTTGGAATCCACCAAAAGTAGTGAAACTCAATTAATGAATTTTGAACTATTATTTTTGTTTACAGGCTCGAAAGTTAGTATATAGTCTTCATAAAATTGAATTACCATGTGAAAATATTTCTAAATAGATGCTAATCAATATACTATCACAAAAGGATTCTGATTTGACTAGGGAAATCCTAAAAAATTTAAAATTTTCAAAATTAGCAAAATAATAAGAAACATATGACATCCTATGGCATCCGGGAAAATATTTATGTACTGGTAGCGAATCAATTTGTAATCACTTCACGGTTAGAAAAAAAATTGCTGTTACTTTTTACGCAATTTTTTATTTTGACATACTATTGAGATACAGTTCATTCAAGGCCACAATTGTCTATTGTGGTAGGTTTTTTTCTATAGATGTTAAAAACTGTAGTAGTTAATAGTGGATATATTATGTTTGGTATGTACCTATGTTATGAAAAAAATGGCAATTCTTTAGGTCACTGGGTTGCAATCACAAGGGCTTTGTTGACTTTGTGCTGAGAACTGGTCAAGTGTTTTGGGTTATTTTACAGTGAGATATTCATTTTTAACCATCATCAGGACAGTGTGCAGAGGACTCCTTTACAGCTTTACTACATAATATTTGTTGGGCTCATAACTATAAGGACCTTGAGATAGTTTTGTACTCCAATGCAGACATTTGGTAGGACACCACTTACTAGTATCAGTCCAAAGAAGACATGGGAGGGAACTATCACAGGCTTGGGTGGATGTGTGGCTACTTCTATTATATTATCGAAGATTTTTTGCTGGCCAACATCTTTAATAAGGTATTAAATTTTCCTCTTAAGTGCAATCGATAAGTTGGACATAGATTCCTTAATTTAAGAATCAATTGATATTTTTACTCTCTCCACACGCACATAAAGGACTAATTATTATTTTTTACACTAAAGTCCAATAGCAGCAGAACATGTGGAAGTAATATATAAATAAGTTTTTTGTTATCCTTTAAAATTGATTTATATTAAGATAAATAGATGGCTTTTAAGTTATAGATGCATTTACAATTTGATTTCATGAACATCTTTTGTTATGATTGTATTATTTGTATATATTTGAAATCACTAGGTCAATCAGGTAAAATTGTCACTTCTAAATATTTGCAGTGACAGCAACATCTATAATATGCACTGCCTGGAAAAGTCTAATGTCATTTGAATTAATGGTACCTTCCTGCCTTGGTCTTGCAAGTTTGAAATTAGGAAATAATTCTGGATTGGGTATGGCAAGATTAGGATCTATTGTATCTGTATGTACTACTTTTGTTAGCTGCAGGATGTTGCAATGGTATTACTTGGAGATGTCCTAGGCTTGAAGTATGTATTATTTTGGTTTTATTCTTTCAGGAGTTTTCTCTGAATGTTTGTATATTCTTTTTGTTTTTCATGAGGTGGTGGATAAAGACTGATGTAATAGGTTGTTATTCTTTTTGATAAATCATGGATCCGTTATGGTACCTCCTGTGTCCAACCGCCCAATGAACTGATTATTCCTTGAATAAATCATGAAGGGTATAACAACCTGAAATTTACAGAGCACAAACAGATTGTGCCTGTTTCTCTTGTTACACTGATGATTTGGTTCACTTGTTTAGTAAAGCATGACCAATCTTCTATCTTCTGTTATACTGAGTGGAGAATGCTTCTCCTTTTTACTTTCTTTTAAAGTTTCCTTTAAGATGAGCATGCATAATTTCTATACCAATTGTCAATATCCTTATATACATCTTTTTGAAATTGTTGATGTGCATTTGACATATCTTTCTGGTGGTTGTCAGTGCAATTGCTTTTGGGGTTCTCAATTTCTTTGGTTCCATTTTCGGTGATCTTACTGAATCAATGATCAAGCGCGACGCAGGCGTCAAGGACTCCGGGTCCCTCATACCTGGACATGGTAATTATCTTTTGCTCATGGCTGTAAGCTGTGAGAAAACTTTGAATTTTTCTTTTGAAACTCTGATGATGGACAAATTTTCAGTTACATTGCTTTGAATAATTTCAATAACATTCTTTTGGGTGTTATTGCAACTAAAGTTGGGAAGCTGGTTTAGTGTCGTATTCAAATGCTGCATGCAACTGACTCAACTGTCCATTTATAGCATCATCATAATGCTTACTTAGAACTTGAATCGAGATTTTTTCCCCTTCACTTCATTATTATGTTTCCCTGCAACTTTCATTGTACTGTGATACGAGGATGTCATACTTCTAATCTTTTATTTGTACAACTTAGCCACCAATTTGTGGTAAATGCCATGATGCGGCACTAGGTTAGAATTAACTTATCCACCAATTTTTGGTAAATGCTTTAGAAATTTATTTTTTTGATAGGTAACATAAAATATTATTAATAAAAAAGCCAACCCGAGTACATTGGGGATGTACTAAGGGGGTACAAATCAGGAACCAAAATTACAACGATCAAGTAAAACAGGAAGAAAAACAAGAAGAATACATCCCTCAAAGCTTCTAGCATTCCTTTCATGCCAAATACAACATATCAAGCAATGAGGCACAAGTCTCCAAAAATCTATATTGCAATGTCGCCCAAACTTACCCTGCCAAGACTCAAACAACTTAATAACCTTATGAGGCATAACCCAGTGGATTCCAAACAAATAGAACACCAACGACCATAACTCACAAGCTATGGGGCAGTGAAGCAAAACATGATCCACAAACTTCCCACAACTCTTACACATATAACACCAATCAAGAACAAGTAAATGTTTTTTGCAAATGTTTTTTGTCGTTAAAATCTTACCTAAGAAAGCAAACCATGAAAAGAAAGCTACCCTTGGAGAAACCTTCGATTGCCATATCATTCTCCAAGGGAAGGATAAGAGAGTAGGAGGGTAGTAAAAAAATAGATTCCTCTAACCTCAAAACCTCTACTCCTTGTTGGCTTCCAACAAACCTTATCAGGACCAAATCCCCGCATAGTCGAAGAGTAGACCATATCCATAAACAGATCAAGAGATTCTTGTTTCCAATCTTACAGCGCAAGACGAAACTGAACATCCCAATGAATTGTCCCAGCAGACCAACACATAACCTCCGCCACTAAAGAGTCCTTTGTCCTACTGATACAATAAAGTTCCGAAAAAGCCTCTTGGAGGGTTCATTCCCCACACCACACATGCTTCCAAAACTTCACTCTAGTACCATCCCCCACATCATACAAAAGGAGTTTAGAAAAATTCAATCAGCCACTTCTAATGAATCTCCACAGGCTAACACCATAAGTACTTGTCACCTTTTTCATGCACCAACCTCCCCAAACATTCCCATATTTCGCCCCTATAACCCTCCTCTATAAAGCATCTGTCTACATGCCATACTTGCAAAACCATTTTCCTAACAAGGCAGAATTAAAGCTCCTTAACCATCTTATACCTAGCCCCCAACCTGCATAGGCTTACAAACCTTAGCCCATTTAACCAGGTGTAATTTAGATTCACCACTAATTCCACTCCAAAGAAAATCTCTTTGTAATTTCTCCATACGATTTGCCACCTTCCTAGGTATAGGCAGAAAGGAAAGAAAGTATGTAGGTAAAGAGGAAAGAGTTCCTTACACCAACCCCCCCCCCAAGATAAATACAGCCTCTTCCAACCTGTTAATCTCCGCTCCATCTTCTCTAAACCAAAAGGAAGGCCCAAATATTTCTAAGAAAGAGAAGATTGCCTACAACCCAACAGCCCCACCAGAACATCTAGATTGTGCACCTCACCAATAGGAACCAACTCAGATTTCCCCAAGTTAATACTTAAACCTGATACCTCCTCAAATCTAGCCAAAATCGACCTCAAACTAGCAATCTGAGTAGGGTCAGCATCACAAAAAATAAGAGTGTCATACGCAAATAAAAGATAAGACACCATCATTGATGTACCAGCCGTATTACCTACAAAGAAGCCCGAGAACTATCCAGCATTAGCAACAACATCCAACATACGACTCAATGCCTCCATAACAATATCAAAAACCAACGGAGAAAAGGGATCCCCTTATCGAATCCAACTAGAGCTTCCAAAGAAATTAGATGGGCTACCATTGAGCAAAATGAAAAATTTGACAGTTGAAATGCAACACTTTATCCATTTTCTCCATTTATCTGAAAACCCACAACGCTGAAGCATATACATTAAAAAATTTTAGCTCACATGATTATACGCCTTCTCCACATCCAACTTACACAACGCCCTTGGAATTCCTTTCCTCAACCTACTATCAATACATTCTGAAACAATTAAAACGGAGTCTAAGATTTGTCTACCTTTCACAAATGCATTCTGTGAATCTGAATAAGCCCATGTGCCACTCTTCGGAACCTATTAGCCAACACCTTAGAAATAATCTTGTAGATCCCGCCAACTAAGTTGACTGGCCAAAAATCCTTGACCTCCACAGCATCCACCTTTTTAGGAATAAGGGCATGAAAAGAAGCATTAAGACTTTTCTCAAACACAGTTTGAGTATGAAAGTTTTGAAACACTTCCATAATTTCTGTCTTCAAAACACTCCAGCAAGATTGGAAGAATGCCATGGAGAAACCATCTGGGCCAGGAGCCTTATCACCATTAAAATCATTAATCACCCCAAACACCTCTTCCTCATCAAAAGGCCTATCTAGCCAAAGGGAATCTTCCTCGAAGATACTAGGGAGTTCCACATCATCTAAGACAGGTCTATGAGCCACATTTTCAGAATAGAGTTGCCTATAAAAACGAGAATTAAACTGAGGCTAGATAAGGTTTCAGATTTAGGTCGTCTGATTTTACCTACTGGAAGCAGAGAAACACGATCAGGTTAATAGTATGAATCTCTTGCACTAGAAATTGTTTGCTTCCTTGCTTCCTATTATTTAGTAGTATGTCCCTTACAAATTGTAACGGAAATTTAGGAATAATTGATCTCTCTTGCAATCACCTTGTCATGTTTACTGTTTTCTTGGCATATTGATTTCACTACAACATCCTTCTCCGTTGAAAGATACTCTTCAGTTCTACTTATCAAAAAGAAGGATACTCTTCAGTTCTGTGACTAATTTTTTATACCATCTAGTGTGGTTTGGATTTGGACATTAGTTACATAGTTGGAGCTGCCTTAATGAAAAATAGGGATTTTGTTTTTGGGGGGTGGGGTGGGAAGTTGCCTTGAACTTGAGTGTGAAGTGAACACTGGTACTTAAAAACTTTCTTCCTTGTGTCCAGTAAAATTTAGAGCTTTAGAAAAGGTATTTTTCTGTGTATTATTATGTCTGAATTTTAGAATATATTTGACTGCATTTTGATTTGTTCATTGTTTGGGATGTTTTGTGCAGGTGGAATACTAGACAGAGTGGACAGTTACATATTCACTGGTGCGCTTGCATACTCATTTGTCAAAATATTTCTGCCACTTTATGGTGTATAATTCAAATTCTGATCGATGCCAAGTGAAACTAAGGAGAAATTTCTGCTGTCTCTTCTGGAGAGCTAGTACGGACATAAGCATTTACTCTAAATGTCAACAAACATGTATGGGATCAACTTATTAGAGATGAGGCTTGAGATTAGATTTGCAACTCCAGGTTTTCATAATCCTCACCGAATATAAGAGAGCCTACTTTATACACTTCTTTTCAATGAGGTCACTTCAGGCTAACCAGAGCCTGACTTTGGGTCAACACATACATTCTGATCTCTACATGAAGTCACTTTTGGCTGTGAATACACTAGTTTTCCTGGTAAGGCCAATGCCTGCTAGTGAATTTTGATTTATGGGATGCCTACTTTGTAATAAAAATTTATGGTTAAAGTGCAAAAGTTCATTTTTTTTTCTTTGTTAAAAATAGAACACCAAGTTCATCTGTTTTTGGGCATCCAGTATTGTTGGCCTTGCTGTAATTCCCTACATAGCCGGATAATAAAAATTTAGCAATTTGTTCTCTTTCCTAAAGTTTTATGTTAATGTGGTGTGAAATTTTTAATTATGCGTATTCATGGTAGAACTTAGGGGTTGTACGGATGAAAATGTGTAGCCTTAAACACAGGTGGAGTTGTTGGAGAATTGGAGACATTTATGACTAAGCAACTACATTTATTTTTGTCATTTAGAGTTTGGGCTACTATATTTGTCTGAAATAAACCTCATTGGATTCTTCCCAGTAATCTTCTAAGCTTTGTACGTATGCATATACAAGTCTATTGACTAGAGCTGTTTCATTCATATGATTAGAAGTTTACATTATTAGATTTGACTACTTTTGTTAGATGCATGTATCTGAATTTGCATATGACTAGTCTAATGTATGACCAGGCCCACAAAGCCTTGATTGAACTTAGAATTCTGCTTCGGGCCTACATCTACTGTAGTCATTTCAAGATCCCATTATGTTTGATCCGTTGACAGACCTGTATACTTCAAATTTTCAATAATGACCTTTAGACTAAACCCAACTTACTGATAAATTGCTTGGAGCTCGTGTAGCCCATGCAGGATTAATCATATTCTGGGCAAAGAATTCAACCTCATTTCTTGGTGCACTTTGGAGTGTACTACTAGGTGTAAATGTGTAATGATTAAACATGTTTGCAGTATTTAGCGTTTATCACCTGCAGTACTCACCATCCCAACAGATATTTCCCATGCTGGATTGCAACACCACAAGATAAATAGAAAAATAAACCAAAATGAACTTAATCGTGAATAGCTGCTTCAGCGGCTGCAATAGCTATAACAAAAATTGAAAAAATATTTCCTTTTAATTGGCAGGCTATCAAATAAATTCAGAAAATGTTACATAATTCTTATTAACTGCATTCAGTATAAGTTCAAGACATATAAGGGCTCTAACCATATTTGGACTTGTAATCAAGTCATAGATATCGATAGAAAATAAATAGGCACTCACAACAAGTATATGTTGGAGTATCATTGAACAACTCCTTAGCAATACCAAAACAAGGAAATATAAAAAATAAAATTTAATTAAATCAAGAATTTTCATATAAAGGTACACCAATCACACGGCACACTGCAACTGCCATGTGCCGTGAATGATGCATGCCTTTCCAAAGTCCAGTAGTCTAATTGAGAATGAGTTTTCAAAATCCATTTTTTATTTGGACCAAATATATTTCAACACGATCTTTTTATCCAATGGGATGAACTGGTATATTTTGTTGAAATGTTTGTTGGTAAAACCTTATGTGTTGAAGGAGCAGGCATGTATTTTCGTGAATCACGCAGCTATTTGAACACTATAGCATTATTGACAGCTCAAAAGAACAGTTCTCCGTGATTAGAGTTTTTTGTTCCATGATTCCAATTTTGGAGACGAAACTTAACTTGAAAGACTGTTTTTTTAACCCATGTTCTTAATTAATGCCATTTTTTTTTTTTATCCGAGATAGAAATTTGCTCTAACATAATTTAAGTGTATATATGTAGAACTTTTCTCTGAAAACTTGAACCCGGCTCTTCGCCCTCCCACCCCATAAGAACTTATCTTTGTGGAGTAATCATCACGTCACTTATATGACTACATTATATTGTCATAATTAGCTGGGTGATTAATCTAATGAGTTGGAATTATAAAACCATCATACTTTTATGCAAGTAGGTATATAAAATAATTTGACAACCTTATTGTATATTGTATTACTTAGCATTAACAACTTACAAATTATGTTCATTCAGTTTTATGATATACATGTCCCTCAAATCTGTACCACTAGAAGTGCGCCAGCATATATAGACAACACCTCAACAAAGTGCCCCGGCATGTAGTTGGCTTCTCAATTATTATGTTCTTTATTTATATTTATATTACTGGTTTATAAAGTCACAAAACATGACCAATATTTATAATAATAACCTTAATAACAACCTTACTTCTATCTTAATTATAAACTTTTTAATTTCAGAGGTTATGATAATGACTCTATGTTACACGACCATTTGGTCCACCCCCAAAGTTAAATAAAAATGAAACAAACAAACAAATTTCAAAGTGTGGAGAGAGAGGTCCCAACTCCCAACCCCTCTAGGCCTCTATATGCTTTTTAACTCACTTTTTTTTGTGTCTCCTTTTTTTCTTTCAGTCAAATTTTCCCATTTCCAATATTAATTCAATGTATCAATCATTCAATTGGCTTCACTAGTCCCGGACCCATAAAAATTATAAGTACTTAATTTTTTCCTTCCAAAGTGGTTTTGCTTCAAATATGTCAACCTTAATCCAGAGAAGCAAAGAAAGGTCCACTCGGGACAAGGGCTCTCAAACAAGCCACCAACGTCACTTTTAAAGTTTAGTTTTCATGGCTAAACGAATTAACATTGCTAGTCAACTTTTTATTTATGTTTTTGTTATTTGAGTGAACAATAATAAAAGACGAAAGTCAATCTCTTATCTTATAACCGAAAGAACTAAAATAATTGATGAAAAGCTGTCCCCAATTATTTCTCTAGGCAACAACCACTCAAGGACATCACTAAAAGTGGGAAGTTGCATAGCCTTTTCGATTTTCATTAGAGATTTTGATTCTTTAAACTTCTCTTCTTGGCCTTACATATGTGTCTACTTGCATCCAATAATGACATGGCAGCCCAACTGTGTACTTGTCTCTCCCTCCGATATTTTCGTAGGCATCAATTATCATTTCTTGTTATCTTCCTAGCTAGCTAATGACGTTTTTCCGCTTTTTGTTATTTATTTTTAGGAGATAACATTAATGTTTTCTTGTATAAGTTTCGGATATTTTATATTTGACCACTACAAAAAAAAATCTTTCGGCAGCCACTCCATGCAACTTAAGGATGTCCATACTCCATAGCATTGTTATGGAGTAAGTAAGAGCAGCATTTTTTTTTTTTTTTAGGTCAATGGCATAACTTACTTTTTATCATTAAGAGAACCGGTTTATACAGTATACTATTAAATTTCCATAAAAAAAAAAAAAAAAAAAAAAACCCACTTTTTTTAAGGGACTTAAATAAATTTTGGAAAAAAAAAATTATGCATTACATATTCATAATATTATGGATTCATTTATAAGGAAGGAAATTAACCTAAGCTAAATATTTGAAACAACAGTATAATAGACACAACTTTTTTCATAACAAATTTCATAATTTGTGAACTAGCTAGTTGACCATGAGTGGTGAACAAATTTAACATTTATTGACCCACCACTTTTTTTACATCACTCAAAATCAAATACTTTAACAATCATGAAATTTGTTGTAAAAAATTTATAGTAGTAACTATGGTTGTAAATGAGCTAAGTTTTGCAGGTAATGAATGTTCAAGTTTGGCTCGACAACGAGTGTAAAATTTTCAGACTTAACTTGAGCTTGTCAAAAAGCCAAAAAGTTTGAACTTGGCGTGATTCATTAGTCAAGCGAGCTCGAGCTCAATATCAAGCTCAAACTAGAGCTCAATATCAAGCTTTTAAGAGAATGAGATCCAACACAAGTACATTATTAAGCTCATATCAAACTTATTTGGTTTGGATAAGTAATCACAACTACCAATTACTTTAAAATCTTAGTAAGATATGATTTTAATTGTCAAGCCTATATCAAGCTTATTACCAAGCCCATTAAATAAGTGCAGGCTTAGCTTGTTTTTATATCGAGTCCTATTGTTCACGAGCCTATTCAAAAACCAAGCTTAAAACTATGGCTCAGACTTGGCTTGTTTATAAACAAACAAACATTAATGAACTTTTTATATACCGAAGCCCGAACTTTTTATAAATTGTCTAGTTTTTGTTAGGACATATGTGAATCATGTTAGGAACATATGTCAATGTAGAATTGACTAATCCTTTGACAAAATGTACTTTACTTGTAATTGAGTAGATCTAGGATATGTTTAATACTTCAGGGAACAAGGTTTCAAGTCCGAGTGTTAAAGCCATGCAAATCTGCCCAAGAATCAAGTGAAGAAGTGCTAGATTTTAAAACTCGACATATAGCATCTATCGAGGTTTAAAAGGCAGCTTTTACTCGATGCTCGACAGCTGCTTGATAGATACCCTATTTATCGAGATTTAAGAAAATCAGTTTTTCAGATCTGATTTCATTCCAATCCGTGTATACATGTTTAGGCTTTCTTTTCTTACAACCCTAAACATATATAAGGATTATTTTAAGGGCCATCACAATTGATGCAAGTAAGTGCAACTTGATGCAAAGGTTTTTCACAAGCATATTGTGACCGGAGACAATTTGCCCTAGTTCATTTTTCTTTTCAAGAAGTTGCTGCGTTTGTATGCCGTAGGGTTTTGTAACCAAAGAGTTTCGTGATCTTCATCATGTTGATGAACTGAAGAACTTTGCAGCCAACATCCTTCTTAAGTTAGGAGTTAGTCGCGTACTTGGATCTGTGCATCGATTGATTAGTCATGTACTGGGAGTCGTGCATTGAAAATGAGAGATTGTCACTACAGAACAAGTTCAATTGGGTATTGGGGTAAGCGTTCAACTATAGGTTGGTATAAGGTACTGGGATTCCTTTACTTATAACCGCTTGTTGTGATAATAGTGGATTCTCGGGAGTGGTGACCATAAAATCACCTGGTGGGGTTTTTGCTTTGGAGGTTTTCCCCATTCATAAACAAATTACCGTGTCAACTTTATTTTCCGCTGCATATTAATTTAGTTGGTGATTTGTTTGTGCTACCACGCATATTGCATGTTAATTGGATTAATTAATTAACTTGGCTAATTAATTGGTTAATTCATCACAAGGGGTCAATACATCTTGGCCTATCAAGTGGTATTAAGGCAAGCACACTCTGATTAGGTTTTAATCTTTGCAGTGTGATCCATTAACCCCTGTTTGTCATGGATAGAGGATAGTCTCTTATTATACATCATTTATTTGATGGCACTAACTATGCATACTGGAAAGTACGCATGAGAGCTTTCTTGCAGTCATTAAATGAGAAAGTGTGGCAAGCTGTAGAGATAGGCTGGACCAAGCCAAAGGAAGCACTGGCCGATTGGGATGAGGCTAATATCAAGGCAGCTAACTTCAACAGCAGGGCATTGAATGCCTTATTTAGTGCAGTCATGAATGAGGAGTTCAAGAAGATATCTTCCACTGAAACTACAAAGGAAGCATGGACTATCCTCCAGACAACCTATGAAGGAACCAAGACTGTCAAGGATTCAAAGTTTTAGAGGCTTACCACGAGCTTTGAAGAGATTAAGATGGAGGAGGATGAGTCATTTGATGAGTTCTATGCCAAGGTCAAGGACATAGTGAACTTAGCTTTTAATCTTGGGGAAACCATTCCCGAACCCAAGATTGTTAGAAAGGTGCTCAAATCTCTACCTGAGAGATTTCATGCCAAGATCATCGCAATTGAGGAATCAAAGGGTATTGACAAAATTCCTTTGACAGAGCTGGTTGGCAATCTGCAGACCTATGAGTTGGGTTTGACAAGGATTGAGAAATCTAATAAGGGTAAGAGCATGACATTGAAGGCTAAGAGCATGACATTGAAGGCTAAGAGCAGTGACACAGATGAGTCTTCAGACGATGAAGATTCTAAAATGAAATCCTACATTACCAGGCAGTTCAAAAAGTTTATGAAGAATGCCAATGCCAAAGGATTTGACAAAGACTGCAATTAGTCTAATTCGTCTCAGTTCAAGAACTAAGACAAAGGAAAGAAGGATGCTAGGGATGGCAGTTAGTACACTGTTCCCTCAGGACTAAAGTGTTTTGAGTGTCAAGGCTTCGGTCACATAAAATAAGAGTTCTCTACGTATCTCAAGACCATTAGGAAGAGCAAGGCACTTGCTGCTACTTTGAGCGACACCGAGCCTGAGGATGATTCTAATAATAAGGATGCTAAAATCCTAAATACCTTCACTGCCACTGTAAATCCTATTGAGGGGATTGTTGAAGATGTGGATGAAGAAGAGGACTTGGTGGAGTCTAAATTTGAGAAGATGGATGAACAAGATGACATAGCTTATGCAAAATTATACAAGGTCTCCAAAAAGCATGAGAAGTTGTATAGGTTGGCCACCAAGAAGCTCAGTGAAGTGGAGCTTGAACGAGAAGAAATCTCCACGAAGTTTGATGAAGCCAATCAGACCATTGGAGTACTAAGATTTGAGAATAATTTCTTGGTTGAGAAGACCAAGAAGCTTGAAGCGGAGCTGTTTCAAGTCAGAGCTTAGCTGGAGAGGACTTCAAGTGCAAAACTTGACAAGATGCTCAGCCTTAAAAAATCTGCTTCCAATTGAACCGGTTTAGGGTATGACTTCTCTTCTCCTAGTATTGTTTCTACTAGTACTACTGTGTTTGTTTCTCCTACTAATAATGTTGAATCTGAGAACAATGATGTCAAAACTGTTTTAACTAGTGAGAACATAGATAAGGGTAAATTTATCTTAGGAGCACTCCCTAAGCTTGATAAGAAAAAAAACTAAAAACCCTAGGGCTAAGAAAGGAAACACTCAAAAGCCTAAATAGAAGAAGCAACATCTTTGTCATCACTGTGAAGCGACTGAACATACTCAACCTAATTGCTATAAGTGGTTAGTCACTCAACAGAGCAATAGTATGATCTCATCAGGAAACTAGAATTAGTTTCCATCATCTTTTGCTCCTTTTGGAAATCTTCTTAAAGTCCTCATGTTCCTTTCGAACTTAAACGGTTTCAATTCTTCCCCCTCATCGCAAGATCAAGGGTTTGCCAAACAGAAAGGTTCTTCCAAGGCGTGGAATGAAAAAGGCTCTAAGTGATTTAGTCACTTTTTTCTCTCTCTCCCTTTTCTTGTTTTTGAGTTGCATTACTTGTGTGTTTTTGCCGTTTTATTTTAAGTCAATCTAGTTTTATGCTTAGCTTTGTTTAACATGTTTTTGTTTGTTTATTTTCAGTTTTGCTTTATTTTGTTTTTCATAAAAATAAAAATAAAAATTGAAAAATTAAAAAAATACAAAAACAATGTGTGTTTTGTGTACATTGGTACTAGTGTACCTTAGATGGCCATTGAAACAAAATTTTCTAAACTTTGTATCTTTTGTAGCTTAGATGAGCATCTCTATGCACAACTAAACAAGTGAGTTTTATGGCTCGTATTTGTGATGAGTAAGATTAAGTAATTTCTTGTACTTAACACTCATATCACTCTTTTTGATGAAAAGAACTAGAAAATCCTAAGAGAAAGGCATAAAAAACCATCTCATCATTGTTGTCCACCAATCATAAAATGACATTTGTATGCTTCGACATAGCAAAAATGCAATGTCAATTGCTTAACATCATTGGGTATTTATTTTCTCTCTCTTATATGCCCATGCATGGTTTGCTTAAAAGAAAAATATGCAAAGAAAAATAAAAGCAAAAAGAATCAAAATACTTTAAATATGATTGCAAGCGTGTCTTCTAGGAGATGTGGGAGTTATAGAATGTACCTCGAAGGTGATAGTACCCATTAATCAGTTATGATTGTGTGTGAGTTAAATTGTTTTTCTCATATCTTAAATCGTCATAATATGTGGACACTTATGCAATCTTGCGATGTTTTTCACATACAACACGCAATATTCTTTACTACTCTTGATACATGTGCCGGTACAATGTGATTTGGCCATCACAAGGAATATATGTGCTAATGTATGCTCACTAAACTGTCTTGACTTGTTTTTGAAATATAAAATTGGTTAGACTTGTATAGTGTGTATGTGTGTGCGTGTGTTTTGGATTTAATGTTTGACATTTTTCTTGATGAGAGATGTTTTTGAGAGCTTAAAATGATGTTTGGATCTTTGGTTGAATAGCATGCTTGATTGCATTCATATCTGTGTTTTTCTCTTCTTTGAAAAACTGTTTTTAAGCAATCCCGACGGCTTCTCGATACCTCTTGATTGCTAGGCTATCTGTCGAGCCTTTTGAGCTTCCTTTCTTGATAACTGTTATTGCAATTTCGTTCCATTGAGCTTTTTGAGAATTTGTCTCGACAGCTTCTCGATCCATTGAGGAAGTTTCTGTATGCTCGATAGCTTCTCGATCCATCAAAGTCACTTTGCTGTGGACACCTCTCGATAGCTCCTTTTGGAAAATTTTAATTCTCGACAGCTCTCGACACCTCTCGATCCATCGAGAATTGTGGATTTCTATATAAAGGGTCAGCGTGATTTTCTCTCATTTTTCTCCGATCTTTCTCGATATAAACTCACTTCTCTCTCACTCTCTTTCTCTCTCTCTCTCCCAAACACCTTAAACTTAACCTTTTCACATTCCTCACTTGATCTTCTTCCCAAATCAAGTTTTCTTCATCTAGTATGATCTTATTTCTCTCTTATATCATGCATTTCATTCATTTTGACCTAAGTTTTGGGTATTTGAAAAGTTTTTGGTGTTTTTCAAAATTGATGAGGTTTTTGCAAAATTTTTGGGTTGGGTTTTTGTTTAAATGATTTTAAATAATCATGCATTGCATCACATTTTCCTTTTAACAATATTTCATGCATTTTAGATGTGTACTTACTATGTTAAAATAATGTGTGCTGGTAGGATTGGATTGGGCTGAGCCCATGATGCTTTTACTTTAGCATTGTCACATGTTCATGCATTTTTCATGCATATGTACCATTTTGTTATCTTTTTGACATTGATCTATGTTGGTGCTTTTCTGTTTGTCTCTCTCTTTGTCTTCGGTTAGTTTGCTCTATGGCACCTAAGAGCAAGACTACTCCGTCCTGGAACGCTCTTCGTTCTAGGGCATCTTTCTTTAATTCTACCCCCTCCCATGTCAAGTTCCATGATGATAAAGCCCGTAAGGACTTTTCGGAGAACTTCTCACGACGCGGCATTCATTCGGAACGCCATGTCGTTCTATCGCACTTTTCCAATACTGACCTCCCCACTGTCATCTACAGTAGGGGTTGGGAGTCACTGTGTGGCATCCCAGTCACTTGTCCTTCCGTGATCATAAGGAGTTTTACTCCAACATGCACGAATTCGACTTTTCTGTACCTCATTTTGTCATTCGCGTTCAAGGTACACGCATTGTAGTCACTCCAAATCTTATATCCGAGGTGCTACGCATACCAGGGTAGAGTTTGCTGACTACCCCGGCTGTGAGCGTCTTAGGACTGTGTCCAAAGACGAACTCTCATCTCGCTTCTATGAGACACCTTCATCTTGGGGTGACCGTCAAAACACCCCTTGCTCGGGCTTTGCAAAAGGTCCGAGATTCCTTAACATGGTGATGACATTTGTTCTCCATCCCTTGTCTTACTATAACTCTATTACAGAGCCTCGTGCTTGATTTTTGTTATCCCTTATTGAGGGACTTACCATTGACTTTCCCTCTCACTTTATACTCTCCCTCATAGATGTATATAGAGATACAACGACCCGTGATAAGCTCATTTTCCCTTCGGCTATCATGCGGATTCTCTGCCATTTTTTAGTCTCCTATCCTAAGTCTACACACTTCTTTCCTATGTGTGCCATAGACGCAGCGACCATTCGGCTTCAACCGAAGCGGCCACACACCGAGACGGCGACTCTTCCGGCTTCTTCCGCTCCATCCACCTCTGCTTCTTCATCTGCGGGTGGAGTGACTCTTGAGGCCATCATGGCACAGCTTATGTGCATTGTTGCTTGCCTTGACACTCTCAGTGATGAGTTGTGTCAGGTGAACACCCGTGTTGGTCGTATCGCATGATGACAGGCTATCATGGGTGGTTTCATTGCTGCTTCTTCTCCATCTCCACCGGCTTCAGAGGATGAGAGTGATGATGGCTCCGATAGTGATGATGCTGATGAGGACGATGGTGCTAGCTCTTCCGGTGACGACAAGATGACTGCTTAAGTTACTTGCCCTTTGTCATTCGTCATAAAAAGGGGGAGTAGTTTTGGGTATGAGAGTAGTCATGTTGTTAGGGGGAGAGTTAGTATAGGAGATATATATTTTTGTTAAGGGAAGTGTTTATATTTTGAGGGATTTAGTGAGGTTATTGTGTATTTTCTTTTCTTTCTTTTACATTTACCTCATGTAAACCGGTCTTGTGACCATTTGACATACATTGTACTTATTTTTTGATATATATATATATATATATATATATATATATGTTGATGTATGTTTCTTCACCTATCTTTTCACGTGTTGTTTATTTTCTCTCTTTATGCACATGCTTCTTATTTATTGTATGCAATCTTTTATTTCTGTTTCACACTAAGATGCCATGATGAGTTTTGTTTAAAGTGTTTTAGAAATATAGGTTGTCAAAGTCTTTCTTGCCATGAAATCTCTTCTTGCAAAGTTTTTCAAGAGTTTGTGTTAGGATAGATTTTATTGTATTCAACAAGTGAGTATGAGTTGAGTGATTTATGACTTCTCTCATATGTTCATTTGTTTGTTGTGGTTTTGTCACAGATTGCCAAATGGAGAGATTGTTAGGACATATGTGAATCATGTTAGGAATATATGTCAATGTAGAATTGGCTAATCCTTTGACAAAATGCACTTTACTTGTAATTGGATAGATCTAGGATGTGTTTAATACTTTAAGGAACAAGATTTCAAGTCCAAGTGTTAAAGCCATGCAAATCTGTCCAAGAATCAAGTGAAGAAGTGTTGGATTTTAAATCTTGACAGCTAGCTCGACAGATAGCATCTATCGAGATTTAAAAGATAGCTTTTGCCCGATGCTCGACAACTGCTAGATAGATACCCTATCTATCTAAATTTAAGAAAATCAGTTTTTCAGATCTGATTTTACTCCAATCCGTGTATACATATTTAGACTTTCTTTTCTCACAACCCTAAACATATATAAGGATTATTTTAAGGGCCGTCACAGTGGATGCAAGTGAGTGCAACTTGATGCAAAGGTTTTTCACAAGCATATTGTGACTGGAGATTTGCCCTAGTTCATCTTTCTCTTCAAGAAGCTGCTGCGTTTGTACGCCATAAGATTTTGTAACCAAGGAGTTTCGTGATCTTCATCATGTTGATGAACTAAAGAACTTTGTAGCCAATATCCTTCTCAAGTTTGTGGTTAGTTACATACTTGGACCAGTGTATCAATTGGTTAGTCACGTACTGGGAGCTGTGCATTGAAAATGAGAGATTGTCACTACAGAACAAGTCCAATTGGGTATTGAGGTAAGGGTTCAACTGCAGGTTGGTATAAGATACTGAGATTCCTTTACTTGTAACTGCTTGTTGTGATAATAGTGGATTCTTGGGAATGGTGACCTTAAAATCACCCGATGAAGTTTTTGCCTTGGAGGTTTTCCCCATTCATAAACAAATCACCATGTCAACTTTATTTTCCACTGCATATTAACTTAGTTGGTGATTTGTTTATACTACCACGCATATTGCATGTTAATCGGATTAATTAATTAATGTGGCTAATTAATTAGTTAATTCATCACAAGGGGTCAATACATCTTGGCCTATCACATTTATAGCCCTATACGAAACAATATTGTATTTGGAAAGAAATAAAATTTTAACATATATAAAAAGAAAATAAAATGTAGAAGTGGACATTAGGAAACGACATGAGAAGTGAATGCTAGCTAGGTACATTGAACCTAATGAGATTAGAAAAGTCTAGGACCATATAATTTTTCACAATTTCTTGCCACAATTGTGATAAGGTAAAGTGTGATTGGTAAAGAAAAAATTATGAGTCTATATATAAATGATAGTTAATCCACTTACAATCTACCACCTCAGAGTTGTGGTAAAAAAAATAATAGAATAAGTTGTAGTCGGAGAACTACTCTATGAGATTTTCATATTATAAAAAAGATGGAGATGATTTAGCTAGATCTCGTGCATAGTGTATAAGAATTGCACGAGATGCAATACTCATAAATTGTCGTGATGCTGTCTGAATAGAGTGAAAATATAACTTTCTAACTTTTTACTTTCTTAATTTTTACCTTCTTTAATTGGATGGATAAGATGGAAGTTAAAAACAAATGACTTCTTATCTCAACCATACATAAGGTATTGTATTTCATGCCATGCCTAGCTAGGATAATATTGTACAAGATCTTGGCCTGGCCTGGAGATGATAAAGAAGAAAGGATAAAAAGAAAGTCGACTCTGGATTAGATTTGGAGGGTACTGAGCAGCCAACTCACCCATGCTGAGTCTTTCAGAGCCAAAAGGAGTCTCCACCTATTATGAGAGACAAAGAAAGAGTCGTGAGCATGAAGAGGGTGAGAGAGAGAGCGAGAGAGCGACCAATTGGGAGTGTTTGTGTAATGTTATTGGAGGACCTACCATAAGTGGCTTTTGACAATCATATGAGTGCTTACTTTTTTGGTATATATTTAGAAAAAAAAAAAAAAAAAAAAATATGTGGGACGCAAGGAATGCGTTGTTTCCAAGCTGACTACTAAATATCATAGAAAGAAAAAGATATAAAGAGAGAGAGAGAGAGAAATAAAACTTAAAAAATCATTTAAGGAAATTTAAAGAAAGAGATGGGGAGATATGGTGGGCAAGCATCTATAAAAGTTAAAGTTGTAAGGAGAGAAAGAGAGAGAAGTAAAAGATTGTCTGATGATAAAACCCTAAACTTTTCTTGCACACGCACACTCATGCATCTCATCCCCACACAATTTTCCACCTCACACACCAAACTTTTGGCTTTTCTTTTTATTACTTTCCTTTGCCCATTTGCCTTGGATGCTCACATGGTTTTTGGCTTTAGCCCACTCTGTTTTTCTTTCTTTTTTTTAATAATTTATAATAATATACATATTACACATATATTATTGTTGTTTTAACTATTTCTTATTTTGTAACCTATTTTATTTGTATCTTCTTGAAGAGTTAAGACAAAATGATGGCTCATTCCACGTGAATTGGGGCAACCCTTGTTCCCTATAACTTATTCATGGCTCAACTAGTTTAAGTAATAGGGTACAATGTAACCATGCATGGTTGCCAATTTGCGGTGCAAGTGTGTAAGAGAGAGAGAGAGAAAAAAAAAAGGGTCTTTGAAAAAACAAATGAAGATTCGAAATTCGAAATAAAAATTAAAGCACCTAATTAGAACGTTTTTGAGATGTTTTAGAAGGCATAAAAATAAATCTTTAGACTAATGATGAGAGATTACACATGAATAAGATTCGCTCTAGTGACGTATGTGGTTGTAGTTATTAGTGATGAAACACCTAAAAAAAAGAACTGTTGGAGATTCATGGTTATCAAAGAGAAAAAAGCTTCACTTTCATAAAATAGTAGTGGAAATAATGTTACTTTTGTAATCGACTACTGTTATATTGAATTTAATTACACAGGGTACTTTTGACTAATTAAGTTTCACTCTCATTTGAAGAAAGGAACTGAGTCCTGGGGTAACAAATTGGTTTTTTCTGTACATGCCATAATATTCTTTTACCAAACAATGGGGTCCCATTTGTTTTTATTTATGCTTTGTATAAACTCTAGAGATTAATTATTGATTATCAAAATAAACAATAAAAAAATAAATCTGTAGAGGATATCTAAGGTTGGGAAGCAATTGGATTTGGGGCTTTTAATGGACTGAAAGTGTCTGTTCAATTATTTATTTATTTATTTATTTGTGAGTTGTGACCCACCCAACATTTTTGAACTTTGAAGAGTTGTATGCAAAAGCTGACAAATGGCTTTAAGTCTTTAGCATATCTTTGTTCTTCATCATAATATAACTGAATCCCTCACTCCTAGGATGCTTCTGCATGACAAAAGTGCTTACCTCAATTCCTTAATGGAAAGTTTTTTTATCATTATACTTTCCAAGGAAGGTTGATTTTATGGAGAGCTTGAAAATAAATAAAAAAAGGTGTCACTTTTATGGGCTTCCATATCTACAAGATGCTTGGATGGTGCTCACTCCCTTACTTACAGAATCTGCTTTCAACTACTGAGGTGACTAAAGGCAACAATGGCAGGTCCATACTGGAGGGATTAAATTTGGTTTTGAGAGAATGAGAAAAGCAAAGTCACTTTTCCTTTAATTTGCTAATGATCTTTCACTTTCCTCTCCCAAATGGGCCACATTGAGTCCAAAAGACAAAAACTAAAAACCATATATATATATATTAATTGAGGACATTTTGATAATTTCATTGAGACCATCTCATGTTCCATTAATTGAGTCCCTAATCAGTACCCTTAGTATTAACTTGGATAAAGATGAAAAAGTATTGGTCAGTCTATCCTTCTGTTGATTTGATCCTAATGAAGTACCATAAGCTCATTGGAAAGCTACTCTGGCCAAACATATATGTGGGGATGCAACAAATTTGTGGAAGGCAATAGTTCCACATCTTCAATGTACTTGACACGTTCCTCAACTGAAAATGACTCTACGACATTACCTTTTAATTAAAGTCCATTTGTAGATAGAAAAATTCTCTTTGCTCCCTAGCCCATATTCCATGCGTCTTCAATAAAAGTTTCTAAAGCATTTCTAATAAAAATTTAACTCTAACTACATCAAAAGAGAAACAATGGCTTTGTTCCACTATTTGGCTTGCTCAAAATTGTGTGGATAATCTTACAGTTGAATAAGGTGGCATTTGATGTAACTTTCTCAACGTACTCAAAACTACTTTTGGGGTCTACCCATTGGTGAGAAAGACAACATTGGTTGAAGGTTTAACTAATATATACTAAAAGTTGGGAAAGTTGATGTTCACTTGAAAGTTTACTCTTTTTTCTTTTTTCTTTTTTTGGGTATGTAATATAAGGATACACAAATTAACGTGCCAAAAACATTGAAAGTTTATTCAAATAGTTCTAATTTTTTTTGCCGTCAAACTTTCAAGTTAATTTTACTATTTGGTTATAAAGATGTTTGGATTTTCTAGGAAGCTGTATTTGAAGGAGGTACAATAAATATCTATTTTTATCATTTCATAGAAATTTATGGATGCGTTGATTTTATTGGAAAATGTTAATTTTGTTCCCCCAAATGATTTTATTGCAGCAAGAGTTTCTCTTTCTATTCACTCTCAATTCAACAATCGAAAACATGGATATGGTTCAACTAATCCTTATATTCCAAACCTTCCAATAAAAAAATTAAAAAAACACATGCCACCTAAATATATATTCTTAGTACTTACATTATTCAACATTCCATTATCCATACGGCGCATTGAAAGAGAGTATGAGTGGTTCTCACTTCTCACTTCTCCCTTCATAACCAAGTAAACTTCATTCTCTTCTCAAAAAAAAAAAAAAGGTAAACTTCATTCGATAAGTCTTTAGGTACAGGTAACCCATTGCACCAAAATTTTGTAAGCAGTGAAGTGATACATGTAGATGTAGTGGATGTTTTTAACCTCTTCTATCATATGATTATATCCCAAAAGTGTAACTCTTTTACAAGAAGGAAGATAAACCCTATCAAATTTGGAAATTTTATTCAGACCAAACTGAAAAATGATATGACTAATCAAGATGGTGGGGTTACATGCTTCTCAATATAGGGTTCTGTTTGCTTTAGTTGATGCACAACATTGGTACCAAAACTGATATCATTGTTGGACAAATGAGAAAAGAAATTCAATAGCTTAGATAGCAAAGACTCCAAATTTCCTTTAGAACTTTCCCAAGTATAGACATTGGAATCTCCAAAAGTGAGGCCACAAGAAAAAAGAACCTTGTGATCGATCAGCATGGTCATTGAGCATATTAATACTATAAGAAAAATAACAAATGAACCCCACCAATATGGATTGAGTATGGTATAGTGTTTCATACAAGTAAAAAAAAAAAAAGTGACTCTAGTTGTCATGTAGAAGAAGAAGAGAAGAAAATCTAATGGTCAGATTCGCAATCTTTTGTTTGAAGCATGCGAAAGACTTATAACTTTAACTAAAAGATACAACATATCAAACTGAAATTAGACAAAGAACAAGTACATTCTGACAATATTTTGAGCCATGTATGAACTAAGCACAGGAATGAAATAGCCCATGACCACTCTCCCTTTCTATCCCTTCATTCCCAAACCGGTGTTCAATACAAAGACGTAGTTACCTAACCCGAGACAGGCTTTACATAAAACCAAATTTATTTCATTAACATACAACAATCGTTTTTATCCAAATTATAAAAATAAAAAAAAAAAAAAAAAAAAAAAAGGTTTTCTTGGGTCTATCCAAAAAAATAAAATTCTCTTGGGGAGTGAGCGCATGTCATGCCATTAAAAAATAAAATCAGTTCTAAACTCAAACTCAATCTCTTAATTCAAGGGGAAAAAAAAAACACTTATTGGATATTGTGTCAAGTGAAGATTTTTAAATTAGAAAAATTAATGCTTAACTTGTTGATAAAGATATTGTGTTAAAAAAATTGTAGATAATTCATAAAGAGAAGAGGAAAATTAAAATAAAAAAAAATTATATCAACAATTAAGTTTTTGTCTATCCAAAGAATTTATTAAACCGTAAAAGAAAATTTGATGAAAACAATTAAGCTTTTGTTTCTTTCTAAAAATTTACTATAATTTAGTGCAATTACTTGGCAGTTAAATAATGAAAAGTGCTATGTCCATAATATTTTCACAACACTTTTACAACAAATCATAAGTGGTAGATTGTTACTTGTGGGCAAAAAATTAATTTCATTGGTGCATTCAAATTAAAACTAGTAACAACTTATCACCTAAAATTTGTTGTAAAAAATGTTGTGGACGTAGCAATTCTCTTAATAAAAAATATATCCACTTGACGCAACATTGGCTTCTAAACTCAACTTTTATTATATAGTACATATAATAGGATATGTAATAGATGCCCATATTGTTGCCTTCACTACTAGTTATTGACCAATATGAGGCACCGTAATATCAATAAAGTATATGCAATTCTGTAGCTCAAGAAATTCAATACCTCAACACATGTCAAAGAATTATGTCCCAAGAAGAGGGCCATTGCCCAAACTCTTCAACTCCTTCCACTCCACCTAAAGGGCTAACTCAACCTCAAATACTTTGAACCCCGTTGTAGATACCTCATTTTGTACCTCTTACGACTCGAGCCCCTGTTCCCTAATGACAATATCACTCGGAGGCCTAAGGTTGATTTAAGGTCCAATCTTGTGAATCTTTAGCTTGAATGATGTTTTGGTGAAGAAAAACTTGCAGGAAAACCCTAAGTATGAGCACGCATGTTTGATTCATGCACATGCATACCCAGTGTATGCGTATGCATGTAGGGTTTCAAATTTCTGTAAGAAAAGTTTTTTGGACGTAAAATTGTGTAAAGTGAATCAATCCCACATTGCTCGGGAGCCGCCTTACACCCCTCTATAATCACTATAAAAGGCCCCAAAGGCTCTTTTACCAAAACAAGCCGAATTCACTTGAAAATAGTGAATCAAAGAGGGAGTTTTTATTCTAAAAACATTCTCAAGTTAAAGTTTTTCTTGGTTGGGACCTAATTGGTCTTGACCTTCGAGTATTGAGTTTACTAACCTTCTGGGTTTGTCTTAATTAGATTGACTGAGGAGAATGGTCAAATTAAAAGCTTAAAGGAGTTCTAGTATTTGAGGTAAAGGTCTAACATTACCTCTTTCATTCTTGTTTGATTTGTTTGTCTTCTTTGTGTTTTACTACTTTAATATATATGTTGTTAGTTTAGGTTTATAGTTTTCATATTAGAAGCATGTTAGGTCATATTTAAATTGCTGTTTTGATTGAAGCTTCTGAGTCTGAGTTTTTGGGCATGTATGCATGCACATTCTTCATGCATGCATACATGTACTCATAACATGCATACACATACTCATGGTGCGCGCACATATACCCCGTGTATGCGCATGCATGTTCATGTCTAGAAACCTAGATTTAGGGTTCTTCCTATTTTCTTGATTTTATTCAGCATTTATCACGTGTTTAGGTTTTGTTTAGTCTAGTTCTTGCACGTCTAGGTCTTAGGTCAGTGAGATAACATATTTTATTTGCTTTAATTGTTAGATGAATGATTAGGGTTTATGTGCTTTGAAGAACAACATGAACATGTATTGATAAATAAGTGTTGTGATTCAGTAAGGTAAATGTGGTAAGTCATGCATAAGCCATATTAACATGCTTTTGGTTGTTTAAAATATAAGTTGAGTGATGAACATGAAGAATATGTTAGATGAATGCCATGATGCTTTGATGATTGAATGTGCATGTGATGATTCTTGATGCTACTATATGTATTGCTTGTTGCCTTGGATATAAAGCATGAATTTTTAGATGAATGTTAGGATATCTCATGTTTGGATGTGGGACAATATGCCATGATGTGTGCTAGATGTATGTTAGAGTGTGTGTGTGAGTATAAAATGAACACGTTAGAGGACTCTTTGATGGGATTAGAATTTGGAACACGATAAGTGGAGGACGACCTATGATTCAGGTGAGGTTGGGTGCTTAACACCTTCCAATCATCATACCTAAACTCCAAACACATGCTTTATTAAAGACCAATCCTTCCACAAGAACGCTATATATATGGTTCTTAGACTTAATCCAGGCGACGACTCCATTTATACCCTCTGCTCAGTCCACTCTAGGCTGAGGCATACTTCTCATGAGGAAACCACTCGGTTCACTGGTGCTTGCACCCACATTCATGGTCTATGTTGATCTTACTTTATTGCTTTGTTTTGAGTGAGTAAAAAATCCAAAAACTCATAAAAAGTATAAAATCTCAAAATGTTTGATCGCTTGTGTTATGTCATATCACATGTTGAGTTTGGCCCAGTACCATCGTACTAATGGCATAGTACATTTATGAGCTTATCTTGTTATGTATGCACATTTTAAGTGTGAGCAATATCTAAAAATCTATGTTTGATTGTTGTAAATAGATCTTCAAGCTTGTCATGAATGTCTAGCCAATAGTCTTGATAGATCTTGATACATGCGTAGACTTGTTCCTATATATCTCCTCACATTTATTTTTATGTCAAAAAGCTCTTCAAATGTCAATCTCTAAAAAGAGAAAGAGCTGAAAAAGCCTTGCTTCGAAAACTAGTTTAACTAGGAAAAGGTGGAGCAAAAATGTATTCAAATTGTATGATGCCCAAGCCAAAGGCTTATTCCTCAAAGAAATATAAAAAACTTCATGGCGTTGCTCAAAAATTGAGTTGTATTGATAAAAAAGTATGAAAAATGGAAGCCAAATGAAAAGCTTTCTGTTAGGGGGACCACAATTTGACTCCCTACAATCATTCTAAAAAAAGACCCACATGGTGTGATGTTGAAGCCCATAAAAGATTTAAGTGTGTCTTCCTCATTACCAATTGGTTTTAAGGAGGAATGGCACAGCTCACGGTCCGACACTTTCAATCAATGTAAACACTTTGGTGAGGGGTCATATATGTTTTCTACTAGTGAGATAGGTCACTTGACTTCGTGCTATTTGTATGACTTGATTAAATTGATCCGTGAAGCTTCATACTAGATTATGGACTAGTTCATACTTGATTCCCACAAACAACACACAAGTATAATGTTCTATGAATGCCTATTTCATTTGTGTGATTGTATGTGTTCAAATGTGATTTGTGTATGCTCAATTGCTTGATGATTAAACCCAAAAATATTTTTGAGTGTTTCATGTGTTTCTGGAAGTGATTTTTGTCACTTTGGTCCTTAAAGTTTTTCTCAAAAATGTCAAATTTTTAGTGTTGAAAAACTTTGTTTTTGGCCTTTTCGCGACAACTTTCGCGAGTGGCCTCTAGTTGCGAAATTCTTAAGAAATTTCAATTTCTTAAAAATTTCAGGCTAAGAGTTTCACGAGTCCCTCGCGAGTTCTTCGCGACTCAAACTTGACCTATGAAAATTTGCCCTATGCATCTACACATTTCACAAGTAGGCTCACGACTGTCTCGCGAGTCACTGACTCACGAAATGCAGAAAAATACAGTTTTTAAAGGGCTCAAAATGTCAATATTCAAAATCCTTGTCTTTTTGCACTTTGCGACTCCCACACTAAAAAACTCACAGTTTTCTTCAAAACTCAACCAAACTTCATTGGATTTCATCTCTAAGACTTCACTAAGGTAATTCCTAACCTTTTTCATCTTTCAAATCCTTGATTTTGTCTTTGATTTCATAAAACCTAGGGTTGGGGTTATTTTTGTGTTGGGTTGGGAAAACTTAATTCTTGCAAAATTTTCAAATTTTGTTGATTGGGCTTAGTCCCATTTTGTTTCTTGTTGATTGTGTCGGCCCCTTGTGGCATTTTAACATCTATTTAGGCAAGTTTTTCACATGTTCATGCATTGTTCATCATATGTGTATAGTGTGTGCATTCTAGGTGTTTGATAAAATGCCTCTATGGTATTTTTTTCATCCATTTGGACTCCGATGAGTACCAATTTTTTGGTTTTACCATATTTATTCATGTTTAACATGTTTTGATCATTGGTTGTGTGTTTTACACACTTTTCCCTATGAGTGCTTGTTTATGCATTGATCATGCATTGCATATGCACACTTGATGCACACACCCTATCACTTGACATGTTTTGCATACATTCATGCTAGTTAAGTCCTTTTAGACCTTTTTAGCACATATAACATGTTCATGTGCCTTTGTTATGATCGTTTGATCTTATTTTAGGGCATTTTCTTCTATTTTTGCTTGTTTTTGGACTAACTTGTATCTAATCAAGTTTGTTACCATGTTTGTGTGTGGTTTGTGTGTTTGCTTATTTTTGTAGATGTCTCCTCGCTAGAAAACTACTACCAAGAAACCTCTTAAGCGTCAAAGATTTGAAGAGGATCGCTTCCGAAATAGAGATGCATTTGAGGCATTCTCGGAATACTACAAGGATGCTGTCATAATTGTGGAGAGAGAGGTGGAGCTTCCATTTCTTGAGAGCACTTTCATCCTCGATGTGTTTAGAGATCACGCATGGGCTCCACTCCTCACAGGCTCAGTGGATGTGCACCATGTTTTGGTTAGGGAGTTCTTTTTAAATGCGGTTGTGGAAGGAGTTCATGTAAATTGTTAGATGAGAGGGAAGGAGTTCACAATTTCTTCCATGTCGATTTAGAACTTCCTTCAAATCAGGCCGGTGATCCCAGAGTCTTCTCTTCCATATAATAAGAGGAAATCGCTAGTGGTATCAGTGATAACACCAGTTCTTGGGGGAGAACGATTGAAGAAGTGCTTGCTCACCACCAACTTTTCTCTTGAAATGAGAACACTGGCGTACACCATGATTATCAACCTCTTTCCAGTGAGGAATCTGACGAACCTCTCCCATCCTTGAGCTCTGTTCCTTCATGACTTGTCCAAGAAGATGGACTTTGACATCTGTGCTCACATCTACTATTTACTTGAGAAATGTGTCAGCAAGAGGACGTTCCAAATGACTCTAACTTTCCCGGGATTGATCATGTCCATCATGCAACACGAGAGGGTCCGTGAAAGCTCAATTAGTGTGAAAACACTAATGCTTGTTTAGACCCCAAATTTTAAATTACGGCTAAATTGCTTTTACTATAACTTATCAAAGTGCAGAACAAGAGTAAATAAAATGCAATAAACCGGTAACACTACTCTAAGCTATAAACAAACAACAATGAGCAATAAACATAAAGCTTAAAGAGTAGGGAAGAGAGATGCAAATACTAGATAACACCAAAACGTGTTATCGAAGAGGAAATCGTAGTACTTGACAAAAAACCTCTCTGCGGCCCTTCAAGTCGAAATCGATCCACTAGTGAATAAATTGGAGTACACAAATATCAAAAAGACCCTCCAAGCTTAATCTACCCCATGTACTTGAGCCCTCCAAGTTCCTGCTACCAACGGACTTTTCGGAGTCTTGTCTTCACTAGCTTTCTGGATCCCACAATTCCGCACGATTGCATTCGCCACTCAAAATCTTCTTCCAATGCTTCCCAAAGGCACCAAAACTTCTCTCAACACTCAGAATGGGTGAGGTAAGTGCTGGGCTAAGAATCTCTCAAGAATGTGTAAATGGAGAGGTGGGAGTAGATGGAAACTTTAGAGAAATGATGTAGAGAATTGTGGGTAAAACCAATCTCTAACTCTCAAGTGTTTGGCTAGGGTTTCCCTCTCAAAAGTTTCTTCAGAAAATACTCCTTTTTTTTCTTACATTTTGTGGGTAATGAGGGTTTATATAGTGTTGGTAAAGAATGGGAAAAGTCACACTCCAAAAAGCAACAGGCAGTGGATTTTGCGGGTCACTTGTGACTTAGCCTGAGTCGCGAGTCACTCGCGAGATCCAGCTTGTCAAAGACTCTTCAAATTCCAGCATGTGCTTCTTACGTGACTTGTTTTGTGGGTCATCAGTCGTGAGTCCAATCGTGAAAACCACTTCTTCACAGATTCTCACCAAACTCTCACACACAACCTTTACATTAAATTCCACAAAAATTCAGGGAAATGATTGAACAGAATTACAATTAGATTTGACACGGAATAAAAGCCAACATAAACATAGTTGTAAATGACAACTTTACAATCTCCCCCTTTGGCTATTCCGTGACGAAACCCCTAAACAGACTCTAGACTTAAAACGTGAGCTTGGAAACAGAGGCAAAACTCACTCACACCTAAATCTAAAATCTGTGAAGCACTTGAACCATATACACCTGTATCCTAAAACACTTGCACATAACAAATAACTTCATTAAGCACGAGACAAGTAGAATACAAGGCATGTATAAAGAACAAGTAAAAAGAAATCAAGATAAATATAAGATATGAAAGTGTATAACATAACTTGATCAAACAGGAACAGTCACTAAGAAATGACCACAGTGAATATTTATCAAGTAAATGATCATCCGAACACGCAAGCAATTAAGAGTAGTGCAAAAATTAATTGCATGTCCAACAAGCACATGATGCATTAAAGAAACTAAGGCAAAAAGCAATAAATAACTAAAAGCATCAAGAAATGACTATAAAAACCAGGGTACACATAGTACTAAAGAAAAAACTAAGTTTTAAACTAAAGTATTGAAAGCTTTAAAATAAAGCACTGTAAATAAGTATAAAGCAACTAAATAAAACTATAAGAACAGTAAACATAGTCTCAAAATTATGCTCCTCCTCAAGCTGTACTCCCCCTCACTAACTACTCCCCATTTTTTACCAAAATGGCTAAAGGTGCTAGTCCATGCTCGCCAAGTCTCTAATCTGAGTGGAGAGCGCAATATTTTTCTCTTGAAGATACATCATCTATGTGGTGGTATATGCATGATGTTCATCCAATGACCTTTGCATAGCTTCCTGTGATCGCTGGAATGATTGAATCTATCAAGAAGCAAGTCAACATGATTGAGAGCATGAGGAGGTGCATGAGGCTGAATAGGTGAGGCTTCCATGTCTTCAGGATCGAGGGTGAAGTTGTCAATATCTTCATCGGTATTGCCACCCTTAGAAGCAGTGTCCTCACCTTCTACTCTCTCTTCCTCTTCTCCAGGAACAGGGAAATGAGCTTTGCTCCTTGTCACTGTCTGAGCAAAAATCTGATCTTTCCTTTTCAACATTGGCAAGCCGTGGGCAAACTGAACCCTCTCATGACGCATGATGGACATGATCAATCCCAAGAAAGGTAGAGTCATCTGGGATGTCCTCTTGCTTACACACTTCGTAAGCAAACGGTAGATGTGAGAACAAATTTCTATGTCCTTCTTTAGGTACAAGTCATGAAGGAATAGAGCTCGAGGATGGGAGAGGTTTGTCAAATTCTTCACTGGGAAGAGGTTGAACATCATGATGTATGCCAGTGTTCTCATTTCAGGAGAGAAACTGGTGGTGAGCAAGCACTTCTTGTACCGATCTCCCCCAAGAACTTGTGTTATTGCTGATATGATTGGCGATGTCCTTTTATCATATAGGAGAGAAGATTTTGGAATCACTGGCCTGATCTAAAGGAAGTTCTAAATAGACAAAGCTGACATTGTGAACTCCTTCCCTTTCACCCAACAGTTTAAGCGATCTCCCTTAACAACCGCATTCGAGAAGAACCCTCGAACCAAAACATAGTGCACATCCACTGAGCCTGTGAGGAGTGGAGCCCATGTGCGATCTTTGAACACATCGGGGATGCAAGTATTCTCAAGAGATGGAAGGTCCACCTCTTTCTCCACAATAATGATTGCATCCTTGTAAAATAACGAGAATGCCTCAAATGCATCTCTATTTCGAAACCGATCTTCTTCAAATCTTTGATGCTTAAGAGGTTTCTTGGCAATGGTTTTCTTGCGAGGAGACATCTACAAAAATGAGCAACCACACAAACCATACACAAACATGCTAACAAACTTGATTAGGTACAAGTTAGTCCAAAAACAAGAACAAAAGAGCATAACAAAGACACAAGAACATGTTATATGTGCTAAAAGGTCTAAAAAGACTTAACTAGCATGAATGAATGCAAAACATGTCAAGTGATAGAGTGTGTGCATCAAGGGTGCATCAAGTGTGCATGTGAGATGCATGATCAATGCATGAGCAAGCACTCATGGGGCAAAGAGTGTAAAACACATAACCAATGATCAAAACATGATAAACATGAATAATTATGGTAATCTGCAAAAATTGGTACTCATTGGAGTCCAAAGAGTGCAAAAAATACCATAGAGGTATTTTGTCAAACACCTAGAGTGCACACACTACACATGTATGATGAACAATGCATGAACATGTGAGAAACTTGCCTTAATACATGTTAAAATGCCACAAGGGGCCAACACAATCATCAACAAACACAATGGGACTAAGCTCAATCAACAAAATTGAAAAAATTCGCAAAAAATGAAGTTTTCCCATCCCAAAACACGAAATAAACCCAACCCAAGGTTTTATGAAATCAAAGACAAAATCAATGGATTTGAAAGCTGAAAAAGGTTAGAAATTACCTTAATGAAGTCTTAGAGAAGAAATCCAATGAAGATTTGTTGAGTTCTGAAGGAACATGTGTGTTTTTGTGTGTGGGAGTTGTGGAGTGCAAAAAGACACTACATTTGAAAACTGAAATTTCAAGCCCTTTAGAAACTGTCTCTTTCTGCATTTCGCGAGTTAGTGACTCGCAAGCCAGTCGCAAGCGTACTCGCGAAAAATGCAGATGCACAGGGCAGATTTTTGTGGGTTGACTTTGATTTGCGAGGGACTCGCGAAACTCTCTGCCTGAAATTTTTAAGAAATTGAAATTTCTTAAGAATTTCGCGACTGGGGGCCATTCGTGAAAGCACTCACGAAAAGGCCAAAAATTGAGTTTTTCAACACTAAAAAAGTTTACATTTTAAGAAAAACTTTAAATAATCAAAGTGACAAAAATCACTTCCAGAAACACATGAAACACTCAAAAATCTTTTTAGGTTTGATCATCAAGCAATTGAGCATACACAAATCACATTTGAACACGTACAATCACACAAATGAAATAGGCATTCATTGAACATTAGACTTGTGTGTTGTGTGTGTGAATCAAGTATGAACTAGTCCATAGTCTAGTATGAAGCTTCAATGATCAATTCAATTAAGTCATACACGAATAGCACGAAGTCAAGTGACCTATCTCACTAGTAGAAATGAACATATATGACCACTCACCAAAGTGTTTACATTGATTGAAAGCTTTTCATTTGGCTTCAATTTTTCATACTTTTTGATCAATACAACTCAATTTTTGAGCAACGATGTCAAGAAATTTTTTGATATTTCTTTGAAGAATAAGCCTTTGGCTTTGGTATCATACATTTTGCTCCACCTTTTCCTAGTCAAACTAGTTTTCGAAGCAAGGTTTTTTCAGCTCTTTCTCCTTTTAGAGATTGACGTTTGAAGAGTTTTTTGACATAAAAAATAAATGTGAGGAGATATATAGGATCAAGTCTATGTATCAAGATCAAACAAGACTATTGCCTAAACATTTATGACAAGCTTGAAGATCTATTTATAACAGTCAAGCATAAATTTCTAGATTTCGCTCACACTTAAAAATGTGTATACATAACAAGCTAAGTTTGTAAATGCACTACGCCATTAGTACGGAGGTACTAGGCCAAACTCAAAATGTGATATGACACAACACAAGTGATCAAAATTTTTGAGATTTTATACTTCTTATGATTTTTTGGATTTTTTACTCACTCAAAACAAAGAAATAAAGTAAGATCAACAAAACAAAGCAAACAAAGCAAAGACCAATAAAAGAAACATGCTAGGAAGGAAGCATTGAAGTAAGAAGAATACATATGACATGAAACTATGACCCTAATACATTGGAAGTATTAATGCATGGACATAGTGAATAATCATGCATGAGTACCCTTCTTCACCCACACCGCATAGGTGCTTTGGGTGAGGTCTTTAGAAGGAGGGGTACGAGCAACATAACTCTCAAACCTCGGGGTGAAGCTAGCTAGGCAAGATGAAATGTTCTTAAACATTTCCATGAAATCTCCAATGAGTTGACCATCATTTTCTCCCTTAGCTTGCTTTCCTCTTGGCATTCTTCTTGTATTTCCTTGATCATGCAAAGAATTAGCCCTCTTGAGAGCATGAAGCTTGAAGCAATTTGGTCTTGTGTGCCCTCAAATGCCACAATGATGACAAAAATGCTTCACTTGAGGTCCTCTTTGATTCTTAGGCAATGACTTCCCTTTTGCCTTTGGTTTTGGTCCAATGTCCTTCTTGTCAATGGTAGGGATCTCAATCTTGGACTTTTTTACATTCTTCGCCAAAACAAACTTCATCTCCCTTTTTGGTTCGCCACTCAAACTTCCTTCACCGATGTAGCTCAATTCGGTTTTGTCCGTGGAAGGCTTTTGAGATGAAAGCACACTATCAAGTTTCTTGGTTGTGATGCGTTCCACTTTGACCTTGGCTTGAATCACTTCAAGTTCGAGAAACTTGATCTTAGAGTAGGCATTCAACAACTCTTCTTTCAACTCTTCAACTACACACTTGGCATCTTTAAGTTGTGCAAGAGTGGATTTGTGTTCTTCTTTAATCTTCTTCATCTTCTTGACTGCACTCTTAGCAACTTTAGCACATTTGCCACAATATTCAAGCAATGCATCGTACACTTCTTGAAGATTCTTATCACCTTCATTGAAGTACACATCTTCATCATCCAAAACTTCAACTTCTTCACCTTCGGAGTGAACACCAAGTTCTTCAACCAAATCACTCAATTCATCTTTGGAATCAATCGAGGTAATTGCCATAAATGCTAAATAATTACCATCACCATCACATTCTCCTTCCGAATTGGAATTTGAGCTCTCTGAGTCACTAAAGGTAGTTGTTAGCACTTTACCCTTTCCTCTCAAATAATTTGGACACTTTTTCTTCAAATGCCCATGACCATTGCATTCATAGCACACAACCCCTTGGGATGATGATGAGTCTTGCATCTTTCTTCTTGAAGTCTCTTTTGTCATTCTTGGAGGATGAGAATTTTCCTTTGCCAAACGACTTCCCATTGTTCTTCATCTTTATAAACTTTTGGAAGTTATTTGCAAGATATGCCACCTCCTTTTCAACATCATACTCATCTGAGGAATCACCGGTTCTATCATTTATGGTTTTAAGAGCAAGTGATTTACTAGAATTGTGAGAGGGCAATCCGAGCTCATAAGTTTGAAGAGAGCCAACAAGCTCTTGGATCTTGATCTCATCCAAATCTTTGCTCTCCTCAATGGAGGTGACTTTAGCTTGGAAGATTTCGGGTAAGGATCCCAAGACTTTCCTTACAACTTTGGCATCTTCAATTTTCTCTTGAAAATTGAGCTTGGCAATAACAATCTCATTGAGTCTCCCATAAAATGAGTCAAACGACTCATCTTCACTTCCACAAATTGAGTAGTGAGCATTTGTAATTTGGTGTCCTTGACCTCCTTAGTTCCCTCATAGGTGGTCTCGAGGATGGTCCATGCCTCTTTGGCAGTCTTCACAAGAGAGATCTTGTGAAATTCGTCAGTAGAAACACCACAAAAAATAGCATTAATAGCTTTGCTATTGGCATTTGCCAAAGCAAGTGCAGCCTTATCCCACTCGACCTTGGGTGTCATTGGTTTCACCCAAACATTCTCAATAGAATCTCAAACGGTCTCATCAATAGCACATAGAAAAGCATGCATACATACTTTCCAATATGCATAGTTACTCCCATCAAGGAAAGGAGGTGCGTTGAGGGATTGAGATCTATCCATCTCAACTGGGGTCTAGGATCACACAAGGATAATGAAATCCAAAAAGTGTACCCGCTCTGATACCAATTGAAAACTCAATTAGTATGAAAGCACTAACGCTTGTTTGGACCCTTAATTTTAAATTACGGCTAAATTGCTTTTACTCTAACTTATCAAAGTACAAAACAAGAGTAAATGAAGCGCAATAAATCGGTAACACTACTCTAAGCCCTAAGCAAACCATAATGAGCAATAAACATAAAGCTTAAAGAGTAGGGAAGAGAGATGCAAACACAAGATAACATCGAGACATGTTATCGAAGAGGAAATCGAAGTCTCTGGTGAAAAACCTCTCTACGACCCTCTAAGTCGAAATCAATCCACTAGTGAATAAGTTGGAGTACACGAATATCAAAAAGACCCTCCAAGCCTAATCTACCCAATGTACTTGAGCCCTCCAAACTCTTGCTACCAACAGACTTCTCGGAGTCTTGTCTTCACTAGCTTTCCGGATCCTTCAAAATTCTGTTCGATTGCGTCCGCCACTCAATGGCTTCTTTCAATACTTCCCAAAGGCACCAAAACTTCTCTCAACACTTAGAATGGGTGAGGTAAGTGTTTGGGGTAAGAACCTTTCAAGGATGTGTAAATGGAGAGGGGGTAGTAGGTAGAAACTTTAGAGAAATGATGTAGAGAATTATGGGTAAAAACAATCTTTAACCCTCAAATGTTTGGCTAGGGTTTCTCTCTCAAAAGTTTCTTCAGAAAATACTCCTTTTTTTCTTACATTTTGTGGGTAATGAGAGTTTATATAGTGTTGGTAAAGAATGGGAAAAGTCACACTCCAAAAAGCAACAGGCAGTGGGTTTTGTGGGTCACTCGCGACTTGGCCTGAGTCACGAGTCACTCGCGAGATCCAGCCTGTCAAAGACTCTTCAAATTTCAGCATGTGCTTCTCACGTGGCTTGTTTTGTAGGTCATCAGTTGCGAGTCCAGTCGCAAAAACTAATTCTTCACAGATTCTTTACCAAACTCTCACACACAACCCTTAAATTAAATCTCACAAAAATACAGGGAAATGATTGAACAAAATTACAATCAAATTTGACATGGAGTAAAAGCCAACATAAACATAGTTGTAAATCACAATTTTATAGTTCTGATTCCCCCCAATTTGCTAGTGATGAAGAGGGAAGACCAGATCTCTGCTCAAACAATGACGAGGAGCAAATCTCATCTCTGTGGTCTTGGAGAAGAAGAAGAGAGAGCAGAAGGCAAGGACACTGCTCCTGAGGGTGGTAACACTGATGGAGATATTGACTTCACCCTTGATCCTGAAGACATGGAAGCCTTACCCTCTCAACCTCAGCAACAGCCACAGGCTCAGCCTCAGAGACAGCCACATGCACCTCCTCATGCTCCCGATCGCATCGACATGCTTCTTGACAGATTCGACTATTTCTAGCGTTCACAGGATGCTATGCAGCAGACGTTGGATGATCATTGTGCATACACCACCACACAGATGACGTATCTTCAAGAGCAAATCACTACTCTCTCCACATAGATTGGAGACTTTGTAAGCGATGACTAGCACCTTTGGCCATTCCGATCAAAAAGGGGGAGTAGTAGTCAGTTGAGGGGGAGTACAGCTTGAGGGGGAGCAGAATTTTGAGACTATTTTACTGCTTTTATAGTTTATTTAGTTGTTTTATTTTCATTTACAGTGCTTTTCTTTAAAGTTTGCAGTACTTTAGTTTAAAACTTAGTTTACTTTAGTACTATGTGTACCTTGGTTTTTTTTTTAGCCGTTTCATGATGCGTTAAGTTATCTATTGCTTCTTGCCTTAGTTTCTTTAATGCATCATGTGCTTGTTGGACATGCAATTGATTTTTGCACTGCTCTTAATTGCTTGCGTGTTTGGATGATCATTTACTTGTTAAATGTTCATTGTGGTCATTTCTTAATGATTGTTCATGCTTGATCAAGTTATGCTATATGTTCTTATATCTTCTGTTTATCTTGATCGCATTTTATTTGCTCTTTATACATGCCTTGTATTCTACTTGTCTCATGGTTAATGAAGTTATTTGTTATGTGCAAAAGTTTCAGGTTTAGGTGTATATGGTTCAAGTGCTTCATAGATTTTAGATTTAGGTGTGAGTGAGCTTTGCCTCTGTTCCCATGCTCACGTTTTATGTCTAGAGTTTGTTTAGGGGTTTTGTCACGGAATAGCCAAAGGGGGAGATTGTAAAGTTGTGATTTACAACTATGTATATGTTGGCTTTAATTTCGTGTCAAATTTGATTATAATTCTGTTCAATCATTTCCCTGTATTTTTGTGAGATTTAATGTAAAGGCTATGAGTGAGAGTTTGGTGAAGAATCTATGAAGAAGTGGTTTTCGCGACTTGCGACTGTTGACCCGTGAAACAAGCCACATGAGAAGCACATGCTGGAATTTGAAGAGTCCTTGATAGGCTGGATTTTGCGAGTGACTCGCAACTCAGGCTAAGTCGCAAGTGACTCGCGAAACTCACTGCCTGTTGCTTTTTGGAGTGTGACTTTTCTCATTCTTTACCAACACTATATAAACCCTCACTACCCATGAAATGTTAAAAAAAATAATTAAAAAAAAGAAAAAGAAAAAAGGAGTATTTTCAAAAGAAACTTTTGAGAGAGAAACCCTAGCCAAACACTTGTGAGTTAGAGATTGATTTTCCTACAATCCTCTACATCATTTTTCTAAAGTTTCCATCTACTCTCATCTCTCCATCTAAACATCTTTGAGAGGTTCTTAGCCCAAACACTTACCTTACCCACTCTGAGTGTTGAGAGAAGTTTTGGTGCCTTTGATAAGTATTGGAAAAAGCCATTTAATGGCGGATGCAATCAAGCAGAATTGCGGGATCCGGATAACTAGTGAAGACAAGACTCCAAGAAGTCTGTTGGTAGCAGGAGCTTGGAAAGCTCAAGTACATTGGGTAGATTAGGCTTGAAGGGACTTTTTGATATTCGTGTACTCCAACTTATTCACTAGTGGATTGATTTCGGCTTGGAGGGCCGCGGAGAGATTTTTTACTAAGTACTTCGATTTCCTCTTCAATAACACGTCATGGTGTTATCTTGTGTTTGCATCTCTCTTCCCTACTCTTTATGCTTTACATTTATTGCCTATTGTACTTGCTTATGGCTTAGAGTAGTGTTCCGGTTTATTGCTCTTGTTTTACTCTTGTTCCGCACTTAGATAAGTTAGAATAAAAGCAATTAAGCCATTATTTAAAATGGGGGTCTAAACAAGCATTAGTGTGTTCACACTAATTGAGCTTTCAAGGTCCAATTGGCAATACCACTAAGTTTCTTTACTTATGGAAATAGATTATTGTAAGTCCACTTGTCAAAATCTCTTCCCTCGTAGGTCATAGTTGTACCCCTTTTTTGTGAAAATAATGACAAACCACCTGATGATTCCACCGTACATGTGTCCTTGGGACCCAACATTCCCCTTCCCTTTAAAGAATCTTTTCTTCAAGATTCAAGCATTATTGTTGCTAAGAGCACCCACAGCAGTGGAGCTAAATTGCTATAATGCTAAAATTTAGCTCCACAAACACAAAAAACCTCATGCAGCAGTGGTGGTAAAGTTAAAATTTATAGATGAATTGCTACAGTGCACATCTAAAAATAGATGTGCACTGTAGCTGAAGCAAAAAAAAAAATATTTTTTTTTATTCGGCCGGTTAAATAAAATAATAAAAATTCTCTCTCATATCTCATCTCTCTCAGTCACTCTCTCATCTCTCTCTCAGTCACTCTCTCATCTCTCTCTCTCAGTCACTCTCTCCGATCGCCTCACGCCGCCGATTGCCTCACGCCGCCGATCGCCTCATCTCATCTCATCTCATCTCACGCCGCCGATCGCCTCAGCCCCGCCGTCCTAGCCGCCGATCGCTCACCCCACGCCTTCCCAACCACCGATCGCCTCAGCCACGCCGTCCCAGCCGCCGATCGTCTCACCCTATGCCTTCCCAGCCGCGATCGCCTCACCCCACGCCTTCCCAGCCGCCGTGGTTGTGGTTTTGTTTTTTTGTTTTTTTTCTATGTTGTGTTGTGGTTGCCTGGTGGTTGTGGCCGGTAATGGTGGTGGTGGTTGTGGTTTTGTTTTTTTTTTTTTTTTTTTTTTTTTCTATGTTGTGTTGTGGTTGCCTGGTGGTTGTGGCCGGTAATGGTGGTGGTGGTGGTTGTGGCTGTGGCCGATGGCAGAGGAAGTTGTGGGTGGTGCTGTGAATTTTATTTTTTGGAGTAGGATATATTATTTTATTGTAGAGGGTATATTATTTTAGTGTAGAGAATATATTATTTTATTGTGATGTTTATATTATTTTATTGTGTTAAAAGCTAAAATAGATCCACTGCTGTAGCATGTGTGTAGCTAAAATAGATAAAGTAACTTTTAGTGTTGCTAAATAGCTAAAATTATAGATCCACTGCTGTGGATGCTCTAAGTGTGAGTGACTCTCTTCTCTATTAAATGCCCATTGTTATTTAAGCCACATAATCATAAACTATATCATCATTTTAATAGTAGTATTTATAAACAAAAGTGAATATGTACGTGGTTTATTACTTTTTGGCTTGTTAGGCACTCTAATGTCAATAAAATAGGGTTTGTATTTTCAACATGTATATACATATGTTTATACATGAGGCATTCAATTAATTTGCATTTCGAAATGTTAAGATTTAATTTGTGAATAATGGGTTCTTAGAAGAAGGTTAGTTATGCTCCGAGGTGTTTTAAGATTTAACTTGGATATAATGCTAAGAAAATGATTTATATAAAACACATAGATAAAATTTTCTCTAATAATTTATATATATATATATATATATATAAACACTTAAACAGTACATCTAGAATCACCAAACAATAATAATAATAAAATTATGAGGTGACAAGTTATTACATTGTCCAGGTTGCTAGCAGACAAACTAGAATCTTCTTACAGCTAACTAAGTCTACCAAAATTAAGTTTGCAATTGAATCAAAGGTGCTTAATAGACACACATAGGGTTTGAATTTCATTCTATTGTAATCACTGAATTATATCATCTACGATGCAAAATGCACTTTCGCATCCGAGCCTAGTAAATGTATGTATTATCACTTAAATACGGATGCATGCCACTAATGCTATTTGGATTGTGTCATTTTTTGAAGAATTCAACAGATTTCGTTGAAAAGCATAGCCGATGGTTGTTGCTGCCTATGTCCCGTCATGTAATTAAATGAAAATAATAATAATTTATATTATACTTTTTTGAGGAAAAAAAAATTCCAAGGCAGAGAAGTTATGGCCTCCTTGATCTTTTCACAATTTCTATTTCAAGTTGTTATAATTGACTATGATTTTTTAACCCCAAGTCATACAACATACTCTTCAATATCTTAAACCCTTATTCTCCTTGTTAATAGACTATCCTTAATTAGTCATACTATTTCAAGCATCACTTACATTATATTAAATATTTCAATAATTAAATACCGATGGATCATCCCGTGGCTGCACTGGGGGAGGTGGAGGATTACTGAGGAATGAACATGGCATCTGGATCAACGGTTTTGCAAGAAATTGTGGGAAGGTGAACAGTGTCATAGCTGAACTATGGGCTTTTCGGGATGGGTTACAAATGGCAGCAATGGAGAATTTACATAATCTTATTGTTGAGCTTGATGCTTTTGCTGTTGTTCAATTGATGAAAAACTCTACTGTTAATTTATCTCTTGAACCTTTGCTTACTGATTGCAGGCTCCTCTTAAGGAAGTTCCCAAACCTACGAGTTGAGCACGCGTACAGAGAAGCAAATCAATGCGCAGACGCCCTAGCTCGTATTGGTAGTAATAGTGATGTCCCTTTTATTTTGTTTGCCCATCCACCGCCTGTGGTGGATCGGCTTTGCACCTTGGATATTGAAGGGGCCTTTTGTAATAGACTGATTTAACTTTTATGCATATATCCTCCTTTACCAAAAAAAAAAAAAAAAAAATTTCAATAATTGAAATTCTAGTATGCAAGAATATTTTGATATTGCAGTTACATTGCCTCATAGTCATTATTGGAGAAAATATGTTTCCTCTAATATAAATTGACATTGTTCTCATACCTAACAAGTAATTAAAAATATAAACATAATAAAATACTAAGTGTAAAATGACAAAAATTTTCTCAAACAAGTTTTTTGTTAGGAAAAAAATGGTGAATATTTAATAAAATATATAAGTGCACCATGATTTTTATATATTTCAATGAAATTGATAATATTTATTTATGTCTATGTGTTTTAGATCACAAAACATAAATTTTGAATTATGTACACATAGTTTTCCTTTTTTATTTCTAATGAATAACACAGGCTAGTCATTTGGCACCATTAAAGAATTTCAATTTATAAACATATGTTTATTAGAGCATCCGCATCAGATGTGGCAAAAATTATGCCATTTTGCCACACTAAAACCCTACTTTATTATTTTACCACATCATTTTACAACATCCAATTTATCAGATGTTTTATACTTCAATTCTATACATTAAAATAATATTTCCTACACATTAAAATAATATATTAAATTCCTCTCCCCATCATCATCCTCCTCATCAACCACCACCGCAAACCAGAAAAACCAGAACTGCAACAACAACAACTACAACCACAACCAGAAAAATTGTTGCAGCCACAATCACCAGAAAAACCAGAACTGCAACAACAACAACAACAACTACAACCACAACCAGAAAAATTGTTGCCGCCACAATCACCAGGAAAAAAAAAAAAAAAAACCACCAACGGCCATCACCCCCACAGCCCACCACCACTACCACTATCACCGCCCATAGCCCACAGCCCACCACCACTATCAGATCAACCCAAATTGCAGCAAAAAAAAAAAAAAAAAACCACAACCAGAGAGAGGCAGAGTGAAAGGCGGACAGAGAGGAGAGGGAAGAGGGTGAGATCGACGGCGGCCTTGGGGTGAGATTGGCGAGATCGAGCGTGGGTGAGATTGGCGAGATCGAGCGTGGGTGAGATCGAGCGTGGCTGGAGCGTGGGTGAGATCGAGCTACGTGTTGTCGTGGGTGAGATCGTTGTCGGAGCTACACCGTCGTGGCTGGAGTGTGGGTGAGATCGAGCTACGCCGTCGTCGTGGGTGAGATCGTCATCGGAGCTACGCCGTCGTGGCTGGAGCGTGGGTGAGATCGTCGTCGGAGCACGCCGTCGTCGCTGCCGGACTGGTCGAAGAGAGAGGGAACCGGAGGGTGAGAGAGAAGAGAGAGGGAACCAGAGAGTGAGAGAGAAGAGAAGAAAAAATGAAGAGAGAGAGGAGAGAGAAAAGTGAATATAAAACAATTTTTAGTTTTACAACATCTGTCCGAACCGTTGCAAATTTGCAACGGTACTGTAGACATGTGGTATAAGTTTTGAGATTTGGCACATCTCATAATGCTCCATTTTTGTGTTTGGTGTGGCAAATGTGCCAAATATTTAGCATTTGGCACATTTGCCACACCTGCTGTGGATACTATGTTAAATTGTAATTTTTTTTCATAATTTCTTTTGAATTCAATCGTTTTAGTTTTAATTTCATCAAAAACATAATTTCATAGTTATCACCTTCTAGCAATACCAAATTCTATTACTATCCTTTGTACAGTTAAAATTTTTTTCACATATCTCAATTGTTGTCATGCTGATATCATCATTTGTGCATAATTTCATAAATTTTTTATTTGACTTATTTCCTATTTTGTGATTTTTCTAATTAAGTTTATACTTGTTGAAAAGTAATAAATTATTAATAATTTAATAAATTTATAATGCATCAACTTGATATATTCAAATTAACACTTACTTAAATTGGTATATTCAATTTTCACATGTTGACTACAAAACCTAAGTATTATATGTATGTTAATTTAAATATATCCAAGTTAAATAGGTCAAACTATCAACAAAAAAATCTTATTTTTAAGATAATATATTGTAGAAAAATACATTTTCCACCCAAGAATTGAAATACTTTATATATGTGTGTGTGTGTGTGTCAAAGTTTGGGTGATATTTGTAAGTTAAAATTTCTAGTAAGTGTTAATTTGATTATTAGTGACTATGAATTTTTAGTCGTATTATAATTTTTTTACTAGATGAATAATCCTTTTTTATAGTGTTGTATTACACTTTTGAAGTAATAAAATGAAAAGACCAAATTTAAAATAAATGAGGGCAAATGAAAAAATAAACATTAGTCATTTGAACATATAAATAAACATACGTTTATACATTACTTTTTCTACATTAAAACATCACTTGTGGATACTTCTTGATATATAGACATATATTCTAATACTATGTGGTCACAAAAATGAGATCAATGTTTTAATTTTAATTTGATGACAATTATAGCTTATATATAATTAATAGAAACATCTACCATATTAATGAAACTTTGTTGAAAACCATTATAAGTAAGTAAAACAACATAAAAATTAATCTCAAAAATACGATTCTTCACCATCATGCACTTGGAGATTTATATTTTAATATTCCCTTGATATTGGGTTAATTTTTTGTTTGATGAATGTTTGTTTAACCTTGCAATTTCAGAGGACAAATGTGCATTAACGTGTGTGTTTGGTATTCACAAGAAAATACGTTTTAAAAACGATAAAAATCACATTTTGAATTCACAAATAGTAGAAGACATTTTTGAAAATGCCTATTTTAAAACCAAATAAATGTTTTTGCAACACACATTTTCTAGGTTTCCAATTTCTAAAATAATCTTACATATTTGCTTAATGACCAAAATATCATGGCAAACTCCTCTATTTCCCTTAGATTTATCTCTCCTATTCTCTCTCATCACCATCTTCCCTGACTTTATTGCTACTCATTTGTCACTCATCGTTTTGTGCTACATGCCTATATCTATGATATTGTGACATTATAATAGCTTATCAGAATCATATTTTTTTGAATTGACACAGTAAAGAACGATAATCTTATATCTCAAATTGCATTTTAAGTCCTTAAAAAATATTTGGTGATATAATCAAGCCACATACTTTGAAATTTTAAACTAAAATGACCACCTCCATCAATGCATTATACATTCTAAAAAGGTCATGTATTTCTATCTATGTTTTTGTAAAATATTTTAACCAAATAATTAAACACATAAATATTTCATACCATATTCATATATACATATATATATATATATATATATATATATATATATTCCATTCTATATATTAACTATGGTTTAACATCTTATACCAAGTCATATTTATAAGATATAAAAATAGAATAAGAGATCTAGGGTTCAATTCCCGCCTACACCAAAAACTGATTGGTGTCTTGGTCTGATGATAAAGAGCTATCATCAAGAGTGGACATCATAGGATGAAGTTCTCTCTCACAAAAAAAAAAAAAAAAAAAAGATATAGAATGGAATATATATATATATATATATATATATATATATGTAGGGACTGGGTTTGAGCACTTCTGCCGTTGAGTGAGTGGACTTAAGCCCAGCTAGCCCAATACAATGAATTTGTAGAGAGCGGGTTCAAGAACTAGGCCCTAGTGAGGGATGCAACGGCCAGACATGGTTGCATGTGGATTGAATAGCATGAACGTGGGTTAAAATGCGCAATGATGCTCCTCGGCCTTCCTCTTGGGAGCTTGAAGTTCTTATTATTTCTTCAGTGATTGGTTACAAAGGTTTCCCTGGTGATACAAGTTGTTGCAGTGTTCTACACTTCTAATTTTCTCCCCTCCTTTTCCGTCCCTCCCACCCAAGAGGGAGTCCTTACATTATATACCCCCCTTTCAATTGATCTTAGCCTTACATTTGTTGATCAAGCAGGTCGCTACTTGAGTGCTTGTCCCATCAGCCGCCTTCCCATTCTTTCTTTGGGTTGCAGCAACCAAGGCTGCACTGTTCAGGGGTCATTTCCTTATTAATGCGGCCAAAACATTAGTTGTGAGCATTTAATGTGGAGGCGACAGTTCATCCTGGACTTACTCCTCCACCATGCTTCCATGGCTAACATGTTGTACTTGTTCCTTCTCTTTAGATGCTCTGGAAGGCAACCCTTGGGTGGCCTGTTGCTCCTCCTTTCTATGGTCTCGACTGGCTGAGGGCAGGATTGTCCTCGGTGACGTCCCTAGGCGATTTGGACTTTCCCACTTCGTCCTTGGGCATTTCTTCCTCCTCGGCATAGGCCTTGGGCTTGGTATAAAGTGGGCCGGGATTACCAAATTCTCTATCCCCACAATAGCCCCTCAAAATCCTGCCGTACGGCTCCTCGGACGGAGGGGAGGATTTTGATATCCCCGGGTCGTTGTTATGGCTTGTCACGTCTTGTCTTCTGCCAGTGCCAGAGTCTCTTTACTTGTCCAAGGCACGTTCCTGGCGCTTCGGTATACGGAGCGTACCCTCATTAAATTCTGGCGGCTCTGTGCTCCCCACGTTCAACAGTGTGATGCCAATCCAACGGCTGGGCTTTTTCCAGCTTTATGGGCAGGAAAACCCGCACGGTTATCTTTAGTTGGGGGTATAAATATCCATTTGAACCGATTGGCCTTTTTACTTTTGCATTCAAGAGTTCTTGCGCCCGTTCACTGAATTTGGTCAAATCTCCAACTACACCCACGCCTTTTTCAGCACAAAAAGCTTGTCCAATGAGCTTTTCCTCATTTCTGTAAGTCTTCTTCTCTCTTTAGCTCAAATTTCTTTTCTGATTCCTTTCTTTCCCTCGCCCTTTCCTGAGTTTCTTAGTAGTTGTTAGGGATGGGTAGATTTAAGAAGTTAGTTGAGTCTAAAGAGGCGATGGAGAAATTTATTGCCGATTATAGGATACCCAGTAATGTGGGCTTGAGGTACTGTGCGGAAAGGGAATGACGCATTCGGAGGAAGGAGGGTGAGGTCGTTATTGCCATGATCGCCTTTCTCAAAGGTGGTATGAGGATCCCCATGGGACCAGTAACGAGGGGCTACCTTAGGTACTTTAGATTGGCCCCCACTCAGTGCGCCACCAACGTGTTCAGGATCCTGGGTTGTATGGACGCCTTAAATGAGAAGATGGGGTAGAGGTTAACCCATCATGATGTAAATTGGTGCTACAACCTCTAAAAGCTAAAAGGTAAGTCTTACTACATGAAGACGAGGGACGATAAGGTCCGGCTTATCCAGTGCCTTCCAGAGTCCAGCAAGGAACTGAACAAAGACTTTCTCATCGTGTCCGGGGAGTGGCACGATGGCCTTCACTGTCCGACAGAGGAGGGGACACCAGGTGGGGTACTTAGAGTAGGAGAGGGTCTAGCTTCTTTTTTTTTGGTTGTAAGTCTACTTTGCTCGGTTGATGACAGGAACTTGTTTTCCTTTTTGCAGATCCGCACGCTTTTAAGCGTCATTTTAACCTAGTCAACAAGGAGGACTTGGAAGCTGTCCTTAGAGCGGAGATCTTTGTGAATGAGGCTGACAACCAAGTTAGAGCCGCCCACAAGATTCTCGGGTATAAGCCGATCCAGAAGTCGTTTCCGACTTCGAAGCACGTGATCAGGGCCAGTGATCCTCGGCTTCGTGAGATAACAGTAGCGGAGCAAGGGTTTTTGCTTCCTGAAGGTATTTCGTTGGTAGGTCCTTCTACCTACACACAAGCTGCGGAGGCCGAGGAGGAAGAGCTAGGAGAAGAGGAAGAAGTTGCTGATTTGGGCCCATCCGAGGATGAATTTGGCGCTTTTGACCAAGTCCACCTGGCCGAGGATCCCTCTAGTGACTTGGGCAATCCTAATCTGACTGAGGCGGATCTCCTCTCTGCAGGGACTTCTCCCCAGGCCAAGATGGGCTTTAAGAGGCAACCCCAAACCAGCCTATTTGACCTGCTTGAGGGCCAGCCGGGGAAGTCTCAATCCAAGCTTCCTCCTTCGCTACCCAAGTCTCAGCATGTTTAGACCAGGTCGTCTTCTGCCTAGTCTAAGCTTCCACCTCCTCCACCTCAACCGAGCTTGCCACCAAGGCCCGAGCCTACTGATCCCAAGCGTAAGAAGGACCCTAAGGACAAAGGGCCTATGGGAGCTGAGAGGACTCGTTCTTCCCAGGAGAAGGCTGAGGCTCGGCGCCCTCTTAAACAGCAAAAAACTGGGCATCAGGACCAAGGAAGGGAGGTGGTTATGCAGTCCGAGGTCTAGGCTTGGCTCCCTGCCCCAATGCTCCATGGGGAGCCTTTGAAGGATAATGCCTCCCTCAAGGACTTCAGAGGGGGTGAAGGTGCATATGTGGCCGATGCGCTGGAGAGATCCCTGCTACTCCCTGCCGGTATGGCTCAATTGGGGGACCTGAGGAGGCAGGAGGTCATCCTCAGCCTGAAGAGGTACATAGGCATGGTAAGCCATCCGACGCTTGAGACTTCGTTGATTTTTACTCTTTGGTTCCAAACTTATCGCCTGTTTGTTTCGATTTACAGGCTGTCCAGGCCACTTACAGGCTGGAAGAGGAGGCCAATAGCCAAAGCAAAGCCATGGACCAGGAAGGCGACAAGCGCCTGGAAGCCACGCGGACCCTTAAGAACTCCGAGTCTGACCTCAAGAAGGCGAGGGAGGATCTAAAGGAGGTGACAAAGGCTAGGGATAGCGTGGTGTCAGGCTTAGCTGGCACTCAAAAGTAGGCCGCCGACCAGACGAGGCACCTTCTAGACGCTGAGGGCCAACTGCAAATTGCTTAGGAGTACATCGCTGACTTAAAGGAGAGGTTGGCCGAGGCAGTGGGGGCCAAAGGTGTTGCCGAGTACGCCAGGGATGAGGCTCTAAGAGCCAAAGCAGAGGCTGAGTCTGCTAGGGCAGAGGCCGAGAGCTCTAAAGAGCAAGTGGAGGAAGAGGCCTTTGCTGAGGGAGTGGCTAAAACCGAGGCTGCCCTCAAGGCTCAAGTCCCTGAGGTATGCAGGCGCTACTGCTCTCAGACTTGGAATGAGGCCCTCAACCAAGCGGGGGTCGAGGCCTCGTCTGAGCTTAGGAGGGCCAAAAGAGTGTACTACCGCCCTGCTATTCGAGAGGCTGCCTCTACCACCTCTGAAGCCGACACCACCCCCGAAGCGGCAGACGGGGACCAAGCCAATGCTGCCAAGGATCCCGCTTCTACTGATAGGCCTATCGAGGAGGCTGAGCATCAGAGGGTGCCAAAGGAAGGAGAAACCAGTAACTTGGAAGCGCCCCCAGGTGTAGTGAAGCCCCCTGTTGGTCCTCAAGTCCCTCCTGCTGACTCCCAGGCTTTTCTTGCCGAAGGGGACCTTCCCAAAGTTGCCCCTCCAGCCAAGGAGACAGCTCTCATGGTGGTGCCTCTACAGGCTGTTCCCCTAGGTCAGAGCTCCGAGGACCCTGAGGACACCCCTAGACAGCCTCCCAAGGAGGGGATAAAGCTCAAGTCGAAGAAATAGGCTGTCTTAGCTAGCTTTTATCTTTAGTTTTCTGCTTTTGTTGTTGTTGTTCCTTTTTTTTCCTTTTTTTTTTTTAAAGCATTGTACTGCTACTTTTAAATTGAATGTATGAATCACCTCTTTTTCTTTATATATGTTTATTGTTATTGTGATAAGTTTTGCTGCTTACATAACCTCAGTTTTAATTATTAGCTACACAATCTCAGAAGCTCAACTTGCTTTTCATTTTGAGTTGGCAGCCAAAAAATGTAAAGCCCATAGTGATAGCTCCCACTTGGACCTCGGTCGATAATTGAACCACCTTGGCACCACGACCTATTTTCGCCAGATTGAATACTGAGGGGACGACTTAGCAAAATTGGTTCTACATCTTGTGAATGGGTTACTGTAAACAGTAAAAGATGCTTAAGAAAGTCGTTAGTTGCTGATTATGCTAAGGGGTTAGGTTTAATGTGACTCAGAATGCCTTAAGTGATGCTCATGGGCTTATGTTTGTTTATGCATTTACTGAATGTAGCCAGTCTCTCTAGAGACCTGAGTCTAAGGGCCATGCAAGACACTGGTGCTGCCGAACCCTTACGTTCTTCTCTGAGTAGCTAGTTTCCCCATAAGCTTGAGTCCGAGGATCATACAAGGCCTTGGTTCTGTCTAACACTTAGATTCTCTTGTAAGTAACTAGTTTCCTCATAGGTTTGAGTCCGAGGACCATGCAAGACCTTGGTTCAGTCTAGTACTCAGGTTTTTCTTGAAGTGGTTAGTTTCCCCATAAGCTTGAGTCCGAGGACCATGCAAGATCTTGGTTCAGTCTAGTACTCAGGTTTTTATTGAATTGGTTAGTTTCCCCATAGGCTTGAGTCCGAGGATCATGCAAGACCTTGGTTCAGTCTAGTACTTAGGTGGCCGCCAAAATATAGGATACATAATCATAATAGACATAAAACTCAAATAAAAAAGGGGAGGCTTTCATTAATAATAATACATTCTCAAGTTATTTACATTCCACGGACGAGGTACAGATTTTTCATCTAGGTCTTCTAGGTAGTATGCACCTATCCCTGCCACCGAGGTAATTCGATATGGCCCCTCCTAGTTGGGCCCCAGCTTCCCCCAGGAAGGATTCTTGGCAGCCCTCACAACTTTCCTCAACACTAGGTCCCCCGGTGCTAGTAGTTTTAGCTTCACATTGGCATCATATCCCTGCTTGAGCTTTTGGTGGTAATATGTCAGCTGGATCATTGCCATTTCCCTTTGTTCGTCAACCAGATCTAGACTCCTCCCCAATAATTCATCATTACTGCCTAGAGTGAAAGAGCTCGTCCTTAGCGTTGGGAAGTTTACCTTCAGAGGGATAACAGCCTCAGCCCCGTAAGTCATGGCAAAAGGTGTCTCCCCCGTTGACCGCAGTGGTGTAGTCCGATATGTCCAAAGAACGTGTGGCAGCTCTTCTACCCACCTTCCCTTGGTGTCATCCAGTCTCCTTTTAAGCCCATTGACGATGACCTTGTTGACAGCCTCGGCCTGCCCATTTCCCTGAGGATAAGCCGGAGTTGAATACCGGTTTGTGATCCCAAGCTCACAACAGTACCTCCTGAAGGCTTTGTTGTCGAATTGGAGTCCGTTATCCGAAATGAGGGTATGAGGGACCCCGAATCGTGTGACAATGTTTCTCCAAAGGAATTTCTTAGCATCCACATCCCTGATGTTGGCCAAGGGCTCAGCTTCGACCCATTTGGTGAAGTAATCTGTGGTAACCAACAGATATCTCTTATTCCCCGGTGCCTTGGGGAAAGGACCTACAATATCCAAGCCCCACTGGGCAAACGACCATGGGCTGGACAAGAGGTTGAGGACCCCTCCAGGCTGATGAATATTTGGGGCGAACCTTTGGCATTGGTCACACTTGTTAACATACTCCAAGGCCTCCTTCTGCATCCCCGGCCACCAGTATCCTTCTGTGACGGCTCAGTGAGACAGGGATCTTCCTCCTGTGTGGCTCCCACAAATCCCCTCGTGCAGCTCTTCGAGCAATAACTCTGATGCCTCAGGGTGAATACACAGTAGGTATGGTCCAGAGTAGGAGCGCCTATACAACTTATGGTCCTCGGACAACCAGAACCGAGAAGTATTCCTTCGTATTTTTTCAGCCTCTGACTTTTCCTCGGGCAGAACGTCATCTTTGAGGAACCTCACCAAGGGATCCATACAGTTGGGACCCATCCCAACTTGATGGATGTGGACCGTGCCCTTCGCCACCTCATTTGCTCTTTCCAGATGCTCTACAAGAATGATCTGAGGCAAATCCCCTGCCGAGGAGGTGGCAAGTGTAGCCAATGAATCGGCATGGGTGTTTCCACTCCTAGAGACAAGTGACAAGCGGAAAAGACCGAAATCTGACTGCAAGCGCTTGACCTGACTTAGGTACTCTTGCATCCTTGAATCTCTGGCTTCCAGTTCTCCCTTTACCTGGCCTACCACCAATCTTGAATCCGAGAACATCTCTACTGCTTTTCCTCCCATTTTATGCACTATGACCATCCCTTGTAACAGTGCTTCATACTCAACTTCATTGTTTGTGGTCGAGAACCCTAGCTTCAGGGATTTTTATATGACAGACTCCTCATGGGATATTAAAACTAGCCCTACTCCAGACCCCCTCTGATTTGCTGCGCCATCGACGTATACCTTCCAACATGGTGGCCCCGGGATGGAGATTGCCCCAACTGATTTTTCGTCAATGTTTCTCTCCTCGGCTGCCATCTCTATTGGTGGTTCAACGAATTCGGCCGCCAAATCAGCCAGGACCTGGCCCTTTATGGAGGTCCGAGGCATGTATTTGACGTCAAAAGCCCCTCGAATTGTGTTCCACTTGGCGATCCTACCTGTGTAATCAGCGGTCTGAAGTGTAGACTTCAAGGGTAATTGGGTTAGGACAACCATTGTGTGAGCCTGAAAATAATGGGGGAGCTTTCGTATAGCATGGACCACATCTAGTATGGCTTTCTCCAAGGGTAGGTACTTGACCTTAGCTTCATGCAGTGACTTGCTAACGTAATAGACTGGTTTTTGAACGCCATTGTCGTCCCGTATCAGTACCAGACTCACAGCGTGAAGCGCCACATCAATGTATGCGTATAGGACCTCGTCGGCCTCAGGATTGGACATGATAGATGGCCGGGATAGGTACTCCTTGAGTTGCTGAAAGGCCACAACACAATCCTCGGACCACTCAAATCCCTTCCACTTGTTGATCAGGAGATAGAAGAGCCTGCACCTATCAGCCGACCTGGAAATGAATCGATTCAGGGTCGTGATCATTCCGGTAAGCTTTTGGACCTCCTTGAGGTTTTACGGAGGCTTTAGATTATGAATAGCCTTGATTTGGTCAGGATCAACCTCGATTCCCCTATGGGTAATCATGTATCCTAAAAACTTGCCAGATCCCACGCCAAACGAGCATTTGGAAGCATTTAGGCGCAGCTTGTGCTTCCTCAAGACGTCAAAGGTGCGGCTGAGGTCTCCTAAATGTTCGGACACCACTTTACTCTTTACCACCATTTCATCAACGTAGACCTCGATGCTCTTGCCTAGCATCGACTCGAACATTCTCGTCATCATCCTTTGATAGGTAGACCCCGCGTTCTTCTGATCGAACGGCATTACTTTGTAGTGGTAGTTCCCAACGGACGTCACAAAGGCTGTCTTCTCCTGATCATCCAAGGCTAGTGGTACTTGATGATAGCCTTGAAAGGCATCTAGGAAGCTCATCTGAGAATGGCCCGTGGTTGCATCCACCAGCTGGTCTATCCGAGGCATAGGGAACGGGTCTTTTGGACATGCCCTATTCAGGTCGGTGAAGTCCACACAGACCCTCCACTTTCAGCTTTTCTTCTTGACCACCACAGTGTTGGCCAACCATTCGGGGTAAAAGACCTCTTTGATTGCCCCTGCACGCTTAAGCTTATTTACCTCTTCCCTAATCGCATCAGCGTGCTCTCTCGATGGGCACCGGGGTGGCTGTTTCTTGGGAATTATGGATGGATTGACGTTGAGATGGTGACAGATGAAGGACGGATCAATCCCTGGGGCATCACAGGCATCCCATGCAAACACGTCAATATTACTTTTGAGGAACTCAATTAGCTCCTCCTGCTCCTTGGGAGGTAGCTGAGCCCCGACCCGAAAGAATTTTTCCGGGTCATCACCAATTACCACTTTCTCCAGATCCTCACATTTGGCTTCCTCGGCAGTTGCATCAGGAGGCGCCGCCGAGGTCATTGATTGCTATAAGCTCTCTTCAATTATGGCTGAGGACTGTGCATCGAGCCGGTGTGATATGGCAGCCACCATCCACTGCCTCGCTGTGGGTTGGCAACCACGGATCTCAAGAACCTGATCCACTGACGGAAATTTCACCTTCTGGTGCAGGGAGGAGGCAACACCCCCCAAGGTGTGGAGCCAGGGCCTTCCTACGATGGTTATGTAGGGGGAGTAGGTGTCCACTACTATAAAGTTCACCTCCACTACGATCTGGATAGGCAGCCTGATCATGCCCTTTGGGATAACGAGCTTCCCGTCGAAGCTCATCAAGGGAGAGCTATAGGGCGTTAAGTCCTCCGGTTTCAACCCCAGCCCCTTATAGAAGTCTAGGTACATGACCTTGGCCGCGCTGCCACCATCCACTATCACTCTTCTCACATCGTAGTCCCCGATTCTGAGAGTGATCACCAGAGCATCATCATGGGGCTGGGTGGTCCCAATTTTGTCTTCCTTCGAGAAACTCAAGGTAGGGTGAAAATTCCTTCTAGCCCTTTTTGGCTCTGGCTGGGACTCCTCGGCAGGCAATTGGGTTACAGACAACACTCGCGAAGGGCGTGTGCCTGTTCTTCTTGGTGCGGCCAAGATTACAATGATCGTCCCTAAGGGCGCCCTTAGGGCGTTATCTCTCTGGGGCTCCTGATGGATCCGGCCTTGATGGTCACCAGGGTGATGCAGAAGGTGCTTCAGCTTTCCTTCTCTGACTAGCTGGTCCAGATAACTCCAGAGATTCCTACAGTTCTCTGTCGTATGTCCGTGGTCCCTATGGTACTGGCAATAAAGGTTCTGATTGCACTTCGTGGATTCCCCCACCATCTTATTCGGCCACCTAAAGTATGGCTCGTTCTCAATTTTATCCAACACCTTGTGTACTGGCTTTCGGAATACGGCATGGACAGTCTGTGTGTCGGCTGCTCCGGATTGCCCCACGAGGTCCCTCCTCGGGTGGGTGTTGTTGTATCGGTCCGACTTGAAATCCCTCCTCTCCTGAGGGATAGCCTTCTCCTTTCCTCTGCCCTGCAGCTGGTCTTCCTCCACTCGTTTGTACTTGTCAATCCGATCCATCAATTGGCGCACACTGGTGGCAGGCTTGCCTATCAGGGACTTCCTTAGGCCATGTCCAATTGGGAGACCATTTTTGAAGGGGCTGCTGGCGACATCGTCAAAATTGCCCTCCAGTTCATTGTACACCTCCCAATATTGGCCCAAGTAGGCCTTTAAGTCTCTCTATCATGCATGGACAGAGACAGTAGCGCGCTCAAGAGCCGAGGGGCTATGCTGTTTGTAACGAAGCGAGAGCCAAAGGCCTGGGTCAGCTGTCTATACGAATTTATGGAATTCGTCCTCAAGCCATTGAACCACCTCATCGCCACTGGACCCAAGTTAGAGGGGAAAACCTTGCACATCAACGCCTCGTTCTTAGAATGAATAGCCATCCTTTGGTTGAACTGGCTCACATGCTCCACGGGGTCCGGTTGCCGTTATAAATGGAGAAGGTTGGCTGCTGGAACCGTCGAGGAAGTGTAGCCCCTTCTATATGGCGTGTGAAGGGCGACTTGGACAGTTGATCCAGTGCCCTGCTCATGGCATCGTATCCCAAGCCCCTAGGAGATGGGCTTTTACACTTACACTTCCGGTAGTGCTCCTCTTCATGAGAGAAGGTCTCGCTTGGAGGAGTTCTCGATCTTTGCCTATAGTCATCGTCGCTTTCATCGTCAGAGGGCAGGTCGGGGCTAGGTTGAGTCCACCTTCGTTGTGCATGGCGCAGCCTCCTCTTCAAGTCATCTATCTCTCGCTGCATGGCCTGCTCATCGTTCTGCCCCCGGGTCACGCGGCTCCTAACCTCTTTTGGTTGTATGGCCCGGTTATTGTTTTGTCTCTGGAGCACATGGATGTCCCCATGCGAGTAGCTTCTGCTGGTTTGAGTGGTGTGTACACTTCCCTCTCGAAATCTTCCATTCTCTTCGTTTCGATCGCACTCAAGGTCGGCGAAATTACCCTGATGCTGGGATTTGACCGGTTCAGGCTGATAGAAGCCTGCCTGGTGAGGGCCTGATCCTACCATGCTTGATCGCTGCCCTTACTAACACACAAGTTCTTCCCACAGACGGCGCCAATTGTAGGGACTAGGTTTGAGCACTTCTGCCGTTGAGTGAGTGGACTTAAGCCCAGCTAGCCCAATACAATGAATTTGTAGAGAGCGGGTTCAAGAACTAGGCCCTAGTGAGGGATGCAACGGCCAGGCATGGTTGCATGTGGATTGAATAGCATGAACGTGGGTTAAAATGCGCAATGATGCTCCTCGGCCTTCCTCTTGGGAGCTTGAAGTTCTTATTATTTCTTCAGTGATTGGTTACAAAGCTTTCCCTGGTGATACAGGTTGTTGCAGTGTTCTACACTTCTAATTTTCTCCCCTCCTTTTCCGTCCCTCCCCCCCAAGAGGGAGTCTTTACATTATATACCCCCCTTTCAGTTGATCTGAGCCTTACATTTGTTGATCAAGCAGGTCGCTACTTAAGCGCTTGTCCCATCAGCCGCCTTCCCATTCTTTCTGTGGGTTGCAGCAACCAATGCTGTACTGTTCAGGGGTCATTTCCTTGTTAATGCGGCCAGAACATTAGTTGTGGGCATTTAATGTGGAGGTAACAGTTCATCCTGGACTTGCTCCTCCACCATGTTTCCGTGGCTGACATGTTGTACTTGTTCCTTCTCTTTAGATGCTCTGGAAGGCAACCCTTGGGTGGCCTGTTGCTCCTCTTTTCTATGGTCTCGGCTGGTCGAGGACATGATTGTCCTCGACGACGTCCCTGGGCGATTTGGACTTTCCCACGTTGCCCTCAGGCGTTTCTTCCTCCTCAGCATGGGCCTTGGGCTTGGTATAAAGTGGGCCGAGATTACCAAATTCTCTGTCCCCACAATATATATATATATATATATATATATATTCTCTTTTTTACTAAAATTGAAATTCATCTCCACAAATCAATATTAGAATCTTTTAGTATTAGGTAAAACAATCAGGTATATCTAATTTAAACCATTTATTCTCCTCAATTTTTATCTTAAAAAATATGAATAAATTATTTGGTTGAATTAATCATTAGATTGGTGTAATGATTGATTTCTATTATAAGACAATTGTCAAATATTCAATCATATGTTGATTATATTTTCAACAATGACACCTTAAGACAATAAGAAATTTTATGATTAACTTAAAGTTAAGTAATTGACCGATTGAAAGAGATAAAAGAGAAAAGAAAGATCAGAAGCAAGGATTTTAACCTAGTCCGTCCTAATGGCTTGCATATATAGGTGAAAACTCTTAACAACTACATTTTTTTTTTTTAATTAAAATTCATTTCAATGAACCTAATTTAGGTTTTATACCCTAGGGAATCCTAAGTTAACCCTAAAATAACTCAATGTTTGTTTTTTTTGTTTAACAAGTACATGAATTTACAATTGGTTTATCTTTGAACATCTTGAGCCATGATCTAACAACTTAATCATTAAATTTATGTAATTAAATATGGGGCAAGACTTAGGTACTATTTCTTAGGTTCCCATTTTAAGATTCTGACATGTGGATTTTTTTTTCATGGGATGGAAGTATATTTTTTAGTTAAATAGCCACATGGTTGAATCTTAAGAGGGGAACCTAAGGAACAACATCTAAGGTACTGTACCTAAGTTTTGTCCTTAAATATGCTATTTAAGTTTTTTTTTTTAAATATATATATATATATATATAATTAGTAAATCATTTATATTTAATTAATTTTTAAATAATCATAAGCCTTGTGAGATAATCCAACCCTCAAATCAAACATAGTGTCAATAAATTTGCTAAACAATAATAAAGGAGTTTTGGATTTGGGGTAAAAAATCTATCAATCTCTTCTAGATTAATAATAATAATAATAATAATCTATATATATATATATATAACCGAAGCTTTTGAAGCTCCCACAATTTTTCACGTCAACACAATATTAAAAAAAAATCATAAACAAAAAAAAAAAACTTTTCTAAAACCCAAAAAAATACTTAAACGCAAAATCAGAGGAGCCCTAAGCCCCTAACACGCTCTACCTTCTCCTTCCTCCAAAACGCAGACCACGCTTTGACGTTCCCCCACATGCAAATCGCAGCTCAACGGCTCCACCTTCTCCGGCACCACCCTTCTCCAGTTCTATATTTGTCGGCCCCACCGTTTGATTATCTCTTCAGCCCTCAAGTATACTCATCCAAAACCTTCTTCTCTCTAACCACTTCACCCCTTTCTAACGCAGACCTCTGGGTTTCAAAATTTGGGTTTAATCCTCTCTATCATTCTTTCTAAGGTATTAGCCCAAACTGCCGACTCTTCCAAAGAAGGTAACTCTTTTCTCTCTTTACGATTAAATCCGTTAGTACGAATCGCTTCAGATATCTGTGAAACATTTTAACTTTTACTTATTTTTACTAATTCGTTAATGTTTGAACTGCTTTCAGTTTGATTATTGTTGATTTCAATTAATTTACACCTAAGGATTTGTTAAATTAAATTTTTTTTTTTAAATTTTATTTCTTTCTCTGATTTCGTAGCTGATAAATCATGTTCTTCTTCTTCATCTTTCTCCTCCAACCCAGGTTAGTTAACTTTCCTAGAATCAAAATAGTTTCATTTTTCATAGACGCACACCATCTGCTTGATCACAATCAGACAAACTTAACCAAATCGAGCATCTGTTTGGGTGTTGAGGAAAAAAACAACAGTGAAGCAAAAGTAAATGGAAGCACAATCAATTGTGAAGGTTCCTTTTAGATACCTTTGTGAATTGTGAATTTTGCTTTGTTAATTTGCCAATTGTGAATTACTTTATGTTATTTCTACTAAGATTTTTCTACGGTATTCTATTTTATTTCACTTTTGTTGCAGGTGCTTGCATTTTTCTTTTTTCTTTTTTTCATGTTTGTAGCTGAACATGATTAAGGAGGGGTTACATATGATTCTTTGTACTACAAGACGAGGACAATCAGGTATTTACCTTTCCTTTACTATGTACTGTTTCTTGCATATTTATTAATAATATGTTTCTTGGTTATCTCAAACTTGGGGGTATTCCTGAGTCTGTTGACTCTGTTTAGGGTTTAGAAGAAAATGAAAATTTGTTGATTAAATTGATAAGTCAAATTGAAAACCCTGATTTACAAAAAAGATTATTTAGATAAGTTTAAGAAAAACTTGTTAAAAGAAGAAAATAGTAAAAAAATTAAATCAACTATAAGTTTTGAAGAAACTTTAGAAAGATTTAATAAAAAGAAATCCAAAGATTTAACTATTAACGATCTCCAACGTGAAATTAATATTGTGAAACAAGAGATAAGTGAGTTAAAACATGACTTTAAAAATATGAAAAGTGATAACCATGATCTTAAACAAGAAATGTTGATGTTAAGAATTGATAAAAATAAACTTAATAATGAACAAGATGAGCACTTAGATGGAGATGAATCCAGTCAACAAGCTCTTCTACACGCCCTCTCTTGGCTCAAACGGGCCTTACAGTCAGGTTCTGGGAATTCACTTTACGTCTAGGGTGGCGCCAACGACGGTAAGAAGGGGACACAACAACGGAGCACCAAAGGTTCAGACAAGCACAGATAAGATACAAAGACACAACAACACTATCACCGGCCAGAAAAGAATGGCTCTGATACCATAAAGGGGGAAGGGGACGCACAGCTGAAGGGAAGAGAGACGGAAGCACAGTATAATATATGTTGAAAGTAATGTTGAAAGTAAATGTAAGCAAAATAATATGAGCACAAGTTGGAACAATAATAGGGCGGTAGAACCTGCCAAGCAATATATATAACAAAATAATTTAAAGTAAATAAAAGCAATTTAGAACCGTCCGGTATGGCGGTAATCCGCCATGGTGGCGGTAGCAACAAGTAATATAATGAACATAATGAACTGAAAATACTTCTTATTGAAAGTAGTACAAAACACTTACAGTAGTAGTAGTGAATACAAGATCTCAGAACAGATTAACAGTTACAAAGCTTGAACTAATCCTAGTTACAAGGTTTGTAGGAACAAGGTAGTAGTAGGTAACAGGGAACTCTCTCAAAGAAGGCTTCTAAGGAGGAAAACTCTCTCTAGAAGAATATAGGAGTTCTAAGAGAAGTTCTAACAAGAAAGTTCTTCTTTCAACTTAAGGGACAACCCCCCTTAAATAGGCAAAATTCGGAGTGAACAGTGTCATGAACAGTAAAAGTGAACAGTAAAAAGTGAACAGTAATCTTGTGAACAGTAATTCATGAACAGTAATCCGTGAACAGTAGTTTTCCCACTTTTTGTCTTGAAATTTTCAGCAACTTTGGCATGGTCAAAAGGAGAGCTTCTGACATGGAGATGACCAAAGAATATCTGTTTCAAGATTCCTTCTGTTTTAGTCAAAAATATGACTGATAAAGTGATTCTTGGTTTGCCTTTTATAAATGCTTTGTATCCTTTTCTTGTTGAACATGATGGTATTACTACTGACCCTTTTGGTCAAAAAGTAAAATTCAAATTTGCTTCAAAATTTGAGATTGATACTGATAATGCTTCCAATTTTATCCATGCTAAAATCAAACATCTTAATTTCCTTCAGCAAGAAGTCAGGCACAAGAAAATTGCTGAACAACTTTCCAATAGATTGTTGCAATCGAAAATTGATAATTTTCAAAAATTGTTAGTTGATGATGTTTGCTCTGATATTCCTAATGCCTTTTGGCATAGGAAGAAACATATTGTTGTATATAATTTTGATATTGTTAATTGTCATAGATGTTTTTTTACCTCCAAAACAGACTCACGGCTAAACCCGATCCCCAAACCACCAATCTCCACTTTTGAGAGAAAATGCAAACCCCTTCACATTCCTCCACCGTTCCCCTTCTCCTTCTTCCAAAACAAAGACCCACAGCCAAACCCGCTCCCCAAACCACCATTCTCCACCTTTGTGACATGGAATCAATTTTTTTTAATGATTGGGAAGAGCACCAATCTGGCTGTAACCAAAAGAAAAGGAGAATTAAATCGTGCGGATGGTTTCTGATCTTTGTTTTTTCTTTACTTTATAAATAAATATTATATTTTTATAATTAAAAGTGTTGTATTTGAACAGGCACAACAATTGTTTCAAATACATGCACAAACTATTACACCAGAAGCACTTAAGAGCGTAAAGGCTGCCCTTGCAAGCAGTGAGATTGAGCACAAAGCAGAAACCAAGAAGAAAGTAGTTCCTCGCAAAGCTGCTAGCCAAGCTTGGGAGGACCCGACACTAGCAGATTGGCCAAAAAGTACAAATTATTTCTCCCTTCTCTTATTCACTATGTGTTGGTACTTAATTTATATGATACTAAGGCCAGATCTGCTAGTCTATAATGGGTGCAGGCTAATATTCATAATTTTCTAACCAATTTTTTTTCACAAATTTTTTATAAAACTCAATTCCTTCAACTACCAGGTCTTACTCATGTTGTCCTTTTATAACATTTGGTCTGATTCTCTTATGATGATACTATGATAGTAACGTGGGAATTTAATAGTAAATTTTTTTGTCTTGATTCTAAGAAAAAAAATAAAGTTACTATGTCTGATTTTTATTTTATATAAATTGACAGAGTTTGTTTGATTGAACTTGGATCAGTTGAAGGTTTTTTCACTAATTCAGTTTGCTGTGTATGTGCTATACTCAATTTTCTTTACTGAATTTAATGTGAAAAAAAAAAATGTTTTCTTACATGGTCTTGACATTGATTTGACTTCATTTATATTCAATTTATTTTCCTTTTTTTTTTATCAGTATTTTCCATTTTTAAATTATTCAATCAAGCTCACAATTACAATTCAGACCCTGATATTAAATTCACTTACAAATGAACATGAATTTGCTATGGCTGTCAACTATGAAGACTTATCAAGAAAAAGAAAAAGTTCAACTATTTAGTTAGAATTTTTTTTTTATCATTGGTTGTGTAATACTCCATTTTCAGTATTACATAACTGGCATTGCATATCATTCCTCTTTCTCTTTTGTCTTAATTTAAGTATTTTTTTGTTTTTGTTTTTGTTTTTGCAGAGTTTCCATGTCTTCTTCTTCTTCCTTTGGATTGGATTTCTAGTATTGGACTTTATTTTTCCCTTTTTCTTTGTATGCAATTTTTATTGGATTTTAACAAGTATGTTTTTGGTTTCTACAATGAAAATAGTTGGTTTAAGATCTCTAAAGATGACAAGTATGTGATGCTCTATTGTTGATCTAATCAAGGTAAGCTGTGTTTGATTCTTATTACTATTTATCAATTAAAAATGTATTGTATATAAATGTTTTTTTAACAAGGGGTTGCTGATATTTCCTAGAGGTATGAAAGGTTTGATTTCGCATTGACAAAAAGTAGATAACTCAATTCAATTATGATCCTGCTTTCATGGACGAAATGAGGACAAGAAGACAAACATTTCGTGAGTTTCACATACACAGTTGCAGAACCAGTTCATAAACCATAGAAATATGGAATATGCAAATGGACAAATGTCCATGTACAATGATAGATTTGCTAAGAAGTGTTCATAAAAGAAATATTCAACTTGTGGTGGTGTTCATAAAAGTAACGTTCAACTAGCATTAATAACACCTACTCTTCTAAGTTTATGAAATTTTACATGTATTACTTTTGTGATATTCTGAAATTATGTTGTTTTAGGTTTCTACAAGTTCTGTGTTTATTTTTATTTTTATGTGAACTTTTATTTTGAACCAATTGTTTTCATTTTCATATATTTTCAAGTCAATACCTTGAACAAAATATATATATTTAATTTCTATTTAACTATCACGTGCATCGCACGGGTTAGCGACTAGTAATAATAATATACCAAGCCAAAAATCCCTTATGTAACAATTTTCTCACTCAAGACTGATAACACCTAATTAGGTCTTCTTTATGTATCACTATTCACTAGTTCCATATAAATCTCCAAAAAAAGAAGAAATGAGTAGTTTTTTTTTTTTTTTTTTTTGCGCTAATCAATGAGTGGAAATCTTCACTTGCATACTTTCACCAACAAAATATGAATAGACAAACAAAAGATAATCTTTTCTCCATTGTTTTACCTTCAATTCATCTTCTTCTTTTTTCCTCTATGATTCTTTTTTCCTCTATGATTACATAATAAGTATATAGAGATTAAAGTTAAATATAATGGAAAGTGTGAAATTTTTTTTTCTTCATACAAGATAAAAATTTTACTTTAACCTAATCAAAGTGTATATGTGTGAAACTCCCTTCCAGAGACTTGAACCCCAACTCTTACCCTTCATACCCCGCAAACACTTATACTTGTGGAATGACCACTGCACTAAGGGTGTGCGGTGGTGAAAGTGAGAAAATATTAATAGAGAGAAAAATTGTAAATAATCCTGTAATTGAGGAAGTTGAATACTTAATTTTAAAATTTATGGGGACATACAAAAAGATCCTTATATTTCATGGAAGGAAAGTGTAACTTACCTCATCACATTTTTTTTCTTTATTCTATTTGAGAAGAAGGTAAGGTGTTTTTTTTTTGGATAGAGGAGGAAGGTAAGTTAACTTCCCTCTTCCCTTAATTATGGAAAAAATATATATTGAAATTTAGAGCTCAATTATTGGTGTGTGTATATATATATAAAAGAAGAAGGTTTCTCTTATATAAACTAGGAGCAACAATTATAAATTTTTTTTTTTTTTTAAGGATTTCATTGTTAATTTTTTGGGAATTTTTTTTTTTTGGTAATCAATGTGATTCTATAGGATTTAACTAACAAAAAAATGGATTTATAGTATTCGCTCATTTTTCAAACATAAAAGAAAAAATTTGTTGGTTTTAAAGATAAGATCAGAGAATTGCAAATTACCCAAATATAGAGGGAGAAAGTACCTTTTCCCCAAATAACTAATATCATAGAAAATTCTTACTAAAAAATACATAATAGAAAAACCACCATAAATGGCATGATAAAAGAATGACATGTAATTCCTGGTATAATGAATTTCTTTTTTTTCTTTTTTCTTTTTTTCTTTTTTGAGGAAGTAGTATAATGAACTGGGAGCTACATAACATAATTAATTTGACTTGTAACATTATAATTTTATCAAACCCAAAATTATAAATAAAAAAATACTAAAATAATTTTTTTAAAATAGATAATAAGAATTTCTTGAAACTTTTAGTAAAAGAGTTTCAACTGAAATAGTTTTTTTTATTAAATGTATTTACTTTTAATAATATATTTTTATATGCCAACATAATCAGGGATGGAACCAGAATTTTGAGTTAGGGGGAGCGGCTTTACAATTGGGTGTGTATAGCAATTTCAACCTCTAACTCTGCTATTATTTAACAGTTGAGTTTTTTTTTTTTTTTTTTTTTTTTGTGGGTAAGGAAAAAATTATTTTTGTTTAGAATTTTTAAAGGGTAGGGTTGTTTATTTTGAACAAAATTGGTTGATTGTGCTTAATTTTTTTTTTTTTTAATTTTACTATTGGTAATTTTTGTTGTTAAGCTAATTTTTTTGGGGCTTGTATATTTTGTTTTAGATTATAAATCTATAAATTTTTTTATGATCACTAAAATGAGGAAAATACTAGAGTTCCAAACTTTTTTATAAATTGTTGATGTAATAAGTGGTTATTGGTAAGTAAAAAAATGATATAAGTGGTGGACCTATATGCGAACCAATAAGAATTTGCTACCAAAACAGTTTGTAAAAATATTGTATAAAAGTTTGTAAGTATGACATTACTCTTAAAGAATTAATGATATTATTTAAGAAAAGCAAAATATAATTTTATAAAACAAAATTGCTAAAATTAGTAAACATATTGCTCCCTTGTCCAAAAGTGGCTCCATCCCTGATCGTAATCGATGTAACGATAGTTAATATAGACCATGTAGTGTTTAATGCTTATAGTGAAATGCATGATAGAGGCACCACAAACAAAGTATAATGTTATAATGAGCTATGTGGGGGGGGGGGGGATTACAACATATAAGACTTAATGTTTCTTCCTCAAAAAAAAAAAAAAAAAAAAGACTTAATGTTTAATCAATTATACATGCTATAAACACAAAATTTGATAATTGAAAAAAAAAATGTTGCAAACGTACGTGTGGCTAACATATGGATAAAGTTAGCCCGCCCATTTTTTTTTTTTTTTTAATATACATAGAGAGACAAAGTGTAAGACGTGTAAAATTGATTTGTAAACAAAATGATGTTATTTTGATTATATTATTATTTTTATATAAAAACAATTACTCTTCTTGAGTCATGATGAATCACAAATGACCTTATATTAGTTATATATAGTCAGAGACTTCATATAAATATATGACAAAGTTTGGCTACAAACTAATTACAACTCCCACTACAAAAGTTAACATGATTACATATTTTGAAAACTTAACAGTTAAATTGTATGTTTTTTATGTTCTTAACATGCATGTCAAATTTCATGTCAATCAAATGTTATTTACTATTAGATCCATAAACTTATTTTTTATACATAATATTAGACTATAAAAACTTGAAATTTAAAATTTTGATTGATAATATAGCTATTGATCTTTAATTTTCTAAAAATTTGCGAATGTGGAGGATATAATAAGAAAATTATATATTTTTGGATAAAATTAGGCTATAAACTAGTCATAGCCAATAACTATAATTCCACTCAATATTTTTTTTACTAGATATGAATTTCGATAAATCCACTATTGGTAAATATTTTCTTCTTATATTCTTTATACTTGCAAAATTTCTAGAAAATCAAAATATTAATAGTTATGTCATCAATCAAATGTTTAAATTTCAAAATTTTATAGTCTAAAATTATGCATAAGATAAAAACACAGCTAGCATAGGTGTTGTAGTTGGGGATGAGAATGGATAGGTTATAGCCTCCATGACCGAGAAGATAGCCCTCCCTACTGTTGTGGCATCCGTGGAAGCTTTGGCAGCAATCAAAGCTTTAGCCTTCGCTCAAGATATTGTACTATCATCCCTTATTCTAGAGGGAGATTCAAAGGTATTAATCAATACTTTGAAGAGTGAGGATGCTTCTTTAGCTTCTCATGGCCACTTGATTGATGAAGCAAAATCTCTAGCAAAAATCTTCACTGCTTTTAGTTTTTCACATATTAGGAGATTGGAGAATTTTGTTGCTTATAAAATTGCAAGCTTTTTGTGTGGATGGAAGATATTTCTCCACACCTCAATGTTGTAATCCTAGTCGATATGACTAATATTCTATAATAAATTCACAGCCTTCTTTTCAAAACTAAAAAGTAAATACTTATTATTACTAAAAATTGAGATGTTTTAGTAAAATTTCCATAATTTTTAATTATTGTATTTAAGTGTTGATTTTTTATATAAAAAAATGGAGTACCAAATCATTTATAATTTTCAAAAAATAAAATAATTATTTTAAAAATATATTGTATTGAATTTTTTAAATCTTTTTTTTTTTAGAAACAAACACACACACAAGGGAGAGAGAAAGGAGTTCTAACACAAAGGCACGCCACAACTCTACTCAAAACAGTTTCAACACAAATTATTTTCAATATTTAATATTATTTTAAGAATAGAGTATCATAATCGATATTACGATGGTTAAAAAGGGGCATGTAATCCTTATAGTGAAACCCATGATAAAGGCATCACAAAGAAGTATAGTGTTTATAGTGAGCTCTGTGAAAAACAAAATACAGCATATAAGACTGAATTTTCAATAAATTACAAACGGTAACATTAAAGACATAATTTTGAAATTGAAAAAAAAAAAAAATGAAAGAAAAATTGTTACGCCCGTGTGGATAACATATGGAGAAAGCCTTCCCCAGTTTGTAGTTTTGTTTTCAAAATTCATTTATGTACGTAGTGACAACATGTAATATTGATATGTAAAAAAAATTATGCCATTTTGATTATTTTATAAAAGTTAAAAAAAAAATAATTATGTTCAATATTGTGAGTAGTGACAAATCTCTCTCTCTCTCTCTCTCTCTCTCTCTCTCTATATATATATTGTTAGGACATATGTGTTTCACATGCTAAGAACATATGTCTTACTTATTTATGTAAATTGGCTAATCCTTTGACAAAACGCACTTTACTTGTAATTGGGTAGATCTAGGTGTTTTTAATACTTCAAGAAACCATGTTTCAAGATCAAGTGTTGAAGCCATCAAGTCTGTCCAAGAAAAAGCAAGTTGAAGTGCAGAATTTTTAAAGCTCGACACCTCTCGATAGCTACCTCGACACCTGCTATCTGTCGAGATTTAAAAAGTCAGAATTCCAAATCTGATTTTCTTGGGATCCGTGAATATGTTTTTGGGGCTTCTTTTCTTCTAACCCTAAACATATAAAAGGATTATTTTAAGAGCCGTTTTGGGTGACACAAGTTGTATTATCATTGAGCAATCTCTGTTTATGCAAATTGTGCTCAACAGACGAAGTTCTTGACCTAGTTCATCCTTCATCAAGAAGTTGCTGTGTCTTTGCACCATAGGGTTTTGTAACCAAGCATCTTCCTGCTATTCATCACGTGGATGAACTGAAGAACTTTGCAGCCAACCATTCTTCCTCAAGTTGGTGTTCTGAAGTCGCGTACTGGGATCCGCGCATTGGTTAGTCACGTACTTGGGAGCCGTGCATCAAAAGGGGGAACTGTCGCTACAGATCAAGTCCAATTGGGTATTGGGGTAAGGGTTCAACTGTAGGTTGGTAAGGTACTTGGGATTCCTTTCTTGTAACCGCTTGATTTGATAATAGTGGAGTTTCGGGAGTGGTGACCTGAAAATCACCCGGTGGGGTTTTTGCCGTTAGGGTTTTCCCCATTCGTAAACAAATCACCGTGTTATTTATTTTCCGCTGCATATTTAGTATTTGGTGATTTGTTTGTGCTTCCACGAAATTGCATGCTTAATTGATTAATTAAACAACTTGGCTAATTAATTAATTAATTAGGGTTTATCACAAGGGGTCATTCGAAGTGTGACCTAACAAGTGGTATCAGAGCAGGCACACTCTGATTAGGATTTAATCTTTGCTGTGTTGATCCATTGACCCCTGTTTTGTCATGGATAGAGGACAATCCTTAATTATACCTCCTTTATTTGATGGCACTAACTATGCATACTGGAAAGTACGCATGAGAGCTTTCTTGCAGTCTTTAGATGAAAAAGTGTGGCAAGCTGTAGAGATTGGCTGGACTAAGCCAACAGAACAACCGGCCGAGTGGGATGATGCTAAGATCAAGGCGGCCAACTTCAACAGCAGAGCGCTGAATGCTCTTTTTAGCGCAGTCACCAATGAGGAGTTCAAGAAGATATCCTCAACTGAAACTGCTAAGGAGGCTTGGACCATTCTCCAGACAACCTATGAAGGCACAAAGGCTGTCAAAGACTCAAAGCTTCAAAGGCTGACAACAAGCTTTGAAGAAATAAAGATGGAGGAGGATGAGTCGTTTGATGAGTTCTATGCCAAGCTCAAGGACATAGTGAACTCAGCCTTCAATCTTGGGGAAACCATCCCTGAACCCAAGATTGTAAGGAAGGTGCTCAGATCTCTACCTGAGAGATTTCATGCCAAGATTACGGCGATTGAGGAATCAAAGGATATAGACAAGATTCCTTTGACTGAGCTGGTTGGAAACTTGCAGACCTATGAGATAGGGTTATCTAGGATTGGCAAGACCAATAAAGGCAAAAGCATGGCCTTGAAGGCGAAGAGCAGTGATACAGATGAATCTTCCGATGATGAAGATTCTAAGATGAAGTCCTACATTACTCGGCAGTTCAAAAAGTTCATGAAGAATGCCAATGGAAGGAGCTTCGACAAGGACCGCAGGCAGTTCAGTTCTTCTCAGTTCAAAAGCCAAGACAAAGGGAAGAAGGATGCTAGGGAGGCCGGTCAGTATACTGTTCCAGCAGGACCAAAGTGCTTTGGTTGTCATGGGTTCGGACACATGAAACATGAGTGTCCTACATATCTGAAGAGCATTGGGAAAAGCAAGGCCCTTGCTGCAACCCTAAGTGACACTGAGCCTGAAGATGATTCCGACACTGAGGATGACGGAATCTTAAATGCCTTCACTGCCACAGTCAATCCTACTGAAGGGATTGTTGAAGAAGTGGATGAAGAAGAATTGGTGGAGTCAAAATTTGAGAAGATGGATGATCAAGATGATATCCATTCAGCCTATGAGAAGCTTTACAAGCTATCTGAAAAGCATGAGAAATTGTATAGGCTAGCCACCAAGAAGCTTAGTGAAGTGGAACTCAATCGTGAAGAGCTGTCCACAAAGTTTGATGAGGCGAATCAAACTATTGGAGCACTGAGATTTGAGAACAATTTTTTGGCTGAGAAGACCAAGAAGCTTGAAGTGGAGCTGTTTCAAGTCAGAGCTCAACTAGAGAGGACCTCAAGTGCAAAGCTTGATGAGATGCTTAGCAATCAAAAACCTGCTTCGGATCGAACTGGTTTGGGGTATGGTAATTCTTTCTCTAATACTGCTTCTACTAGCAATACTGTTTTTGTTCCTGCTACTAATAATATTGAAATTGAGAACACTAATGTTAAAACTGAATTAGCTAGTGAGAACTTAGACAAGGGAAAATCTATCTTAGGAGCACCCCCTAAGCTAGACAAGAAAGATGCTAATAACCCTAGGGCTAAGAAGGCTAACTCTCATAAGCCTAAACAAAAGAAGCAGCATCTTTGTCATTATTGTGGAGCTGCCGGTCACACTCGACCAAATTGCTATAAGTGGCTAGCCACTCAACAGAGCAATGGCATGATAGCATCTGGAAGCCAATCTCAGCTTCAATCCTCTCTTGCTCCTCTTGGAGATCTTCTGAAAGCCCTCATGTTCCTTTCGAACTTGAACGGTCTAAATTCTTCCCCCTCACCACCTGTTCAAGGATTCAATCAAAGGAAAGGTTCTTCCAAGGCATGGAAGAAAAAGGACTCTAAGTGATTTCATCACTTTCTTTTCCCTTCTTGTTTTTCTGTTAGTTGCATTGCTTGTGTGTTTTATTTTTCTGCTGAGTCAGTCTAGTTTTTGCTTTGCTTTGTTTAACATGTTTTTGTTTGTTTATTTTCAGTTTTGTTTATTTTGTTTTTGATATAAAAATAAAAAAAAAATTGAAAAATCAGAAAAATACAAAAACAGTGTGTGTTATGTGTACTTTGGTATTTGTGTACCTTGGATGGCCATTGAAACAAAGTTTCTAAACTTTGTATCTATTGTAGCTTAGATGAGCATCTCTATGCACAACTAAGCAAGTGAGCTTTGTGGCTCTTGTTTGTGATGAGTAAGATTAGGTTATCTCTTAAAACTTAACACTCATATCACTCTTTTTGACGGGTAGGACTAGAAAATCCTAAGAGAAAGGCATTAATAACCATCTCACCACTGTTACCCGCCAATCATAGTATGACACCTGTATGCTTCGGCATAGCAAAAGTGCAGTGTCAAAGACATTCGTATGCTTCGGCATAGCAAAATTGCGATGTCAAATGCTTAACATCTTGGGTATTTCTTTTCTCTCTTTTTATGCCCATGCATGATATGCTTAAAAGAAAAATATGCAAAGAAAATATAAAGCAAAAAGATTAAAGATGCTTTAAATATGATTGCAAGCGTGTTTTCTAGGAGATGTGGGAGTTATAGGATGTACCTTGAAGGTGATAGTCCCCATCAAACAGTTATGATTGCGTGTGAGTTAAAAGTTATTTACTCATATCTCAGATCGTCATAACATGTATACACATATGCAATCTTGCGATGTTTTTCACACACAACACGCAATATTCTTTGCTACTTTTGATACATGTGCAGGTACAATGTGATTTGGCCATCACAAGTGTTTACATATGCTAGTGTATGCTCACTAAACTGTCATAACTTGTTTTTGAAATATAAAATTGGTTAGACTTGTTTAGTGTGTGTGTGTGTTTTGCATGATCCTTGTGCTTAATTTCTTGTTGAGAGATGTTTTGAGAGGTTCATATGTTGAGTGGATCCTTATTAGAGATGTGTGTTGGATTGCATTCATGTCTGTGTTTTTCCCTTCTCGAAAAACTGTTCTTTTTCTGTGTCTCGACACCTTCCTCGACACCTTCTCGATACCTGGTCATCTGTCGAGATTCTCAAGCTTTTCTTATCGCAATCTCGACACTTTCCTCGACACTTGGTCGATCGATCGAGAAAGTTTCTGTCCTCTCGACAGCTTCTCGATACCTTGTCGATCGATCGAGATTCATGTGTCTGAAATTTGTCTTATTCCTCGATACATCTCGATACCTTCATCTGTCGACGGCTTATTCCTCGATACCTTTCTCGACAGATACCTCGATACCTCTCGACACCTCATCTGTCGAGAATTACTGAGGTGCCTATTTAAAGGCTGATCGCGATTTTTCTCTCATTTCTCTCGATCTCACTCGATCTGTCCGAGGCGTTTCAACTTCTCCAACAGCTTTTCTCACTCAAATCTTCAATCTCACTTGGATCTTGCTCATTCTTGCTTCAATCTCTTGGTAAGATCACCTTTTCCCTTTCATTTTCATGCATTTCATGTTTTGAAAACCTAGTTTTGGGATTTTTCATAAAAATTTGGGGTTTTTCAAAATTGCTAAGTTTTTATTGAAATTTTGGGTTGAGTTTGGACTTAAATGATTTCAAAATGTCATACATTGCATTTCATGTGCATTATAATGATATTTTCATGCATTTAGATGTGAGTACTTTGTTTATATGCTGTTAGGAATGGATTGGGCTGAGCCCATAATGATATTTCTGCTTTGCATGTCATATGTTCATGCATTCCCATGCATACGTACTCTTTGTTCATATATCTGTTATATTTGAACTGATTTGGGACTTTTCTGCTTGTCTCCCTCTCTATCTCTTTCTCATTCTTTTACGTTAGTAGTGTCTATGGCACCCAAACGTAAATCTACTCCTGCTCGGAACCCTCTGCGTTCTAGAGCATCTTCATCTTCTGATTCTGCTCCTTTTAACATTCGGTTCCGTGATGGAGATGCCTCAAAGGCATTTACTGAGAACTTTTCTAGACGAGGTGTTCATTCGGAACGCCAAGTCATTCTGGCGGACTTCGCCGATACTGACCTTCCTTCTGTCATTCACAGTAGGGGATGGGGGTCACTGTGTGACATCCCGGTCACTTGCCCTCTCGTGCTGATACAGGAGTTCTACTCCAATATCCACGGGATTGATCTTTCAGTACCTCATTTTTCCACTCGCGTTCGAGGTATGCGCATTCCTGTCACACCGCAACTTGTTGCGGATGTGCTTAGGGTACCTAGGATAGAGTTTCCTGATTATCCCTCTTGTGAGCGTCTGAGGACTGTGTCCCAAGAAGAGCTCATCTCTGCCTTCTGTCAGCGTCCTGCTGATTGGGGTGAGCATCAGTTCACATCATGTAGGCCTTTTGCTAAAGGTCCTAGATTCATGAACATGGTGATGACTTTTGTTCTCCATCCTCTTTCTCACTATAACTCTATCACAGAGCCTCGTGCTCGATTTTTGCTTTCTCTTCTTGAGCACTTGACCATAGACTTCCCTTCTCACTTCATCCGGTCTATCATAGATGTTTATCTTGATTCGGCGTCTCGTGATAAGCTCATCTTTCCTTCTGCTATCACGCGGATTCTACGCCATTTTTCTGTTCCCTTTCCTGTGTCCGACCACTTCACACACATATCTGCCATAGATGCCGCTACCGTAAAACGTAGTGAGGCACAGTTGAGGTCGAGACAGCCTGGTGCCACTCCTCCCTCCCGTTCAGCACCATCCAGATCAGCTCCATCTACATCTGCTCCTTCTTCCTCTTCGAGCGATGTATCCCTTGGTGATATTATGGCGCAGCTGCAGCGCATGGACACTCGTCTTGATACACTCTCTGCTGAGTTGTATCAAGTGAATGTTCGTGTGGGTCGTATTGCACGACGCCAGGCGACCATGGGCGGTTTTGCTCCAGAGGCTACTCCTTCACCACCTACTCCAGTAGCTTCAGATTCTGAGGATGAGGATGATGATGATGATGGAGATGCTAGCTCTGCCGATGAGATGTCTGCATGACACTCTACCCTTTGTCACTCGTGACAAAAAGGGGGAGTAGTTTTGGGTTATGAGAGTAGTCATCTTAGGGGGAGAGTTAGTATAGGACATTTTTGATAGAGGGAGTGTTGATACTTTGAGGGATGTAGTAAGGTTTGATGTATCTTTTCTTTTCTTATCTTTTTAGATACATTGTTCTTGTATATGAGGTCTTGTGACCAGTTTTACATACATGATACTTATTCTCTTATATATGTGGATGTATGTTTCTTTCACCTCTCTCTTCATGTGTTGTTTCTTTTCTATCTTTATACACATGTTCTTTTATTGTATGCAATCTATTAATTTCTGTTTCACACAAGATGCCTTGATGAGTTTTGTTTAAAGTGTTTCAGAAATACAGGTTGTTAAAGTCTACTTGCCATAAACTCTCTTCTTGCAAAGTTTTTCAAGAGTTTGTGTTAGGATAGATTTTATTGTACTCAACAAGTGAATATGAGTTGAGTGATTTATGACTTCTCTCATATGCTCATTTGTTTGTTGTGGTTTTGTCACGGATTGCCAAAGGGGGAGATTGTTAGGACATATGTGTTTCACATGCTAAGAACATATGTCTTACTTATTTATGTAAATTGGCTAATCCTTTGACAAAACGCACTTTACTTGTAATTGGGTAGATCTAGGTGTTTTTAATACTTCAAGAAACCATGTTTCAAGATCAAGTGTTGAAGCCATCAAGTCTGTCCAAGAAAAAGCAAGTTGAAGTGCAGAATTTTTAAAGCTCGACACCTCTCGATAGCTACCTCGACACCTGCTATCTGTCGAGATTTAAAAAGTCAGAATTCCAAATCTGATTTTCTTGGGATCCGTGAATATGTTTTTGGGGCTTCTTTTCTTCTAACCCTAAACATATAAAAGGATTATTTTAAGAGCCGTTTTGGGTGACACAAGTTGTATTATCATTGAGCAATCTCTGTTTATGCAAATTGTGCTCAACAGACGAAGTTCTTGACCTAGTTCATCCTTCATCAAGAAGTTGCTGTGTCTTTGCACCATAGGGTTTTGTAACCAAGCATCTTCCTGCTATTCATCACGTGGATGAACTGAAGAACTTTGCAGCCAACCATTCTTCCTCAAGTTGGTGTTCTGAAGTCGCGTACTGGGATCCGCGCATTGGTTAGTCACGTACTTGGGAGCCGTGCATCAAAAGGGGGAACTGTCGCTACAGATCAAGTCCAATTGGGTATTGGGGTAAGGGTTCAACTGTAGGTTGGTAAGGTACTTGGGATTCCTTTCTTGTAACCGCTTGATTTGATAATAGTGGAGTTTCGGGAGTGGTGACCTGAAAATCACCCGGTGGGGTTTTTGCCGTTAGGGTTTTCCCCATTCGTAAACAAATCACCGTGTTATTTATTTTCCGCTGCATATTTAGTATTTGGTGATTTGTTTGTGCTTCCACGAAATTGCATGCTTAATTGATTAATTAAACAACTTGGCTAATTAATTAATTAATTAGGGTTTATCACAAGGGGTCATTCGAAGTGTGACCTAACATATATATATATATATAAACGGGAACTATAATATTTATTTATAATAATCTAATAAATTATTATTTTTTAATTCTTGGAGAATTGTTTTTATCCAATCTACAGAAATTAATAAATAAATAAAAACAGGTTTTGCCCCAAAAATCCATGGAATTGACTTTGCCAAACTTTTTTTTAGAAACATTTTTCCAAATTCAATGGAAATTTTTATACGAAAACTGAGATAATATTTGCTAATTAATATTAATAAAAAAAATTTATAAAATAAAAGTAATGTTACCAGTAGATCAACTTTTTTTTTTTTTTTTTTAGAAACAAACACACACACATAAAGGAGAGGGAAAAGGGTTTTAACATAAAATTATACCACAACTCCACTCAAAAGTCATGGTAACTTTTAAGGGAGGGTGTGACAAGTTATTCAACTTGATGTTTTAATTACCATTTATCTCATCAAATATTATATATATAAAAAAAATATGATATTTATTATAGGTTATACCTAACTAGGGCGACTGATAAATCAAGAACTCTAGTTTCGACCAACCATTAGGTTGATGGAGGGTCACAGATCTATTCATCCGACTTAATCAAGTTAAGCCCAAATCTGATCCGAACTAACTCGTAGACCTCCCTGTCCCAAATCATTGTAGAATTTACCAAATAAATTTGAAGGATCAAGGCTTTCTTTAAAAAAAAATAAAAAATAAAAAATAAAAACTCGATCAATCATGGGGTTGTTTGATACATATGTTTAAATATATGTTTTCAATTTTTAAACAGCATTACATGCATTTTCACACAACTTTTCACTCATACGTATTTCTAAAAGAGCAAGACTTAGGTACAGTACTTAGGTGCTGTTGCTTAGGTTCCCCTTTTAAGATTCTGCCACGTGGATTTTCTCTCATGAGAAGGAAGTGTATTTTTTAATTAAGTAGCCACATGGCTGAATCTTAAGAGGGGAACCTAAGGAACAGCACCTAAGGTATTGTACCTAAGTTTTGTCCTTTCTAAAAAGTACAAACAACATTACTAGAACAACGTTACCAAAACACTCCCCATTTTACTCAAACATACTTTTAGGCGATATCAGACGGTGATTACTCAAAAAGGGCATAAATCCAACGGTGAGGATCACTTGATCAATATGAAATAGACATATCAGGAGATTGAGAGAGACAATTTCTGCCCCATGCATGTTTAGCTGGCAGCGTTTGGGAGGGAGAGCCGAAGAGGAACCCACCCTGACTGTATCCTCTAGGACCGTAGATTAATTTTTGGATCTAATACAATGTGTGTACGTACATTGTCAAGTCTTGTTGTGTACCAGCCGTACACGTGTCATCACACATTGGATTATGACCATTCAATGATCTAGATCCCACCCCTATTTGTTCAAGGGGGATTGTATCGATTGCATATTGCACATCATTGTATGTGTGTGTCACTTTCCCATCTTACTGTCCCCAACAATTATAACACTTGAGACAACCAGTCACAATCTTTGCTTGGTGCTTCGGTACACACTACACCCACTTGTACTAACTAGACCTTCCTATCATCCGACTAGATGACTTAGTAGGAAGAAGGTTTCTTCGTCCCGTCATTTCGCGAGTATGAGATTATTAATTCGGTTCGAGTAATAGTAAGTTTCATCAGTGTTCGGATAGTTTCACGCTATGTTAAATTTGAGCTTAAATGGGTAAGGAGTCAAGATAGTGACCGCACCTACAATCTCTTTAAGACATTCGATTTATTTTTATTCTCATGTTACCCACTAGTAAACCTTTTGTTAAGGTTTAGTGGGTGTGTGAGGAACTAGTGATTGGTGTCTGCATGCTTCTCATAGAAAATTGATCACGAGGCCAAGAAAGCAACCAAAGATTCATCAATTTTGGATTCTATCCTTGGTACGATGTTACCACTTAAAATAGTCGGCAACTACAAGTTCTTTGGAAATGTTGGTACTTGGTACCAATAGGGATTTAAGGAAGACTCAAACTGATTACCCCTATCTACTTCTTCAAATGCATAGTTATTAATTAAAATCTTATGATGTTACAATCTTAAAAAAAAAAAAAACTAAAAACAATCTATACGTTAATTAAAAACTTAATATGCAAGATCCCGTTAAGATTGTAATTTATATTATGAGATTTTGTAGGATTCCAATCTTTCTTTTTCTTTTTTTTATCAATAAAATTATTAGAATTTTACTATTTTGTATTTAGGTTCACATGCATAATGAATTAGAACGTTTTGATTATATTTGAAATTTATTTTAACAATGATTTCAATTTATTTAAGGTATTTAATTTTACAATAACTACCAGTTAAAAGTGGTTTTAGTAAAGGTTCAATCTTTATTGGCAAGACCTAATAATTCCATCATCTCAGCCAAAATACTCTTCTTTTTTTGAGAATCCACAGCCAAAATACGTTTTTATTGTTTCTTTCTAAATAAAATATTTGATTTTTAGACTCCCATTTTAAAATTATTAGAAATTATATATTTTTACAATATTAGCCTAAAATTTATAAAAATTTAATAATTCAATATCATATTTGCTATAATACAGTTAACTACTTTCAAATTTTATAAAATCTTACTATTCTTAATTCAATTTTACCATATTGTTTTAAGGTCCCTTTCACCCATTTTGATTAAGATTTTAAAAATGTTGATGAGATGGGTCTAGACTCCATAGCCAATTATGCTACCTTTGAAATTATTATGTTGTTAAAATTCTCTGAAAATAAATGGGAAAATTGCGTTATAGGTAGGTTTGTTGCTGTTGCTATAAGGGCTGCTCGCCTTTATCCAGCTTGGTTTTATCATCAGTCATATGTAGTGCTTGGACTAAAAAATTCAAATAATCTATATACTTGACTGGAGAATAAATTTGTTTTAATTCAGAAAAGAAAAAAAGAATCTCAAAGTTATAACAGTTAAGTACAACCAAATTTGTAGCTAAATTTTATCCTTACATGTAGTGACTTTGTATCAACTCTAAGTATGGGATACACAGTTGCCTTAGACTCTTTTTAATATAGATTAGACTATATATTTTAGATTTATTCCCAAATCTCTACTAAACTGATAAGAGATATATGCTATACCAACTTAGCAATTTAGCAAGAGGCTCTCTCACGAGAGGAAGGGGGCTCTCCAATGATGGCCACACTGAAGAACTATTTCCTCCACCAAAACTGACAAGCTTCGGTAAGCTCCATAATCTTAAGTTTCTCAACCTAATTAGTCCCTGAAGTTTCAAGTGAATCTTCATGGCTGTCTCTCTGTTGCTAAGAGAAGTGGGATTTTCCTCCTTGTCTTCAACAGTAGAAGTTGTTTGTCCCTTCTTCACGAAGGAGAGTTTTGTTTTGGGTTTGTCTTGTTTGTCTTTCTGTATCTTTATGGATATCAAGCGTATCCATGGAGCTTGTGGGGTTTATTTGTTGTGGGGCTGGGGAAACACTTTTCTTTTTGTGAGGAAGAATGAGATCACTGTATTGGGGTTTTACTTGTCCAAGAATACGGGAACTAGCATCAGTTCTATGGACTGCAATTCCTTAGGCCAAACACCGGCGACATCCAACCATCAGCGGCGCAACAAGCTGGGCAACGGTATGACCATTGAAACGTCCGAGATACTTAGTAACGCATGCCCTGGCGTTACTCCAATTAATGACCCGTTACATGAAGCTGCTCCCCCAGATGGCGACGTGATTAATGGGATTAACTCTCATTCAGTTGGTCCGGATATTAAGGTGATTAATGGGATTAATGCCCAATCAATTGGCCCGAATAAAGGAGTGATAAATGGACCAAATTCCCTATCAATTGGGCCGGTTATAGCAACAAGTGATTTCTACGCCCAATTAAAGGATAATTATGGGGAGCTTTCAATTGAAAAAATCTCAACAACAGCAATGAAGGGTATTGAGCCGGATCAGTCCAATCAGCCTCCACATCATGCCATCTGGAAACCACCTCCATGGCCGATCCCGAAGGTGAACTCTGACGATGCTATTTTCCGAGGACAAAATTCTGTGGGTGTAGAAGTTATAATCCGAGATATTAAGGGCCAGGGCGTAGCTTTCATGGATGAGAAAATCACTATGTTCTCGGTCACGGTTTGGAAAATATGGACACACCAAAATCAAGTCAGAACTAACCAACCTTGTTGCAGTCCAAATCAGCTCGCAAACATAGCCAAAGAACTCCTAATGGAATTCCAGGCGGTGCAGCAACCTTCTCTACCACAGTCCACACCAATTCGAGTTTGTTGGAGAGCTCCTATCTTGGACATGGTAAAGGTCAATTTTGATGGTGCACTATTCAATAGGGAGCAAAATTCAAGAATTGGAGTTGTTTTGGCTAGATGTTTTAGTAAATTACACTACTCTCATGTTAAGAGAGAGAGTAATATGGTTGCTCATATTTTATCTCGTTTTGTTTTAAATGTTTCAGGTTATAGTGTGTGGATGGAGGGTGTTCCACCACAGTTTTATTCTTGTGTTTTTAGCAAACTTGGATGGTATTCATTAAATAAAAGGCACTACGTTGATTCTCAAAAAAAAAAAAAACTGATAAGAGACTTGTTAGCTAAGCGAACTAATATAATCTCCACTCATATCACTGTTTTGCTCAAAAAAATATGTACTGAGGGTTAGTGAAAAAACAAAAAAGAAATCAAACAAAAGTTAAAATGTCCATTCTTGTCAAGTTTCATGCAGAGTTGTAGTCAACTTGCAAAGGAGAGAGAATTGAAAATTTTGGAGCATGTGGTTGGGCACAATATTATTAACTTATTATCACATATTTCCATATCTTTATTATTGAATTTGAAAATCAAGTAAAACTCGACATATATGATGTGACATAATTAAGAATTTAAAATTATAAAATAGTAAAATACTTCTCTCAATCAGAGTTAGAGAGAATAGTATTAGATTATCATTAATCAATTAACTATGTGTTTTGATTGGGATTAATCTCGTATGGCCTACTTAGTGATGATGTCAACTGTAAGAAGAAAAAAGAATAGTAAAGCTAGGGAAATTCCAATTTCCAAGAACCTATAATAAAAGAGTGCTCGTGATTATATTTTTACTTGGGTGGGCGCCCTAAAAAATTGACCACTTATCATGCTCTACGACAAAAAGTATGTTTGTTTTAATTTATTGGGTTATGCTAACGAGTGCTCTTAAGACACTCATTAATAATCTATTTTAGGAAAATTTTAATACCACTTTTATGGAAAATAAAAAAAGATGTCAAAATATTAATTACTTTTTTTTCATTTTTCATAAAAACTTTCTTTAAATGGATTATTAAGGCACTCGTTAGCATTTTCCTAATTTATTTTATTAGGTCCAATTAACTTTTTTGTCACGACTTCAATTATAAAATTTTCCACAATTTTATTCAAATGAAATAGTATAAATACTAGAAAATAAAAGTAATTTAATTGGTGAACTGTACCCAAAATTGACACAAGTGGGTAGGTAGAGAATACTTGGAGATGACGTGAAATTAATTATTTACCACTATCAACTTGTCATTTCAATAAATTGCACAAGAAATGTTCCTAGCAAATTCAATTATTTATTTAGTTAATTATAATTTCTTGAAAAAAAATTAAAACTACAATTATAATTTTATACAATTTTTAAAAATAAATTCATCAAGAGGGAGCCCAATAAAAATAAAAAAAAGAGGGGGTTGTGGTGCCATTCCAAAAAATACAATTATCTAGAGTTAGATTATGTTTTTTATTGATTATTATTATTATATGATTGTTTCCCGCGCTAATTTAGGGTATGCATTGTCTGTGGAGCTGACCTGTTTGCCTCCTTTCTTTACATTGTCACAGGTAATAATTATGATATTACAACAAGAGCCCCAAATATCTCTCTCATACAACATGGCCTCAATAATTTAATATCATGGTTGTGTTTAATAATAGCTTATTTAAATGAAAAGCTTCCAAGTTTTTAAAGTGAAAGAGTTTAATCTAATCATTTGGGTGTCCAATAGTACAAGACCCATGTGATTTCATCACTGGAGCCCTTTAAAAATTCCAATCTAACAACATCCAATTCAATGTAAAAAAAATACGAGTATTAGCATGCATAATATAGCATTCACACTGTCCACAACATACATACAACCATATAATAAACACAATTAATTTAATGTTATATATTGTATTGTAATTGTACCCACCCAATTCACATTCGGCAGAAAATATCATAAGCATGATGTGAGTTCTACGGATGCATGTATTTAAAGGAATTTAGTCCAAAATCCTATCATTGAGACCCTCAATACCAAACATCTATGAACATGGATCCACATTCTACTTATATGCCATTATTCTTAGAACAATTTATCTCAAGTGGGTAAGATATGGAGTTGATTTCAATGTTCATAAAACTATGGCAGTAAATTATATTGAAACAAAACACACAATGAAAAACAAGATAATTTGGCCCCAAAAAAGGACTCAAATCTCACTAAAATTTCATGAGAATGGTGTAGCAAACAGGAAGGGTTTGAAACAAATGTTCTATCAAAGTGGTATTTGACTCAAACCATCATAAATTGAATGTTCAGAACTTCTTGTTGCAACCAATCCTATATAGCTAGTTATGTCATTCACCTATTACGGTTGCAAAGACCTTTTCCCTTTTCCCAATTAGGCATTGAAGAAATGCCACAATTACAAGCAATCCTAGCAAGAGTGAAGCATGCAAATAACAAATGCTTTTGTTGGATCCCTTTCCCCACCCTTCAGAATTACAAATTCAATATCAAGAAACTATTTTTCTTCCTCATTATATGGCATATAAGAATTGTAAGAACAAAACTTGTGAGTACAAGGCTATATCATTCCTCAATCATTCATAAAATCACGCTAAAGTAACTCACAAATCATGTAAAATTTGGCAAAAAAATTGCGTGACGTTGAATAATATGTATGACTTCTCCAAGCTAGAGGAGTGCAGTTCAAAAATCAACTTGAGCATACACAAAAAGAGAAGGGAACATCAAATTAAACAGCCCCATGATGCTCAATTAGAAAAATGCAAAAGATGTATGCACCAAAAAGGACTCCATCAGCAGGGTTAAAAATTTTCTTTTCTAGATCACTTGTTTTGCATTGTTGTTAAAAGTGTACAACAAACAATCACCACCACCTTAGAAGCAAAAAAACATCAATACAGTATTACCCATATTCAAAGTAAGACTAACATAAGACACCTGTACAGAGCCATCCAGTTACTAAAATATTTGGTTTCTTGATTGGCAACATTGGCCTAATGTGCATAGACAATTAGCATAGAAGAACAACAGGCGAGAGAGTTTAAGAAAAAAAAGAGATCCACTAAAACAGTAAGTTATGAAGCACCCTGGCAATAAAAATTAATTGGTAGTTGTAAAACCAATTCCAAAATGCAACTCTTCTCAGCACCTCCAAACTGAAACTGAGATAAGCTCCTTTCGCTGCCAGCAGAGAACAAGTGAAGTTTGCTTCTTTTCGACATGGAATCCCCGAACTGGAGTCCTCTGCACCAGACACTCTGCTTGGGACTCGGTGAAGTTGCTGAATGTCAATGGGGAGAATCCAGATGACAAAAAAAGACCCCTCCATGGAGGCGTTCTATCAGGTGAACGGCGACGACCCAACACAATTTTCTCAATTCCCGGTTGTAGCAAATATCTCTCAATCTTTTGCAAGGCATCTAGGTTGACATTAACAGCATCCAGTGATTCAAGCAGGCCCGAATAAGATTGAACGGCATGAAATATGTGAAGGGGGAAAGAGAGATCAGTTCGATCACAACCTCTATCCAAAGAGACCACAATTTTCGGTGAGAGCTGCTTTACAAAGCCAAGAACCAAAGGAAGGGATAAAGGGTAGTTGGAAAAGGAACCAATTGGCAGATTCACTGCAATTGCCTCACTCTCCGATACATGAAGGGGCAATGGCCAAGAACCAGAGTTCAAGGACTCAAAACTTAAAAATTCAAACTCAAATGCAAGGTTAATCTCAGTAGCAAAATGTTTCAAGTTTTCTAGAGTGAAACCAAGCTGGAGTTCATCATGCGTGGATGGGGATGCAAATGCAGTGATTTTAAGAGCTTGACCACCGCCTTGCTTCAAGGCGAGCTCTTGCATAAGAGAAGACCATTGTCCACCAAACCCAATATCAAAATCAATAATGTGAATGGTATCAAAGCCATCCAAGGCTTCAAGAAGAGCTTGGTTACAAGTAAAATTGGCAAACTGAAGTACAGGAGAGACTTCTGAGAATGATTTGTAAGCACCAATCTTGAAAATTAGACTAATAGGTGGTGGTGGTGATGATGACATATTCAAAGAAGCATTGCTATTAGTATTATTAGTATTATGAAGGAGCAATTGCAAGGCCTCCTTGAAATAAAAAGCAGCCCTTTGAAAAGGCTTACCAATTGGAGAGAGCTGGTGATTGAGCCGCGCCAATATCTCTTGCGCGAGTACCGGATTATTCCCAGTTTCTATCAGCTCTGCTAACTGGTATAACTGATCAACTAATAATTGCTGTTGCTGTTGCTGTTGGTTTGCCAATTCATTGCACACCATTTTCTGCTTTGAAACCATCATTGGCCTCTGCTGGATATGCTGAGGAAGCATCTGAAGCTGATTTTGCTGTTGTTGTTGCTGTCTTCGAAGAAGCTCTTGCCCTGGTTCCGAAAACGGTGACTTGGGGACCTGATAATTAGGCCCAACACCCCCAAGATTATGCCTTTTTGCCAGTGGTGATGAACCAAGGTGATGCTCTTGCAATTGGGCATATGTTAAAGGCATAAACAAAGCCGGGTTTTGAGCATACTGGGCTTGATTCGGGTGTATCATCTGGGGATTGAAAATCTGTGGCTTCTCATCTACAGTTTCAATTGTTTGCACCTGCTGTTGTTGTTGTTGATGATGAAACATGGCTGGTGAATGAGATAGAGAGCCTGGCAAAAGATTATTACTTGTTGCAACAGAGAACATGGGGCTGTGATTTGGGGTCGAAACTGAGCCAAGCCTGGTTGCATTGGTGCCACCACCATTGAATGGAAAATCAGCAGAAGGGTCAATGCTAGGCAACAAATTGTTGGGCAATTCAAGGCAGCCAAAGGCAGCACCTTGATCTATCATACCAAAACCTGAATTGAATTCAAGGTCTTGATGCAAGAGCTTGTTGAGACCCAGAGATGGGTCTTCAATGTCCCCCATAATCAATCTCAGAATAGACTGTTCTTGACCTGATGAGGAATCAGACAACACACCTTCCCAGTCTTCCATTCCAAGCCCACATTTTTCACCTATGTCTAAGCTAGTTTGGGAAGAAGGTTGGTGGTGACTCTCTGAGGCCGTTGCTGCTGCTTTTGCTGTTGCTGTTGTTGTTGTTGAAGCCACACCGTTGCCAAGAGAGGAAGACAGAGTTGAGGTTGAAGTTGGAGGGCTGGGGCTTCTTGTGTCAAGAACTGAGGTAGGCTCAGTGCCCACATAGCAATTTTCTTTGTTGGTGTTGTGCCACTTTTGTAGTTGCTGTTGCTGGTAAAGACGGTGGAGATGGGGTAATGAATCTGAAGAAGCAGTAGAGAAATCTAACACCCCCTTTCCTTGAAACTCCTTAAAGGGTAGGGGCATGGCCTTCATCTAAGAAAGTGAACCAAAACAACAACAATACACAAGAACTCAATACCCCAAAACCCTCCAGTTTTTGAAAGACAAGAACCCCACCACCAAAGACTTTCAAAAGGCACAAAACAGAAATGGGTTTGGTGTGAATTTTATCAACTAGACCGTAAGCATAGAGAGAGAGAGAGAGAGAGGCAGACAGTGAGTAAAGGTAAGAAACAAAATCAAATTTTGGAGCTTTAAATTTTCTGACACAAAAGACAGACAGACACCTGTTTTATGCATGCACAGCTCAACACGAACAAACCCATTTCACCACACTCCTCAAAGGCTCAAACTCAAACTCCTGCTGATGCTTCTTCTACTTCTTATTTTCTGTATGTATTTAGAACTCTAAAATTTTGTAATATAGCACAAACCCATTTTTTGGCACCATCTTTTTTCTTCTTTGTGGTGTTGTTTACTTGAAAAAACAGGCTTTGGTGGGGTTTTCTCTCTCTCTTCTCTTTGGAGTACTCTGTCTTCCTTGTGTTTTCTGGTTGCTATGGATGCGTGCAATATATAAAAGATTAAAAGTGGTAAAGTGCTCTCTCTCTCTCTCTCTCGCTCTAATTTCTTTGTTTTCTAATTCTATAATTTTTTATGTGGTTTTTGTCTGTAGATGTAGTTATCTCTCCTGGTTAGGTCTCGGTCACTCACACTTTAGCCCCACTCTCATTTATAACGCGTAAAAATAAACTTCACCATACATGCAAATTTCAATGTCCTGTCGTGGACCATTTATGAAAATTTTGAACCTTTTAAGAGTTTCTAAAAATAAATCAGTAAAACGGTGTTATATTATAAGGGGTAAAATATAGTCAACATTTCTGAGATTTGAACTAATGTCAGTCATGTTAACCATGTGTTATATATTTCAAAACAGACCAATGTGGTCTCTAATCACCTTGAGAGATGGGGCCAAGTTGTTTAGTTTTAAAATGTCTTAAATCTGATGAATATTAACCCAAACCTTATTTTATCATAATATTTATCGAAATAAACTATTTTTGCAGTATTCATAAACTTTTTTATAAAAAGAAAAAGAAAAACCTCCTATATTTTTTTAAATCTTTTTGTAAGATGCTAAAATAGATTTATTTTCAAAATTAACTTAGATTGCATTTGAATGCATTTAACTGATTGTTTATATGTTAAAAGTATCTATTAACTATATAAAAAGAATTAAAAGGTATAGGAATAGTGTTTTGGTTTAGTAAAGTTTTTGGACTCGTTCTAATGCTACTAAAAAATCTTTCATTCTTATTCAAGGTATTTGGTCAATCTGGTGAGATGGATTTTTTTTTTCTTCTCAAGTACACTAGTTTGTTTTTGTTTTATATAATATTATCTATATATAAAAATACTATCTATATATAAAAAGAATGAATGCCTAAAGTTATAGTTGCTTCGCTACAATATTTTTGGTTTGTTCAATTTGCTCGGTTTCACTAGCAATTTTTTTTTTTTTTTTGAATGCATAAAACTACAGTAGTTTTGTAACATTATTTTTGGTTTGTTCAATTTGCAATGTTTCACAAAATAATAAAATATTAACACAACAAATTGACATAATATTTTCACAATTGTTGAGGTGTTAATTTCTTATAGGTCAAAATAAAATATCATATTGGAACCAACTACAACTAAAAATAAATGTATTGTGAAAGAAAAAAGGTGTTACATCCACAATATTTTTCACAACTCCTTCATAACAAATCATAGGTGGTAAATTGTTATTGGTTTTAATTTAAACTTGGCAATAAAATTACTTTTTTATCCACCAATAACAACTTGTAACAACCTACTACTTATAATTTGTTATGAAAATGTCGTGGACATAATATTTCTTTTGTAAAAATGTTAAGACATCTTGCTGTCATCACAATATTTTCAAAACTGTTGAGCTGTCAATTCTTTACAAGTCAATATAAAATATAACAAAATTATAAAATATTACGAAAATGTTGTGTTTCTAGAAATTTTTATTGGTTTAGTCAACTTTGTTGAGCCAAAATTTACTGTTTCATATACAATTTTCTTTGGTTGACTTTTTATTTTATTTTTTTTTTCTTTACGCACTATTTTAAGTAAAAATACAGGTTTGCACATAAAAACAAAAACAAAAACTTAGGATAAAAACACTTTTCATCCTTTATGTTTGGGGTAGTTTACAATTCCTTCTTAAACTTTAAAATCAAGCAATTTTTCCCTTAATATTTTGGAAAAAAAAAAATGTCATATTGTGATTCTCTTAGTTAAACCCTAATGAAAGCTTATGATTCTTAAAATATTTTATTGTGTAATGTCTAAAATACTCCCACTAAATTTTAACATTCCAAAAATTTTCTTCATGTATTTTGAGTTTTAGATAGTAGTAATGCTTGAAAAGTTGGAATGATGATATAAGGTGTTTTATTTATTATCTAAAGAACATTAATTTTCTAAGTTTAAATTTTCGAAACTTATAATTTATCTAATTGAAAATTTGATGGCACATGCCTTTTGTTATCATTTTTTCTTTCTTTCTTTCTTAGCAAAACTCAGTTGCTTATTGTTGGAAGATGTTGATATTCGTTATCATTCTTAGAAGTTTTTATTGAGTGAATATATTGCAATTAGCATTGCCATTAGCAAGTAGGTACTAAAAAACTATTATAATAAAATATATTATAATAAAATATATACTCATATGTTATCATTCTTAGAAGTTTTTATTGAGTGAATATATTGCAATTAGCATTGCCATTAGCAAGTAGGTACTAAAAAACTATTATAATAAAATATATACTCATATGTTAAACATCTATCCTAACTTTGTGTATAATCAAAATTCTTATACGAATGAGATTAACCTTTTATGACATAATTATCAAAATTCTTAAAATTAAAGTCTCTTTTGATTAATGTAAATCTCTGTGTATTTTAAAAGTTAAATGATTTATATCTTTGTTTTGTGATATAAATAAAATCTAAAATTGACTTTAATCACTACTTTTATTCCATGGCAAACACGTGCCTTCACTAACTAGTAGTAGAAAAAGAGTATAAAAATTTCCTTAGTGTGAGACTAGCGAAAATTTTCCTTTTTGCTTTTTAAAATTAAATTAATATATGAAAATAATATTCTACAAAAAATGAAAATAAGTTATATAACTTATATTAAACACATCTAGATTTCAATGTGTATAAAAGTATATGACTCACCAAATTATATAATTATTATATAAATTATATGATTAAAGTACATGTGAATACTCACTTCAGTTATCACAAATAACGTTTTCTTCCAACTCATTAGTTGATGGTTCATAAAACTATTTTTGTTTAAAATAGATAACTTATTGGTTTAAGGTGTGACCTAAACTGAGAGGTTTCATGTTCAATTTACTACACTATTGATTTATAAGATATTCAAGATGTCTTATGTATAGAGAGTGAAATAGTCTACTCAGAGACTAAAACACTACTTCCTTATATAAATCAAAATAAAATTATGTGATTAAAAATAACACTTACCGATGAGGGTGTAAAGAAATATTTTTTACTAAAAACGACAATGTGTACACTACTTCCTTATATAAATTAAAATAAAATTATATGACTAAAAATAACACTTACCAATGACAGGGTGAAGAAATAATTTTCATTAAAAAGGACAATGCACACATGTTTGGAGAAACTACATTTTACCACCTCAAATTATACATCCGATTACACTTTGCACCATAAATTTTTTGAATGCACGTTTTGTACCCTAAACTATGATCCTTATTACACTTTACATCCTGGCATCAAGTTTGCTCATCTTCTCAATCCTTTAAAACAAAAGATAAATTACATTTTACCATCCTAAACTATACTCTTGATTACACTTTGCACCCTAAAACTTTGAATTTCCGTCCAAGTTAATAGAAAACTTAACGTCATGGTGTAAAATGTAATAATGGTCACAGTTTAAGGTACAAAATGTGCATTCGAAAAGTTTAGGATGCAATGTGTAATTTGAGATATAGTTTAGGGTAGTAAAGTTTAATTTCCCCTAATTCTTATAAAGGAAGGTTTTTTTTTTTTTTGGAGAGAGAGAGAGAGGTTCTAAATGCACACCACAAACTACACTTAAAAACCACAGTGAAAATTTTTTAATATAGAGACACTAGGGCAGTCACATCCCAGATACTTTTTCTATATACACTATATAATGAGTTAACTTAGTGTCTTTTTCTATATACACTATCTGATGAGATAACTTAGTGATAAAAAGCCCTTGTATCCCATCATCTTACGAGTTTGAGATTGTAGGTTCAAATAGTAGCAAGCATGCTATTACTCAGATGATCCACGCAATGTCGAAATTGAGTTGAAGTGGGTTAGGTTAGGGACTTTTTTTTAATAAAAGAAATACTTTTCTAATCATGAATACATCTTTTTTGTTTTATAAAAAATAAAAGAGAACTTGCACCAAAAAAAAAAAAGCTTTAAATAGTTTTGTTTTTCTTAAACTGGAACATCATTTTGATGTTCTGATGTAGAACAAGTATCCCTAGATTTTCTTGAGAAATAGGATATTCATTAATCAAGGCGGAGGGACACGTGATTGATTAATTATTTTTATTTTTTATTGCTTATTGCTTATTTTCCGACCAAAGTTTAGTTATTTTATTTTAGCTATTTTATTTAAGGGTAGTTTGGACTTTGTGATGTAGTAGGAAATTTAAGGGTATTTTTGCGATTTGCATTTTTAGGGAAGCCTAACTGAAACCCTAAAGGGTTCATATAATTATGTATTTTTGTAGGTTCAATTTGAAGCAGATTGAAATAAAATACTTCTCTGAGGTTTTCTCAAATTTATGGTGGATTCCAGACTTATTTTCTCTTGATTCGTCAAGGGTTCGTTAAGCTAGAATGAGATCTATCCTACTACGTTTTCTGTTCTACGTTAGGTGGTATCAGAGCTTCTTAGTATCCTGGCATGGAGAACAACTAGGGCAAGTGAAACAACTGTGCTGAAGAAGAACAAGCGGTACAAGCCCTTAGGGATGAACTCCAAGCTTATCAGCAAAGTACAGACCGCAAGCTCCAAGAGATTCCTGATATGCTAGAGGCTATAGGGTTTAATGCTGATAGGAATCGTGAAGGCAACAAAGATGATGGTGCCAAGCCTAATGCTCATGGTCTAGGTGGTGGCTAGCAGGTTCCAGCCAATCACCGTAGGCCACCAACCTATGAGGACGATTCTGAAGATAAAGATGGAGGATATGAAGGGTATCAAAAGGAGGCCTAACGTAATAGGGAGGCTGAGGATTATCGTCTAAAACTCGATATTCCTAGTTTCTATGGGAATCTTGATATTGAGTCCTTCCTTGATTGGATCTATGAAGTTTGATAAGGGTAATTTTGTGGTCTGGATAAAGTCATCCATGTTGGGTGGAAGCGACGGTCCTAACGAACTTGTCAGCCTCGTTTGAACGATTTGTGACCTAAACACCAAAGTGAAAGTCAACGGTTCCACCTCAAAGCTGATGGTTGAACCCTGAAGACAACAACTACTGAATGAGACAACTAAAATATACTGACGGGATATGAAGCTGACGAGGGGAAGCTGAAGGGGGTAAATGAGCCTTTGACGAGACTGACATGGCTTGGCCTCCACGCATAAGCATATAAGGAAATATCTTGTGCACCATGCTCAACCCTAATCAAGAGAGTCCTATAAGGAAAAAATCTCGTAAGATATGTGAATTAATGAAGATCTCTCCCACAAGGAAAGAACTTCTAAACCAATGAACGAATGTCAACCCCATGCTACTATAAAAACCCCAAGACCCCCACAAACCAAGCTACGCATAATTCCCCCAGCTCTAGTACTCTAGAGTTGTGAAAGTTCTCTAACTTAACCTTCGGAGGGTCTTCAGCCGGTACCACACCGGTACTTTCCTAGGGTTTTCTTTGTTTTTGTTTTGCAGGTGTTGTTTAGAGCATGTGAGCACTATGTGACTTACTGACGATTTTCAACATCATCAATTGGCGTCGTCTGTGGGAAACCTAGCTACTTGTAAAGCCACACTATCGCATCCTGGTCAAAGAGTTGCATGGTACTTACTCGCTCGATGACGACCACTAACAATGATCAAGGAGACAAACCACGCACGACCACACTCAAAAGACAAGTTCAAACTCTCGTCGTCGCCGTGGAGCGCCCCACCAAGCAAAACCATGATCTAGAAAAGCAGCTGCGCCAAAAGAACGCAGGCCCTAACACTCAAGAGGAAGACCAAGAAACCACCAGCGCTGAGAGAAGGAACCAAGAAGGGTCGGAGGGTAGCAACACCCCAAGCAGGCCAGAACAACAAGACACGAGCTGCCCATAAGTCACAGATATGGTTTCACCTCACATAGTTGCCGAGATGCAAATGATGAAGGAACGGACGAACTTTATGATAAACGCCCTTAGAAGACGGGTGTCCAACGACCTCAATGACTTAGTCCATCAAAATGATTTGTAATTCACTACGTCCATCACTTCGTTCCCCCTTTCACCGAAGTTTCACATGCCACAAGAGGAGAGTTACGACGGATCCAAGGACCCCTTAGATCACTTGGAGTCTTTCAAGACCCTGATGCACCTTCAAGGGGTGGCAGACGAAATCATGTGCAAAGCCTTCCCCACTACGCTAAAGGGACCCACAAGGATTTGGTTCGGCAGGTTAACGCCCAACTCCATTAGTATCTTCAAGGAGTTAAGCACCCAGTTCACCTCTCACTTTATCAGGGGGCATAGGTATTAGAAGTCCACTACGTGCCTAATGAACATTAATCTACGGGAGGACGAGACGCTGAGGTCTTACATAGCTCATTTTAACAAAGAGGTCCTCTCGATCGATGAAGCTAACGATAAGATACTCGTGGCTGCTTTCACGAATAGGCTACAGAAGGGTAAGTTTCTATTTTTCTTATATTAGAACAACTCAAAAACTATGTCAGATGTGTTGTACAGAGCAACCAAGTACATGAACGTGGAAGACACATTGCTGGCCCGAGAAGAGAAGCCTAAGAAGAGGGAAAGACAAGAAGACATACGGCAAGATAGGGGGCAGAAGATGGCTAGGACCGGAGAACAATGAGAGGACAGGCACTCCAAGCCCCCCACGGGGAAGTTCACGAGTTTCACCTCACTGACTGCCCCGATCGACCAAGTCTTGATGCAAATCAAAGACGAAGGAACTCTGACATTTTTCCAACAAGTTGAAGGGAGATCCCAATAAGAGGTCTAGGGACAAGTACTGCTGCTTCCACCGTGACCACGGTTATGACACGGTCGACTGCTACGATTTGAAGCAACAAATGAAAGCTCTTATAAGACAAGGAAAGCTGCAAAGGTTCATTAGTAAAGAAAGAATAGATCCACCATAAGAGCAGGTTCCCCAGCGGGAGAACGAGCATTCTAGGCCGCCTATAGGAGATATAAGAATGATCATATGAGGCGTTGCGGCCTCTAGTTCATCCAAAAAGGCCCATAAGACTTACCTCAGGATGGTTCAAAACGTCCAGCTAACAGGCTTCGTCCCCAAGATGGCACGGAACGACAATCCCGTCATTGAATTCTCAGAAGAAGATGCATGACGTCTCCACCACCCGCACGATGATGCACTCCTCGTTAGCATCCTGGTAGGAGACTACAACACACACCGAGTCCTGGTTGATAATGGCAGCTCAGCTGACATACTACCCGGCGTTCCAATAGATGACGATTGATAGAGATCGACTGGTTCCGACGAACGCTTTTCTCGTTGGTTTTGGAGGAACAAGGGTATTCGCCCTTGTTGCAGTCACATTGTCCGTAACTGTTGGCGACTACCCCCAGCAGATCACTAAGAATGTAACACTCCTTGTGGTCAACTGCTCGCCCGCTTACAATGCCATTATAGGACGACCTACCCTCAATTCGTGGAATGCTATAATCTCAACCTACCATCTAATGATCAAGTTCCCTATCGATTATGGAGTAGGAGAACTGCGAGGAGATCAAATGGCTACACACAAGTGCTATATAGCTATGATGGAAATGGACGACCATCTCCAAGCCATGAACATAAAAGAACAATGAACAGTGGCGAAACCCATTGAAAGACTTGAAGAGATACTTCTTGATGATTCCTGACCAGAATGAACAACCAGGATCGGCACCCTCGCTAGCTCGACGGTCCGCCAAGTACTCACAACTTTTTTCAAAGAGAACCAGGACGTATTTGCCTGGAGCTACGAAGACATGCCAAGAATCGACCCATCGGTCATGGTGCACAGGTTGAATGTGTTGCCCTCCTTTCCACCCATCCATCAAAAGAAGCGAGTGTTCGCCCAAGAGCGAGACCAGGCTATAGCGTAAGAAGTTCGCAAGTTACAAAGAGGCAGGCTTCGCTAGGGAAGTTTACTACCCCGACTGGCTGGCTAATGTCGTGATGGTCAAGAAAGCCAATGGGAAATGGATGATGTGCGTGAACTTCACAGACCTGAACAAAGCATGCCCCAAAGATAGCTACCCCCTCCCACGGGTCGACCTCCTAGTAGACTCTACAGCTCAACACCAGTTGTTGAGCTTCATGGACGCGTTTTCAGGTTATAACCAAATCCAAATGGACGAAGCAGATCAAGAGAAGACTTCATTCATAACTAGCTAAGGCCTCTTTTGTTACAAAGTAATGCCATTTGGCCTCAAAAACGCGGGTGCAACATATTAGAGGCTTATGAACAAGATGTTCGTATAGCAGATTAGGAGAAATGTCCAAGTCTACATCGATAACATGCTGGTAAAAATCCGAAGGGAGGACAATCATTTGGATGATCTTAGGGAAACCTTCAACACCCTTCACTCTTACAACATGAAGCTCAACCTAAGCAAGTGTGTATTCGGGGTGACAGCAGGAAAGTTCCTAGGATTCATGGTATCTCAGAGGGGTGTCAAGGCCAACCCAGATAAGATTCGGGCCATAATAGAGATGGCACCCCCAAAGAACGTAAAAGAAGTACAATGCCTCAACGGCAAAGTAGCCGCGCTGAACAAGTTTGTGTCAAGGGCAACGGATAAGTGTCTACCTTTCTTCTGCACGTTGAAGATATCTTTTGAATGGACAACCGAGTGTCAGCAGGCATTCAAGGACCTGAAGGCCTACCTCTCGTCCCCTCCGTTGCTGAGTCCCTCCCAGCCTGGGGAAGAACTGTTCCTCTACTTGGCAATATCCCCGGCTGCTGTCAGCGCGGCCTTAGTTATGGAAGAAGGCAGGGTATAGAAGCCTATGTAATACACAAGTCAAGCACTCCGAGGCACAAAGGAAAGATACCCACCAATGGAGAAGCTCGCCTTTGCTTTAGTTACAGAAACCCGTAAGCTCAAGCCATACTTCCAAGCCCACACGATGATCGTCCTGACTGACAAACCCTTACGATGAGCAATGAGCAATCCTGAAGCTGCTGGACGAATGGCATTACGGGCAATAGAGTTGAGTGAATTCAACATACAATACCGCCTGCGTACTGCCATTAAGGGATAGGTGGTCACTAACTTCATTGCGGAATTCACTAACGTAGAAAGCCAGGGGGCAGGAGAGTATCCTTAGTGGAGTATACACATGGACGGATCGTCCAACAAACAGGTTAGTGGAGCAGGCATTGTACTTCGTTCTCTAGAAGGGGACGAGATCGAATGCATGGTTCGTCTCGACTTCTCTACGACCAACAATGAAGCGGAGTACAAAGTTCTAGCAGCGGGACTAGATCTTGCCAAAGCAGCAGGAGCCGCAAGTGTGATTATTCATTGCGACTCCCAAGTCGTTACAAACCAAGTAAACGGTGATAACGAATGTAAGGGCGAAAGGATGAAGAAGTTCTTTGAGCAAGCAAAGAGAAGGGTGGACGACCTACAGGCCAAGATTGTTCAAATCCCCAGGGGAGAGAACAAGCAAGCCAACCGTCTTGTCAAGGCCGCATCAGCAGAACACATGGTCATCCCCAACAAGGTACTCTCTTTTATTCAGCTTTCACCATTGATAGATGTCATCAATATGCAGGAAATAGGTTCCGAGAGCAATTGGACCATCCCTTTAGTTTCCTAATTGAAAGATGGCACACTACCCGACAGTAAGGAGGCCGCTAGAAAGCTGAAGGTTCAAGAGGCACGATTCGTCTTGATGAAGGTTTAAGCCTCGAAAAAGCGGATTATATCATGAGAGAAGTACACGAAGGGGTCTACGGCAACCACTCAGGGTCGCTATCATTGGTACATAAACTGATTTGGGCTGGATATTACTGGCCTACTATGCAGAAGGACGTCCAGACTTACGTCAAAGCCTACGACAAATGTCAAAGGTTCAGCAACATCATTAGACAGCCAACGGAAGAACTGACCCCGATGACAGCCCCGTGGCCATCCACTCAATGGGGACTCAACATCATGGGTCCATTCCTAATAGCAATATGACAGTTGAAGTTCCTTGTAATTGGTATAGACTATTTCACTAAATGGGTAGTAGAGGCCTTGGCAACATGATGTTGATGCAACTCATAAGGGTAGGAAGAATGTTTATATTTTATGGTGGAAAGAAAAGAAAATTGCTATACTTCCTAATGATTTTAAAGGAGACCAACCCAAAACTTCTAAAGTGAAGGGGAAGTCATTCCTTTCTATTACTAGCTTTGATGTTGAGTTTATTGCATATGTAAAAAAGGCTAGTGAGAGTTATGTTCTAATTGTGAAAGGAGAGGAGTCACCAATGGTAGAGGTTCCTGCAACGATACAACCTTTACTTGAAGAATTTAAATAGATTATCCTTAAAGATTTACCAGAAGGTTTACCACCCGTGCGAGACATTCAGCACCACATAGATTTTGTACTTAGTGTGAGTTTACCAAACTTACCACACTATCAGATGAACCCAAAAGAAAGTGAGATACTTAAGGAGAAGGTTGAAGAGTTGATTCGTAAGGGACATATTCAATAAAGCATGAGCCAATGTGCAATGCCAGCATTGTTAATGCCAAAGAAAGATGGAAGTTGGCGAATGTGCGTAGACAGTCGTGCTATCAATAAAATAATAGTAAGGTACATATTTCCCGTCCTAATATTGGAAGACATGCTAGATAAATTGGAGGGCTCTAAGGTGTTCTCAAACATTGATCTGCATAGCGACAATCATTTCGTATTAGACTTGGGGATGAGTGGAAAACTGCTTTTAAGACGAAGGAAGGTTTGTACGAATGGCTAGTAATGCCTTTTGGGCTATCAAATGCACCCAACACTTTCATGAGACTGATGAATCAGGTACTCAAGCCTTTTATTGGAAAATTTGTTGTTTTCTACTTTGATGATATCTTAATTTTTAGCCCGTAGCAATCAAGAGCATGTGCAACACCTATGAGAAGTGTTGACTGTGTTGCTAGAAAATAAGTTGTACATTAATCTGAAGAAGTGCAGCTTCCTGACTAGTCGATTAATTTTCTTGGGGTTCGTAGTTAGTGTTGAAGGTATTTATGTAGATGATGAGAAGGTGCATGCTATTAGGGAATGGCCAACTCCCAAGACAGTTTCTAAGGTACGTATTTTCATGGCCTTGCTACATTTTATCTTCGATTTATTCGAAATTTTAGTAGTATAGTCGCCCCTATTACTGATTGTTTGAAGAAGGGGAAATTTATATGGGATGGAGAGGCTGAGAAGAGTTTCTCTATAATTAAAGAAAAATTAACTGCATCTCTAATTTTGGCACTCCCTAATTTTGATAAGGTGTTTGAGTTGGAACGTGATGCTAGCGGGGTGGGGATAGGTGCTGTTCTTTCTCAAGAGGGTTGCTCGGTTGCTTTTCACAGTGAAAAATTAAATGAAGCTAGACAAAAGTGGTCAACTTATGAACAAGAGTTGTATGTAGTTATTCGAGCCTTGAAGCATTGGGAGCATTACTTAATCCCAAAGGAGTTTGTAATTTTTTTTGACAATGAGTCATTGAAATATTTCAAGAATCAAAAGCACGATCGAAAGTCGTGCATCAGTAATTTTCTACAAAATTCTCAAACCAGCCATGTCCATATGACATGTAGGGTTAAGTGTTTCACTCCAAGTATAAAAGGAAAAACCTTAACTACGTTTTAGAGGTCTTTGTTGAGTTGTGTATTGAATCTTTTATGAGATCTGAGAGGTGTTTACCTTCATACACACATATAGAGTTATCAAGATCAAGATTCACGTCAAGAACTTGATGATTGCTTCAGTTGCTGCATAAAGAACTTTCAAGAAGATCTAAAACCTTTGAGTGGAGTCTCAAAGTCACAAGTAGGAGAACTTGTGGTTGCTGCAGATCAAGGAAAGAAGTAGTCCGTGGACTCGAAGTTGTCACATGGTCATGGTAGTAAGTTTTCTACATGAGGTAACAATTGGATGTTAGCGGTCTAAGTCTTATTGTACAAACTTCAATTCTTTCATAGTAGATCTGTTTTTACCTTGAGGATAGTTAGGTTAAATCCTCCTCAGGTTTTTTACCGGTTAGTTTTTCCTGTGTCATCAAATCTGTGTGTTCTTTATTTTCCGCATTATATCTGTTTTACACATATTGGTTTAACCTAGATCTAATTAACAAACTTGTTAATCAACTTGACTTAATATTAGGTTAAACTTATTGTGTTAAGGGGTCAAAAAACTAACAGAAATGAACATTTTTAGTCTTGAATATTTCCATAACTACGCCTCTCGAAAAATGGAAGATGTTGAAAAATATTTTAAAAAAAAATTATTTTGTTACGTTTCTTTTGTTAACATTTTGTTACGATTGCTTACATGTTAGTTTTATTTTTTATAGACTATTAATTTGGTGAATTTTAGTAGTATATTTATTCTTGAATGGTCAGTATTTTTTTTATTTATTTAATGGTTTGGCCTTCCAAAAATAAAATTCTAATTATGTCCCAAGTCGCAACTCTACTTTTTTGGAAACATGTATTTTTTTTTTTTTTTTTGAAAATTTTATAAACAAATTTTGAATGCAAAGATAGTCATACCAATAAAAACTAAAAATATTTGGCAAGCACAATAATTATTAAATTTTGAATGAAAGCACAAAAATCATTTTCACAACTAATTATTCACTTTGGCAAATATTCTAAGATGCTATTACATTGCATCTTCATACTTTAAAATAAGGTTGTCCACGGATCACGTTAAGGCTTCACTCAGACTCAACCTGATCTCAGTGGGTGGTAGAACAGGGGACCTGTCGTCGACTGGTAACATCAACGGGTTAGTTCTTCCATGGATCGAGTCGGTTTAGGTCAAAACCAAGAAAGGTGGAGGCAATCACAATTCCAACATAAAATGCACTAGATCCAATAGAAATCTCTCTAGATCTAATGAGATCTCACTAGATCTAGTGAAATATCTCAACAGATTGGTCGAAATCTCACCAAATCTGGTTGAGATTTAACTGGATTTTGTAGATCCCTTCGGATTTCCCTCGGGTTTTCGGTCAGGTCGGTTTGCTCAGGTTTTAGAAGAGATAAACCAAGACTCAAATAGTACAAATTGGGTTCTGAAGGCGTTGACTTGCCGCCAATAGCCACAGCATGGCTTGGGTCTATCAGGTCACTTGGGTGGATCGGGTTAATTAATGGTTCCCTCAGACAACCCTACCTTAAAATATGATTTACTTCAAAAAAAAGGGGGGAAAAACCCCTATTTTTCATCTATTCTCATCTCTACGTGATAGAGAATCATGCACAATTTTGGATAAAGTTTCCCCTTCCGGAATGATATATGGCCAAGGATTACCTATAGGATGGCCTTGAAATTCTCTCCAATCTAACTATATTAATCTTACTTCTGCGGTTGTAATAGTCATTTTCATCCTAAAATTATGAACTGATATTATCAAATATATCTTTGGATATTCTTTTTAAAATATACTATAATAATTAGAAGTTTGGTTGCATGAATATGAAATTGCTAATTTTTGAGTTATCCCTTAGGTAATGTTAAGCCCATCAATACATTATTTTGATACATGCTCTCAGCATTCAACTTAGTTAATTAGGATTGATAACCCTAGGTGCATGAAACTTAGATAGACAGATGTAAGTAATGCCCATCCATAAATAGGACATGATCTCTGCAAAATCCTAATGAACTACAATAGAAAACAAAACCCTCTTATTAATTGGGATAAATAATCTATTTCGTACCAAGTTGGTTTTAAAAAGAAAAAATCCATGTCATAGTTGTTGAATTATACATTGAAAATCAAGTTCTATATATATAAAATAAATAAATAAAATTGAAAATCAAGACATCAAAGGGAGCGTGCTGCTACGAGTTGCTTCATGAAGAACTATTATTATTATTAGTAGTAGTAATAGAATTAGAATTGGACTAGATCATTAATACTCTGATTAGTACTGTAGACTTTTTTAATTTAAGGTTTCTTATGGTATTATACTATCTTGTTATCCAGTTATCATTTTTCATACGTAAGTGAAAGTTTAAGTTACTTTTTTAAAGAAAAAACACTTAGTTTAATAAAACCTAAGCTTTCATACATGTTGCCACATTAATTAAGAGTTTCTTTTTTTCTTTTTTGTAAATCAATAATGTATATAACACAGATAAAGTTTGATTTTTGTTTGGCCTTATAATATTGTATCATATAAGTTTTGAGCTTCCTTATATGTTGCAATATTAACTAGGAGGTAAACCATCAATGTAAATAGAATAACATTCTTTTTCTTTCTTTTTTTAAATACAAGATAGAAATTCTACTCTAGCCTAATCTAAGTGTATATGTGTGTGAAACTCCCTCTTGGAAACTTGAACCTCGGCCCTTGCCCCCCACACTATACTTGTGGAATGACCATCGCACCAAGCAGGGGCGTAGCCAAGATTTTTAACTTGGGGGGGCCGAATTACATGTTTGTACATTAGTCATAACTCATATATTTATGTGTACGTATGTGTGAGATAGATAGAGTTAAAAGAAATAAAGAAATGAAGCTTAATGACTAAGAATGCCACCAAAAAAATCACTAGTTTAAGCAAAACAATAAACTTTTAGCGATTTTCACATTTGAACACGCACAAACATAGCGCACTTTTGTTTACTTTAAAAAAAAAAATAGCATCTTGACAACTTTGTATTTTTTTTTTTTTTTTTGGTTTGAGTGAACGTGTGTTTTGTTGGGTAATGTCCACATGAGAAACTAAAATATTGTAATTGTAAAAATGGTCATATTTCAAAAGGAATGCTATAAAGAAATTAACATTATATGATGCATAAGATCCACAACAAAATAAAACATATGACAATTACTTCAGTCACTTGCTAAACCAACGGCTAATGACTGAAGGGTAACTAATACTTTTACTTTGTTTTAGTCATTTTATATGCCATAATTTGCTAGACAACCCCACATAGCTAATTATTTTCATTACTTCCATATACTTTCTTTAATCCTAATAGTTCCATGCTTTGGGTACATCCAATCATCAACCAATAAGATTGAGACATACTTATGGTATCAAATATTTTTTACCACTCGTGCTAGTGCGTCATTCTATGTAGTTTTGAGAAATAATTGCCTTAGCCCTTTGATCGATCATACAACCGCAACATATTTCAAAGGGGAAACCACTAAAACTAACATTAGACTAGGTAGGAGAATTTTTTTGGAGGGGCCACTTAATACATATGCAGGGCCAGCTTGTTTTTATATAGAGTATTATATAGGGGTTTCAAAAGCTTTGGGGGGGCCATGGCCCCCGCAAGCTTATGTGTGCCTCCGCCCCTGGCACCAAGGATGTGCGGTGGTAGAATAACATTCTTATAATTTAAAGAAAACCATTACTCTGATAAAATAAAAATAAAATAAAAAACGAAATACCACTACTCATCCCATTACATATATAAATGGAAGCCTAAGTTTAGGAATACTTTCGCATCACTTACGTGTTGTAAAATTAAATAAGAAGTTTTTTTCCCATAAATCATCTATATATAATCTTTTTTTTTAGAAACATATATATAATAGCAAGTTTAAATAAAAAGCTTCCAAGTTTTTGAAAGAGAGTTTAATCTAATCATTTGGGCCTCCAATGGTACAAGACCCATGTGATTTCATCACTGGAAACATTAAAAAATTCAATCTAACAACATCCAATTCATTGTATAATAATACTAAGTATTGGCATGCATAATATAACATTCACAAACCGTATAATAAACACAATTAATTCAATCATATTCTGTATGGTACCCACCATAATTGACATTCGGCAGAAAATATTATAAGCATGATGTGCCTTCTACGGATGCATGTACTAAAGGGAATTTAGTCCAACATCCTATCATTGAGACCTTCAATACCAAACATCTATGAACATGGATCCACATAATCTTCTACCATTATTCTTAGAACAATTTGTCTCAAGTGGGTAAAGATATGTTGCAGATTTCAATGTTCTTAAACAATTGGCTCTGTTAATTATGTTGAGACAAAACACACAATGAAAAACAAAATAATTTGACCCTAAGAGGGACTCAAATTTCACTAAAATTTCATGAGAATGGTGTAGCAGACAGAAGGGGTTGAAACAAATGTCCTATCAAAATGGTATTTGAATCAAACCATCATAAAAAGAATGTTCAGAATTTCTCCACACTACCAATTTTTGGGGCTAGAACTAAACCAGATGCAAAGGTATTAGCTCACACACACACACACACACATATATATATATATATATATATTGCAACCAATCCTGTAAAGCTAGTTGTATCATTCACCTATTACAGTTGAAAAGCCCTTTTCCTTTTTCGCCCTTAGGCTTGCAAACAAGTGCTTTTGTTGGATCCCTTTTCCCACCCTTCAGAATTGCAATTTCAATATCAAAACACAAATTTTCTCTCCTCATTATTTGGCATATAAGAATTGCAAAAACAAAATTTGAGAGTACAAGGCTACACATGCATATCGCTCCTCAATCATCAGAAAATCACGGTGAATTCACTCACAAGTCTTGTAGAATTGGCAAAAAAATTGTGTGAAGTTGAATAATATGTAGAACTACTTCAAGCTAGAGGAGTGCAGTTCACAAATCAACTTGAGCATATGTAACAGATAAGGGAATATTAAATTAAACAGCCCCATATTGCTAACTTAGAAAAATTGAAAAGATGCATGCTCCAAACAGACTCATATCATCCGAGTTAAAATTTTCCTTTCTTGATAACTTGTGTTGCATTGTTGTTAAAGTGTACAACAAACAATCACCACAACCTTCAAAGCAAAAAACATCATAACAGTAATACCCATATTCAAAGACTAAACATAAGACACCTGTACAGAGCCATCCAGTTACTAAAATATTTGGTTTCTTGATTGGAAACAATGGGTCTAATGTGCATAGACAATTAGCATAGGAGAAGCATAAGCGAGAGAGTTTTTTTTTAAAAAAAGATCAACTAAAACAGTAAGTTATGAAACACCCTAGCTATAAAAATTAATTGGTAGTTGTAAAACCAATTCCAAATACTACTCTTCTCAGCACCTCCAAACTGAAGCTGAGATAAGCTCCTTTCGCTGCCAACAGAGAACAAGTGAAGTTTGCTTCTTCTCGACATGGAATCCCTGAACTGGAGTCCTCTGAAGCAGACACTCTGCTTGGGACTCAGTGAAGTTGCTGAATGTCAATGGGGAGAATCCAGATGACAAAAATAGACTCCTCCATGGAGGCGTTCTATCCGGTGAGCGGCGACCCAACACAGTTTTCTCAATTCCCGGTTGCAGCAAATACCTCTCAATCTTTTGCAAGGCATCTAGATTGACATTAACAGCATCCAACGATTCAAGCAGACCCGAATAAGATTGAACAGCATGAATTATGTGATCGGGAAATGGGACATCGGTTTGATCACAACCTCTATCCAAAGAGACCACAATTTTCGGTGAGAGCTGCTTCACGAAGCCAAGAACCAAAGGAAGGGATAAATGGTAGTTGGAAAAGGAACCAATTGGAAGATTCACTGCAACTGCCTCACTTTCCGATACATGAAGGGGCAGTGGCCAAGAACCAGAGTTCAAGGACTCAAGGCTTAAAAATTGAAACTCAAATGCAAGATTTATCTCAGTCGCAAAATGTTTCAAGTTTTCTTGAGTGAAACCGAGCTCAAGTTCATCGTGTGTGGATGGGGATACAAATGCAGTGATTTTAAGAGCTGGACCATCACCTTGCTTCAAGGCGAGCTCTTGCATAAGAGAAGCCCACTGCCCACCAAAACCAATATCAAAATCAATAATGCGAATGGTATCAAAGCCATCCAAGGCTTCAAGAAGCGCTTGGTTGCAAGTAAAATTGGCAAACTGAAGTACAGGAGAGACTTCTGAGAATGATTTGTACGCACCAATCTTGAAAATAAGACTAACGGGTGGTGGTGGTGATGACAAACTCAAAGAAGCATTACAATTAGTATTATTAGCATTATGAAGAAGCAATTGCAAGGCCTCCTTGAAATAGAAAGCAGCCCTTTGAAAAGGCTTACCAATTGGAGAGAGCTGGTGATTGAGCCGCGCCAATATCCCTTGCGCACGTACCGGATTATTCCCAGTTTCTATCAGCTCTGCTAACTGGTATACCTGATCAAATAATAATTGCTGTGAATGCTGTTGCTGTTGGCTTACCAATTCATTGCACACCACTTTCTGCTTTGAAACCATCATTGGACTCTGCTGGATATGTTGAGGAAGCATCTGAAGCTGATTTTGCTGCTGTTGTAGCTGCCTTCGAAGAAGCTCTTGCCCCGGTTCCGAAAATGGCAACTTGGGTACCTGATAATTAGGCTCAATACCCCCAAGATTATGCCTTTTCGCCAGTGGTGGTGAAACAAGGTGATGCTCTTGCAATTGGGCATATGTTAAAGGCATAAACAAAGCCGGGTTTTGAGCAAATTGAGCTTGATTCTGTTGTATCATCCGTGGATTGAAAATCTGTGGCTTCTCATCTACATCTTCAATTGTTTGCACCTGCTGTTGTTGTTGATGATGAAACATGGCTGGTAAATGAGATACAGAGACCGGCAAAAGATTATTACTTGTTGCAACAGAGAACATGGGGTTGTGATTTGGGGTCGAAACTGAGCCAAGCCTGGTTGCATTGGTGCCACCACCATTGAATGGAAAATCAGCAGAAGGGTCAATGCTAGGCAACAAATTGTTGGACATTTCAAGACAGCCAAAGGCAGCAGCTTGATCTATGATACCAAAACCTGAGTTGAATTCAATGTCTTGACGCAAGAGCTTGTTGAGACCCAGAGATGGGTCTTCAATGTCCCCCATAATCAATCCCATAATAGACTTTTCTTGACCTGACGAGGACTCAGACAACACACCTTCCCAATCTTCCATTCCAAGCTCACATTTTTCACCAATGTCCAGTGGCGGCGCCACTTTGAAGGCAGGGTGTTCAAATGAACACCCTGACCTGAGGGGAAAAAAAATTTATATATAATATTTTCTTTTGACTACTCAAAAAAAAAAAAAAAAAATGAACACTCAAACTAATTGAAACCCAAAATGGTTCTAATTTTTGCCCCTTCCTCCAAAAAAATATATATATATTTCTTTAGCTTACTTTGGAGTTGACTGTAGAAGGATATGGCAGCACCAGCCTCCAACAGATTACAGATCTGCATTTGTGAGACTTTAACTCTTCTAATAATTGTTTTTCTCTCTCTTTCCGTCTGAGCTCTTTAACATTTGTTAGCCTCCAAGAGATAACAGCTTCCTAACTTCCTAAGTTTGGTCTGTTTGCTCTTGCTTTTTTCTTCTTCTTCTTCTTCTTCGTCTTCTTCTTTACTTCATCCCACTGATCCCAGTAGTTTTTTGCTCTCTGTTTACTGTTTACTGATTAGATTACAATTATGGTCCACGTGTATGGTTTAGATTTCAAGTCTGCAAAATAGGCAAAAAAAAATTTCTCATCTCCATTTGTGAGCTTAAAATATTCTTAAAGATAGAACTAAATTTTTTTTTTTTTTTTTCTCTTGGGAAGTGGGAACAAAACAAAAGTGCAAAAGAGAAACTCCTCTCTCTATAACAGTACACAAAGAAGCAAGAGAAAAAAATATAATGTTTTTATGAATAACTTCAACGAAACTCTTATTTGTTTTTTTTTTTGGGTTGTGACTTGTGAAGAAAATGGAAAGGAAAGGTTGGGATTTTGAGATTCCAGGGAAATTATCTATTGGGTGGGTACAGCCGTACTGGTAATAAATAAATAATTATATGTTTAGTTAATATTTTAGTTTTCAAAAAATTATATCTTATTTTTCTAGTTTAAAATAGGATTTGAACACCGCTAAAGGTAGTGTTTTCATGATACAGAAAATATTTTTAATGATATAGTTGCAAATAAATTAAAAATAGTAGACCATATTTATTTGTCCAAACTCTTTTATCTCTTAAATTAAAGAGTTTATCTTTATCATAAAAAGAATTCACATATTTCAAATTTGAGACTTATTATTAAAAAAAAAAAGACATGATGATCTCTATTATCTTATCGTTATCCAAAAAAAATTAATCTACTACGTTACTTTTTGTAAAAAAAAATTTAAAATCTCATAAATAAAAATGATCTCCCAAACAATTATTTTTTGATTTTAGTATTTTGAAAATTGTTCTTAAAAGTGAAAGCCAAACACATATAATATAAAATTTATCATTTGGAAACTAGTTTCAAGCTTAGTTTTTTGAAAATTGTTTTTATACTGTTTTGAAAACAAAAACAAAAATTCTGCTACCAAACAGACACCTATTTCCTTTTCCTTTTTTGATAATGTTATATATTAAAAAAAATAAAAATTTTAGTAAGTTTACAAGGGAAAATTTTAAATAGAAGTTGTCATATCATCCACTAATAAATCTACTAAAGCAATGTTAACGTTTAACTAACAACATTTTCGCAGAAGATCCTAGCAACAGTTTAAACAAAATTATAATGATGAAATTTGTACTTGTAAACATTGATTTGTTTGTATGGTTTGATGGATGCTTCTTTTCTTCCTCCTTTTTTGTGATTATCAAGGAAACTTTTAATTTAGTGCATTAACCTTGCTTCTTCTTGAGAGGCAGTATGAATGGTCGTCATCTAGGGATGGCAATTTTGTCCGTCCTGCTTAACCCGCCCTTCCTCGTCCTATGCGGGTTTTTCCCATCCCGTAAAGGTGGTCGGGCAAAAATGGGGCAATATTTTAGCCCCGCACCACGGAGTGAGGCGGGGATGAGTTTAGACATTTTAGACCCGCCCCGCCTCGTCTCATCCCTGCCCCACCTCACATTGATAAGGGTTAAATTGTAAATTTTTCATGCTCTAAAATCCTACTATTTAAACAAACATATCATCAGCTTATTTTGTTCTACCCAACAAGGCTTTCTACCTCTTTTTTTTTTTCTCTAGCAAGGTTGGAAATAAGGTTCCAATTTTAACATTTTCTTGTCTTTATTATAAAAAAATTTATATACTATTGATCATTGATTTTGTATTATGAGATTTTTGTTTTTGTTGTGATATTGTCTTGTTAAACACTTTAATAATATTATTCAATTTTTGCTAAAAATTATTTTGATTTGATGGGATAAATTTATTTGTAATTTCAAATATATTTTTATTAACGAAATTTTTAAAAAAAAAAATTGTAATAGTAACGGGCATATTAACAAGAAGTAGAGTTTTATGGAGTAGGGCAGGGCTTTGCGAGGCCCCAAGGGGCGGGGATGGTGCAAAAAAAAAAATTGTAATAGTAATGGACATATTAACAAGAAGTAGAGTTTTATGGAGTGGGGCAGGGCTTTGCGAGGCCCCAAGGGGCGGGGATGGTGCAAAAAAATTGTCCCTTCATGCAAGGCGGGGATGAGGTAAAACAAAACTATGCAGGGCAGGGGTGAAGACCTCGTCATTCAGACCCGCCCCGCCCCATTGCCATCATCTCCTCAGATAAATTTTCTAAGTTTAAGAAGACTTTAAGCTTCTCTTAAGTGTTGTAAAATTAAATAAAAGGATCTTTCTTTTCTCCATATATCATCTATATTTATATCTATATATAATATATATTATAATTAGGGGTAATTACACATAACCCACATGTGGTTTGAGCGAAAATCACTTTACCTACCCGTGGTTTGAAAAGTATCACTTAACCCACCTGTGGTATGTTCAGTTTGTTTTCCGTAACCCATCTCTGTTAAAATCAGGGGTAAATAGGTATTTTTGCTCAAATTTTATGTCTCTCTCCTCTCAAAACAAAAAATAGAGCAAAAATGCAAGAGAAACAAAATCAAAAAGTGAAATTTGTCTCTCTCTCCCTTCACACAAATTTTGAACATGAAGAACATACCCAAAAAAATAAAAAAGCCTAAGCCCCATTGCCTCCCTCAATCCTTTGGCTAACTCCATCACAAACAGAAAAGGGTTAACTCCAATGTCTTTGCCAGATTTTGAAACATATACAATAAGAAATAAACAAAAAATATATAATTGGCTAATTATATATTTTGAGGGACTCCACGGGCCAAGTGGAGGTGATTGAGGCGGGTAAACATGCTATCATGAGATGAACGGGTCTGCCCGCCTGTGACCTTCGGATCTTGGACCCGCTTCTCTCGTACTCGTCAACCGTGTTGGGCTATGAAGCACGGGTGCGTTTCAGGACTCGGGTGCGGGTGCAGGACTCGGCAATTTTTGAAAAAGTAGGGTGCGGGTGCGGCGGGACTCGGTGATTAAAAAATTATTAAAAATATTTTTATTTTTATTTTCTATATATTTTTACTATTAAAATATTCTTAAAAAACACATTGCTATGTCTTGATTCACAAAACAAAGAAAGAAGAAGGCAAGAAACACATTACTATGCCTCTGAGGTCAAAATTTCGACTGTTCCAGCAAGTTTCAAGGCCGATATTGGCCTGTTTCGACCGTTTCCGGCATGTTTCGGCCATATCAGCAGTATCGGTCACCAGTCGATACGACCCGATATGGCCTATACGGCCCGATTCTGGCCGAATCGAAGCCGATCCGGCGCAAATCGGGCCGAGTCGGAGCGAATCCGAGAAAAAAAAAAAAAAAACTCAGACGCGACATTGACGTGCAGGCAACCGCGTCAGACGCCGCGTCGGACTCGAGTGCAGCACCCTCCCAGCCGCGTCCATACTTTCTAGGTGTTGGGTTGAGAGCGAGCAATTGTGATCAATCTGGAGCACATCAAGGCTATCATCACTGCCCAAGAGGTTCTCTTGCTTAATTCTCGTGACCCATCTGTCACCCCTTTTGTTGAAGAGCTTCAAAGAAGGATTTTGCATCATCACCATGCCACCACTGCTCAGGTTTCATCAATTTTCTCTCTCTTTTCAATGTTTTGATTTTTGAGTAATGGGTTTTTTCATTTTGTGTTGTTTTGTTTCAATAATGAACCCCAATTTGTTGAATTATAAGAATCTAATTTCCAATCCAATTAAACTTTTTTGGAATCCAAAGAGTACATTTAAAAAAAATAATAATTATTAGTATTTTTGGTTGTAGTGACGTTGCTTTCCTTGTATTTATCAATTTGTTTTAAGTGTGTATGTTTGTGGTTTGGTGTTTTATGTTGTGTATAGAAGGGCAATGGTGATGATTCAAACTGGTCAAATTTGTATGACTTGGGAGAGCCACAATCAAGAGCCGATAGTCCTGTAAATTTTTCTCAAGGGTTTCCACAGTTTCAGGATCAGGATGAGGATGGCAAGGCAGAGGGGAAACAAGGCCTTGACAATCAAGATGGAATGAAAGTTCTTCCATTTGAGTTTGTTGCATTGGAAGCATGCCTTGAGGCTGCTTGCAGTTGCTTAGAAAATGAAGTAAACATTATTTCTTTCTAGTTTGATAGTGTTTTATTCTATTTTGATGTTGTTCTGTTCTGTTCAACTCTTGTTTACTATGTTCTCATTTTTTATTGTATCTGTTTCAAAATCAAGCAAAGACATTGGAGTCAACCCTTTTTCTGTTTGTGATGGAGTTAGACAAAGGGTTGAGGGAGGCAATGCGGCTTAGGCTTTTTTATTTTTTTGGTATGTTCTTCATGTTCAAAATTCGTGTGAATGGAGAGAGAGACAAATACCACTTTTTGATCTTGTTTCTCTTGCATTTTTGCTATATTTTTTGTTTTGGGAGGAGAGAGACATAAAATTTGAGCAAAAATACCTATTTACCCCTGATTTTAATAGAGGTGGGTTACGAAAAACAAACAGAACATACCACAGGTGGGTTAAGTGATATTTTTCAAACCACAAGTAAGCAAAGTGATTTTCGCCCAAACCACAGGTGAGTTATATGTAATTACCCCTTATAATTATAATTATAATTATAATATTATAAAAGTTGGATCCTAAATCTGGTAAATGCACACAATGATGACAAGTGGCGTAGTCTTTTATTTATTTAGAATGATGTGGACAAATAATATCATATGGCAAGTAGCAATTTGTCCATAAAATAATACATCTTACGTGAATGTGTTGATACATTTAATTCTAAATTAATGTTGGGTTACAAATATTTTGTATTTAATACTCTTAAAATTAATTATGCATCTGTATAGTATTTTTTTTACTCTCTTTTTTTGCTATGTACTATTCACATTTGACAATTTGATAATGAACAATTTAACTAACTAATTATAAGTTTCTAAAAAAAAAAACTAATTATAAAAAAAGTCACTTACTTAAAATAAATTATTTTACACAAAGTCATTTTATTTCATATTTCCCTTATAATTAATTAGATGTCAATTATTATTTTCAATTCATAATTGAGATCCATTCAATTATTAATTGATGAAATATTTATTTTTACTTGATTTGTCAATCAATTTTGAACACTCCTTTTTTGGCTTTGGTTTAAAAATATTATAGGAGATGCATTATTAGTTTTTTTTAGGACACAGTAATACTTATTAGAACACACAAACGCAAAAGTAGTGTATAGAGTTTTTTTTTTTTTAAACAGACTTATATTATATTACATAACCAAAATATCACTACAAAAGAGCCTAGATGCATTATTAATTGATTGTTGTGTTTATAGTCCAAAAAATAATAATAATAATAAAAAGATTCAAAACAACATTGTTTCCTAAATTGAATATCTCTACAAAGTGGTTAGGATTGGGATAGGATTTCCTTTAAGCTTCTCTTGGAAATTAATATGATGATTCAAGCTACCCCTATCACAATTACAAGTAGAGGGAGTGACAAGTTAGCTTGGGCCGATTCTCCTCAAGGGAGCTTCGATTTAAAAAGTGCATATAGGATTGCTTTGGGTCCTAATTCCAATTTTCCTTTCACTGCGATCTGGAACTAGAAACCTGACACCCTTCCTCGAACTAAAACATTTTTGTAGATGTGTGCGCACAATAGTATCGAGGTAAAGACTTGTCTTGTGAGGAGAGGAGTTGTGGATGAGGAGAGTTGTCCCATCTGCCAAGGGGGAGCTGGAGTCCATTCTCCATGCTTTTCGGTATTGCCTTGAAATCAAACCTGTGTGGACCCAACTGGGGATGAAAACATCAAATCGGGCCTTTTGGGTGAGCAATCTGTAGGATTGGATTAACTTAAATGGAAGGCTGAACTATAGGCTCAATCCTGTAAATCCTCCATGGAGGATCCTTTTCCCATTTGCAGTGTGACTTATTTGGAAGAGCAGAAACCAAATAGTGTTTAGAAGGAAAAACCAAAACCCAAAGTTGGTTGTTGAGATAGTGAATCAAGCGATGGAATATATGCACTGTGTATCTTCTCCAAGAATGCCAATCTACAAGAGAGTTAATAGAATGTACTAGGAGCATCCTCCTGAGGGTTGGATGAAACTTAACACAAGTGTACAACTGGATATGTGTTAGCTTAGTTATAAATATTTGGTTAATATATGTCTTTTTTTTTTCCCTTCTAATTCAAATAGTAAAACATATATTTTGCTAATAGTATATATTTAGAACCGAAGATGTTTGATTTTTGGTTGGCTTTATAATATGTTTCCATCTAAATTTTGAGGCTCACAATTTTACATTTCATTATTCTAATATAAACTTTTTAGTTGAATTTAAATTCTTTACTATATTTAAACCATTCATTAGAATATTGCCACATCATATTTTCTATATAATAGACAATTTCATATAAATAGAATTATAATTTTCTTTTTAGAGAGAGTTTTAATCTATGACATCCGCTCCTGATGATAGTTTTTTATCATCAGACCAACACACCAATCAGTTTTTGGTGTGAGTGGAGATTGAACCCCAGATATCTTATTCAGCCATTAAGGACTTTACCAGTTGAGCTAACTGGAACCCACTATAAATAAAATTATAATAAATGTATATTAAGAACTACCATAATTATCAACTTTATATCTATGACCAAAAAAAATTAATATATATATATATATATGTAGGGTCGACTTTTGCAACCCAAGCCCAAGAAGGTATGGATGTTGAGCCCACTGAACCCAAAACAATAAATTTGTAGAGAGTGGGTGAAAGAGCTAGGCTAATAATGAAATAACAGTATTAAACAGCAATGCTAGTGGGAGAATTTGTATTGATATGTGCTCGGACGGATGTAAGTGTCTCGTCCGAAGAGGTGTTTTTCATTGATGAACTTAGGTTACAATTGTTGGAGCTACAGTAATATGATACACTCTTTTCTCTTTCTGATTTCTCGATCCCCCTCTATCAGAGACACCCTCCCCTTATATAGTACTGCCTTCCTACATCTTCACCGTCCATTTGTTCATCATCTAGACGCCCACTTGAGTGCATGTCCCATCATACTCCCCCTTTTGCTCTGTGTGAGTGGCGGTAGCTGAGAATTCACTGTTCAGGGGTCTTCTCCACATAAATGCGGCCAGGAAGGTAGGTGCAGTGCATTCAATGCGGTGGTTGAAGTCTGTCTCCTTGATATTTCTCTGTTCCTGTTATCTTCATGCGCGTCCGAGGCTCCTTTCCCTTTTAACTCTGTCAAAAAGATCACTTGAACCTCCCATACACGTGTCGGGCAAAACTTCGTCGGATCCGAGGACATCGGACTCCTCGGACATATGAACATCTCCTCGGATAGTGCACGTGCTTGACCACAGACATTCTCCCCTCGCATGGGCCTCTGACTGAGTGTCTTCATCTCCTCGGACGAACAGTGCTCCTCATATAGGGCCTTGGGCCCAATACGTTGGGTTGGGCTTTTTCTCCCCCCACAATATATATTTTGTTAAATTTTCACTTACATTTCACAGATTACCGACTAGCTTATATATAAATGGAAGTGTAGGATAAGAAGACTTGAGCTTCCCTTATATGTCACAACATTAAATAGGATTATTAAATTAAAATAATAATAAAAAATCTCATAGGCAAATGTAAACAATGCCACGGGTTGTTTCACTTCTTTTATTTATTTAAAAAATTAAAGAATTTAAAATGCTATTTACATTAAACCAATAATGTAAATAGAGTGGATTCCAGTTAAATCAACTAGTAAAGTCTCTGATGGTTGAATAAGAGATTTGAGGTTCAATCTCTGCCTATACCAAAAACTGATTGGTGTCTTAGTCTAATAATAAAGAACTATCATCAGAAGTAGACGCTATAAGTTGAAACTCTCTAAAAAAAATGTAAATGGACTAACATTCTTATAATTTAATGCAAAAACATTACTTATTCCATTACGGTTTTAGAACAATTTTAGTAATACGGTATTTAATTTTACTATAATTACCAGTTAAAAGGGGTTTTAGTATAGGTTCAATCTTTTTTTTTTTTTTTTTTTGAGAATCAAAAAAGGGTGGCTCATGTGTGATAGGTTCAATCTTTGTTGAAAAAACTTTATAATTCCATCGTCGTAGCCAAAATAGCTTGTGTTTATTATTTCTTTCAAAACAAATTATTTGATTTTTACGCACCCACGTTAAACTTATTAGTTTTAAATAATTTTACAATATTTGCCTTAAATTTAGAAAAATTAATAACCCAATATCATATTGCTATAATATTGCAAATTACATCCCTAAAAGTTTATGGGTGTTTGGATTTTACACCCTAAAGTTTTAAATTTTGGATTTCACATCATGAAGTTTGGGAATATTTGAATTTTACCCCCCTAACTATTCAAAATTTGGATTTTACTCTCTTATGTTTGGGGTGTTTAGATTTTACACCCCCCAAATTCTGAAACTTCATGGTGTAAATATATAAATACCCCAAAACTTTAAGGAGTAAAATCCAAACACCCCTAAAATTTATGAGGTAGAATCCAAATTCTGAAATGTCAGAGTGTAAAATCCAAACACCCTCAAACTTTAGGGAGTAAAATCCAAATTTTGAAACATCAAGGTATAAAATCTGAACACCCCCAAACTTTAGGAGTGTAATTTGCAATTTACTCTACTGTTAACTACTTTCATAGTTTGTAAAATCTTACGATCCTTGATTCGTCCCTTTCACCAATTTTGATTCAAATTTTAACAATTTTGATGAGATGGGTCCATACTCCATACCCAATTATGCTACCTTTGGAATTATTACATTGTTAAATTTTCCTGAAAATGAATTGGAAAATTGGGTTAGACCATTTTAGCATTTGGTTTCTAAAAAATATCTCATTTTATCATCTCTAAAGCTATTTTATCTATTATACCATACAATTTTACAAAACACTCAATATCCCAACTTTTATTTTACCATACAACACATTAAAATAATATATTTACACTATAAAATAATATAACCCACTACCCAAATAAAAGCCCAAAACCCAATAAAATATTATTTAAAAAAAAATACTATCTTGCTATAGTACTATCATAAAAGTAGGATGATACTGTAGCTCAATGTTAACATTTTTTAGAATTGAAAGTGTTGGTAATGCAAGATTTATGAGGTTTTATGCTAAATTTTAGCATATTTGGAGTTTTAGCATGCGGGATATTGATGCTCTTATAAGTAGGCTTTTTACAATTATGCTAGTTTTGGAGTTATTATGTTGTTAAATTTGCCTAAAAATAAATAGGAAAATTGGGTTATAAGTAGGCCTTTTGCTGTTGCTACAAGTCATCTATTTATTTGACTCAAGAATAAATTTGTTTTAATTTAGTAAAGAAGAAAAAAAATTGCAAATTTATTCAGTAAATAAATAAAATACCTATTCGTTTTGATAGGAAGACTAAACTCATTTAATCTGTATGTACATAAATAGCATCTACGTAATTGCCTTATTATCTTTTTAATATAGATTAGATTTAATCCCAAATCGCTAGCAAATTGATACGAGACTTTTTTTTTTTAAGGAACCGATAAGAGACTTGTTTGCTAAACTAACTAATATAAGCCAAAGGCCTTGTAGCTGAATTGACACCTTCCCATGCACAAAGTGCTTGGGGGTTTAGGGGGGAAAGGGTTTGAGCCGCGGGATTAGCAGCATGTTGTAATTATTTCTCAAAAAAAAACTAACTAATATAATATCCCTTATCCAAAAAAAAAAAAAAAACTAATATAATATCCACTCATATCTCCGTTTTGCTCAAAAAAAAAAAAGTACTGATAGTGAATAAACCAAAAACAAAATAAAAAAATGAAAAAAAACAAAAAAGAAATCAAACAAAACAAGCCAAAAATACTCGTTTTAATCAAGTTTCGTGCATCGTTGTAGTCAACTTGCAAAGGGAGAGAGAATTGGAAATTTTGGAGCATGTAGGTGGCCACTGGCCACAATAAATATACAGTGCTATAGACTTTTTTTTGATAAGTACAGTGTTATAGACTTATTATCACATATTTCCATTTGAATTTGAAAAGCAAGTAAAACTTGACATACATGATTTGACATAATTAAGAACTTTTTTTTTTTTTTAAATGATAAATAGTAGATATTTCTCAATCAGAGTTAGCGAGAACAATAGCATTAGATTATCATTAATCAATTAACTATATTTGATTGGGATTGATCTTGTATGGCCTACATTGAGATGATGTGAAGAGTAATAAGAGGAAAAAAGAATAGTAAATCTAGGGAAATTCCAATTTCCAAGAACCCATAATAAAGAGTGCTCTTGATAATATTTTAAACTTGGCTGTAAATTATGTTGTGACAAAACAGGCAGTGAAAAAGAAAATATGGCCCTAAAAGGACTCAAAACACACTCATCATGAGAATGGTGAAGCAGACGGGGATTGAAATAAATTTTCTATCAAAAAGGTATTTGAATCAAACCAAAAGTTTAGAATTTCTCCACACTTGCAATTTTTGGTGGCTAGAACTAAACCATATGCAAGGGTATTGGCTAGCTCACATATATAACCATGTAGCAACCAATCCTATAAAGCAAGTTGTGTCATTCACCAATTACAATTGCAAAGGCTTTTTCCCTTTTCCCACTTAGGCATGGAAGAAATATAACAATTACAAGCAATCCTAGAAAGAGTGAAGCACGCAAACAAGAAATGCTTTTGTTGGATCCCTTTCCCCACCCTTCAGAATTACATATTCAATATCAAGAAAACTAATTTCCTCTCCTCATTATTTAGCATATAAGAACTGTAAAAACAAAATTTGCGAGTACAAGGCTACACATGCATATCGTTCCTCAATCATTCAAAAAACCCTTGATGAATTCACTCACAAGTCTTTGTAGAATTAGGCAAAAAAAATTTCTGAAAGTTGAATAATATGCAGTTCTTCAAGCTAGAGGAGTGCAGCTCACAAATCAATGAGTATATAGTAAAAGAGAAGGGAATATCAAATTAAACAGCCCCATGATGCTAAGCATTCAAAAGGTGTATGCACAAAAAAAAAGGACTCATATCAGCAGGGTTAAAAATTTTCTTTTCTTGATAACTTGTGTTGCATTGTTGTTAAAAGTATACAACAAACAATCACCACCACCTTAGAAGCAAAAAACACATCATAACAGTAATATTTGGTTACTAAACATAAGACACCTGTACAGAGCCATCCAGTTACTAAAATATTTTCTTGAATGGGAACAATAGCCCTAATGTGCATAGACAATTAGCATAGGAGAACAACACGCGAGAGAGTTTTAAAAAAAAATCAACCAAACAGTAAGTTACGAAGCACCCTAGCAATAAAAATTAATTGGTAGTTATAAAACCAATTCCAAAATGCTACTCTTCTCAGCACCTCCAAACTGAAGCTGAGATAAGCTCCTTTCGCTGCCAGCAGAGAACAAGTGAAGTTTGATTCTTTTCGACATGGAATCCCCGAACTGGAGTCCTCTGCACCAGACACTCTGCTTGGGACTCGGTGAAGTTGCTGAATGTTAATGGGGAAAATCCGGATGACAAAAATAGACTCCTCCATGGAGGCGTTCTATCAGGTGAACGGCGGCGACCCAACACAATTTTCTCAATTCCTGGTTGCAGCAAATACCTCTCAATCCTTTCCAAGGCATCTTGGTTGACATTAACAGCATCCAACGATTCAAACAGGCCCGAATAAGATTGAACGGCATGAATTATGTGGAGGGGGAACGGGACATCAGTTTGATCACAACCTCTATCCAACGAGACCACAATTTTCGGTGAGAGCTGCTTTACAAAGCCAAGAACCAAAGGAAGGGATAAAGGGTAGTTGGAAAAGGACCCAATTGGCAGATTCACTGCTATTGCCTCACCCTCCGATACACGAAGGGGCAGTGGCCAAGAACCAGAGTTCAAGGATTCAAGGCTTAAAAATTCAAACTCAAATGCAAGGTTAATCTCAGTAGCAAAATGTTTCAAGCTTTCTTGAGTGAAACCAAGCTCGAGTTCATCGTGTGTGGATGGGGATGCAAATGCAGTGATTTTAAGAGTTGGACCACCACCTTGCCTCAAGGCGAGCTCTTGCATAAGAGAAGACCATTGTCCACCAAACCCAATATCAAAATCAATAATGTGAATGGTATCAAAGCCATCCAAGGCTTCAAGAAGAGCTTGGGTGCAAGTAAAATTGGCAAACTGAAGTACAGGAGAGACTTCTGAGAATGATTTGTAAGCACCAATCTTGAAAATAAGACTAATGGGTGGTGGTGGTGATGACAAACTCAAAGAAGCATTACAATTAGTATTATTAGCATTATGAAGAAGCAATTGCAAGGCCTCCTTGAAATAGAAAGCAGCCCTTTGAAAAGGCTTACCAATTGGAGAGAGCTGGTGATTGAGCCGCGCCAATATCCCTTGCGCACGTACCGGATTATTTCCAGTTTCTATCAGCTCTGCTAACTGGTATAACTGATCAAATAACAACTGCTGTTGCTGTTGGTTTGCCAATTCATTGTTCACCACTTTCTGCATCTGAAGCTGATGTTGCTGTTGCTGTCTTCGAAGGAGCTCTTGCCCCGATTCTGAAAACGGTAACTTGGGCACCTGATAATTAGGCCCAGCACCACAAAGATTATGCCTTTTTGCCAGTGGTGGTGAAACAAGGTGATGCTCTTGCAATTGGGCATATGTAGGCATAAACAAAGCCGGGTTTTGAGCAAACCGAGCTGGGTTTATCATCTGGGGATTGAAAATCTGTGGCTTCTCATCTACAGCTTCAACTGTTTGCACCTGTTGTTGTTGTTGATGGTGAAACATGGCTGGTGAGTGAGATAGAGAGCCCGGCAAAAGATTATTACTCGTTGCAACAGAGAATATGGGGTTGTGATTTGGGGTCGAAACTGAGCCAAGCCTAGTTGCATTGGTGCCACCACCATTGAATGGGAAATCAGCAGAAGGGTCAATGCTAGGCAACAAATTGTTGGGCATTTCAAGGCAGCCAAAAGCATCAGCTTGATCTATCATACCAAAACCTGAGTTGAATTCAAGGTCTTGATGCAAGAGCTTGTTGAGACCCAGAGATGGGTCTTCAACGTCCCCCATAATCAATCTCAGAATAGACTGTTCTTGACCTGATGAGGAATCAGACAACACACCTTCCCAATCTTCCATTCCAAGCCCACATTTTTCACCTATGTCTAAGCTAGTTTGGGAAGAAGGTTGGTGATGATTCTCTAGGGCCGCTGCTGCTGCTGCTGCTGTTGTTGAAGCCACACCGTTGCCAAGAGAGGAAGACAGAGTTGAGGTTGAAGTCGGAGGGCTGGGGCTTCTTCTTGTGTCAAGAACTGAGGTGGGCTCAGTGCCCACATAGCAATTTTCTTTGTTGGTGTTGTGCCACTTTTGTAGTTGTTGTTGTTGTTGGTGGTGCTGGTGGTGGTGATGTTGGTGAAGATGGGGTAATGAATCTGAAGAAACAGTAGAGAAATCTAACACCCCCTTCCCTTGAAACTCCTCAAAGGGTAGGGGCATGGCCTTCATCTAAGAAAGTGAACCAAAACAACAACAATACACAAGAACTCAATACCCAAAAACCCTCCAGTTTTTGAAAGACAAAGAACCCCACCACCAAAGACTTTCAGAAAGCACAAAACAGAAATGGGTTTGGTGTGAATTTTATCAACTAGACCTTATACATGGAGAGAGAGGCAGACAGTGAGTAAAGGTAAGAAACAAAATCAAATTTTTGAGCTTTAATTTTTTCTGACACAAAAGACAGACAGACACTTGTTATATGCATACACAGCTCAATATGACCAAACCCATTTCACCAAACATCTCAAAGCCTCAAAACTCCTGCTGATGCTTCTTCTTCTTCCTACTTTCTGTATGTATTTAGGACTCTAAAATTTTGTAATATAGCAGAAACCCATTTTTTGGCACCATCTTTTTCTCTTCTTTGTGGTGTTGTTTACTTAAAAAAACAGGCTTTGGTGGGGTATTCTTTCTCTCGTCTCTTTGGAGTACTCTGTCTTTCTTGTGTTTTCTGGTTGCTATGGATGCGTGCAACATATAAAAGATGAAAGTGGTAAAGTGCTCTCTCTCTCTCTCTATATTTTCTTTGTTTTCCCATTTTATAAATTTTTTATGTGGTTTTTGTCTGTAGACGTAGTTATCTCCTGGTTGGGTCTCTATCACTCACACTTTAAGCCCCACTCTCATTTATAACGCGTACAAATAACCTTCGCCATGACCTATATTTTTAAATCATTTTGCAAAATACTCAAATAGATTTATTTCAAAATTAACTTAAAATGCATTTGAATACGTTTAGCTTATTGTTTATTTGCTAATAGTATAGTAGAAAAAGAGAAAAAAAATTGAATACTTTTAGTGTGAGACATGCCAAAATTTCCTATGTTAAATTAATGTATGAAAATAAGTTATATTAAATTCTTCCAATTTATTAGGTGTTTATTTATAAAACTATTTATTGTTTATTAAAGTAGACAATTCATCAAATCATATAATTATTATATTAATCATATGATTGAAAGTACACGTGAATACTCATTTAAGACTTTCAATTAACATTAATAACATTTACTTCCAACTCATTAGTTGATGGTTCATTAAACCATTTGTGTTTAAAGTAGACAACTCATTGGTTTGAGGTGTAACATAAGCGCGGAGATCTTAAGTGTAATTTACTACACTATCATAGTGTAGTGTTTAAGATGTCATATGAATAAAGAGTGAAATAGTATTCTTAAAGACTAAAACACTACTTCATTTTATATAAAATAAAATAAAAATTATATGATTAAAAATATACATGAATACTTGTTTGAGTTGTGGTTAGCAAGTTCTAAATTAAACTTAAAACATTCATATCAGCTCGTACAAAAATTAATATCTATTTTAACATAATAACCATATTTTTCTATTTTACATAACTATTTTCAAAAAATATTCACATCATATTATTTATTCTATTGTCTGTTTTATTAAAATTTCAATTTTTTAAAATATTTTTAATTATTTCTCTCTCTTCACGCATTATAAAATAACATCTATTCTCATATTTTATTCTCGAGAAACACAAACAATGAATAAAAAATACATATACACATCTTTCATTCTCGGGAAATACAAAGAATGAAAAAAAAAATTTGAATATACACAATTACAGAAGCATTATAAATTTACACAATTACAATAATTAAAGTTGAATAATGCATAACTTTACCCAGACTAATATATGGGGTGATTTTGGCAACATTATGCAAGTGCTTACTGATGAGTACTAAAATTTTTTTTTGATTTTTACCAAAAGGAAAAAGAAAAAAAAAATTGACTGAAAAAGAAATGCACGCGTTCTCATAAGCGCGTGGCTCAGTGCTTATAAGTGTTAGTATTTCTTTTTCTTATTTTCTTTCACAGGGACCAACGAGAGAGAGAAAAGGTAAATTGGGTCAGTGGATTTTTCATAATTTACTCATATTCCAATAATGCCCTTGTTATTTTCCAATCTTGCCGAGGTGTAACTCAGGGGCATGACAGTAATTTAATGAGAACAATCTCTGCTGGCCTGGTTTTCGAAACTGAATCTGACGACACGAAATAATGAAAGGCTTTTTGGGGTTTTGAAAACATCGAGACAGATTTTGACGGATGAGATATTTTGTTTTAGATAAAATCGTGTGGCTGTGATTCATAGTTTTTAATGTTTTATGCAAAATTTAAAAATTACTTTTTTTTTCATAGAAATGTCATCCACATTTTTATAACATTAATAGATACAGCTGAAAATTGAAAATTGAAATTGAAAACTGAAAAACATTATAACAAAATAATTTTTAAATATGTAAATAATATCGTATGACCCATTTTTAATGAAAAAATTATTAAAAAGTGAAATTTGTGGATCCATAAACAGTATATATTATGCCCTATTCATGAGAAAAGTCAATTGTTTCGGCTGAAAATGATTTTTAAAAAAAAAAGAAAAACTGAAGAAACGCAGACGTGCGTTATGGACAAAATTCACTGCATAAAGTTATGTAAAAAAATATTATTATTGTGAATCTTTCATAAAATTGTGTAAAAATATATAATTGATATGACAATTATGTAAATTTTGATCAGACACTATTTATTTTTTATTTAATTTTTTTAAGTATCTCTAATAAAAGAAAAAAAATTATTTAAAAAATTAAAAATATTTTAATAAAATGTAACGTAAAATAGATAATTTGAATATTTTGAAAAGTGTGTACATATAACTAGAAATAAAAAAATTATGTTAAAACTGACAATAAAAATTTATATATAAAAATGGTGCAATTTGTTATTTATTATTATTAGTGAGTAAAAAGTAATTTTGATGATAAGTTTATATTTAAACCAATATCAGCATACTATTAATGATTTTGATTTGTTTTATTTTTATTTTTAATTCTATATAAAATACAAAGTCTATTCTAGTTTTTTTTTTTTTTTTTCATAAGAGTTTTAACTTATAACATCTGTTAACTTTTTTATCATCAGACCAAAACACTAATCGATATAAGCGATAATTAAATCCTACATCTCTTATTCAACCATCAACTTTACCTGTTGAACTAACTACCATTAATTTTATTAATGGAATTAACTGAAATAAATCTAAATGTACGGCTTGAAACTCCTTTAAATCACGGCCTGGACTATCATGTGAGCTGTAGGATATATGATTTGTCTTGAATGCGGGAAAAGTGCGGTGAAAATGTAATGTGCCAACAGTTCTCCGTATTTTTTGAAGTCATTTTCGTAGGTTGGTACAGCCAGTATGTACTGTTCCGACAATTGTATACCGGAGACTGAATTTCGGCCGGAAAATGCATACCGGACCGGGAAAAAAAAAAAAAAAAACCATTGTTCTCACCACTCACCGGCGTCACTCTCAGTTTCTGGGCCTCAAACATTATGCTCACTCCTCCCTCAAAAAAAGTGATCTTGTATTTTCAAGTTGCAGAAGCCGAGAGCTAGCACAATGTGCAGAGCAGAAGCAGCGTGTTTCTCTAGCTCACTTCAGCTTCTTTTAAACGCCCAATAAAATTTAGACAGCCAGCCCAAGAAATTTTACTGCTTGCAAAGCCATGTTTAAAGTCAAAAAAAAGCTTTCATGTGTCAGCTTTTTTACTCGTATGAATTTTTTATATTTTTCTAGCCCTTCCCTACAAACTTTGTCAAAAGTCCTCTCAAATGTCAGTAAGTTGATTAGTTCACGTGAAAGTAATCTTGTATTTTAAATTTAAATTGATTTTTAATTTTTTATCATAGATATAGATGTATGGGCTTAGGGTTGGCCTCGGTTTATAATATATAGGTTTAGGATTACAAATTAGTCAAGTCTAAGAGCATCACATCAGCTCGTGGAAAAAATTTCATCTATTTTACATAAAAAATTTACTTTTTTTATTTTATACTATTATTTTTACAAAATATTCACATCAATTTATCTATTTTACAAGATGTTTCAATAAAATATTCATTCTACTCTATTTTTTTATTATTTCTCTCAACTGCCTCTCTTTACCTACATGCTCTCTCTCTCTCTTTCTACCCATTTTTCTGATTTGTTGCTTTCTCTCTACACCCATCTCTCTGGCCACCACTCCACTAGCCATCACCTCTGCCCTTCCTCTTCCAAATCACAAAACCCATCCACCTTCCTCTTCCACAACCATCACAAAATCTCAGCCACCACCAAATCTTAACCACACACTCACCCTGACCCACCAAATCCGATCCACCACCAAATCTCAGCCGCACAGCCACTACCCACCGCAACCGTCACCCACTCCTACAACCCACCACCAGCAAAACGACCCACCACCACTACCACCACCATCTCCACCAAACGACCCCTGAAATCTAGTAACCCACATCCCCAAAACCCACCAAAAATCTTCGATCTCAACAGCTAAAACCCACCAAACGCCAATGCTGAAACCCAAACACCGATCTCAACAGCCACCGATCTCAAACGCTGAAACCCAAATGCTGACGCACACCGATCTCTATAGCCACCACACACCAATCTCCAATAAGACCCATACTACAAGCACCGATCTCTAGCAAGCACCGATCTCTAAGCAAGCACTGATCTACAAGCAAGCACCGATCTCCGAGCACCGATCTATCTCTTTGTTGGTTTGTCTGTGTGGGTTTGTATGTGTGTGGGTGTGTTTGTGTGTTGATTTGTCTGTGTGGATGTGTTTGTGTGTGGGTGTGATTGTGATTGTGTGCATCTGAGGAAAAGAAGATGAGGAGCTGAGGTCGTTGTGCACTGAGAAGAGAGAGAAAAATTGATGCGAACGGAAATTAATAAAAAACTAAATACACATGCTACAGTGCCCGTGTAAATTTACACGGGTACTATAGCTCGTTGATAATTTTAGAAGATTTTGCAAGATTTTAAATGGACTGATGGGGGTTGTTTTTGAACAAAAATGTGTAAATTTGAGCATTTTTTCTATTATACACACTTATACACGGACTGATGTGAATGCTCTAAGGATTTATTTAAATTTATACATATATATATATATATATATATATATAGTTCGGTTAATGTATAATATATATTAATTATTTATTAAAAATTTAAAAAATTGTTAAAAAAGTTAATTATTTTTTTTTATTTTTCTATAAAAAATTTCTTAAAATAATTTATTAATAAGTGATGTCCTAAAGGTATACGTTAATAAAACTCATATATATATATATATATATATATATATATATATATATATAATGATAATTTCGAAATAGTACACTGATATTGATCGGTACCGAAATATATCGTTTCTTTGACTAAACTGTAACGACTTTCAGTATGAAATTGACTTCTCTAATTTTAAAGTCTAATACTCTAGCAGTTAAGAGAGTTCGAATTTGTGGACCAATAGATTTTTGGTCATTTTAAAAGAATGGTGGGTATTTTTGGTTTATTTATTTATTTTTTATTCCTAATTAATGGGAGTATTAATTTTGGGTTTGATTTTGTTTAGTTTAACTCATAAAAGAATAGCAGGCTTTAGTTAACTCAACTAATTAAGTTTCTTATAGTATAAAATAAGAAATTTGAGAAGATAATCCCACATACACAAAAAATTAATTGGTGTTTTGATATGATGGTAAAAAACAATTATTATGAAGTAGATATTATAAGTTTGAGTTCTCACATCACTTTAGTAGTAGCATAAAGGCTGTAAGTTGGGGGTGCGGCCATAACATAAGGCTATTACTTTCACATTTTTTTCTCTCTATCATATCTATAAAAAAAAAAAAAATTGATAAAAAATTAAGAGATTAATTTAAAAATAAATTAGTGTCTTGACTTGATAATAAATGGTAACAATCATGGAGTGAACATTATAAGTTGAAATTCTACCATATTTATAAAATAAAATAAAGGGTGTATTCCGTAAATAGATGACATCTTACATCCTTTTAAAGGGTTACAATCAAGTGTTATGCACTGGGTTGGATAGTCATGGAGAACGCCACTGGAAAAAAATTGGAAAATAACACCAAGTTACAAACAATTTTATTAGTTAGCAACGTTTCCTAATTATTTAGGAAACTAACATCTTGAGTGCTTGAAACTCGATTTCATTGTAGCAACTTGACTTTTTCAGTCTCGAGTTCCTGGTCTTTGTTTTCAACTTCGCCTAAGCTTCATATCCAACGCTTCTTTCTTCTAATTTTAGAACCTTCGGACCTAGCCAAATCTCCATGGCTCAACCTCAACAGATTTCTTCTAATCTCAGAACCTTTGGACAGCTAAATCTCCATGACTCAACCTCCGCCTCTGCCTCTTCTCTCTAACTCTCAAAACCTCAAACCCACTTTCGGAGACTACAAACCTAGAAAATAGAAAACAAGCAACAATAGCACCGAAGACAACATACCTAGAAAACAACAAACCCAAGCCACTCCGGTGCCGAGATTGTGATTTTTGGGTTTGGGTCTTTCAAAAATGGGTTAAAGGTGAGGAAGATGGAGAAGAAAGCTGGTGTGAAGAAGAAGATGGAGAAATGGGATTTTGGGGCTTGGAGCGTGGGATGGTAGGAAAGAGAAGAGAAAAGAAATCGTATCTCTTAGGCTCGAGTTCTAAAGAGAAAACACAGAAATCGAGTCTCTTAAGGTCGAGATGTTAGTTTCCTAAATTGTTTGCAACTAGGTGTTATTTTCCAATTTCCCCCGAACGCCACTATCAAATGGAATGTGGGGGTCCACGTTTCAAAATGAAGTCCAAATGCATTTGGAATTTATTCTTAGTAGAATTATGTTACACCTCTCTTTTTTTTTTTTTTTAATGTGTTCAATAGAAAAGATATACCACTATTAATTTGTTCAATAGAATTCTGGTACTCTTCTCATTTATTATTATTTTTTTTAATAGGAAATTTTTTTTTTTTTGAGAGAGAGTGTCCACAAACTCCATTTAAAAGCTATTTTTAATATTTAATGTTCGTTTGGCAAAAGTTATTTTTGTCAACTTATTTTACTATTCAGCTTATTTTTGCTACTGTTGGGAAATTTAGATCCCGGTTGATAGAATTAACAAGTTTTAAACCCAAGTTGTTAATTAGATTTATTATGAATAAAACTTGTTAAAACAAACAAACATCAATATCATGTCAATAATGAATGCAGCGAAAAAGTAAATAAGACAAGATATGATGACCCAGGAAAACCAATGAAACCAACCAGTTTCACAGTAAAAAACCTAGGGGGAAACCTTCCCGAAAAGCAATCCACTATAGTAAAGAGAAGTTTCAGATCTAGTACAAAACCTTTGTCCCTAGACTCTACAATCCCCGTAGATGAACTCACAGCAGAAACCTTCTACTGCTTCAGAACCTCTGAACTCTTCAATATATGAACGCCACCCTTTTTGTTGCACGGATCCCAATACGTGACTAACTCCTTTGCACGAATCCCAGTACGTGACTCACTCACCAACTTGAGGAAGAAGAATGTTGGCTGCAAAGTTCTTCACTTCATCAACAATGAAGATCTAGAAGCACTTGGTTACAAAACCCTAAGGCGTAAAAGACGCAGTAACTTCTTTTAGAGAGAATAAGGTATCAATCACCTTTTGCATATGTTCTCCTTGTATTCTCTTATGTGACAGCCTCTAAAATAAGCCTTATATAGGTCTAGGGTTGTGAGAAAAGAAACCCTACTCAAATACATAAGCCTAGCCCAAAAATCAAAAAGCTGAATTTTCGTAACCTCGACAGATAGCAGCTATCGAGAAGGTGTCGAGAAGGTGTCGAGGTTTAATGAATCTCAACAGATAGCAGCTATCGAGAAGGTGTCGAGGGGACATAAACTTTCTCGATCGATCGACCAGCTATCGAGAAGCTATCGAGATTGCGATAAGCATCAGCTGAAGATCTCGACAGATAGCCAGGTGTCGAGGAGCTATCGAGCAGGTGTCGAGATTTAATGAATTTGCACTTCAGCTTGCTTTTTCTTGGACAGACTTGATGACTTCAATACTTGATCTTGAAACAAGGTTTCTTGAAGTATTAAAAACATCCTAGATCTACCCAATTACAAGTAAAGTGCGTTTTGTCAAAGGATTAGCCAATTTACATAAATAAATGACATATGTTCTTAACAAGTGAAAACACATATGTCCTAACAGCTACTATTCATGGGTCGCACTACACTTTTTGATACTGTTCAAATGTCCCACTATATTATTTCAGCTAACTTTTACCTTTATCTACAGTACTTTCAGTAAAAAAAATTTCAATTTCAGCAAAATAAGCGGATCCCAAATGGACTCTAAGTTTGCGTTTGACACAAATTAAAAAGTTAGTTTTTTTTTACTATTCAGCTTATTTTTGCTATTATTCATGGGTCCCATTGCACATTTTAGTTCTATTCGTGGGTCCTACTATACTATTTCAGCTACCTTTTAGTTTTATCTATAGTATTTTTAGCAAAAAGTTTTCAGTTTTAGTTAAATAAGTTGTTTGGGATCTATTTAGGGTCTGTTTGAGATCCGCTTATTTTATTAAAACTAAATTTTTTTTACTAAAAGTACAGTAGATAAAGGTAAAAGTTAGCTGAAAGTATAGTGAGACTCATGAATAGTACCAAAAACTGCAGTGAAGCCCATAAATAATAGTAAAAATAAGCTGAATAGTAAAATAAGCTAGTTTTTTAATTTTTGCCAAACACACACTAAGGGTCTGTTTGGATACTGCTTATTGCTGAAAACTGAAAATACTGTAGTAAAATAATTTTTAAATGTGTGAATAATGTCGTGAGACCCAGTTTTAAAGTTGTTTTTGTTGAAAAAAGTACTTGCATGTCCCGTGAACAGTGCACGAAACCTACTAAAAAAACGCTTATTGTTGGGAAACGTAGACGCATAGTATTTTAGTGTAATCCAAACGGATACTAAGTGTTTGTTTGGCAAAAATTATTTTTGCCAACTTATTTTACTATTCAATTTATTTTTGCTACTATGCATGAGTCCCACTGGACTTTTGGTACTATTCATGAGTCCCACTGTATTATTTCAGTTAACTTTTACCTTAATCTATAATACTTTCAGTAAAAAAATTTCAGTTTCAGTAAAATAAGCGGATCCCAAATAGAATGATAATAAGACAATTATATCCTGAATACTTTTTCTATTTACACTATTCAATGAAGTAACTTAGGGGTTGTTTGGATTTCTTGATTTCCATCACCCATCACCCAATTCCCATCACCCATAATCTAAAATTAGTGGACCCCACATGCCAATGCTTGTTTGGACATCCTAACTCAGTGATATACCCATCACTCAATTTTCTGGATTTTGAGTGATGAGAGGGAATTTGGAAACAAGTTTTTGGAGTTTCTGAAAATAGAGACATGAATAACGATGGCATTTTATGTAATTTTTAGCAAGTATTGGGGCCCACAGTCAGACGATGTCACCTTAGTTTTCAGACTCCATGTGCCTACACTATGCTACCAATGGCTCGAATGACCCAATTAAACAAAACACCTACCACAGTTATCAGTGGTAGGTCAGAGAGTGGGGCCCGCATTTTGGGATTTTAGTAATTGAAAACCATGATCGGGTTAAAGGTGCCAAACAAGGGTAGATGATTTTTGGAATATTTTGAGTGATGGGAAATGAGTGATGGGGTGATGAGTGAGAAGTGATGATATTTTAGTGATAAGTAAGGAGTGAGGAGTTATAGATTTTTGGGATCCAAACAACCCCTTAGAAATAAGAAGCCCTTGTATCCAATTATCTTGCGTGTTTGAGATTATTATTTATAGGTCTCAGTATTAACAAGCCTACTATTACTCTGATAATCTCATGTAATGGCAAATTCGAGTTTAAGTGAGTTGGGGTAGTGACCATGCTTATGAACCCTTTTTTTTTAATTATATATATATAAAAAAATTATTATGACTGCATCTTTTTTTTTTTAAGAGAGAACTTACCAAATTTTTTTTTTTTTTTACTTTAAATAGTTTTGTTTTTCTTAAACATAAACATCATTTTGATGTTCTTTTGTCTTTTAAAACAAGTAATGTATCAAGGAAAATAGATTTATTTTATTTAAATAATTCTCTAAAGCTAGTTTTAAAACCACGTTTTGTAATGTATATTTAGACTGTGTTTCAACTTTTGTGAACCAAATAGGGGTAGAGGAGCTTTTAGGGATTATTTGTTCAAGCTTTTTCTAAGAAATACATTTTTTTTTAAACCAAAAATAAAGTACTCAGAATAACATGTGAATTTGATAGGCCAAAAATGTATTGACCCTTTTTGGCAAATTAGGCTGTGTTTGTTTTAGTGTAAAATATTTTCTGGGTGTAAAATATTTTCAGGTGAAAATGTTTTCGGGAAAGGAAAATATTTTCTAGTATTTGGTTACATTTTAAAAATTATATTAGAAAACAATTTTTAATGTTTGGTAACATTCTGAAAATGCTATTTTCCTACAAAATTTTCACATTTTCTCAGCTATTTTCTCAATTTCCAAACAAATTTTATTATAGAAAATTGCAATATGTAAACTTTTAAAGAAACAAAAATCAAAACAAAACCATTCTCAATACACAAAACCATTCGGTCAAACTGAGAGAGGGAGGAGGAAGAGAGTGATCGCAAATCGAGGGAAAGGGAGAGGTAGATCGAGAAAGAGAGAGATCGGTCATGGGTGGGTCATGGGCGACGAGATCGGTCCAGCGGCGACAGGCTTCAGGCGGCGCCGAGATTGAGACGAAAAGAGTTCGATCTAGAAGGTGGCGAGACGATCTCATGGTGCGATCTAAAGGGGTGCGATCTCGACGGGACGATCTTCCCAGCGTGATCTCGATGGCGTGATCTCGCAGCTAGATCTCACTGGCGCGTCTGGGCTTGGGGCGGTGGTCTGAGCTCGACGGCACGAGCTCGATCTCACTCTCTTTAGTCTCTCTTCGTGCTCTCTCTCTCTCTCTCTGTCTCTTCGGTGTCTGAGTTCGGAAATCATTTGAAGGTAAAATAGAAGTGTAAAATATTTTCTGCCCGTGAGCCCTTATTTTACAGTCAACACAGAAAACATTTTCAATTTGACCCAATTTTCGATAACTACCAAATACACACGTTTACGGAAAAGTATTTTCGGAAGTGGTTTGAAGCCAAAACAAACGCACCCTTAATCAATTAATTAGCCAAGTGAATTAATTAGACTAAATTACATGCAATAAGTGTGGTAATACAAACAAATCACCAATTAAGTTAAATGCAGCGAAAAATAAATTTGACACAGGTGATTTGTTTACGAATGGGGAAAACCACCGAGGCAAAACCCCATCGGGTGAATTTAAGGTCACCATTCTCGAGAATCCACTATTATAAAAACAAGTGGTTACAAGTAAAAAGAATCTCAGTACCTAATACCAACCTACAATTGAGCCTTTACCCCAATACCCAATTGGACTTGTGATGTAGCGACAATCTCTCATTTCAATACATGACTCCCAGTATGTGACTAACCAATGATGCACGGATCCCAGTACGTGACTTACACCAACTTGAGAAAGATGTTGGTTGCAAAGTTCTTCAGTTCATCCAACAATGAAGATCAGGAAGCTCCTTGGTCATAAAACCCTAGTCGCAAAGACGCAATAGCTTCTATAGAGAGAAAGATGAACTAGGGCAAAATGTCTCCGGTCATAATATGCATGTATTATCACTTTGCATCACTTGAGACGACCCTTAAAATAATCCTCATATATGTCTAGGGTTGTGAGAAAAAAACCCTACACAAATACTCATGGATATGCATGAAATCAGATCTGAAAATTCTAATTTCGTAATTCTCGACAGATACAGCTTCTGTCGAGCTTTTGTTGACTTCAACATTAATCCTCGATAGAAAGGCTTCTGTTGAGACATCTGTTGAGATTTAATGAATAACACTTCTTCACTTGTTTCTTAGTCAGACTTGTATGGTTTTAATACTAGACTTGAACACTTGTTTCTTGAAATACTAAACCCATCTTAGATCTATCCAATTACAAGTTGAGTGCGTTTTGTCAAAGGATTAGCCAATTTACATCACAAATGTTTCTAATAATTCCACATATGTCCTAACAGATTTTTTTCACGTTTGATTAGTACTATTTCATATGGAGGTTTTTGACATTATATATACTATGACCCTTCTTTTGTTGAGAAAAGAAAAAATTATACTACGAGGATTTGAACAATCAAACATGCATATTTTCTCGTGTTTAATTTAGGAGAATTTTATTTGTTGAGGAAAAAAATTATATATGGTGACCATTTGAACATCTGTATTTTGTCATGCATATTCGATTAGTACTATTTCATATGAGAGAATTTATCTTATGAGACAATCTCATGAGATATGTCTCTTATGATATGTGAGACCAACGTATTATGACATTATACAATGACCATTTTTCTAGGTTAAATGATAGGGAAAATTTTTAAAACCCCACAAAATTGTCTTCTCACAATAGGCCAAACAAATTTTTATATAATTAAAAAAATTGTTATTAGAATGCAAAGTCATTAATTTTAAGTAGATGTTAATTTTATGGGTTTAATAGGATGATTAAAATTATCTTTTTCTATGACTAATAGACATAATTAAAAATAATTGGTTTATATGAAACTATATAAAGTTGCAATTAGAGATGGAACTATTCTCTAACCAAAAAATTTATATACCCATCTAAAAAAAGGCAATTTAATGGAATTTAATTATTTATTTGAATGCTAAACATAAGAGATGTGATCGAACTCATGATTGAATCTCATTACTAAATATATATTTTTTAGTTCCTGACAAGTATGTAGTATGATTTCTCAATGAACTTTTGATAGGATTAGCTAATTTCCTAATTCTAGATTTTTTTTTTTTTTTTTTTTCAATTGATTGATTCTAGTAATAGGGTTGGTTTGTTTGATAGTCATATCCATTCCCTGAACGTTTTATAGCGGTAGAACCCTTCATTATAAGATGTAAAGAGAATTCTAGACATTGTACAATGTCTCAACCCCAACCACCATATCATCTTTTGCAATTTGTTTTGGTTTTAATTCTAAAACAAATGATTATGAGGTTTTTTAAATTTTGTATACATGTCACTTATATAAATCTTATGAGTATTTTCAATAGAAAGTTGGCTTTATTGGAAGGGCTAAATCTTATGCGTGATTTTTTGTGCCTAATACTAGGGCTAAAATTAGGGATGACAATTTATATCCGACCCGCGGATACCCGGCCCGGCCCGACCCTAATGGGTCGGATTTTACCTGGCCCGATAAATTTTAGGGTCGGGTATGGGTTTTAAAAAAAAACCTGAAGCGGGTCCGGGTTTTTGCAAAAACCCGGCCTGAACCCGGACTTGACCCAACCCGTTTATATATATAAAAGTTAAAAATACTAAAATACCCCCTATATATATAAGTTAAAAAAAAAACCCTAAAAGTTTCAATTCCTCATTTCGTTCAACTGAGGCCGCCTCTCCCTCTCATCTCTTCAGCTCTCAATCTCACTCCCTCTCATCACTGCTCATACTGCGTAAACTAGTCTTTGCATAGCAACAGCGAATCGTTTCTTCCATCTCCTTTATAATGCTTTCAAACTTATCCAATTCTATTTCAACCCGAGCAATGAAATCCCTAAGGTACGCTGCTTTATGCACAGGCACAACTCTCTACTCTCTCAACTCCGTTTCGTCCTCGCCGTCTCCGATCTCGCACAGCCCTCTGCCCCTTTCATCTTCCTCGCCCATGGCCTCACGGCCTCGCTCCACCTCGTTCTCCATTTATTTTTATTTTTTTTCTGGGTTCAGTTCATCTCAATCATGTGAGTTTGTGCTTGTGTTTATGATTTCTGGGTTTGTGTTTGTGATTTTGAAAGGGAAAATCATAGATCTGAAATTTGTGTTTGGTTTGTGATTTTGAAAGGGAAAATCATAGATCTGAAATTTGAGTTTGTGATTTCTGCGTTTATGTTTGTGATTGTGTTTGGATTTGTGTTCGTGTTTGTGATTTTGGGCCAAAAAATCATCATTCGAAATTTGTGTTTCTGATTTTGGCCTGGGCTGGCAATGAGGGGATGGGGCCCGCGGAGGCCCGACAGGGCGGGTTTGGGGTGGAAAAAAAAACCCGGTTATTAAACGGGCCGGGTCCGGGTTAAGCTAGCAGGCCCGCGGGTCGGGTTCGGATATAGAAAAACCCGCCCCGAACCCGACCCGTTGCCATTCCTACTAAAATGTAAAGTGTGGTCATTTCTTATATGAAGAATTATTAGTTTCTTCCAATATCCTAATGGTAATTCTTGCTGAACACTTCTTTGCAAAACTATCCGTTTGATATTTGTGTGCTTTTAACAACTTTATCTTCCGTTGCATTGGTTTCTTTGTACTAATACCATGATAATAATGCCAAAATCATGAAATATTAATCATGTTATTGGCATGTTAAATGCCTTCCATGCAAATATGGCCACAAGCAAATTTTTCATAAGCATAGAGCATTTTAAATATAAAATAAAAAGTTTAAAAAACTTGTAAATTTTAAATTGTTTCATTTATATTGAATGACTTAATCTAGTTTAAAACAGATTCATTTCAAACCCCACTCAAATTTGCAATTTGCAATAATAGGGTCTAGTATAAAGTCAGCTTAACATATTTTGGGATCTAAGACAACAATTTCTAGTGAGGCCTTATTTTATTTTTAAATATTAATTGAGTAATATTTATGTTTTGATATTTTTTTCATTTAAAAATCTATTTTTCTTGCTTTTTGAGATTCAAGATTACTACTAATTTTTTTATTTGTTCAAGTTCTGCTAAGATTTCCTATTCAATTAACACAGTAAATCTTAAATAGGATTTTATTAATTTTAATTTTGGATAACTTCTTCCTGTAGATGCAAATGTAAAATTTATTGTTAGTTAATATTTTTTAAGTGATATATATATTAGAAAAAGAATCTAACATTTTTATATGTTTTAATAATACATTTATTGGACTATTTTCACTTATTTACAGGACATATTTAAAAAACTTTTAATTTTAAAAGATTGTCACAGTCTCTCTTGATAATGTTGGACTTCAAGTATTGAACAATGGATTTAAGTAATGAATTTGTATGGAAAATTATTCATTTTAATTTTTGATTGGATTATTAATTTTAATTTTAATTTTGATATATAGAAAAATGAAGGGTAAATTTTTTGAAAAATTGAAAATTTATTAACTCTCAAACTACCACAAATATAGTTAAACGTATTATTGAATGCACAACATTAAAAAATTGTATAATATAGAAAAATACTTTTTATTCATTAATTCTCAGGCCTTAATTAAAATTTTACATTGTAAGACTGAAAAAAAAAAAGATATGCTATTGGCCAATAGAAGAGATACACTTTTTCTTTTCTTTTTTTTAGGTGAGAGGCCTTACTTTTATTATTATTATTATTTTTTTCAACATGACAAATCGATATAATATATCATATTTATCAATATATATATATATATATATAAATATATATATATAAAAATATCATATTTTAGGGGGCTTAGGCCATTGCCTAAATGACCTATTGGTTGAGTCGAACTTGCGGCTATCTCCCAAAGGTTCACTCCTAGTTCAAAGGCTTTTTAATGTCATAGATTATAGGTACGTATGTTGCTATAGACCTCAAGACTCAAAATGAAACCAATCTTGAAATGCAAGGTTCTCTAGACGTGTTGGCTACTTAAAAGATGGTATACTACTTCAAAGAAAATAGGGAGAAAAAACCCTAATTGTCATTTATTCTCGTCTCTATGTGATAGAGAATCATGTACAGTTTTGGATGAAGTTGTCCCCTCCCCAATGATCTATGCCTAGGATTACCTATATGTTTTTGGACGACTTTGAAATTCTTTATGAGCTAACTAGTAAACTTGCTTATGGTATTGTAATAGTCATTTTTCATCCTAATATTATGAACCAATATTTATCAAATATATCTTTGGATATTCTTTTTAAAATATACTATAATAATTAGGAGTTTGGTTGCATGAAAAAAAAATTGCTAATTTTAGAGCTATCCCTTGGGTAATGTAAGCCCATCATCATCTCATCAATACATTATTTTGATACGCGTTTAAAAAAAAAAAAAAAAAACTTAGTTGATTAGGATTGATAACAATATAAATAGTGCCCATCCCTAAAAAAGGACATGATCCCAGCAAAATCCTAATGAAGTATACAATAGAAAACAAAACCGGATTAATTGCGATAAATAATCTATTTTGTACCAAGTTGGTTTTAAAAATTTCATCCAAAAAAAAAAAAAATTGGTTTTAAAAAGAACAAATCCATGTCATAGTTGTTGAATTAAAAGTTGAAAATCAAGTTTTCTATAAAATATATATATATATATATATATATATATTGAAAAATCAAGACATCAAAGTGAGCGTGCTGCTACGAGTCGCTACATGAAAAATTATTATAATGAGTAGAATCAGAATTAAACTAGTTCATTAATAAGAATTTTCAATACTCTCATTAATACTGTGCACATCTTTAATTTCAGGTTTCTTATGGTATGATACTATCTTGTTATCTAATTATCACAACATTAATTAGTTTTTTTAGAGTCTCATAGCTAGGCTAATCTAAGCAATGCCACATGTTGTTTCACTTCATTTATTTATTTTAAATAATATAAAAAATTAAAGAATTTAAAATGCTATTTACATTAAACTAACAATGTAAATGGATTTCATAAAAAAAAGAAAAAAAGAAAAATAAAGGGACTATAGGTTCCAGTTAGCTTAACTAGTTGAATAAGAGATCTAAAATTCAATTTTTACCTACACTAAAAACTGATTGGTATCTTAATCTGATGATAAAGAATTATCATTACGAGCGAATGTCATAAACAAAAAATCTCTAAAAAAAAGAAAACAATGTAAATGAACTAACATTCTTATAATTTAATGCAAAAATATTACGGGCCCGTTTGGTATGTGTGTTTAAATAACAGTTTTCAGTTTTTTTAGAAATATGTGTAGATAAAAAAGTATGTGAAAATACATGTAATTTTTTTTTTTTTTTTTTTGGTTATTTAAATTTTGATAGTGAACTGTATTTTGGGCTGAAAGTTCCAAGGTGGTACCATATCTTTTATTTTTGGGTTTAAATTTTGCCAGTGAATTGTATTTTGAGCTGGAAGTTTCAAGGTGATATCAATATATCACACATTTATTTCTTCCCAAAACAATCCATTATCAGCCTTCGGTGCTTGTCGTGAGAGAATGATAGGTTTCACGAATACAAGGGTAGGATTTCTTCTTGTCTAACAATTAGCTAAGCTCATGAAACATTCTTTTTCCTTTTTCTCTTTTATTTCTACGTGATCAAATTGCATGGAAGTTCTTGAAACCTTTTGGCAATAATGAGTTATTCTTCGAATGTAAGAAATGAACAATTATAGCTTCACCGGTAGGGATTTATTTAAATTGTTTTATTTTATAATAATAATAATTATTATTATTATTGTTATTTTTAGAAAGTTTTAACTTATAACATTTCTTTCTGATGATAGCTTTTTATCATCAGACCAAAACACTAATTAGTTTTTGATATAGGCGAGAATTGAACCATAGATCTCTTATTTAATTATAAAAGACTTTATTAATTGAGTTAACTGAGACCCACAAAAAAACCCTCTTTCTCTCCTTCCCTCTTAAATTTCATCTAATTAGCTCATGTCATCATTTGTGTATTTAAAAGACAGAAACAAAAAAACCTTAGGAACAAATATTCCATAAAAGTGCCTGAGTTTGACTTAGAAGAAAGAGGCTATCGTTTACTATTTGTCAAATCATATTCATATCAATAGGAAACATAGACTTAAAAGGGTGGGACATGAAAGTAGATAGGTAATTTAGTACTGTTCTATTGTTTGTATAGGTTTTTTAATACCTTGCATCCAGACATTACAATCTTCATTAATATGCTTTCATTCCAAGTTGCTTTCAATTTCCTATGTTTTCTCTTTCACTCTTTGTAGCCTTTAATAGGCCAATCTTCTTAGGCATGGCCAATAGTGTTAAAATTCCCTTTTCCAACCTACACTTACCTAAGAACAAATTGACAAGAAAATGAACATGGTAAACGTGAAACAATAATAGAGACAATAAGAGCTAGCAATAATAGGAATTTGAAGAAGATTTGGTTTTGGTTGTATAGTTAAAAATAAAATAAAATTAAAAAATTGAAAATTTATGTATTAAATTAGGCAAAAAGGGGGGACATGCTTAGGTCTGCAATGAATTCTTTAGGAAAACCTTGATTTGGACATGTCAGAAACAAGGCTTAGTTTATCTTCTTCCCCCATGTGAAAGCTAACAACTCTCTATCTCTCCCTCATATGAAGTGTAAAGTGACCCAACTTAAACCATTTTTGTGTCACTCTCTCTCCTTGATTTTTCTATTCAAAGTACCCATTTTTAATTTCTCTCTCTCATGTTTTTCTTTTTTCCTTTATTTTTTTTCCTTTCTTTCTTTCTCAGTTGGCTAAAAGGAGTGGTGACATGTTCTTTTCTCTCTTCTCAAGACACCCCACATCTCAAGCAATACAAAGTTACAAGCACGAAACTTGCCTGTGCTGGAAGCTGGACCACCCTATAATAACAATGCTAAAAAAATAAAGCATTTTCCCAGCCAAAGTCCCTATTCACAAAATATAAAAGGGAAAATACTATCTCACACACACTCACACTCACACTTATTGTACATAACTTGAAGTCATGATTTAGATGTGTGTGATAGTATGTGTGAAATAGACATCGTTCTAAATAAAAATCATGTGTATATTGTTTTATTAATCTGATTAATGAGTATTTTTAAGACATTTATTAATAAATTATTTTAAGAAAGATTTTAATATTATTTATATGAGAAATATAAAAAGTTATTAAAGAAATCAATTATTTTTTTTTTATTTCTCATAAAAATGTTTTAAAAATATTTCTTAAACTAATATCCTCTAGACATCCGACTTCGGTTAACTTCTCCTTTGTTTTATTGATGAGTACTACCCCATGATTAGAGAGCCGCATGGGAGTCATGATATAACAAATCTAATCCCCCACTAACCAGTAACCACCCACCTCATAAAAGGCTCAGATGTTCTTTATTCAAATAACAATAATTAACTTTCCCAAGACACAATTTTGATTAGCTTCTTAGTTCTTAGTTCTTAGTTCTTACTAGGAAAACTAATTTATTTTTCCATAGCACATGGGACATGGAAGTGAGAAACAGTTTTCATGGATATAATAGATAAGACGAGTCGGCGCGGCTCAGTGACATGGTGGCCGCAACTTGAAGATCACGAAATCATTTTGGTTGAAAGTTGAAACTACTCATTTCATTAGTTTAAAAAAATTGGGTAGCTATATTAAGCAATCAATATAAAATCCATCCATGCATGCATTCTCAAATACATTTCATTTGCTTTGTCCTTGACTTTTATAGCCAAAGTTGTTTTTTTAAGTTATTATTTGTTTTTGAAGGAAGATTATGATTGCAAATTCTTAATTGGTTTTTCTCGTCAGTTGTCATTGTCTAAGTATAATTTGAAAGATTTTAAAGCTTAAACAAATATAACTTCTAACAAGTATTTGGGGGGCTAGTTGTGGCCTTGATTGTTTAGGTTGTGATTGTTTAATTATGATATAGAAAAAAAATTTATGATTTATGCGTGCATAGACAAAGAAACGCATGCACAATAAAAATAGAGAGTACTGCGTGGAAGGAACAATGATAGTGATACAAAATAAGGAGGCCAAGATAGCATATTTCAAACTAGAGAGGTCCTCCATCGTCTTCATTGATTTGAAAGATGTATAATTAAGTTGTCGTATATATGAAATGATCATAGTTACTAGTATTATCTATGCAGTGAGTAGATTTAATAGGTGGGATTTGTTTTGAAATTGACTGAATGATTTTTTAGTAGCAATTTGGTGGGACAGATTTTCTGATGTTATCATATAGATCTTCTAATTATTATGGAGCTTTAAAAATTTGTGATGGGACTCACAAAAGACCTTCAATTCTTAGGTATATATCCACTATCCAGCAATAGAATTATTTCAGATGTCAATTTAAACCTTCTAAATGTACACAAATAATTTATACCTACTAATCTACAATCAACCTAAATTTAGTTCCTATTTATGTGTTTGAATTAATTTTTTTTTAGTTACTTTTCTTTTTCTTTTTTTGATAACATATGAGGGTAAAGATGTTTTTATTTGTGCTTTAAAAGTGGCTGTATTGCCTAATAAGTAACTTTTCCTTTAAGTCTCATTCCTTACCTAATTTTAGTCACAGTCTGACAATAATTTTAATAAATTGATATCGAGTTTGTTTCACAACAATAAAAATATTTATCATATGAATTGTTTAATACATATGATTTGGGGTTTTGAAATATTTACAGAAGTGTGTACAACAATAAAAATATTTATCACCTGGTGGTACCCGGTTCACTTGGTGACCGTCAGCTCAGGGGTTCTAGCCCCTGCAACAAACAATTTCCCAGCAAAAAAAAAAAAAAAATATATTTATCAAATAAAGTGTTTAAAAAATATGATTTTGGGCTCTGAAATTTATAATTAATATCACATATATATATATATATAAAAAGAATATATTGGTGTAGTCAAAGAACTTCAATGTACAAACCACCACCAGTACTACTACTACAAATAATACATAAAAACTAAAACAAAATTTTCTCATTCAAATGCTAAGAGCCTAAGCCACACAAGCCTCCATCAGGTTATTCAGCAAAAAAAAAAAAAAAAACAAGCCTCCTTCAGGTTTATATAACAAGATCAGAGTTGGGTTTCCAGGCCTTCATTCCAGTGTGTGAACTTGGGCCTAGTTTAGGTTCTAAACCATTCATAGTTGATTTGGGCCCTGACCAGATCACTGTCCAGTAAAAGCAGCAGCCCCAATTTGATTTTATCTAGTCAATAACTAATATTTTGATACTCAGTATTCAGCAAAAAAAAAAAACAAAAAAAAACAAAAAAAACAAAGAAACAAAAAACAAAAACAAAGAATTTGACCAAAAAAGAATGATAACTTTTTTTTTTTTTTTTTTTGAGAAACCAAAAAAAGAACGATAACTAAAATGTATAATTCAGACTAATACATACTAATAAATACCTTCTCTATCTCTCTAGCATGAGAGCTTGCACACATTGCCAGATTGCCTCCAATGGATATATCATAAGTCTACAGTAGAAAACGAAAATCAAAGCTATAGGACAGTAAATAACGATTTAGATGACAACTCTTGGACTTTGATTCATGTGGTAATGAATAGAATCAGAATTGAGATATGGTTAGATCTTAGATCATATTGAACAGGAAAAAAAAAAAAAAAATCAATTGTCCACGACAAATGAATCCCAAACATATATTTGACTGGAAAAAAGATCATTCAATAATGTTAATTTATTAATAATTGGTCTTCACTTTGCGTGTTATTTAATAAATCTGTGGAGGTGTTTGTTGGTGTTTCAACGAGTTTGGCGTACTACGGAAAGCTAAGACTTATTTTACAAGTAGGGAATTACTTGCATGGACAATAAACATATCAATAAAAAGAGTTGACCACACAGGAGTACTACCTTGTGTTAGAACTTAAAAGATGGGTTCCTTTGTTCATTAAGGACATTAGTTAGGTAGGTAGTAGACTTTTTATCTTGGAGCCAAAAAAAACTCAAAATAATTGTCTGAAAGAAATATAAATCTTAAATGTTTTTTTTTTTTTTTGCTAAGAGAAAAATGGGTAGAGCGGGGTGACCAATGTGACTTCCTTACCTGGGCGTGACCAAATTCCTGGTTGTGTGAGGAACTTACTTATTTTTTAGATCAAGCATTTGTGATGAAGATGAGATATAAGAAACACCAACACATAGCTAGTTGTTTGAAACTTTTTTTTTTTTTTTTGGAGAAAGAAGTTGTTTGAAGCTTGAACCCAAGTTTTGAGACTTATTGGCCATGACATCTTACCAACTAGGCCAACCCAATATTGATAATCTTAAATGTTTTTTCTTTAATTTAAAGGGTATTATATCTTCCTTTGCATGGCCAATTATTAAACGTTTGATTAAAGAAAAAAAGAGATTATTAGAAAAACAAGGAGATAAGACGACCTCTAAGATAAAACTTATTTTTTTTATGGGCTGTAGAATCATAGGCTTAGTTTTGGCCCTACCTTTAACTAGAAATTTGCCTTTAGCTTTGTTTATTGTTTGTATAAACGTACATGATTTACCTCCAAATCGGTTTATAAATGTTGGACAGAGTTTATTTCAAACCATCTTGGATTAGTAGCCAATGATAGCACATCCACAATACAGTGGCGACTCCAGGAATTTTGTTCAGGGTGTTCCTATTCTACTTTGAAAAAATTTCAGATCATTTCGGTTTATTACGGGTGTTTCGGGACGTTTCGGTAAATATCGGCCGAAATTCAAGATTTGGCCTTAAAAAAAGAAAAAAATTCTTAAAACCAAAACAAATTTACATTCTGTACACCGAAAAACCTCAAAAGGAAAAAAAAATGAAAAGAAAAGAAATAAACAAAGGTACTTGTACAATAAACTATAAGTTCATTTGAAATATTAATAAAATTATTAATTATTATTGTTTAGTTGTTTCATAAAATTGTTTGTCTTTTATAAACTATAATTTGTTGTATTGTTGTTTCATTAATTATTAAATTATTAATTATTGTTTAGCCTAACATAATTTAATTTGTTTGTCTTTTATAATATATTAGTTAATTAAATTATTAATTATTGATGTTTAGTTGCTTCATTAATTTTTTTTTACTAACTACTAGTAGTCTAGCTAGCATACACCCCCATAATTTAATTTTTTTTAATAATGTATAAAGACAATTAATTACGCCTCATACCTGATGCCCCTGCCAATTAGAAATTTCACAATCATATGTTACGCTAAAACACACACCAACACCAACAGATAAGATAAACTGATAAAGCCAAATTCAAAAAGTAAAATACAGACAAAAAAATTAATAAAGCTAAAGTTCAGTTCGGCCAATCACAGACAAAAAAAATTAATAAAGCTAAAATTCATTCATTTCCTAAGAAAGAGAGTTTCATAATTTTCATTCATTTCAGTTCAGATAAAGAGAGAGAGAGAGACAAGACTGAGAGAGAGTTAGAGAGAAGAATGAAATACCTTGAGGGACGGAGCACCGGAGCTGCCGAGCAGGGAGTGAGCGATCCGATCTCAAGTGGCGTTGACGACGACGACGCGGAGGGGCGAGCGACGACAAGCGAAGGGGCGAGCAAGCGATCCAATGAACCTTGAGATCTCCGTTTGTTGCTCGGAGTGAGCGATTCGATTGGCGATCTTAAGCGGCGTTGCAGCAAGCGAGCGAGCGAGTGTGCGATCCGATCTCAAGCGGTGACGGCGTTGAAAAGAACCCGTTGCTCTGTCTTTAGGTTTGGATTGGATTTTAGTGATTTCTTTTTTTTGTTGATACTTTAGTGATTTTTGAAATACGGCGTTGAAATGAAATACTTTAGTGTTTTTAGATTTAGACCTTTAGGATTGAGGCATTGCTCTGTTTTTTTTTTTTTTAATTTGAGGGTGTTCCTAATTCTGTGATTGAGGGTGTTCCTAATACAAAGGAAATATAAAAAATTAAAAAAAAAAAATTTCAGGAGGTAAGTGGCGTCGCCACTGCCACAATATTATCAATGAATTTGTATTCTTTGTTTTCTTGTGTGGGAGGTGGCTAGGGCAAAGGGAAACTGAAGCCCTATTTGGTTGAGATGATATAAAATTTGAGGAGGATAGAACATATTTGTATTTTTTATATTGTGTTTTTAATATAAGGAAAGGAAAAGTAGATGGACAGAGAATATGTTACTATTATGTCCTTATATAATAATCGAATGATGGAAAAGTTAATTGGTTATTTTATAATTTTCTTTTCAATGTCACTTTCTTACTCATTTTCTTTCTATTTTTGGAAGGAAAAAAATAGTAGGTGTAGGTGAAAATCCCCAACCACCCCCATTTTCCTTTTTTTGCCCTTTCACCCCAACCAGATAATGGAAGATTTCACTTTCATCTCCCTTTTTCTTCCCTTTTTTCATCCTCTTTTTTTTTCTCCCCAATCAAATACAACAAAAAAAATTGGGAGGTGGCTCAATAAAGAGAGAGAGAGAGAGAGATTTTTTTTTTTCCCAAAAATAATATTTCAATAAACTAGAGAAAGAAATAAAGAGTTGTGGGGGGAAAAAAGTAACTTCCTAAGTTTAGATTTGGTTAAAAAAATTTCCATGCCAATGCAAATGATCTTAATATTTTTGTTTTTTTTTAAATGATACTATTATGTTATTTTTTTGATATAAGATAGAATTCTATTCTAGTCTAATCTAAATGTATATGTGTGTGAAGCTCCCTCCTAGAGACTTGAACCCTGACCCTTAGCCCCCACACTCTATAAGCACTTATACTTATGGAGTGACCATCGCACCAGGGGTGTGCGATGATCTATTACGTTATTAATCTACAATAAGTATAAAGACACAACATAATTCAGAATAAATTTCACAATCATTTGAAGATGTTAATGAGAGATAATAAGATGATCTTAATATTTTTGTTTTTTTTTTGAATGATACTATTACGTTATTAATCTACAATAAGTATAAAGACACAACATAATTCACAATAAATTTCACAATCATTTGAAGATGTTAATGAGAGATAATAAAGTAGTATAAGTGATAAACCCATATAATAATTAATAATAATAATCTGCGAACTCAATGATTGTGAAATTTATTTCGAAAACTCTTTGTGTCTGTAGCATTAGTCATTGATAATGCAGAAGCGTCACCATTTTGAGTTACAATATTAATAAGTTATTGATTTTTTGGGTTGGATTGGGTCTAGTTAGATGAAGTTAGCCTAACCCAATCCAGTCCAAATATCAACTTAACCCAAATGTGTTAATAAAATTGGGCCTGAGCTAAAGTCTATAAGTTGAATGTTGGGCTGGGTCTCCATCCAAGACGGCAAAACCAATTTTCCCAGGACATACAAATTACCCGATTCTTCATAGGGCCATAACAATGTCCTCATTCTTCTGGTAGAAATACAATTTCTACAATACTTTTATAATTTACAGTAAATTTTACGTGGTAGATTATTATTGACTGTTGCAGATGGCTAAAAAATAATTTCGGTGGTGAATTTAAATTAGAACCAATAACAACCTTCTAAATTTGTTGTGAAAATATTGTCACTTCTCTTTTTCAAAGTTTATTCTCACTAGGTTGGTAATTATTATTATTTATGAATCTCTCTTTTCACTAACATTTCGCTATACAATTGAATGGATGCAATTAATTTAATTGGTTAAATTCTTTTATTGTTGAGTAAGTGAAATCGAAATTGAATTGTCGACCTCTTTCAAAAAAAAAAAAAAAAAAAAAATCGAATTATCAATAAATAAAAGAGGTATAAGAGAAGATAGATGGCCCATTTTACAGCCCATAGGCTCAATGGGCCTGTAGTGGATGAAAGAATAAGATTTTCTCCACACCACTCTCTTTTTTGTTTTATTTTTTGGGAGAAGGTGCTCCACACAATTCTAACCAATCTCAAGGCTTCATATAATTTTCTATACTTTAATTAAAAAGAATTAAAAAAAACCCTAATAAGAATAAAAGAAATTAAAAGGTTTTTTAAATTTATTATTATTATTATTATTTTATAAAAAAAATTAAAAGTTGATATAATTGATGTGAATATTCTTGAATTGCATGCAGCATATTTATATTCTATATTTAGTAACATTATATTTAAAAATATAAACTATAATGGTAAAAATGCCATTGATAATCGATAAGCATATTTTGACTGAAAAAAAAACGTTCATTTTCTCTCTAAAAATTTAGATTTGTGTAATTACTAATTACTCTCAATATCAATAAATAGTTGAATAACTTGAATTTAAGTGTTACATTAACAAATTTCTTGACTTGAAAACAAGTACACAAGAATTGATGTTTCAACAAAAAAAGAAAAATGAAAAAAAAAGTTACACAAGAATTGATACTTTCTATCTAACAAGTGGAAACTACAAATAATAATAATCTTGTATTCCTTGAGAAATGCACCAACCACGCTGAGCCATTCAACAAAGAGTTAATCCAATCCTTGTTAAGGACTATTTTTTTTTTTTTTTTTATTGAAAAAAAAAAAGTTGTTAAGAACCTTTAGAATGCTCATATGAGCCTCAAGGAGTTAGTTAAGTAGTTCTTAAGACCTTATGATATTCATGAGATTTTATGTTTGAAATCTCTTATCAGCATCTTGGAGCCATTTCCAAGAGATTCTTCCTTATAATAACCTAGTGTGTGTGGGATTGAGGAGAACTACATACACTCAAGGAAAAGGTAAATACTCGAAGAAGTCTGTATATCTTTGTTTGTCAACAAAAAAAAAAATGCTCATACGAATTGTAATTCTCACAAATTTATCAAAACTTAAAAGGTGAATTCTTCCAAGAGTTTGAGTATGACTTCAATCAAAATAAAGGGTAGATAAGGCTCTAGGTTTATCAAATGAATTTGAATCTTAAGGATAATGAACGGTACATAGTAATAAATTAAAGCATAATATTTTTATTTTGTACCACAATGACCCAGGCATTATGTCGTTTATAATGTGCGCATCATATTGGATCATATAATCATTTTAGAGGAATTAGGAAAAATATTGTCATTTTAAAGAAATTTGATGTTGTAGATGCCTTATTTTGTACCAAATACAATTTATGCCCTCATTCTCCAATGACAACACACATGGGACCAGTTACAAAGAGGCCCTATCTAGACAAGACACAAAAACTCAAAGTCATTAAAAATATTTTCCAAAAACTGTACTCATGCATACGCATGGATTAATTCCTAAGTATGCAGCCTCATGGCTGCATATACAAGATTTGTTTGTGCTTACACAAGAAAAGTTGGTGTGGCTCTTTATTAAAATTTTCTCTCTTAAATTGTTAGGAACCCTAGATAGCTTTGATGGATAAGATCTCGAGGGTGGAATTAAATTAGGAAAGTTAGTTAATAACTAGTTACAATTGGATAAACAAGAGTGAATTGGTTAGTAGTCTAGCACATCAATCACATTTATCATATGTATTTCTTATAAGCACATGTGATATTAGTAAGAGTTCATGGAAGATTAACAAACCAAGTCTTGAGCCATGTGGAGCAACTGGATGAAGGTAGTCATCTATAAATGGATCCATGCAATTCCTTTTGTATCATCTTAAAGAATAATGAAGTTATTGCATTTGTTCATTTCTCTTGGAGGGCAATTACCTCGAATTTTTTTTTATTGTTCGAGAGTAAGTTGTAACGTGAAATAATGAGCAAACTAGATTCTAATTTAGATATTTACAATAGTGAGGGAGAAGGGATTTGAAACTTAGTTTATCTCCATTTTGAACATTAAGAGGTACCAATTAAGTTACAAGCTTTTATAGATCCTCCTATATTTTACTTATTTTCAAATAATAGTAAAAATACATTTACTTAGGTGCAATACATTATGTTCCCTAATTACAAAAGTACATTTTATTAAATTAGACTATACTTTATGTTGTAGTTTTTAGAAAGTGAATTTGACTATACTTTATGTTGTAAAGTAATCAAAAGCTAACTTTTAATTACATGATTATTCTAAGCATGTAGGAAAATTTGTTATAAATAAAAAATTAGCATTACCGTTTTTAGTGCAAAAGTTTTTGGTTTTGTATTGTATAATGAAAAAATATAATTTTTTAACTAGTTCCTTCAAAAATTTGCAAGTGTAATGGCACACGATTATTTCTATTAATTTTCAGAAATGCAAGTTAGTATTTAAATACGATTTCTAATGACTTTTTCTTGCTCAATTTTAAAACATTTGTCTCTTTCTGGGCTCTCTCTCAACCAAGAGCTTGAGACTTGCATTGCAATCTCAAGAAGGGCTCTCTTGGCTCTCTCTCATTGCAATCTCATGCAGGGCTCTTGCAATGGACCAACCACTAACGAAACTAAAGACAAAGGAAGAACTATGTCCCTAAAGATGTTGTATTGAATATCTTGACAAGGCGGGTGAAATCACTCATAAGATTTAGGTCTGTATCTAAATCTTGGAACCATTCCATCACCACCCCCAATTTTGTTTCTACCCAATTTAAATTCCATAAATATGATAGTTTTCCCTTTTTGTTATAAACAACATATACAAGTTTTGGACAGATATATGGTGTAATATCTCAAAGTACCCATAACATTCCAAGAAATATTCCCAATTACAATTGGTTGGTTCTAGTAATGGAATTGTATGTTTTGATAGGCATCTGGATGGCCAAAAGAATCTATATTTTTGGAACCCTTAGGAGATTGAAGAAGGTCAACCATAGTGCCTCAACATCAACCAACCCAAAAGAAACTTTTGCAATTGGGTTTGCATTTAACAGTGAAACCAATGACTTTGATCTTCTTAAGGTCTTGTTTCAACCTTAGACATCCAACCCCATCAAGGTTGAGACTTTCTCATTAAGTGGGAATATGTGGACTAGCCTTTACTAGCCAATACCAAATTTGAGCTAGTCCAAAAAAATTATCGCATTGCCCACTCCATTTGTGAATGGGGCTCTGTAGTGGCCTATACATGCTGCTAAAGGGGAAAAGAAGATGCATTTTTGCTTTTGAGGGTATGATGTGAATAACAGGAAGCTCAATTTCTTGAAACTTCCTTGTGGTGACACTCGACTTCAGTTTTATGAGTCTCTAGTAGAATTCAAGTGAAGTTTGGCTTTCCTGGAATGGGTGTAGAGCTAAATGTGTGGAGGGTGTCTAACTATGATTTGCGTACTACTTGGATTAAGCATGTAGTTGTTCCTTTTGATCGAATTGCAAGATTCTGTGGCTATCCTAATAACAGGTCACCTTTAGTTTGAAAGATGTTTAAGGACATGGAGTATAGGTATATGGCTATATACCTTGGGACCCTAGAAGAAACCGGCTTTGAGATACAAGGTACTCCACAAACAATTGCAGATTTCAAAGAGATAGTTCGTTTATTAGAAACTGTAGACGCAGAAACTATAACAAATGAGATAAATAATTTTTCTTCTTTCAATTAATAGTGCAGATGCATAAACTATTAATAGCACTATTTCTTTCTTCTTCTTCTTTCAATTTTGCATAATACATTAATACAATTTGGTTGATGCTATTGTTGACTACAATTACTTTGCATGCCTTACTTTCATTTGGCCCTTAAACCCGGTTGAGTTTTCATTCTAAAAACCCAAAAATCTCAAATTTTTGTGAGACCCATAGACTGACTTGGTGCAGTGAAAACAGAATTGCTACCCTCGTGGAAAGGAACCCCTCTAGTTCTCTTTACTTTGTTATTACCATTTTTTCCTTCACCCCTAATACCCAAACTCACCAAACGATGGAGCTTGAATCGGCTCCATCCTCAAACTCACCGAACCATGGAGCTTGAATCGCCTCCATCCTCATCCACTCATTGAACCCAGAAGCACTCACTGCCTCTCACTGAACCTAGAAGCTATCATCGCCTCCATCCTCATCCACTCAAACCTAGCACCCAAGGAACCCAAGGAAATAAAAGAGAAACCAAGCCCAGAAACCCAGTAAAGAAGAAAGAAAAGAGAGTAAAAATTATAATAGAAACCAAACCCAGAAACCCAATGTGAAAAGGAAAGAAAAGAGAAAAAACAGAAAAGAAAAATAGAATAGAAATCAAACCCAAAAACCCAATATGAAAGGAAAGAAAAGAGGGGGGGAAAAAAGAGAGAATAGAGAAACCAAGCCCAGACCCAGCATGAAAAAAGAAAAAAGAGAAAGAGACAAAGTTATGATGAATGGCTTAGGAAGAAGAAGAGCGAAGAAAATCAAAGAATAAAGCAAAAAAGAAGAAGTCTGGTAATGAGAGAGAAGAGAGCTATTACGAAATGGGCTGGCATGGATTTGACAACACACAAAATGTGGGGCCCATTAGTTGAGTCAAATTACGAAAGTGCCACTATAACTCTATTTCCATAACTCAAAAACACCTCTTTTTTTTTCCGTTCTCACTAACTCATAACTCAATTTGGTGAGTTTTGGGTGATGAAAACAGAAAATGAAAACTCATCCAAACATAGCATGTGTGGGACCCACCAATTTTGAGTGATGGGTGATAGAAAACACAAAATCCAAACACCCCCTTGGCTTTTCTAGAAGGGGGTGTAGAGCTAAATGTGTGGAGGGTGTCTAACTATGATTTTCCTACTACTTGGATTAAGCATGCAGTTGTTCCTTTTGATCGAATTGCAAGATTCTGTGGCCATATACCTTGAGACTCTAAAAGAGACTGACCTTGAGATAAAAGGTACTCCACAAACAATTGCAGATTTCAGAGAGACATTTTGTTTATGTGGGTGCTCGAGGACCAAGGATGAAGTTGAAGGGTTGCAGCATTGGTGTAGGAATGCCTCGGGCCATGGGCCCGAGGAAGGGAACGGACAAGTCAAAATACTCTATAGTGTTCTAAGTAGGAGCTGGAGCCTAAAGAGAAAGGAAGTTAGTGCACATTAGGGAAGCCTTTAACCTGGTGTAGCCAGTTGCATTCGCATTAAATGGTGAGCAACAGCTTTATCAGCCGCATTGATGCGGAAGTGACCTGAACAATGTAAGTCACAACTAAGCAGATTCCTTCTACCATCTTCTTCAGATGTTAAAAGCAACAAGTGTCATGAAAGGATGGGGGTTAGGTGAGAATGGATGGTTAAGATATGATAGGAGTAGAAGTATATAAGAAAAGGAGAGAGCACTGAAAAAGGGATCGAGACAAAGAGAAAAAAACAGAAGGAAGAACATTGTGATAAGAGAGTGAACAGTATTACTTTTTATGCAAACTTTGTCTCATCGGGAGAACTTGTGGAGGGCTTGATTCTCATTTATTTCTTAATACAAACCTTATTTTCCTTGCACCCGTCCTCAGGCAAAGCCCTTTGTTGTTGTTCGTTCTCTTTTCTTACAAATTTTATTGATTTGGGCCAGGGTTGAATTGTACAACCCACTACTCTAAGTGGGCTTGGTCCACTAATTTTTCTAGTCCTTATAGTTTACTAGACACGCAAAAACTGTAGCAGATGTGATGAAGTAGTTTTTCTTCTTTCAATTAATAGTGCAGATGTAGAAACTGTTAATAGCATTGTTTCATTTTTCTTCTTTCAATTTTGTATAATACATTAATACTAATTAGTACATGAAGTCTTGGTTATTTTTAGCTATATTAGTAATTGGCTTTTTTAGTATTGATAGATAAATATACTTTTTGCTTGTGTGCCTTTGGTGGAGTTACATTGATTAGAATCGAGTAAAAACTTTTATTTAGTTATGAAAAGTTCTATGTTCACAACATTTCCACAACACTTTCACAATAAATCATAGGTGGTAAGTTGCTGTTGGTTTTAATTTGAATCTATCACTGAAATTACTTTTTTACCCATTGATTATAACCCGTAACAACCTGCCACTTAGAATTTGTTGTGAAAGTATTGTGAAAATGTTATAGACTTTTTATTGAACTTGCCATTTCTCTTTTGTTATCTGCTTTGTATTAAGCTTTATATGTGCATGGTTGATGATAGGTTGGTGATTTATGCTTGTGAATTTTGATTTACATTGTCTAATTTCTTATTTGTTTACTTTTAAGGTAAATTTTGCTCACATACTAAACACCTCATATGCCTATACTTGAGTTTTTATTTTATTTATTTATTTTATATATATATATATATATATATTTTAAAAAAAAAACTAGATGCCTATACTTGGGTTAGTGTTTTATATTTGCATCTTGTTATTGCTTTCAATATTCCAATATGTGGCAATATCACTAAAAAAAAACATACTTAGCCAACATATTATACATTGGCCAAAATACCTATACTTGGGTTTAGTGTTTTTTCTTTTGCTAAATGTCTATACTTAGTATTTTATTTAATGTTTTATGGGAAACATGTTCTTCTGTAATGTTTTGGGTTTATTATTATTATTATTTTTAATGTGTGTATAAAATATAGATTATTTTATTGTGATGAATTGTAAAATAATTAATAGAATGTAGAGTATGTTGTCAAAGTGATAAGGGCAAATTACAATAAACCCACTTGTGGTTAGACCCGTTTTCACCTTGCCTACCCCTAGTTCAAAACAAGAATTAAAAAAAAAAAAAAAACATAAAAACACAAAGAAACAAGATCAAATAGGGGATTTTGTAAAGAAACAAGGTATGTGTCAAAACTAAATGGATGGGTAGATCTCAAATTTTTTTTTATAAGCTTCAATATATATATATATATATATATATATATATATATATATATATATTATGGAAAGGAACATACAAATTAAACGAAATATTAAAGGGAGTGGTAGATCATTAAAGCCAAAATTGAAGGAATATTACAAATTAAAGCTAATGTTAAAAGAGCACTTGGTGAAGGATTGAGCTAGATATAGGATGTTGCCAATGATTGTGTTGATCGACCATGTTTGATATGCTCTCTCTCTCTCTCTCTCTCTCTCTCTCTCTCTCTCTCTCTCTCTCTCTCTCTCTCTCTCCCCCCGATGGTGGTGTTGAGGAGGCCAATCGGCCACCAAAGCGAAAACCCAACAATATTTAGATCAACCACCATAGTTTTTGCAAGGAATCCATGCCGAAGGTCTAGATTGGACTGCGACGCCTTTGTTGGTTTTGTTGTTGTTATTATTATTATTATTATTATTAGCTTTTGGGTTGTGGGTTTGATTTGATTTTGGCTTGCTAGTGGTGGTTGATCTGATTTTGGTGGTATTGTGGCTTGTGATGGTTGTGGATTGTGGGCGTGCTTGTGGTGGTGGTGGTTTCTAATGGTGGCTGTGGGTGGACGAGAGAGAGAGAGAGAGAGAGAGAGAGAGAGAGAGAGATTTGTGGTGTGGATGATTTTGTTTTGATTTTTTTTTTTTTTGGGTTTATGTTCAAGATTTGTGGTGCGGTTGAATGTGTTATGAGAAATTGCTTGTATTTTGGATGAATCATCTTATCTTCTTTCCTCTTCAATTTTTTTTTTAATAATACCACATTTTGATCTTGTTTCTTTGTGTTATTACGCATTTTTTTCTTCTTCTTGTTTTGGAAGGAGAGAGACAAAGCAAAGACATATTTACTATTGTTTTAAAAGGAAGTGGGTTACAAGAGAAAAACATAGTTAATCTCAAATGGGTAAAGTGTCGAGTTTTGAACTATGGGTAGATAAGTTTAAAACGGGCCTAATTATGTTGAGTTTTGAACTATGTCGAGATTTGTGGTGTGGATGATTTTGTTTTGGGTTTATGTTCAAGATTTGTGGTGCAATTGAATGTGTTATGAGAAATTGCTTGTATTTTGGATGAATCATCTTATCTTCTTTCCTCTTCAATTTTTTTTAATTATACCACATTTTGATCTTGTTTCTTTGTGTTATTATGCATTTTTTTTTTTGTCTTCTTGTTTTGGAAGGAGAGAGACAAAGCAAAGACATAGTTACTATTGTTTTAAAAGGAAGTGGGTTACAAGAGAAAAACATAGTTAATCTCAAATGGGCAAAGTGTCGAGTTTTGAACTATGGGTAGATAAGTTTAAAACGGGCCTAATTATGTCGAGTTTTGAACTATGTCGAGATTTGTGGTGTGGATAATTTTGTTTTAAGTTTATGTTCAAGATTTGTGGTGCAGTTGAATGTGTTATGAGAAATTGCTTGTATTTTGGATTAATCATCTTATCTCCTTTCCTCTTCAATTTTTTTAATAATACCACATTTTGATCTTGTTTCTTTGTGTTATTATGTGTGTGTGTGTGTGTGTGTGTGTGTTTTCTTTTCTTGTTTTGGGAGGAGAGAGACATAAAGCAAAGACATATTTACTATTGTTTTTAATGGAAGTGGGTTATGAGAGAAAAACAGAGTTAATCTCAAATGGGCAAAATATCAAGTTTTGAACTATGGCTAGATAAGTTTAAAACGGGCCAAACTAGATGTGAGTTTATTGTAATTTGCTCAACTGATAATGTAAAATAGATAAATGACTTTTTGGTTATGCAAATTTTTTTTTTTTTGACATTTCCGAATGAGAATACTCTTATCCTAGCAACATGCAAAAATATCAACAGTATTAGAGCATCAGATGTAGAGTTTTTATTTTATTTTATTTTTATTTTTTTTTAAAGCAGTTGGTGTCATAGTAAAATGGAAAATAGCTAAAAACAACATTTAGTATCTGTTTGGAAACAACTTATTTAGCTGAAACTGAATTTTTTTTTGTTAAAAATACTACAGATAAAACTAAAAGCTAGTTGAAATAGTACAGTGAGATCTATAAATAGTACTAAAAAGTGCATGAGACCATAAATAGTAGCAAAAATAAGTTAAATAGTAGTAAAAATAAACTAAATAGTAAAAAAAATTGGCATTTTAAGCCAATGCCAAACGCAACCTTAGTGTTGATTTGGGAACAACTTATTTAGTAGAAACTGAAAACTTTTTGCTGAGAATATTGTAGATAAAGTTAAAAATTAGCTAAAATAGTATAGTGAGACTCATGAGTATTAAAAAGTGCATGAGACCCATAAATAGTAGTAAAAATAAGTTAAATAGTAAAAAATATTTTTTTTTAGTTAATGCCAAACACTAGGGGTGTCAATTCGAGTTAGCGTGTCGGGTTCATGTTGTGTTGAGGTAGGGGTATTCAACTAAATGACTCAACCTTAACCCGACCCATTTAATAATCGTGTCATGATCCTTCAACCCTAACTCGACTTGTTAATAAGGCGGGTTGACTTGACCCGTTAATAAGGTGGGTTGACCTGACCCAACTCATTTGACCTGCTTAATAAACGAGTTGTGTTGGATTGACACGAATGTAACATAACTCATTTCAACATGCACAATATTAAATATAACATCCATCTAGAAATAATTTTTTTTACATTAAAAAAGAAATGCATACACTTCAAGTCTTCAACTCACATTCAAAATAATATAGTTCAACAAAAATATAATATTCATCTAGAAATAAGTTCTTTACACTCCAAAATAAGTGCATACACTTCAACCCAAATTCAAAATAACATACTTTAACAAAAATAAAATAATATAGTTCAACAAAAATATAATATCCTTGAAACTCGCCAAATGCTAAGTATCAATATTGAAAGAATTGGAGCAAACAGTAGGCTAATCCCAACTATGACTATGATTATCATCCATAGATTCTAGTTTATAAACTATCTCAATAAACTCACTTGCAAGATATGCAGACGGTGTCCAACACTAATACAAACACAAAAAAAAAACACACGGCACAAGACAAAAGCTACAACCATGGCCTTAATCAACAATTAATATATCCCATATATTAATAACAACACAAGGGTTCAAAGTATATAGAACAAAAATATTATGCAAAAAAAATTACTGCAGAATTTTGAAACACCAAGAAAACAGTTTTCTTTAATTCTAAAACTCACTAAACACATAAGAGAGAGAGAGAGAGAGAGAGAGAGAGAGAGAGAGAGAGAGCAATAACCTGTTTGAGACTTTGAGTTTGAGAATTGGGCATGAGACTATAAGATAGTAGAGTGAGTAGTATGACTGAAATAAAAAAAAATAAAATTAGATATTTATAAAAAGGTTTAGAGATTTAGGGTTTGCAGGGTTTAGAGATCTAGGATTTGTAAAGTTTCAATTTCCAATTATATCCCTTGTAAGTTTTTGTAATTATTCACTTTTCTTTTTAAATTTAAAATATATGTTGGATATAAAAGGTATTTGACAAATTTAAAATAAAATGAATATTTGTTTGTTATACGAGTTAAACGTGTTGTGTTAAGTGGGTAATTTCGGGTTGACACAAATAAATTGACGTGTCTATTGCGGGTTATGCAGGTTGACCCGCTTATGGCACGTTTCTTATTGTGTCGCTTTCGGGCCGACTTGTTTATGACCCAAACCTATTAAGGCCCAACTTTAATCGGCAATAATTCGTGTCGAGTTTATATCGTGTTCGCGGGTTGGGTTGAACATTAACATCCCTACCAAACACAACCTTAGAGTGCCGGATGGGAATGCTAAAATAAAGGAAAAAAGAAAAAAAGAAAAAAAAGAAGTCAAAGTTGTTCAGTTGTCAATTATTAGCAGTTGATTGATATGTACACGGCAAGATTTAATTGGTTATACGAACATACTTGACTATCCTTACCGGAGAGGAAGTCCAACGCCAAACCAAACCGATTAATAAATTGTCAAAAAACTCAGAAGAGTCATCTTTAATCCTAGTCATCAACTCATCATCATCAGCTCTTATCTACAACCCAAAGGCAAAGAGCACTGGAAAACTGTTTATTGGGTTTTTCGATTTTTCCTCTCTTAATTTAATCTTGTGTAAGCTCTTCTCAACTTTATATCTCAACCATTATTTCTTTTTTTTTTTTATTCTTTTTTTTTGTTGGTAATATATATATATATATTTTTTGTTTTCTTCAATACCTGGAAATAGAAATTGAAGAGAATACCATCAAAGGGTCAAAAGGTATATTAGGCTTAGATGTTTTTGGGTTTTCTCTTGCACCAACCTATCTTTTCTCAGTAATCAAACATGGGTTTTTGATGTTGGTTGCAAAATTTTGTTGCTTTCTTGTTTTTCACATAAGATTTTCTGGGGTTCTTCTGGATTCGATTTAATTATCATATTTGTTATTCAATAAATGGTTTTTTTGTTTCTTGTTTTTCCAGTACATTCAAGAAGAATGACTAGAAGCATGTTCAAGCAAGAGCATGACTTTGGTATGGATAAAAGCTTTTGTGTTTGTGTTCAAATGCCTTGGTCTATCTTATGTTATTTATTAAACCAAGTTAATCAATTACAGTTCTTTGTTATACTGGTGAGCTCAATTTCATTAATTTATGATGTCTGTCTCTGCAGAGAAGAGGCGTGCAGAGGCTGCTAGAATTAGGGAGAAATACCCAGATAGAATTCCAGTGAGATTTATTATTATTATTTTTAAAATTTAATTTCTAAGTTCACTGTTGTGATTATATTGCTATTTGTTAGTCTGCATGTCTTCTTTTATAGGTTAAACTTATGTGTTGGCTTTTATAATAAGTAATGCAATTCTTATTAATATAAAAAAAGAGGCACCCAAGTACATAGGGAGGGGACCATACAATCAATCACACAAATTACATGAATCTATCACATCAATAACAGAACCTAAAGGCAGACTATGCAAATTTGACATCCAATCCAACAAAGTTCTAAAGAAAATTAATTTGAGATCAGGCATACTTCTTTTTGTGTCCTTGAAACACTGATTGTTCCTCTCCCTCCATATACCCCATCAATACTGAGGCCTATCTGGTTGATGGTATTTTTTACTACAACTAATTTGCATGCCTCACTTTTTTTGTATATTTCTTTTTATAGTTTTGTTTGGGGGTTGGGGGTTACTGAGTTTTCATACATGGAGGAGCTCTGCATAGTGTTGAATTTGTTTTGCATTTTTTTTTCCTCAACAAGGGAAGTTATACAAGATATATTGGAAGAAATAAACAGCCATAATTCAACTTTATGTACATGAGTTTCCCCCTTTTTCAATTAAAAAGATTACTTATAGAAAAAGATACATGATAGAAATTAGCGGCCATATCTGCTTGAAACTCCTGTGATGGTTAATGGCTTGTTGAACTAATTTTTGTTCAGCATGAATGCTGCAAATTTCACCTGCCATTCTGACCTCAAAATGCTACCTGGTTCAGCTTAGCTGGGTTCTATATACTGATGAATTGTGGATAGTGTCTAAGTTAGGTATTTCCCTCCACTGTGGTTTTGGGTGTAGGATTAAAATTACGGTCTTAAAGTCCTATAATGATTGGAATGGGAGGGCAATTCATGAATGCTTTTTATTTTATACCTAATGAAAGTGAAACTTATTCCAGTCTCAAGATTTTTTTTATAAAATTTTTAAGATGAAGTTAGCTAAGTAAAAAGTAAACTCATAGGAAAATGATTACTTATGACAATATGGATTCCATACAAATGACTTACTGGTTGATAGAAGTCTCTATCTTATGAAGAGTTCCAAAACTTAGGTATTAGCACATAGGTTGGCTAGAATCAGCACCAGACTATTCAGAAAATTAAACAGAAATCTTATTAATGAAGCAAAACTGTAAACTTGTCCCATTTGGATACAATAGCGCGGTTATATAGACAACCAGGATATAACCCTAATACCAATTGACTTAGGAAAACCCAATTTTTGAAATACAAAAATAGCCTTGACTCTAGGAAATTAAATAAAATACTAATAGCCTAATTAACTAATAAGGCCAACCAAAACAGAGGCTGCTTCCTTTTAATTAATAGTAGGCCATGCCACCTGCGAGAACTTTATTTCGCTAAATTAACATCTAATGGACAAATAAAAACAATACAATTGGGTGCTAATGTGCTAGGGTGCAAGCAAGGCTCTTTTCCAATGAAATATTTAGGTCTTCCATTGGGTGCTAATGTCAGAGATAGATCTATTTGGAATCCAATTATTGAGAAGGTGGAGAGGAGGTTAGCACGTTGGAAACGACTGTATCTCTCAAAAGGAGGTAAAGTTACTCTTATTAAGAATACTTTGTCCAATCTTCCAACTTATTTTCCCTCTCTTTTTCCTATCCCGGTGGAGGTTGCAAACCGTATTGAGCAACTTCAATGAAATTTTCTCTGGAGTGGTATGGGGGATGTTAAAAAAACTCACCTAGTGAAATGGGCCACAGTTTGCACTCCTCTTCATTCTGGAGGTTTAGCTATTAGAAGTTTGAGAAGTTCTAATAAAGCCTTGTTTGGAAAATGGTTATGGAGATTTGGGAATGAGCGACAGGCCTTGTGGAGGAGAGTGATAGGGGCAAAATATATTGGCCCTCATGGAGTGAGTTTGTGGAAGTCTATTAGTCGTGGTTGGCCATCTTTTGTTCGTCACATCCAATTTGAGGTTGGGGCCGGGTTTACTGTTAGATTTTGGCAAGATATTTGGTGTGGGGACACTTCTGTGTGTGCTCTATCCAAGACTTTTTTCTTTAAGTCGAAATAAGGAGGCCTATGTGGCTGATCTGATGAAGTTCCCAAATGGTGTTCTTTTTTGGGATCTAACTTTTAGAAGATACAGCGAAGATTGGGAATTGGAATCCTTCTACAGTTTAATGTCTAGCATTTATGGAGCTTCTTTGAAAGGAGTTAGGGACGATAAGATGCGTTGGAAACCTGCTATGGGAAGAGGTTTTGTTGTTCGTTCGTTCTTATTACCAGGTGCTGACAAAAAGTTTCGATCAGTCTTTCCCTTGGAAGACTGTTTGGAAGTCTAAGGTCCCCTCTAGAGTTGCTTTTTTTGTGTGGACTGCAGTTTTGGGGAATATTTTGACTATTGATAATCTTAGGAAACGGCAGATTTTGATTTTGGATCGGTGTTGTATGTGTAAAAGAAATGGGGAATCAGTTGACCACCTTCTCATCCATTGCTGTATTGCTTTTGATTTATGGTGTATGGTGTGTTTGACATTCATTGGGTTATGCTGAAAACAGTGGTGGAGCTGTTGGCTTGTTGGCAAGGAAAGTATGGGAGGCATCAGAATTTTGCTATTTGGATGGTTGTGCCCCATTGTTTGATGTGGTGCATTTGGAGGGAGAGGAATAACCGGCATTTTGAGGATTTAGAGAGATCAGTTTCAGATCTTAAACTCTTCTTCCTTAAGACTTTTCTAGATTGGGTTACAGTGTTAGGCTTTCGTTCTTTTTCTTTAGTTCATGTTTTCATGGACTTTTGTACTTTATGCACTTGATATGTTTTTGTCCTTGATGTATACTTCCTGTATACTCAGGTGACACCTCTCTTCTTTTTAATATATTTTTATTACTTATCAAAAAAAAAAAAAAAAAAAAATTGACTTCTAAAATTAAACAAAAATAAGTTAAATTTTTTTTTTCTTTGCACTTCCCACATCAGTTATGCAGTCCTATTTTGTGCTTTCTTTATTGGAGAAGGGAAATGGAGCATTTTACTGTTGCTGCTGCAGTATTTTTGTACTCTCAATGACCCTATATTTGAAATTATTGGGGGATAAGATTATATATCTGGTGTCTGCTAAACTTTGTGCTGTCTTGAAATAGGATTTTAACATATTATCACAGAAAAACTCCAGCAATGTACCCCTTAATCCCTAAATTGTTTTACAAAGAAAAACTCAGTCTTTGCAGCTTCCCAAGAATGTCTGTAGTCAGGGTAGAGCATTATTAGGAATTTATTATTGATGTAATGTGGGTTTTTCTACCCCATAAAGTGTCTTATGGAATTGAGGTCACTCATTTAATCATGCTTTTCATACTTAAAAATCAGATCCAATTACTAAGCATCAGATTCCTGTAATCTAGTACGTAAGACAGTTGTTCTGTGCTGACCAATTTCGTAATTGTAAAGAAATGCAACTGTTGACAACTTCCTTTGTAGCTTTGATTTATTTTGCTAAAGAGTGATTAGATAGTACTTATACTAATGTTGTTATAGGTTAGTGCAATAGTTTCTAATTTATTCTTGATAAAGTGATAAATCTAATTATATATCATTTGAGACTCTCAGGGTTTCCAAATTGTGGTCTGATTTATATTTTCCTTTGTGCTTCTAAAGGTGATTGTGGAGAAGGCTGAGAGAAGTGATATTCCCAACATTGACAAAAAAAAGTGAGTTCCAGTTCCATATAACTAAGCCCTTGTCCCTCTGGTTTCCCTTCAGCTTATAATTTTTTGTATTCTCTATTTATTAGGATGATTAGCATTTAGCGACAGTGAGAAACAAGTTCCCTTTAATTCTAGCATCTGTGTGCATGTGCATAGGGTATGCATGTGCAAGAGTGTGCATGTAGGAATGCATGAATGTATGTGCACTTGTTTGTGGGGTAAACAGTGAGAGTCAAAAGAAAATTATAGCGTAGTGGTCTTAGTTAGCTTTTAGATGTCTCATTTTTATTTTTATTTATTTTTTGGGATTGGTAAGTTATACACGCACCCAATTGGTCTTGAACCCACTACCTTACACTCCACTAGGAATTTGTAAGGGAAGGAGGTGCCAGTTTAGCTATAGCTCATTGGTGATGTGTCTTTGTTTTCTTGTGGAGTACTTGGTTTATCTCTGTTTGAAGGCCAACCATAGGACTCAAATGGGGAAGAAATAGGGAACACTGCTACCTAAAAGACCATGTTATTATGCTCAAGTGTTTGCTTGAAAGTGAAGATAGCTTTAATGTATCAATGATGCCAATGAGTTCTCAATCTTAAATGGCACCTTCTCTCCTTGAAAGAGTAAGATTTAGGGTGAGGTCTTGGGATCAAGACTCACCAGGTGTGTGTGTAAACCCATACTAGAAATTTCTATTAATGATAATTGTGAAATTACAGATACCTTGTCCCAGCTGATCTGACGGTGGGTCAATTTGTCTATGTAATTCGGAAGAGGATTAAACTGAGTGCAGAAAAGGCAATCTTTATATTTGTGGACAATGTGCTCCCACCAACAGGTAACTGCTATAAAATTTGATGAGCTTTTTGCGTATGTGTGGGTGATGCTAGGGTTTAATTTCCTTTCTATTTCACAATTGTTCACGGTATACATTGTTATTCCTCATCAGATTAAAACTGAATTGAAAAGATCTTGAAGATACTTTTCAAATAGATAATTAGTTTCTACTAATAATGATTGGAAATGGTATAAATTCAAATGTATAACTATTCAAAATGAGAGATACTAATTGTATATAAACATCTGCAGGAGCCATAATGTCTACCATTTATGATGATAAGAAGGATGGCGATGGATTTCTCTATGTTACATATAGTGGAGAAAACACATTTGGGTGACAAATTACGTAGCCCCCAATCCTCTGTAATTGGTCTCATATGGTTGATATCTTTGTCTTTACTCAGTTCCGCTCTTGCATTGCCTAGAACAATACTGGTATCATGCCTAAGTATGAACCTAGTCTGTGTTTACGTGTACAGTTGTATTTTGTATATAACATTTCAACAAACCATATGATGCCTTTCCATTGACATGTAATATGCCCCTTCCAATTTATGTGCTCTCTTTGGTGATGTACAAGGGAAGCAAGACATTAAAGGGCTTCTTTGGCAGTCTCGGGCAAAATTGCTCGTGAAGTATATATTGAAATCAAACTGAGTGCACTCACCTTTTATCTTCTTCTTTTCTTGATAAGCAACTTGTTGGAATTCAATGTCATTAGGTGCTTTAAGTTTATAATTTGGGACTTCATTAGCGTAATGAAAGAAATAATAATGGGGAAAGTTTAGGTAGGAATTATTGTGGGAGGGACACCTGGTGTCCAAGTCAAGGATGGCAAGTTGCACTTTTATGGGTGTGGCTTCTGTCCAGTGTCCTGTGACATTTGATAATGACACGTGTCCATTTTCGGACGCGTGTCATGATTGCAGCGGGTTCAGTGCACTGGAGGCACTCGACAGAAGTCACATCCCACTTTTATTAATTTATATGATATGAGTTCAAGTTACATTTAGTGTAACTTTACAAGATTTACACATTTTTTGAACCATAGATCTTAATAAGATCTAAGGGTGAAAAATAGCACTACTTGCTATGTAATAAATGTTCTAAAAATTAATGATTTGTCAATCTACAAGTATACATTATTTTTTATTTTCCCCAAATTTACTGTCTTTTTTCACTAACCTTGAAGTTCTCACTTACCTTAAAAAAAAAGTTCTCACTTACTTTTATGTCTAGGCTCACCTTCACTTCCATGCCTCTACCTTCTCGACCACCAGTGAGTGAGTGAGTTATATCTGAGATTGACATAGTCGAGTATTTAATGATGCAAGTTCAAAGAGATTACATGTTAGGTTGAGTAGAATGGGAGTCTGGGACATGTGATTCACGTTCACGCTGGCTTATATCGATTGCATTCTCATTTATCTAGTTGGTTTATTTTTCAAAAACCAATGACTGCTGGGATGTTATGGCTACTGAGACAGGAAAATTTCCCTTCAATTTCGTAAGGGAAATTGCATTGGAGTACCTAAATCAGGAAAATGCTCGAGCTATTGGAAGGAAAAGTTAGGAAGTTTATGACATTTTGTGATTCTATTATATGTTACTTGCAGTTCTTATTTGGATTAGCACACGTTATGAAGCTGCCATTATTTAGGCTAGCTTGTGAATTAGCTTTCGCTGAGCGCAAGGCTGTAGGAAATGATTGCATATTAGAACACGAAGTATATTGCTCTCTTCCTCTTTTTCGCTTCCTTAATGTCCACCTCGAACAAATACTTAGTTGAATTCTGACTTGCACAATCTCAATTTCTAATTGCTTTCGGACATGTTGAAAAATTCGATCAAACTTGGAATATCAAACAAAATAATCCACAAGAACTTTCTGTTGCCAGTGGCCATGACCACTGTAAGGACACGAAAATCTGGCGGCCCAAACTCGCTAAGAATAGTGAAATTGGTGCTATTCAGCAAGGCCCAAACCAATAGATATTTGTAAAGAGAGTGGGGTAAAACAAGTTGGGCTTAGCCTGAGGATTTAGACAGAGAGGGAATGAACGAAAATCAAAGATTAAGTATATAAATGGTTCTTTACAATCTTGCCCGAGGACGATATTCTTGCGCAAAGATGTACACTATTCTCTCTCTCTCTCTCTCTCTCTCTGTTCTTGTTCTAATCTTTTTTTCTTGATTTTTTCTGGGGTCTGTTCATCTGGAAGTCCTCTTTCTTTATATACTCCTAAACTTATTGCATCCTATCCCTCCATCCACAATCCTCCCGACTCTCCTTAGGACATCTGTCCCTTTAAACCTCTGTTGAAGGTGGTAGAAGGAGCTGCTTAGCTGTGAATTTTACTGTTCAGGTCACTTCCTCATCAATGCAGCTGATAAAGCTGTTGCCAGTCATTTAATGCGGAGGTAGTAGGTGAGCTTTCACTGGAAACTTCCTTCACCTACCTTGACTCTCTCTCTGAACACCATCCTCTCCATTCGGACTTCCAAGAAGTATTTTGTCTCTTCTCCTCCTATCCTTGGGCGAATCCCCTCCTCAGGCTTGGAATGCTTTTATAATGATAGTCACAACTTGTTGTATCCTTCCTCGGTTCTCGGGTCCCCACAATAGCCCCCTAAAACCTTGCTATTAGCCCTGAGATAAAAAGTAAGGTTTTAGTTGTGCAACCTTAATTGGTACGTGCCAAACGCGTTCCCACATGGTAACGTCTCTTCATTTGTCTTCAGCACATTCCTGACTTTTCGGTATCCACGATCTTGTATTTATTGTGTCAGGCGGTTGCTTGTCCCCCCACGTTCTATAGTGCAATGATGATCCTATGGTCCTCATTTACCCATATTTATGAGCAGGAATTTTACAGCTCATTTTTCACCCCTATATAAGGAGAGGTTGAGGCTGATTTTGCTCCATTTATTCACTTTGCAACTTTTTCGTTGAAGCAGCAGTCCGAGGAGAGATTCTTCTATTGCTTGTAGGTGCATCTGGATTCATTTACTTTTATACGTAGATTCTTCGTTACCTACACCATAAATTTCCATGGGTAGATTTGCTAGGTTAGTGGATATCCCTGAAGGCATGGCTGCCTTTAGGGCTCAATATAGGATCCCTAACGATGTTGAACACCAACATTGTGAGTTAGGTGAATGGCTGGTCATGAACAAACCCCCTGGTTCAGTAGTGATTTTGATGATCGCCTTCATAGAAGACGGAATGGAAATTCCCATGGGTAGGGTTACTAGAGACTTCCTTATGAATTATAGGTTGACCCCTACACAATGCTCCCCCAACGTCTTTAGGGTCCTCGGTAGCGTAGATATAATAAATCGTAAGATGGGGACCAACCTCACATGGCATGATGTGAACTGGGTATACAACTGCCAAAAAGGAAAGGAAACCAACAACTATATCAAATGTAGGGTCCCAGCCGTTAGGTTAATTTCTTGTAAGCCTGAGTCAAACAAGGGCATGGATGAGGACTTTCTCATCGTCTCGGGAGACTGGCATGATGGATTACATTGTCTCACTTAAGATGGGGAACTAGGTAGGGTTCCTATAGACATTAGATGCGCGTAGGATTTTCATATTCAGATAAAGAAAACTTTTATAAGGATTTTTTTCTAATCTATGACTTATGTTTGCATGTTTATTGGCAGACAAACATCACACCGCCACGAACAAGAGCTTAGTGAATTTTCTTGAGCTAAACCGCATCCTCAGGTCAGAAATTTTTCTTCACAAAGACGGTCAGCTTCGTGCGGTGCATGTGATCCTTGGTTTCAATCCTATCTCCAAACGTTTTCAAAGCCCTAAACACGTAATCAGAGCTAAGGATCCAAGGCTAGCTTTAATTGACGTAGCAGTTCCTGACTTCCTAACAACTCCTCTTCCATCTAGAACTCAAGACGCCCAACTTCCAGCCCCGCTCATAACCAAACTACTTTACTCCCAAGAGCAGCCTATACCTTCGGACGACGAAGCCAAGAAACACACTCTCAAACCCACTCAGAAGGTCACAAACAAAGACTTTGAGGTCTTCTACTAGCAAGAGGATCCCAAAGACCTCCCTGGCCCTTCCCATCGCTGTCTACTACCTACCTAGGTCAATACCAGCCAAGAAGAAGCCGACATCCCTGAAGGAATGGTGCTAGAGGAGAAGACCCCGGACCTGTTGGCGTTGCTCATAGCCCACGCTGGGGGTGCTTCCCTAGCCATTCTAGTGGTGCCCCGACCACCAACTCCTGCCCCCATGCGTGCGTCCTCTAGTGACGCTATTGACAAAAAAAAAAAAAAAAAAAAAAGGCCAAGGGGGCAAGGGGTCTGAAGGTGCTGAGGAGGGAGAGATCACACGCCCATCGCAGAAGCCCCTAGCCAAGGATCCCCAAAACGACCAGGGCTTAACAGAAAAAGAGCGCTCCTTTTAGGACCTCTAAAAGCTCTAAAGGGGAACAACACCCAAAGGCCTCCGTATGGAAGCCTTCGTTCGTGCTGAGCTCGGGGGACCTAGTCATGAACGATGCCTCCCTCAGAGATCCCCAGAAGGGCAGGTTGAGCATTCTTTCTGAATGCCTAGAAAATGCTCTTCTCCTTCCCGAAGATATGCATGAGCTGCAGTCTTTGCGGAAGCGTGAGGTTTTTATTTCCCTTAAGAAAGACCTTGCCAAGGTATGTACTTAACCTTTTACTTTTATAAATTTATATGAAATATGTACAAGTACTCACACCTAATGATTTTGCAGTTTGTGCAAGCGGCCTTTGTGGCTGAAGAGTGGGTGGACTACGCATTGGGTCAGGCCCGTGAAGCCGAGGGCAAGCTAGAGTCAGCTGAGAGGGCCTATGCTGACTCCGAGAAGAAGCTCAAGGGCGCCCTATTCCACCTAGCCGAGGTGAAAAAATCACGCAAAAATGCTGAGTCTGCCTTGGCTGGCTTTGAGAAACAGGTTGAAAAGGCTAGGGTTGCTCAGAAGAAGGTTGAAACTCATCTGGCCTTGGCCATTGTAAAGACTAAGCAGCAACAGAAATAGCTGAAGGCCAAGGACGCTAAAATGGCTAAGGCAGAGCAGGCTGCCTATGATGTGGGCATGACTAAAACTGCCCTGAGTCTGACAGCCCAGCTCCGGGACATTGCTCGAGCCTTCTGCCTTGAGGTTTGGGGTGATGCTTTCAACGCAGCTGGGGTTAGTACTGAATCAGAGCTTAGGGCTCATGATAAAGTATACTATCCTTCAGCTTTGCGCCTTGCTCCCAAACTCACTCAACCTTCAGTTGATCCCAGTTCTGCAGCTACCTCGGCCCAGCCCACCACCACTTCAGTTGCTACGCCTGTGGTAGAAAAAGAGCAAGACCAAACACCTCCTGTATCTGTGGTGGATGTGGACCCAGAGGAGGTTGCTAAAGTCGGGCAGTTGAAGAGGAAAAAGAAGGAGAAAGAGAAAGAGAAAGAGGCCTCGGCATAATTTAATCATAGGTTAAGAATTATTAACCAATTTTGTACTCGGACCAAGTTTAGTTGATGCCCTCATCTTTCCCTTATTGTAATTAGACTCTTGAACTTCTATGAACATATTCAATTTTTACTTTGCACCTTTTCATTTATCTAAGTAAATTTTTTTTTAAGTATAATTTCTGCTCTTTCCCTTCCTAATATTATTTGAAACGTGCTAACCTATATTTAACTTAATTTACTCCCAACACTGTTCTATCCAATCTTGAATGAATCTTGAGAAAGTTACTGGATTAATATTTAATGTAACTCATAACAATATTCTAGCACTTAGTAAAAATTTCAAGTAAAACTTACTTTACCTCGGACTTAGGATGCTTAAAGACCAATCTGCCCACAACCTGCGATCCGAGGAGGTGGGCAAGACTTATGATTTTATTCCATACTTAGAAATTTTCACACAAAGATTAATTTACCCAAGGTTTGTGACCTGAGGAGTCGAACAAGACCGAGGTTCTGTTTAACACTTAGAAACTTTTGTAGATAGGTTAATTTACCCAAGGTTTGTGACCTGAGGAGTTGAACAAGACTGAGGTTCTGTTTAACACTTAGAAACTTTTGTAGATAGGTTAATTTACCCAAGGTTTGTGACCTGAGGAGTTGAACAAGACTGAGGTTCTGTTTAACACTTAGAAACTTTTGCATATAGGTTAATTTACCCAAGGTTTGTGACCCGAGGAGTCAAACAAGACTGAGATTCTATTTAACACTTAGAAACTTTTGCAGATAGGTTAATTTACCCAAGGTTTGTGACCCAAGGAGTCGAACAAGACTGATGTTCTGTTTAACACTTAGAAACTTTTTCATATAAAGCGATTACGATATAAATTGCAGCCACAGTAACACATAAAGGAGCCAGACATGAACAAAAAGAACTTCATATCATTAATAATAATAACGTCGTAAGTTATTTACATTCCAAGGACGTGGAACCACCTTTTCGTCTAAGTCTTCCAAGTAATAAGCCCCAATGCCTGCCACTGATGTTATTCGATATGGGCCTTCCCAATTGGGGCCCAACTTCCCCCAGACCGGGTTCCTTGCTGTTCCTACCACTTTTTTGAGAACTAAGTCCCCTGGAGTTAATGGCCTCAACTTCACTCCTTTGTCATACCCTTACTTAAGTCTTTGCTGGTAATGCGCCACCTTTACTGTAGCCACTTCTCTTCTTTCCTCTACTAGCTCCAAACTGGTCGAGAGTAGGCGATTGTTCTCCTTGACGCTGAACTGATCAATTCTTAATGTTGGGAATCCGGATTCAATAGGGATTACTGTTTCAGTTCCATAAGTCATTGAAAAAGGAGTTTCCCCAGTTGATCTTCGGAGTGTAGTGCGATAGGTCCATAATACGTGGGGTAACTCATCCACCCACCTTCCTTTTGCATCATCTAATCTTTTCTTTAGCCTAGACATTATGGCCTTATTTGCAGTCTCGGTCTGCTCGTTCCCTTGTGGATAGGTAGGAGTAGAATATCTATTCCTGATCCCCAACTCTCCATAGTACCTTCGGAAGGCCTTACTATCAAACTAAAGCCTATTGTCCGAGATCAATGTGTACGGAACTCCAAACTTGGTGATGATATTTCTCTATATAAACCTCTTAGCATCCACGTCCCTGATATTGGATAAAGGTTCAGCCTCTACCCACTTAGTGAAATAGTCTGTCCTGACGAGGAGCCATCTTTGGTTTCCTGTGGCTTGAGGAAATGGACCTACTATGTCCAAGCCCCACTAAGCAAACGGCCAAGGACTAGAAAGTGGGTTCAGAATCCCTTCTGGTTGATGAATATCAAAGGCGTACCTCTAACATTGGTCGGACTTCTTAACATAATCCTGAGAAGTTTCTGCATGCTCAGCCATTAGTACCCCTGAGTAAGGGCTCTGTGGGCCAAAGATCTCCTACTCGTATGACTCCTACAAATCCCCTCGTGCAACTCCTCTAACAAGGGCTCCACTGCCTTAGGATGTACACATGGTAAATATGGCCCCGAGTGAGAGCGTTTATACAACTTATGCTCTTCGGACAACCAGTAATGTGGGGTTTTTCTACGTATCTTTTCTGCCTCGCCCTTATCCTTGGGTAATAGTCCTTGCTTTAAGAAAATTATCAGGGGGTCCATCCAACTTAACCTTACCTGGATACTATGCACTTCGACCAAGGGCTTCTCTATAAAGTTGGGATGGGCCATGTCTTCAACAATGATGACTCATGGCAGATTTGACCCTAAAGAAGTTGCTAGCATAGCCAAAGAATCTGCATGAGAATTCTGTCCCCTTGGGATTTGCCTTAAAGTGAAGCTCTTGAAATGGGACTGAGCCTGTCTAACCTTAACAAGATACCCCTACATGTGTTCATCCCTAGCTTCAAACTCACCATTGACTTGCCCTACAACTAGCCGAGAATCTGAATACACTTCTACAACTTCTCCTCATAACTTTTTAACCATTGCCATCCCAGCCAATAAAGCTTCATACTCAGTTTCATTGTTCGTGGCCAGAAAACCCAAACGAAGTGATTTCTATATCACCAGCTTCTCCAGGGTTATCAACACAATTCCTACTCTTGATCTTTTTTGGTTAGCTGCTCCGTCCGTGTACACCTCCTAGGTGGCAACAACAAAAACCAAGACTGCTATAGCCTCTACTATTCCTTTCCTGTCATCGGCCATGCTTTCTGTAAACTCCGCCACAAAATCTGCCAAGACTTGTCCCTTTATGGCAGTACAAGGCATGTACCTAACATCATAGGCACCCAGCATGGTCCTCCATTTAGCAATCCTGCTTGTGTAGTCTAATTTTCGTAGGAGAGCTTGTAAGGAGAGCTGGGTAAGCACCATAACGGTATGTGCTTGAAAATAACGTGGAAGCTTCCTCGTGGCATGTACAAGGGCCAACACCGCATTCTTCAGGGGTAAATAATGTATCTTAGCTTCATGCAGGGATTTACTAACATAGTAGATGGGTCTTTGTACTCCATTCTCATTTCTGACCAGAACCAGACTAACTGCGTAATCCGTGACTGCTAAGTATGTATATAATATTTCTTCCTTCTTGGGCCTAGAGAGGACAGGAGGGCATGATAAATACTGTTTAAGCTCCTCAAAAACCAATACACACTCCTCAGTCCATCGAAAGTCTTTCTACTTGTGAAGAAGTTGAAAAAATGGATGACACCTATTTGTCGATAGGGAGATAAATTTGTTTAGAGCTGTTGCCATCCTTATTAACTTCTGTACCTCCTTAGGATTCCGAGGAGGATGTAAATTGTTAATGGCTTTAATCTGATCGGGATTGACTTCAATTCCTCGGTGCATGATTATGTAACCTAGGAACTTTCCTAAGCTGACCCCGAAAGAACATTTTGATGCATTTAAGCGCAGTCTGTGTTCTTGCAATACTGAAAATACCTCCCCCAAGTCTGCCAAATGCTCCTCAACTTGTTTGCTCTTTCTCACCATGTCATCGATATATGCTTCCACATTCCTCCCAAGTTGTGACTCAAACATTCGTGTCACCATTCTTTGATATGTGGATCCCGCATTTTCGAGGCCAAAGGGCATCACCCGATAATGATAATTGCTAGTGGGAGTTTTGAAGGCATTCTTTTCTTGATCGGGTAATGCTAAAGGTATCTGATGATACCTTTGGAAAGCATCCAAGAAGCTCATTCTAGGGTGTCCACATGTTGCATCCACTAATTGGTCAATTCGAGGAACAGGGAAGGGATCCTTCGGGCAAACTTTATTCAGATCTGTGAAATCTACGCACACATACCATTTTTCATTTTTATTCTTCACCACCATAGTATTGGCCAACCATTCAGGATAAAATATTTCCTTGATTGCCCCTGCTTACTTAAGTTTATTCACCTCAGCTCTCACTGCCTCAGCATGCTCTTTTGACGAGCGCCGATGTGGTTGCTTTCATGGAACCGCATCTGAATTCACATTCAACCGGTGACATATAAACTCTGGATCAATCCCGGGCATGACATAAGTGCTCCAGGCAAATACATCCATATTATCTTCTAGAAACTTCACCAACGCTACTTTCTCCAAGGGTGGCAATTGAGACCCTACTTGAAAGTATTTCTCCTCATCTTGACCAATTAAAACCTTTTCCAATTCCTTGGATAGCACCCCCTATGACTCGGTCCCAAATCCTACTTCGGGACCTTTTGATTGCTATGGGATTCGCCCCTTTTCCGCCACGGCTTGATCCGCGGGTTGCCATGTAATGGCTGCTATCAGACATTGCCTAGGCATTGCTTGACTTCCTACTAATTCCCCTACTCTTCCCTGTGTGGGGTAATTAACTTTCAAATGTAAGGTTGACGAAACTGCTCCCATAGCATGAAGCCATGGTCTGGCCAGGATGGCTGTGTAAGGGGAATAAGCTTCGACTACAATGAAGTTAATTTGCACCTCCTCGTCCCCAAACTATACAAGTAACCTTATCATCCTAAGAGGAATTACCAACCTCCCATCAAAGCCCACCAGTGGTGAATCATACTTCTCCAAGTCCTTGAGCCTGAGACTTAACCCTTTATACAAGTCCAAGTACATAATCTCCGCTCCACTTCCCTAGTCTACCAGGACTCTTCTTATATCATACCCTTTGATTCGAATGATTACCACCAGGGCATCATCATGCGGCTAGAACGTCCCCTCCTTATCTTCTTCTGAAAAACCTAAAGTGGGCATGACCACCATTTTGGCCTTTTTGCAAGCCAGGCTCCTGTCTTCCAAGTCGGGACCTGAAACCACAAACATAACCCCCAAGCAAGTTCCAGCATCGCCCCTAGGCTTAGCAAAAATGACATTAATTGTGCCCAGGGCTGGCCGAGGAGCTCCATCCCTTTGATACCTAGTTTCGGGTTGTCCAAACTGACCAGCAGGTTGGTGCAAGAATTGCCTCAACTTCCCTGCCTTCACTAGTTGACCCAGATGATCGCGTAAAGTCCTACAATCTTTAGTTGTGTGTCCTTTTTCCTGATGATAATGGTAATAAAGGCTCTGGTTTCTCTTGGATGGGTCCTCACCCATTTTATTAGGCCATTTGAAATACGGTTCATTTATTTTTTATTTATTTTATATCTTTTCCAGTATTTGATACATAGGCTCTTTAAACAACGAACTAACCACCTGAGTACCCGCAGACAATGTCTGGTTGGGGAAATCTCTCCTCGGCCGGTTACTGTGATATCCTCCTCCCCGAGGATCCCTCTTTTCAGGAAAATCCTTCGCCTTGCCCTTTCCCTAGGTTTGATCTTCCTCTACTCGTTTGTACTTATCAATGTGATCCATAAGCTGGCGCATACTAAGGGCAGACTTCATTGTTAGTGACTTTCTCAACTTATGCTCCGTCGGAAGCCCTACCTTAAGAGTTCTCACTGCTACGTCCTCGAAATCCCCATCTATTTCATTGTACGTTTCCCAATATCTGTCCGAATAGGTTTTGAAAGTCTCTCATTCCCTCATCGCTATAGACAATAGAGAATCTAAAGGCTTAGAGACCCTACTGCACGACACAAATCTAGCACCAAATGCCCTTGTCAACTCCTCAAAGGACCTTATTGACCTCTCTTCCAAAGCATCAAACCACCGCATAGCCACAGGCCTGAGGCTGGAGGGGAATACCTTGCACATAAGGGCTTCATTGCCAAAATGAACTACCATCTTCTAATTGAAGTGGCTTACATGCTCTATGGGATCAGATTTCCCATTGTAGATGGTGAATGTTGGTTGTGAAAAACAGTGGGGAAGCCTGGCCTTGTTGATTTTCCTAACAAAGGGTGACTTTGAGATTTGACGAAGTGCCTTACTCATTTCGTCATTCCCCATGCTATGGTGAGATGACCCTTGCCCACGCTTGAACTTGCCATTTTTTAGTTTATCCTGGTCTGAAGATGCTGAGAAGGACTCACTGGATGGGGTTCTAGACCTATGGCGATATGAGCGATCCTTACTCTCCTCAGATCCACCACTTGACGGGGGTGATGGACTCCTTCTATCACACTCCCTTCGCCGCAGTTTCCTGCGCAAGTGATCTATATCAAGTTTCAGTTTTCGTGTTTCCTGCTCGTGCAAAGCATGGCTCCTTGTCCTTGAGTGACTCCTTTTAGTACACTCTCTATGGTAGGACTCTACCATAACACTTGGTGTATGATGTCTGTCTCTCCTTCGCTCCAGATTAAAAAACTGATTTTCCCTTTGTGAACCAACAGATTCTTCCTTATTCAGTTCTAGGTTGGCCATGGCTAATCAAAACAAACCCACAACAAAACCTTATTCCCCACAAATGGCGCCAATTGTAAGGATACGAAAATCTGGTGGCCTAAACTCACTAAGAATAGTGAAATTGGTGCTGTCCAGCTAGGCCTAAACCAATAGATATTTGTAAAAAGAGTGGGGTAAAACAAGTTGGGCTTAGCCTGAGGATTCAGACAGAGAGGGAATGAACGAAAATCAAAGATTAAGTATATAAATGGTTCTTTACAATCTCACCCGAGGATGATGTTCTTGCGCAAGGATGTACACTATTCTCTCTCTCTCTCTCTCTCTCTTTCTCTGTCACTGTTTTTGCTTTAATATTTTTTTCTTGATTTTTTCTAGGGTCCATTCATTTGGAAGTCCTTTTTCTTTATATACTTCTAAGCTTATTGCATCCTAGCCCTCCATCTACAATCCTCCCGACTCTCCTTAGGGCACCTATCCCTTTAAACCTCTGTTGAAGGTGGTAAAAGGAGCTGCTTAGTTGTGAATTCTACTATTCAGGTCACTTCCTCATCAATGCAGCTGATAAACCTGTTGCCAGTCATTTAATGCGGAGGCAGTAGGTGAGCTTTCACTGGAAACTTCCTTCACCTACCTTGACTCTCTCTCTGAACACCATCCTCTCCATTTGGACTTTCAGAAAATATTTTGTCTCTTCTCCTCCTATCCTCTGGCGAATCCCCTCCTCGGGCTTGGAATGCTTTTATAATGATAGTCACAGCTTGTTGTACCCTTCCTCGATCCTCGGGTCCCCACAACCACCAAGTAGTCTGTAGGGGTGGTCTAGACTGGAAAGGGTGTAGCCATGGGCATGGAGGAGGAGATGAGAGGTGAGGACTTTGAGATTAGCGGAAAAAAAATGGTGAATTTTGGAAAAATAGAAAATAATGTGTAGTGGAGGTAGGCAACTCTTATTCTTTCTAAGGTTATTTATTACATAACTATTTTCTTGTGTAATTCTTGTGAAGTTACACAAAGTCTCTCTCTCTCTCTCTCTATATATATATATACACACACACACACACATATATATAAAATAAGATTAAAGTATTAAAACTTTTGTATTAGTGACTTTGGAATTTGGATAATGACTAGATTTGTGTTCATTTGAGAACAATTTGTCTAGTCTTTTGTTGAAAGTACTGTAGATAAAATATAAAACGTAAAAATTAAATAAAATAAGTAGTTAACTTACATGAGATCTACAAATAGTAAGAAAATTAAGAAAAAGTTAAATAATATAAGTAGGTGACTCATTTGGAACCCACAAATAGTAGAAAAAATAAAAAATAAATTAACTTATAAGTGCATCCCAAGCGAACACTAAGTAAAAGATTGTTAAAATCGTGAATTGGATTGTTTGGCCTTGCTATCCTGAAATGATTTTTTTCCCCTGCCTTGAAAGGGAGCATAGTTATATTAATAAAACTAAAAGAATTAAAGTAGTTTTGTTAGTTCATATATAACAGACATAGTGTAACATCACAATACATTAACATGGTACAAAATGACATATAAATATTATATTATTATTTACGTGGGTGAGTTGTAGATCCCATCCTATCTCTAAAATAAGTAGTGATCAGAAAGGTGAGACATGTATCAAATAACACTTCACAACATTTGGGTATGTCCTTTTTTAGCTAGCTTAGCTATCATCCCATTTACTGGACAAAATGGAATTTTGCCCTTTTCGGGCAAATTAAATAGCTTTATACCCCATTTTTCAAACTAATTAAGGAAACGCCCATATTTTAAAACTTGATTTATGATAAATTGAGTTAGAAAAAGAAAATTTCTGAAGCCCTATAGTGGCGTTTTAAGGAGCTTATAGTGACGTTTTAAAGACCTATAGTGACGTTTTTTAACTCGACTTCAATGAAATCGAGTTATAGGCAATTTTTTTTACCTATAACTCGATTTCATTGAGGTCGAGTTATAAAACGCCACTATAGGACCTTAAAACGTCACTATAGGCTCCTTAAAAACGCCACTATAGGGCCTAACTCGATTTATCACAAATCGAGTTTTAAAAGAGGTGCATTTTCCTAATTAGTTTGGGAAATGGGGTATAAAGCTATTTAATTTGCCCGAAAAGGGAAAAAGCCCATTTTGTCCCCCATTTACCTCACTGTATATGTGGTTAAGCGAGGTGACCTGAGTTCCCTTCCACATTAAATACTTGTATTCAAGATCAAATTAGTTAGCATAAGTGGGTAATTGGATGGTTGGATGTTAACAATTTATGGGCAAGCTGTGAGTCCATTTCAACAATAGGATTACTAGTCTAAATCCCTTATCCCATGATAGAATTCATTTTCTATAAAATGTTAGTGTCGAAACAAACAGAACTTAAGAGAAGAAGATAAATTTTTTTTTGGATACTCTATATAATATCAAATTAAATTGATCGTATATATGATTTTATCAGCTAAAGTTTAATTCTTTGTTTGATTATACTCATTCTTGTATTCCATGATTGTTTATAAACCTTGAATTCGTTAGTACTTTTATCTTATGGGTTATAATTTAACTTTAAAAAAATTGGTTCATGAATAATGGCTAAGTTAAAAATTTAGGTTCATGAATCATGCCCAAGTTAATATTGACATTTCAGATTTATGTGCTTGTTATATTGAAGGTCCAGGTCGTTATCAATAAAATCTCATTATAGTGGAACATCATATCATCTTGATGTAATCAATGCTATCATAGATTTTCAATTGAAAGAGCTTGATAAAAGATTTGGTAATGTGGCGTTGTAACATTTGACACTTAGATGAACTTTGGATCCGAATAGTGCTTACAAATCTTTTAAAATTGATGATATACGTAGACTTGCAAAAAAGTTTTATCCTCTTGATTTTTCAAAGTAGAAGAAAAGTAATTTGAGATTTCAGGTTAATTATTCAAACTTGATGTGCTCAATCATCCAAAATTACAAAATTTGTCTTCTATTGTAGAATTTTGTCAAGGATTGATAAAGACAGAAAAAATTCAAAGACATATCATCTTATTAATAGATTGTCTTGTTCTAAATCTTATAATGTCTACAGTGTCTACTACGACTAAATAAACATTTTCGGTTATGAAAGTTGTTAAATCAAGACCTCAACACAAAATGGAGGACGAGTTTCTTAAATTAAGTAGTCCATATTGAAAGGGATTGCATAAAACTTCAATTAAGATTGATACTCAATGATGTTTTAGTTCTCTAAAAGAGTATTGGTTGCAATCTTAGATACTTTGTTTTTTGTACTTTTGTTTGTTATTTTACTAGTTCCTACATGTTACCTGCCTGATATATCATATTAATCTTGGCACATATTCATAAATTTTGATGGATATTCTTTTTTTTTTTTTGATGGATATTCTTTTTGATATATACATGTAGTGTTGTAAAATACCTTTTTTTTTTTTTTTTGCTAAGTGGAAATGGGTAGGGGTGACCAACGTGGCAATCCTACCTAGGTGTGACCATAGTAGCACCTTACCCACTGGGTTTGGGGCCTTGTTGGGGTGCAGGGAGACCACGGTGAGCCATAACTTCCTAGCCCCACGAGGGACACTAGTGAACCTTGAGCTACTGAGGGAGGTAACCCAAGTGAGTCCATATTCGGACTCGAACCTTGGACCTTACACTCAGTGCATCTTGTACATCACCCTAGGCCACACCTCTCAATGGTTCATTTGTTTTTTTGAAGTTTTTCATATCTTTTTATACATGATGGAAACATACCACATAAAGAGAATAAAAAAAAAAAAAAAAAAAAATCTTATTGAGAGACAAAGAGCCACAATACTTTTGAAATATTGTTAAAAGATTTGAGATTGAATCCTGCCTACCAAAAAAAAAAAAAAAAAAAGAATCATCGATATTTTAACATAATAGTAAAGAGTAATCATTATAAAGCCATTGTCATGACTTCAAATCCATTATGTCTATATAAAAAAGATTAAATTACTGATTTGGTCATTCAACTATCAATTATGCCACCATCTACCGGTCTACAAAAAATAAGAAATGCTATGTTCACAATTTCACAACAAATTTTAAGTGTTAAGTTATTGCTAGTAAGTTTAGTGGTAAATTTAAATTTAAATTAATAATAACTTGCAACCTAAGATTTGTTGTTAAATTGTTATGAATATAACGTGGACGTGGTATGACCTAAAAAAAAAAAAAAATCATCAAACTCCCTATCCGACAAACAGTGCCTAAACATAAGCCATGTTAAATGTTAACTTAGTTACTCCGCCCCCCAAAAAAAAAATGTTAAAACTTAAAAGGGTTAACTTATATTAATTTTTCTTAGAACTTTTAAACCATGTTTTGTGTTAACTTCCCTAACCGACAAATAGTGCCTTAACCACAAATGAACTGTGACAAAATTCTAAAAAAGTCAGAATAATGGTGCAAATTCTATCATAAGCCGAGGATGCGCAGATTAAGCGAAGTGCCGTGGGGACAACGGGACCGAGCCGACCGAGAATGCTCAACTTTTTCAAGACACAGGAGATGAGCCGATTGTCAACGCCGAGCCCGAATCCCTAGCCTGCCTTGGAAGCCGAGCCTGTCGTGCCGTCTATATCTCTCTCCCTTGCTTTGTTTTTCCAACACAAACATCCCCATGAGCCTATAAATGAATACAAACAAATCTCTCAATCTCAACACTATTGTACTACAATTGTGAAAATCCCAAACCAGAAAAACTGAAATTCTTTATATTTTTTAACTTTTTTTTAGGGCCTGAGTGATTTGGTGAGCTGTACTCACAATCTAAAAAATTTAAATGGTGCATATAAGGGTTTTTTTTGTTTAATTTGTTGTTGTGTGTGTTTTTTTGGTAAATTGTAAATTACACCCTTAAAGTTTGGAGTTGTTTAGATTTTACATCCTAACGTTTTAGAATTTGGATTTTGCCCCTAAATTTTAGGGGTGTTTGGATTTTACTTTTTAAAATTTATTGTTGTTTGGATTTTACACTCTAAAGTTTAGGAATGGCAACGGGTTGGGTTTGGGGTGGATTTCTTTATGTCTGAACCCGCATTGCCGCCTTGTAGGCCTACCCCCGTTACCCGAACCTGCCCGTTTAATAAACGAGGTTTTTTTTAACCCCCATACTTGCCTCGTCGGGCCCTACAGACCCTGCCCAAGCACGTTAGGTTTGGGTCCAAGCATATCAAACATATTGAAGCAAACCCCAAATCATAAATTTACACCCACAACAACACAAACAACAATATCTAAGGAAACCTCAAACCAAAATCCACCATACCCATTGATTCACAAAATTCAAATACACTTGAAATCAAAATCCAAACCAAAGCACATGCAAGCAACAACATCAGATCTTAAAAACCAAATCTAAATCCCCAAACCCAATAGACAAAAATAGAAGAAGAAAGTGAATAAACCATCGCTATCACTGGTGGTGGTTGTAGTCCGTTGTGGTTCAACTGTGGCTAACCTTGGTGCAAAGAAAATAAAGAGAGCAATATTGGGTGAGATCAGAAAGGGCTTTACGAGCAAAACCATGGTGGCAGCGGCGCTGAGATTAGGGATGGCAATGGGGCGGGGCGGGGCCGAAGGATGGGGTCTTCGTCCTCGCCCTGCATGGTTTTGTCTTGTCTCATCCTCGCCCTGCCCCGCATAACGAGGAAAACTTTCTCACCCCATCCCTGCCCCTTGGGGCCCCACGAAGCCCCGCCCCACCCCGTAAAACTCTACTTTTTGTTAATTTGCGCTACAACTAGTACAATTTTTTATAATGAAACCTATTTCATTAATAAAAATATACTTGAAATTACAACTAAATTTATCCCATCAATTCAAATCAATTTTTAGAAAAAATTGAATAATATATCGAAGTGTTTAACAAGAAAATCATTATAAAAAAAACCTCCATCATTAAAAAAAAAAAATCTCATAGTATAACACATAAAAAAATAAAGGCAGAGAACCACATTGGGTAGAATAAAATAAGCTAATATTAATATGTTTGTCTAAATAGTAGGATTTTAGGGTATGAAAAATTTACAATTATAACCCTTAGCAATGCAGGGCGGGGCGGGGCGGGTCTAAAAAGTCTAAATCCATCCCCGCCCCGCCCCGTGGTGCGGGGTTAAAATCTTGCCTCATCCCCGCCCCACCACCTTTGCGGGGCGGGGAAAACCCGCGCGGGGTGAAGCGGGGAGGGGCGGGTTAAGCGGGGCGGGGAAAAATTTCCATCCCTAGCTGAGATGATCAAGGTCATGCCATGGAAGCTTTGAGGGAGAGAGAGGGTCTAATGAATAAGTTTGAGAGGCGAGGAGATGAGGGGCGACTGCTGAGGAGAGTTTGAGAATAGGGTTAGGACTTAGGAAATTAGGTTAGAATAAATTTATATACATATGGGGGGTATTTTGGTAAATTACATTTAAACAGGTCGAGTCTGAGTCAGATTTAGGGTGGGTATCAGAAAAACCCACACCCGACTTGAACCCGCTTTGGGTTTTATTTAAAAAACCCAAACTTGACCCTATTGTTTCACGGGTCGGGTAAAACTTGAACCATTAGGGTCAGGTCAAGTCGGGTAAAAATTGCCATGCTTATAAATAGTTCCAAATTTTAGTGGGTAAAATCTAAATTCTGAAACGTTAGAGTGTAAAATTCAAACACTCCCAAACTTTAGAGATGTAATTTACAATTTACCCTTTTGTTTTTGGGATAGAAATTTATTGTTGAATAAACATTATGCTAAAACAGTGGTCTAATTGTGACTTAAGTGAATTGATTCAATTTAATTATGTGTTTAACATGCTGTGGATTTTAATTCTCTTAACAAGTAAACAAGAAATATGGGGTTCAAACCTCATCATAGAACAGATGCTATAAATTTTATCATAATCATAACTATATATAAAAAGAAGAAGGATGATTATAGGTTGATGATGTCATTCTTTAATGAAAAAGATGTGTAAATGTTTCCCTAGATGTGAGGTGATTTAGTTATAAGATAAATTATTATCTTGGTCCGTGAACTATGTGTGAGAGTTCAAGTTTGTTAATTGTTCACGTGCAATTTGGTCTCTTAGGTTGTGAAAGTAGTTCAGTGTTCTCCTACTAGCTGTCCATATTAATTGTTAACTACTAAATAATATAAATCATGTCTTCCTTACAATTTGTTAAAAAGTTAACTATAGGCTTTCTAACTTTTAAGGAAGCAAAGTCAAATATAGGTTTCAATAAAGAAAAAAGAAGAAGTTAACTATAGGTTTAGTATTTAATTTGTAAAGCCACTTTGATTTCTAACGAGTAGGGGTAAGAAATTAATATTAAATCATTTTCAAAACTTTAAAAACTAAATTGACAAAATTAATAGTCTAGAGCTTTATAATTCAATTAGTTAACACTTTTTAGTGTTTTCAAAAGAGATATCTCGGATTTAAATTCTCCCACTCTCGAATCATCAAAAATAAAATTAATAGAATCAATAGTTTATAGGTAAACTAAAGTCTAAAAATTAGTTAAAATTATTATTTTCCCTATTTTAAATTATGACTTTTGTATATAACCAGAACTAATAAAATATTTAATTGTTACTTTTTTTTTGTCTTCAAGTAGTCATTGACTAATCTAAATGTATAGTTGATGAGATGACGACTTTTTTCCCCCATAGATATATTAGAATTTTATCTAATTTAAATATATTCGAAATGCAATAATAACATTATTCACAGAATTTTTGAAAGGAGAGAAAAATATAAAAGGGGAAGGAAGAGCAGGGAAGAGAGTACATATCCCTCTCTATTATTGAAATGTTTTAAAAAATAGAAGGGAGGAGAGGGGAGTGAATATGTCTCTCCTGTCCTTGTTTAGTTGTAGAATTGAAATGAAAGGAAATGATAATATATATATATATATAACAAATAGACAAATATAAAATTTCTAATTTAAAATCAAAAGTTAAAAAAATATTAAAGACACAATATTATATAAAACTTTATTAAATTAGAATTTCCCCCCTTCTATATTACCTCAAATGAGGAAAAATAATGGCTTTAGAGGGGTTTCTAACCTTCTAAACTCTCTCGATCTTTCCTTTTATCTTTTCAAAAGAATAAAAAAAAATAAAAATCCAAATATACCTCATCTCCTAGACTCTTCCATCCAAATATACCTTAGTTATTAGGCATATGAATTTTCAAGCAAATGTCCCAAACATTACCTTCAAAATTCTGAAAAGTTTGGCAAGTACAAGAATAACTATGTGAAGTGTGAACTACTCCTAAATTTTTGTAATCAAAATTCCCGCAGAAAACTGAGGTATTAATATTATCTTAGCTATGAGATATTCATATTAGAGCACATATTTTGGTTTCCTCCGGGGAAAAAAAAAAGAAAAAAAAGAAGAAGAAGAAGGGTTTTGGCGGCTAAAACACTGGCCCACAACCACGTGGCATTGAATTATCACATGGGTGCTCGCCACGTGTCATGAACGGCCGGTATTGACGGTTGGAGCATTGTAGAGTGTTCCTTGCCTCAGGAACAAAGAGAGGATGGGTCATTCAGCTCTGTCTGCTGTCCCTTACCTTCCACAATTTCCAGAGGCCCTACGTGTTTGATCCTCACGTGGGTCCATTCCTTTCAATGGTCCAATGGTCTACCTATCCTATCCTATCCTATCTCACATTTTGTCTAGACTCTAGTATATTGTCATGTATCCGTTTGGATACAACTTATTTTGCTAAAAAATGAGAACTGAAAACTGAAAACATTGGAGAAAAATAATTTTTAAATGGGTGAATAGTACCGTGAGACCCATTTTTAATATTTTTTTTTCTGAATAAAGTGGTCGTGAGTTCCGTGAACAGTGCGTGAACAGTGCACTTATCTCCTAAAGCTGAAGCGCGTGCATAAAAAAAAAAGAAAAAAGAGGAAAACGCAGACGCACAAGAAATAAGCTCAATCCAAACATATACTATATATATATATATATATATATGAATTCAATCTTTTCTTTGTTTTGTTTTGTTTCCATTTTAATTGGTAGGGGGATTCTTAGGTTGTCAAATATAAATTTGGGATTATAGGTAGTTCGTGTATGTTTGATTTTTTTTTTTTACTAAAGTGATCGAAAGTGTGTAATAACTGTTTGTAGGGACTGAGTTTGAGCATTTCTTCGATTGGATGAGTGGACTCAGACCCAACTAGCCCAATACAATGAATTTATAGAGAATGAGTTTAAGAACTAGGCCCTAGTGAGGATTACAACAACTAGACACGGTTGCATATGGACTGAATAACAGAGACGTGGACTAAAGCGTGAAATTCTGTCCTCAGCCCTCCTCTTAGGGGTTGGTAATTCTTATTACTTCTTCAGTGATTGGTTAAAAAGGTTTCAGTGATGATACAAGTTGCTACAGTGTTCTATGCTTCTCCTTTTTTTCGTCCCTTTCTCTAGAGGACCTCTTACATTATATACCCCCTTTCAGTTGATCTTGGCCCTCTATTTGTTGATCATGCAGGTCATTACTCGACTGCCTGTCCCATCAGCCGCCTTCCCAAACTTTCTGTAGGTTGCAGCAACCAAGGCAGCACTGTTCAGGGGTCATTTCCTCATTAATGCGGTCAGGATGTTAATTGTGGGCATTTAATGTGGAGGTGACAGTTCCTCCTTGAATTGCTCCTTCACCATGCTCTCATGGCTGACCCATTGTACTTGTTATTTTCTTTGGGATGTTCTGGGAGGTTGCCTTTGATGGCATGCCGCCCTCCCCCTCTATGATCTCGGCTGGCCGAGGACAGGATTGTCCTCAGCGTTGTTTCTTGGCAGTGTGGACCTTCTCCGTTCGTCCTTGGACACTCTTTCCTCCTCGGCGTGGGCCTTGGGCCTAGTATAAAATGGGCCGGGGTTGCCAAATTCTTTGACCCCATAATAGCCCCTCGAAATTCTGCTGTCCGGATCCTCGGACAGAGAGGAGGATTTCGATTTCCTCGGACTTTTGTCGTGGCTTGTCAAGTCTTGTCCTCCGTCAGTGCCAAAGTCTTTTCACCTGTCTAGGGCACGTTCCTGGAGTTTCGGTATATGGAGCGCGCCCTCATTAAACTCTGGCGGCTCTGTGCTCCCCACGTTGAACGGTGTGATGGTAATCTAACGGTGGGGATTTCCCTAACTTTATGGGCGGGAAAACCCGCACGGTTCTTTTTAATTGGGGGTATAAATACCCATCTGAACTGATTTGCCTCTTTACTTTTACACTCAAGAGTTCTTATGCACATATCCTGAATTTGGTCAAACCTCCAACCAAACTCGCGTCTCTTTTCAGCACAAAAATCCTGTCTGAGGAGCTTCTCCTCATTTCTGTAAGTTTTCTTCTCTCTCTAACTCATATTTTCTTCCTTCTAAGTTTCTTTTCCTCTCGTTCCTCTCTTTCTTTCGTCCTTCCCTGAGTCTTTTAGCCATTCCTAGGGATGGGCAGGTTTAAGAAGTTGGTTGAGTCTGAAGAGGCAATGGAGAAATTCATTGCCGATTATAGGATACCTAGTAACGTAGGTTTGAGGTACTGTGAAGAAGGGGAGTGGCATATCAGGAGGAAGGAGGGTGAAGTAGTGGTTCCCATAATCGCCTTCCTTGAAGGTGGTATGAGAATCCCGATAGGGCTAGTGATGAGGGGTTACTTTAGGCATTTTAGATTAGCTCCCACCCAGTACGCCACCAACGTTTTTAGGATCTTGGGTTGTGTGGACGCTTTAAACGAGAAAATGGGATTGAGGTTAACCCACCACGATGTGAACTGATGTTACAACCTCCAACACCTAAAGGGTAAATCCTACTATATGAAGATGAGGGATGATAAGGTTCGGCTTATTCAGTGCCTCCCTGGGTCCAGCAAGGGGTTAGACAAGGACTTTCTCATCGTGTCCGGGGGGTGGCACGACGGCCTTCATTGTCCGACAGAGGAGGGGACTCTAGGTGGGGTATTTAGAGTAGGAGAGGGTTTAATCTTTTTTGTTATCATAGTTTGCATTGCTTGGTTGCTAACAAGAATATGCTTTCTTTTTTTGTAGATCCACACGCTTTTGAACGACACTTTCATTTGGTCAACAAGGAGGATTTGGAAGCCATCCTCAGGGTGGAGATTTTTATGAACGAGGCCGACAACCAAGTCAGAGCCGCTCACAAGATCCTCGGGTACGATCCCCTTCAGAAGTCATTTTTAGCTCCCCAGTACGTGATTAGAGCCAAAGATCCTCGGCTTCACAAGATCACTGTAGCAGAGCACGAGTTCTTGCTTCCTGAAGGTTTTGCTGTTGAATTGGAGTCCATTGTCTGAAATGAGGGTATAGGGGACCTCGAACTACGTAACAATGTTTCTCCAAATGAATTTCTTAGCATCCACATCTCTGATGTTGGCCAATGGCTCAGCTTCGACCCATTTAGTGAAGTAATCTGTGCCGACCAGCAGATATCTTTTATTTCTTGGCGCCTTGGGGAAAGGGTCTATAATATCCAGGCCCCACTGGGCAAATGGCCAGGGACTGGATAAAGAGTTGAGGACCCCTCCTGGTTGGTGAATATTTGGGGCAAACCTTTGGCACTGATCACATTTTTTAACATATTCTAGGGATTCCTTCTACATCCCCGGCCACCAATATCCTTGTGTAATGGCTCGGTGCGACATAGATCTTCCTCCTGTGTGACTCCCACAGATCCCCTCGTGCAGTTCTTCGAGTAGTAGTTCTGATGCCTCAGGGTGAATACACAGTAAATACGGCCCAGAGTAGGAGCGCTTATACAGTTTGTGGTCCTCGGACAACTAGAACCGAGGAGCGCTTCTTTGAATTTTCTCAGCTTTTGACTTCTCTTTGGGCAAAACATCATCTTTGAGGAATCTCATTATAGGGTCCATCCAGTTAGGACCCACTCCAACTTGATGGATATGAACCACGCCTTTTGCGACCTCATTTGCCCTATCCAGATGCTCGACAATAATAATTCAAGGTAGACACCCTGCCGAGGAGGTAGCAAGCGTGGCCAATGAATCTGCATGGGTGTTTCCACTTCTGGAGACGTGTGACAAGCTGAAAAGATCAAAGTCTGACTACAAGCATTTGACCTGGCTTAAGTACTCTTGCATCCTCATATCTCTGGCTTCCAACTCCCCCTTTACCTGGCCCACTACCAATCTCGAGTCTGAGAACATCTCTACTGCTTTTCCTCCCATTTTCTGCACCATGGCCATCCCTTGTAACAAGGCCTTATACTCGGCTTCGTTATTCGTGGCCGAGAACCCAAGTCTCAGGGATTTCTCTATGATAGCCTTCTCAGGGGATACTAGGACTAGCCCCACTCCAGACCGCCTTTGATTTACTGCACCATCAACGTACGCCTTCCAACATGGGGGTCTTGGCCTAGAGATTACCCCAACCGATTTTCCACCCATGTTTCGCTTCTCTGCTATTGCTTCTGCTGATGGTTCAGCAAACTCGGCCACTAAGTCAGCCAGGACCTGGCCCTTTATAGAGGTCCGAGGCATATACTTGATGTCGAAAGCCCCCAGAATCGTGCTCCATATGGCAATCCTTCCAGTGTAATCAGCAGTCCGAAGTACAGACTTCAGGGGTAATTGGGTTAGTACAACCACTGTGTGGGCTTGGAAATAATGGGGAAGCTTTCGCGTAACATGGACCACAGCGAGTATGACTTTCTCCAAGGGTAAGTATCTGACCTCAGCTTCATGTAGTGACTTACTCACGTAATAGACTGGCTTTTGAAGGCCATTGTCATCCCGTACTAGCACCAAGCTCACAGCATGAGGGGCCACAGCTATATATGCGTATAGGACTTCATCGGCCTCAGGACTGAACAGGATAGGTGGCCGGGATAGGTACTCCTTGAGTTGTTGGAAGGCCACGATATAGTCCTCGGACCACTCAAATTCTTTCCGCTTGTTGATCAAGAGATAGAAGGGTCTGCATCTATCCGCCGACCTAGAAATGAATCGATTCAAAGCTGCGATAATTCCAGTAAGCTTTTGGACCTCCTTGGGGTTTTGCGGTGGCTTCAAATCATTAAAAGCCTTAATCTAGTTAGGGTTAACCTCAATTCCCTTATGAGTAACCATGTAGCCTAAAAACTTGCCTGATCCCACACCAAATGAGCATTTGGAAGCATTTAGGCGCAGCTTGTGCTTTCTTAAGATATCAAAGGTGTTGCCGAGGTCTCCTAAATGCTCGGCCTCCACTTTACTCTTCACCACCATATCATCAACATAGATTTCGATGCACTTGCCCAATAGCGGCTCGAACATCCTCGTCATCATCCTTTGATAAGTGGACCCCGTGTTCTTCAGACCGAACGACATTACCTTGTAGTGGTAGTTCCCACTAGGTGTCACGAAGGTTGTTTTCTCCTGATCCTCCAGGGCTAGTGGTATTTGATGGTAGCCTTGAAAGGCATCTAAGAAGCTCATCCGTGGATGACCTACAGTTGCGTCCACCAGCTGGTCTATCCGAGGCATGGGGAACGGGTCTTTTGGGCATGCCTTATTCAGGTCTGTGAAGTCTACACAAACCCACCATTTTCCACTTTTCTTTTTGACCACCACGGTGTTGGACAACCATTTGGGGTAAAAAACCTCTTTGATAGCCCCTGCATGCTTAAGCTTCTTCACTTCGTCCCTAATCGCGTCAGCGTGCTCTCTTAACGGGCGCCGGGGTGGTTACTTCTTGGGGATGACGGACGGGTTGACATTGAGATGGTGACAGATGAAGGCTGGATCAATCCCTGGAGCATCACAGGCATTCCATGCAAATACGTCAATATTTCTTTTGAGAAACTCAATCAACTCCTCATTCTCCTGAAGAGGCAGCTGGGCTTCGACCTGAAAGAACTTCTCTGGGTCACCACCAATGACCACCTTATCTAGATCTTCGCATTTTGCCTCCTCGGCCGCCGCATCAGGAGGCGACACCGGGGCCTTTGATTGCTATAAGTTCTTTTTGGTAGTGGCCGAGGACTCCGCGTCGAGCCGATGTGAAATGGCAGCCACCATACATTGCCTTGCCATGGATTGGCAACCACAGATTTCGAGAACCTGGTCCTTTGACAAGAATTTCACCTTCTGATGCAACGAGGAGGCAACAGCCCCCAAGGTATGGAGCCAGGGCCTGCTGACAATGGCTGTATATGGAGAGTAGGTGTCCACCACAATAAAGTTCACCTTCACTATCTTTGGGCCGGTCTGGATGGGCAGCCTAATCATGCCCTTTGGAATAACAAGCTTCTCGTTGAAGCTCATCAAGGGAAAGCTATAGGGCATCAAGTCTTCCGGTTTCAACCTCAGCCCCTTGTAGAGGTTCGGGTACATGACCTCGGCCGCACTGCCATCATCCACCATCACTCTTTTCACATCGTAGTCCCCGATTCTGAGAGTGATCACCAGCGCATCGTCATGGGGCTGGGTGGTTCCAATTTTGTCTTCTCCTGAAAAACTCAAGATTGGGTGAAAATTCCTTCTAGCCCTCTTCGGTTCTGGCTAGGGCTCCTCGGCGGGCAGCTGAGCCACAGATAGCACTCGTGAAGGGCGCGTGCCTATTCTTCCTGGAGCGGCCAAGATCACATTGATCGTCCCTACGGGTGGCCTTAGGGCATTATCTCTTTGGGGTTCCTGGTGGGTTTGGCCTTGATGACCACTGGAATGATGCAGAAGGTGCCTCAACTTTCCTTCTCGGACTAGCTGGTCCAGATAGTTCTGGAGGTTCCTGCAGTTCTCCGTAGTATGTCCGTGGTCCTGGTGGTATTGGCAATAAAAGTTCTGGTTGTGGCTCGTGGATTCTCCTGCCATCTTATTCGGCCACTTAAAGTATGGCTCGTTCCTAATTTTCTCCAACACTCGATGTACTGGTTCTCGGAACACAGCGCTGACGGTCTGTGTGTTGGTTGCTCCGGGTTGCCCTACGAAATCTCTCCTCGGGCGGCTGCTGTTATATCGGTCCGTCCTAAAATCCCTCATCTCCTGAGGGATAACCTTATCTTTTCCCTTGCCCTGCAGCTGGTCTTCCTCTACTGGTTTGTACTTATCGATCCGATCCATTAGGTGGCGTATACTGGTGGCAGGCTTGCCAGTCAGAGACTTCCTCAATCCATGCCTAGTTGGGAGACCATTTTTGAAGGTGCTGATGGCGACATCATCAAAATTTCCGTCCATTTCATTATACATCTCCCAATATCTGTCCGAGTAGGCCTTTAGAGTTTCTCCATTGTGCATGGATAAAGACAATAACGCACTCACGGGCCGAGGAGCTCTGCTGTTTGTAACGAAACGGGAGCCAAAGGCTTGGGTTAGCTGCCTATACGAATCTATGGAGTTCTTCTTTAAGCCATTGAATCACCTTATCGCCACTGGTCCCAAGCTAGATGGGAAAATCTTGCACATCAGCGCCTCGTCTTTAGAATGGACAGCCATCCTTTGGTTAAACTGGCTCACATGCTCCACGGGGTCCATTTTGCCGTTATAGATGGTGAAGGTTGGCTGCTGCAATTGTCGAGGAAGTGTAGCCCCTTCTATATGGTGTGTGAAAGGTGACTTGGAGAGTTGATCCAGTGCTCTGCTCATGGCATCGTATCCCAAGCCCCTAGGAGATGGGCTTTTATGTTCACGCCTTCGGTAGTGCTCTTCTTTGTGAGAGAAGGTCTCGCTTGGAGGAGTTATCGATCTTTGCCTGTAGTCATCGTCGCTTTCATCGTCAGAGGGCAGGTCAGGGCTAGATCGAGATCGCCTTCGTTGTGCATGGCGCAGCTTTCTCTTCAAGTCGTCTATCTCTCGTTGCATGGCCTGCTTATCATTCTGTCTTTGGGATACGTGACTGCCTACGCGAGTGTGGCTTTTGCTAGTTTGAGTGGTGCGCACACTTCCCTCTCGAAACCTTCCATTCTCTTCATTTCAGTCCCTCTTAGGGTTGAGAAAGTTACATGTTGTTGGGATCTAGCCGGTTCAGGCTGATGGGAGCCTGCTTCATGAGGGCCTGATCCTACCATGCTTGATTGCTGCCCTCACTAACACACAAGTTCTTCCCACAGACGGCGCCAATTGTAGGGACTGGGTTTGAGCATTTTTTCGATTGGATGAGTGGACTCAGACCCAACTAGCCCAATACAATGAATTTATAGAGAATGAGTTTAAGAACTAGGCCCTAGTGAGGATTACAACAACTAGACACGGTTGCATATGGACTGAATAACAGAGACGTGGATTAAAGCGTGAAATTCTGTCCTCGGCCCTCCTCTTAGGGGTTGGTAATTCTTATTACTTCTTCAGTGATTGGTTACAAAGGTTTCAGTGATGATACAAGTTGCTACAGTGTTCTATGCTTCTCCTTTTTTTCGACCCTTTCTCTGGAGGACCTCTTACATTATATACCCCTTTTCAGTTGATCTTGGTCCTCCATTTGTTGATCATGCAGGTCACTACTCGAGTGCCTGTCCTATCAGCCGCCTTCCCAAACTTTATGTGGGTTGCAGCAACCAAAGCAGCACTGTTCAGGGGTCATTTCCTCATTAATGCGGCCAGGACGTTAGTTGTGGGCATTTAATGCGGAGGTGACAGTTCCTCCTTGAATTGCTCCTTCACCATGCTCCCATGGCTGACCCATTGTACTTGTCATTTTCTTTGGGATGTTCTGGGAGGTTGCCTTTGATGGCGTGCCGCCCTCCCCCTCTATGATCTCGGCTGGCGGAGGACAGGATTGTTCTCGGTGTTGTTTCTTGGCAGTGTGGACCTTCTCCGTTCGTCCTCGGACATTCTTTCCTCCTCGGCGTGGGCCTTGGGCCTAGTATAAAATGGGCCGGGGTTGCCAAATTCTTTGACCCCACACTGTTATATTGCAATTGTATAGTATAAATTTTTATTTTTTATTTTTTGATAATCTGATTGTTGAAAGAGGATGAATTTAAATTCTGGATATCTTTGTTAAAAACCACTTGAAAGTGCTAAAAAAAACCCAAGTTAAAAGGCTTTTGACATAATATGAATTTCTATGTATATATAATTAATTATCAACAAATAATAGATTTCATTTAGTTTAGTTGTCTCATAAAAGATGTGGAATCAAATTTTGTCTACATAATTCCCCCCCACCCCCCCCCCCCCAAAAAAAAAAATTGTCTACATAAAAAATAAGCCAAGCCTCTAATGGTAAAAAATAAATTATTATCAAACGAAAACACAATAGGTTGATAAATATAAATTTTTTTTTTCTAAAACAAAATCATATAGATGTCAAGTGCAAATTTTAGTTGCAAATATTGTGTTATACATGTGTAGGATGAACATTAGGGTAAGTGGATTAAGAAACAAGAATATTAACTTTTGTTTGTACATGATTTATATTTGGGGATCAAGATTTAGGCACAAAAATTAACTTTTACAATGTTTTTCTCCGAGATGTATAAACTTACGATTAAGGATTTGAAAATTAACCACCACGCACCCTTGATGTGATGGTCACTCCACAAGTATAAGTGCTTGTGGGGTGTGGGGGGCAAGAGCCGAGGTTCAAGTCTCCAGAAGAGAGTTTCACACATATATATACTTAGATTACGTTAGAGTAGAATTTCTATTTTGTATATAAAAAAAAAGGTTTGAAAATTAGGAAAGGGCTCATGTCAATGTATAATTTACTTCGTTCTAAATGTGGGGTTAAGCATACTCTGCAAAGTAGAACTCTACTCTAGCTATCCTAATGCAGTAATGCTTAGCTATTACTAACTAGTCAAAATGGTAAAATACACCATCAGAGCAAGCAAATTATTTCTGTCATATCCCAAATTTGGGGAGCATATATAATTTGTGAAAACAGTTGGCTGACTACCCAACAAAAAATGTTCTCCTTAGACATATCTACAGAAAATTTGGATAACCTCCAATTATAGCCTACATGGCTACTATAGCATTTGAAACAAAAAAGAAGAAGGAAAATCTTGGTTGTTCAGCATAAAGGCAGGCTAAATGAAAATCATATCAATTGGCTGTTTGAAAGTGGAAACCAACTCAATCATGTTGAACATTGAGGTCTAAAGACACTTTGGAAGCTAGAAATATTAATTTCCCACCATCTACCATTGCCATAATTTGCTCATCCTAGCAACTTCATTCCCTGAAAAGCATCGACAACCACTTAGCTAGTTAGCCCAGAACCTGAACTTTCCAAGCTAAACCATTAACTTCATGAACAACCATCCCTCTTCTTCTTGTTATTTTTACCTCCCTAAAGCACTAATTGTGGGTTTGGTTTAGTGTTTTTTTAACTTGTAGTTCATTTAATTTGCTTATTACAATGTTTTAAACCTTCAGTTTTTTAAGGTATAAGTATAGTTTACCCTACTTTCAACAAATAAATAATAGAGTACACAAACAATAAAATAATCTAGACACATTCTAATAGGTTCATCTTTCTATATTGCTGATATTTTCCCATCCTTCTCTTGTTTTAAACTTTAAAGAGAAATGCTGGAGACACCACACTTTTGCACAACTTTGTGCCACAACTCTCCACATGGCGAGTTGTGGTTGGTTAGAGTGTGTTACCACATGTGGTTGGTTAGAGTGTATTAGTGGGTCATGTGGGGACACACTCTAACCAACCACAGCTCGCCATGTGATGGGTTGTAACACAAAGTTGTGCAAAATCGTGTGCCTCTAGCATTTCTCAACTTTAAAATGCAAAGGAAAGAGGTAGACCAAGTGGTCATTATCACACATCTTAAGGGTGTTTGCTGTCTATATGCATCTAATTAAAAAGGTTTCCTACTTTTTGATCATAGAATAACCATAATAATTTTTTCAAGGTAAAAAGGCAGCAAGGGCGAGAATCAAGGAGGCAAGCGATGAAAATAGTGAATCTCTAACACATAGTGGAGGAATGTAGTACTTCCTAGCCTCGGTAAACACAATTAATTAGGCAGGCACTGGTTTAGTTTTTATTTATTTATTTTGTTTGTGTGCGCACAAAATATGGTGTGCAAGTGCAACCATCATATATTTACCTTTTTGTTCTTGTTTCACTTCTCATATGGTCCTCCACCCTCTATTATTTTTCTTCTATATAATAGGAAAATCTCTAGCTTGGACTCTCTTTGCTTCTCTCTCTTTCTCTCAGTGTCTCTGTCTCAGTCTCTCTCTCTCCATATATTTAGAAGAAGGGTCTGTGTTGGTTCTCTTTCCCTGGTGGGGGGTCTGTATTTTGGGACACAATAGATTGAAATTAATGTGAGAAGGAAGGGACAAAAGGGAGGAGGCCGCCCATATCTTCAATTTTCTTTCATACTTCTCCTTACCCATACACCTTCATGTTCTGCAAGACCAACTCTTTAATTAACTCTAGTACCTGCATTTAATGCTATCTCTCTTTTGCTTTCTCACTATATTAAACCTCAACCATTCCCACTAGTCAGCCAACAAATACTACATTGTTTCCTTGCTAGCCTAGCTATCCATCAACCTTAATTTCAAGCTTTTAGACTATACTATATCTTTCATAAAAATGTCAATCACTTCTTGTCTGATTTTCCTTTTATGCCTTTCCATATTGCATGCATGTAATGCCCGCCATATTCGAGTAGTTGATAAGAAGCTGGAGAAGAAATTCCATTTTTCCATTAAGGTTTGTACCTTTTTTTTTTTTTTCAAAATTTTTTTCCATTCATAATTAAGTTACACATGCACCAATAGGTCTTGAACTCATGACCTCACCCTCCACCTGGAACTTGAGTACTAGTTGACCTAAAGCTCAATGGCCAGATGTTATAATCTTCATCTTCTTCTTATTTTCAAATGTTTGACATCCTGAGATTTTGTGCAGAATGATGAGAAGATGGGTCTTGATCTATCAAAGGTGAAGACTTCCTTTTCAATGCAAAATGGAGTTGACAAAAAAGATAGCATTGCTGAAAGTACCCCCTCAAATGATGACATTCAAAAGCCAAAAAAGACAAGGAGGAATCAGAAAACAATGAAGGTGGTAGCAAAAACTTCAGGTGCTGTTCAAACTGAGTCTCTTGTTTCGGTTCCTTGGGCTGTGCCTCACAAGAAACGCAGTGAAAAGAATCCTGGCTTTAACTTGGACTACTCACCACCAAAGACACACCCTCCTTCTCACAACTGAGCAGCAGAAATCTACAAAATTCCCTAGCTAATTCCTTCTTTCTAATTGAAAGAGAGAGAGAGAGATCTTCTACTTTATCTCTATCATATATCCTGAGAAACAAGAAGAACTAGTAGGGCCTCACTATCCTATCCTAGCTAGGGCTCAAATGTTTACTCTTGTCTGCATAACTATAGCATCTTAATTAATTATATATATGGCTGTATAACATAGGCTGATGTTTTATGTGTGACCAAGCCTTTTATCTTAATGTACATCAGAAAATGACTATATATGGGTGATGAGAAATGTCTCTACTTGGTCAATCTTTTCATCCTTTTCATTGTCAAAGATGCTCGCCATCATAATTTTGTAATCATCATAGACCCTTCTCGATCTTTTTCAACTTGAAATTTTCATTATCATGGTCATTCTAGTCAATTAGTTAAATAAGACTATGGTAGCTACTAATTAATTTGGTGTGTATGGTCTAAGACCTAATGTGCATGCTTAATACATAGTGTTGAATTGGTGATCATTAGCACTGTACTACTGTTATAACTCAGTGATGGTATTGCACTAATTTGAGATAAAAGCTTTGTTTTTGGTGTGGGCTAGCCGTAGGCATGAGAGACAGCCCTAATTATTAGTTAATTTGTTAGGTGTAGCAGTTTGATAGTTAATGCAATTTTCTTCACCTTGTCTTAATTATTGACGACGTGATAAAGCAAGTAGGGTATATGAGTGCATATACATAGACAATTAGACATATATTATAGATACGTGTGTACACGCTTAAAAATACACGCAAATGGCATGGATTCATGCATGTGTACACCGTACGTACAATGCGGTGCAAGGTGCAATATTGGCTGTGCATGTATTTGGAAAGGACATGTAAGGTGTAAAATGCAGTGCTTGTGTGGAAATTTTTCTGAAGTACACTTCAAAAGTCGTACATGCTGTGGTTTCTATGTTCTCTGATTCTCTCTTCTTGCTTTCTTTTTTTTTTTTTAAAATTTTTTTTTTCATGTGAGGAGTTCTTCTTTAATTGCTTCCTTTTCTTATTAGAAATCACAACTTCAGTTTTTGAAACTCATTGCTAAACCAATTCCTGCCATTAGCCTTGATTTAACTACTATCCAATGAAACTATGTTGCATATATATGTTTAATTATCACATTCATTGGTGGAAGAAATCTTTAATCTATTTTTGTAGTGGATTCATTCATAATAGAACGACTATATAAGCTCAGAGCTTAAAACTTAAACTACTGAATTTTCTGAGTGAGATCAATGAATCTGAAGTATTGAAGAAATTGGCTGAAAGATACATAAGACATCATCAATTGGTGGTCCTGTGTTGTATGGGGGGCAGTTGGTTCTTCTTAAATGCGGGAGGTTGTTAAGTGTGTCCCCACTCTTTCAGTTGATGTTTGAAAATTTCAACATGGTATTGGTATCTTTGGTTACAGGCAATTAATGCTTGTGAACTCTGTAGTGTCTGATTGGTGGATTGGTTCATATATGTTGGATGTTTTTGTCTATATCTTTGCTCATTTTTGCTCATTGGTCGTATATACATTCATATCTTTGGTTACTATGTCAGTCCTAGTGAGTAATCAAACTGATCAATTCTAAGGGCAATTAGGAGTTTGGTTAAATATTACATAGATTTGCTAAGAACTCAAATTCTTCCACCAATTTGATATATACCTCTTCATTAATATCTTTACATAATGACATTACATAATTTCTTACTAATCAATTAGCATTTCTTAATCTTTCCACACAATCAAAAGATTTTGATCAAATGCCCACCCCACACACAGAAAAAGTCAAAAAGATATTTGGTAGTTGAATTTGAAAATGACAAATTCACCTAAGGGGTTTTTGTTGTTTGTTTGTTTGTTTTTTTTTTCTTTTCTAAATAAGCCATCCAAGAACTATACAATTCTAGCTGTCTAAATACATATAAAAGTTCACTCATCATGGTGCATGCCAATAACATTAGAACATATACCTTCATGTGAATTATTAAACTCAAGGCTGCATTACTATGTAAATATCCACACTTATTCTAAATTGACTATTTAGCATTAACAATTAACAGTATTACAAATGGAAAAGGGTGAATGTGTATAATCAACTTTGTTTTTTACATAGTTCCAGCTTCTATACATAACAAAGTACAAAGGATGCAGTGACTTTCCAAACTATCTTTAGAACAATATAATTTATAAATAATGTTTTGACTAAAAATTAAACCCCAATGCAGGAAATTTATTTAAGCAAAGGAAATGTTCTATAAAAACAAACATCTAAGAACTATACATTTCTATGCCCTTATAAAAACAAATATCCCATCCTTATATCCCTGAATCCTTAACAGAAGAGACTTAGTCCATGTATTAGTATTACAGTGCAATTTCCCAATATTAACAAAGGGATGATATATAACCCATGCATAGATGCACTATAGCTATAATTCCTACCATATATATATATATATATATATATATATACACACACACACACACAGTCTCGTTATCCTTTTTTTTTAATAATAAAAAATAAAAAATAATAGATCGATGGTTTAATTAATTGCTAAGTTATACAAGCATTCTATTGGTTTTAAACTCACAACTTCACCCTTCATCTCATTATTACCAAAAAAAAAAAAAAAAGTGTATGTTGAATTATAACTTACTCAGCCTAAGAATAACCTCTACATACAGTGCTTTACCTCTGTTGAGATTTTTGAATGTTGTTATAATAACTTATTTGTAAGAGTATTCTCATCCAAAAATGCAATATATATATATATATATATATGTTTATTGTATTTTCCAAAAATTCACTTTTATCTATTTTATTTTATCATTTTAACAACTATTCCTTATTTTGCAATTCATCATAATAAAATTATCTATATTTTATACATACCAAAAAAAAAAAAAAAATGCAACACATTATTATTTACTTGTCGGAAGAATAAAATAATTGCGTTAGATGTTGCTATAGGGATATGCATATTATTAACACATTCTAAGTGTCAATATGCAAAATTTTGAACATGGATGCATGGATAATGTGATGTGGTGCTGTTTTGGTGCTTTTTAAGAAAAATTATCGTCTATTTTGCATTTCATCCGGTTTTAGATGACTAGATTAGAATGCTCTAACATGTAGGAATTACTATAGCAACATCTATATTTAATACTATTATTTTATTCTACCCCAATTATTTTAATCTCACCAAAAAGAGTAGAGTATGGGATATATGATATTTGTTCAAGTGGTAATGTAAAATAAAAAAAACCATTTAAATAGAGAGGTAAGAAAATAGAGTATAAGATGCAAAATGCTTTTTTGAATTTCCAAATGGGAATGATCGTAAGTATCTTATTCTTTCAAAATTTATGACAACTGGTCGAGTGAAGTAACCATAGGAATTGGGCACAAACGGTATAATACATTAACATAAAATGATTTTTATTTTACCACCCGAGAGTGTGGCATAAAGGTAGGAAATCCTTGTCATCCATCACACATGTGAGTTTAAAAATTGTGGGTTTAATAAGTAGTGGCAAGATCCACTATTGCTGGGGTGGTCATGCGAAATGCATTACATGATTTAAATGTGCAATGGCAGTAATCACACGCGTGAACTTCCCAGGATTATCAATATATATTATTTTTTTCCTAAATATGAAATTTGATAATTATAATTTTTATTAATAGATATTTAATATGTTTAGTTTTGCATATGGAATTATATATTTTAGCATTATTTATTATGATTATTCTTGTATATGAAATTATATATTCTATTATTTACATGTAAAATATAATTTAAATTCAATATTATATATATATATATATATTATAGAATAAAAATGTGTACTCTTGTGAAGCCACAAAAACTTATGTGGCACAGTATTATGAAATCAATAAAAAGTGTAGATATATAAATAATAAATACTTTACTCTTGTCATTTGGAATTCTTATAAATTTAATATACCAAAGCAGAGAACCACCAAATCACACACATCAGAAAAATCACGTTACTGAAGAGATTTTACTGAGTATCCTGGCTGAACTACCTCCTAAGATTAAGAGGTGTGTTTCTAAATCATGGTACTCTTTCATTACCACTCCAGTTGCATATCCGCTCACTGTAAGCCTCAACCTCAACCACCAGCTTACAATGTTTTGCACTTGAGTTTGGGTTTAATTATAAAACTAAACATAATGAAATTCAAAATATTTTGTATCGTTTTTACTTCTCTGAGTATCCCGCTATTATCAATGGAATGCTAATGATAATGCCAAAATTGTGAAACATAAACCATACTATCGGCATGTTAAACATCTTTCATGCAATATATAACCGTATTAGTGATTCACGCACACACAATAGTTGGCATGTTGAAGAATTTTGTAGATCATAGATATTGGAACACTTTGTTAATTTTTGAGACCTTTTCATGGGAATTCTCAATGCCCAGTTCCACAATTAGCAAAGCGTTTTGCTTTTATTTCTTGGAGCATATGGTATAAACGAAATGCTGCTCGACTGGACTCACCATCTTTGCCATATTCCAAGATCCATGCCGATGCTATTGAGAGACTACGTGAATTCCAACTGGCCCAAGACTTGCCATCATACTCGATGAGCCCCCTTCTTTGGTCCACTGGTCTCCAGCTCCCCGTCTGTGGTTCAAAGCCAATTTTGATGGCGCCATCTTTCAAGACATAGCTGCAGCTGGCCTAGGAGTAGCGCTGGCCCTAGGCATAGTCCAATTAGGCCATTGCCTAGGGCCCCACCACTAGAAAAAGACCCCAAATTTGGGGGCAATTTTTTTTTTCTTCACCGTTAAGAAGGCCCAAGAATTAAGTAATGATAGAAATAGATAAGTAATGCTAGAGATAGAGATAAGACAAATTGAAATAAATAGGTCTTATAAATAGACGTGTTAGTAATTACAAATAAAAAAAAAATGTTAAAAATATTATAAATTTTACTACATAACTTTTATTTATTTATTTTTTATATAAGGTAAAAATTTCATTCTAACTTAATCTAAGTTGTACGGCCCCCGCACCGCGTCCTATATTGGGCCTTGGACCCTGGCCTGGGTATAGGGCCTATAAGGCCAGCCTCCCTCTGCCTCGCGGCCCACCCCCGGGCCACGCGTGTTGCTGGCCCAAGCCTGGCATCTTCGTCGTTTATCGGCGATACCTTACCGAGCATTGATTGATAATATACTCGCGGTAAATCCCGCCCTGTACCTACCCGGCCGTGCCTCGGGGAGGCACCGCTGCCGAGAGCTATCGTGGAAGTGGGAACCAAGTTCCAACGCCACCGTCACCGCTTCCCACTCCCACCTAACCACCCACTTACAATCGATAATACTGGACCGCCGGTTGCACCTACTGGCAAGTAATTATGGCTCTCCACTAAACTATGAGCTATAAATACAAGAATTGTTGAGAAGATAAAGGTTGGAGAATTGAGGGAAGGAAGAGTGTAAACAGAGAGAGCAGGGTAAGGAATTGGGTCAGGTCCCCGAGAAGAGGAAAGCGCATCAGTTGAGCCTTGGTGTTTAGAACGACCCATTGTGGGAAATCCAAACCCACTATACAAATAAGTTATGAGTCCAAGTGAGGCCCAGCCCAACGGGTTTCCGCCGGTTGCACCTACTGGCAAGTAATTATGGCTCTCCACTAAACTATGAGCTATAAATACAAGAATTGTTGAGAAGACAAGGGTTGGAGAATTGAGGGAAGGAAGAGTGTAAACAGAGAGAGCAGGGTAAGGAATTGGGTCAGGTCCCCGAGAAGAGGAAAGCGCATCAGTTGAGCCTTGGTGTTTAGAACGACCCATTGTGGGAAATCCAAACCCACTATACAAATAAGTTGTGAGTCCAAGTGAGGCCCAGCCCAACGGGTTTCAGTTTTTGGTGCGCACAATTGGCGCCGTCTGTGGGAAATCCTACTAAGCAGTGGTTCTGCCAAGGCTCGTATACAGGAAAGATGTCAGGAGGTAACGCCGCGAGTGGCTCGGCAGGGTCTTCCAGGGGCTCCACCTGGCGAGAACAGAGGCAGAAGAGACGCGAGGATCCGTTTCACGATCAACAGGAAGAGCGGTCCGGCCTTGGAGAAGGGTCGTATCAAACGGGGAGAACGGCATCCCATGCTTCCCGGGATAGGCAGCACGACGTCAGGGATGAAGAGCTTGAGCGGCTGCGGAGGCAAGTACAAGACCTGGAGTTGGAAGCCCGAAACGAGCGCCGCCGAGCCGGTCAAGACGACCGAGAGAGAGGGCCAGGCGCCGAGGGAGAAAGACGCGGGGTGGGATCGAATCAATCAGGATCCCGCCACCACAGGGAGCGCTCGCACTCGAGGGAGTCCCGTCGCCGCCGAGACCGTTCCCATTCAGCAGAGTCTCATCGGCGGCGAAATCGCTCTCGGTCGCGGGAATACGGGAATCGGGGCTCGGAGTCTCCAGAGGGACGGCCGAGGAATGCGGCCATGGATGCTATGAGCCGCGCATTGCGCAGGGCTGCTCGGTCACCATTCTCAGCAGATATCGAGCGTGCACCGATGCCGGACAGGTTTACGCGCCCTCCTTTCAATTCGTATGGTGGGAAAACAGACCCCGTAGAGCATGTCAGCCACTATATCCAGATGATGTCTTTGCATACCCGTAATGACGCTCTGATGTGCAAGGTTTTTCCCTCCAGCCTTGGTCCCACGGCCTTAAGGTGGTTCAACGGGTTGCGCAAGGGCTCCGTTCACAATTTCGCCGAGCTGATACAGGAGTTCGGTTCCCGTTTCGTGACGTGCAGCCGGGAGCAACAACCGGTGGACGCGCTGCTATCTATGAAGATGAGGGCAGGGGAAACCCTCCGGGATTACGCTAACCGATACTGGGAGCTCTACAACGAGATTGGCGGAGGGAACGAGAAGATTGCGGCGAGCACCTTCAGATTGGGATTGCCTGACGACTCGGGGTTGAGAGAGTCGTTAACTAAGAAGCCTCCCGAGGACATGAGGCAGCTGATGAGGCGCATCGAGGAGTACAAGCGGTTGGAAGACGATAAGATACAGAGCAAAGGCAAAGCACAGGTAGCTGATCGTCCTCGGCTGAGCAGTTTTCAACAGAGGGCACAGGGAAATTTGAGGATTCAAGAGCCAGCAGCACCAGCAGGGGAGGTGAACGTGACGTTCAAGGAGCCCGTGCATAAAATCGTGGATAAGATCAAGCACGAGCCGTACTTCAGATGGCCGAACCGGATGGCTGGCGACCCCTCTAGGAGAAATCAGAACCTGTACTGCACCTACCACAAAGACCGGGGGCATACTACCGAGCAGTGCAGAGTGCTAAAGGACCATCTCGGGCAGTTGGCTAAAGCAGGACACCTCAAGGATTTTGTGACGGACGCCGGGGATAGAGGAACGAGGCATAGCGCCCCACACAGAGGGAATCCCCTTCCGCCCCCTCTTGGGATAATTGATGTTATCCACGTCGCCCCAAGGGGCATTTCAACGGCAAAGGGGAAGGAGGTGCTGACGATGATATCGATAGAGGGGAGCACGGGCGTGCCGCCTGCCGCGAAGAGGATCAGACCTACCCGGGAGCCGATCTCTTTCGACGACAGTGATCTAGAGGGAACCATTCAGCCGCACGACGATGCATTGATAGTAACGGCAAGGGTTGGCGGCTTCGTTGTGAAGAGGATAATGATAGACCAGGGAAGCGTAGCGGATGTTATGTACCCGGACCTATTCAGGGGGCTCGGGTTGAGGGATGAGGACCTGTCGAAGAACAACACTCCCCTGGTTGGGTTCGATGGGAAGATGGTGGCGCCCGAGGGGCAAATCTCTCTGCCCGTGAACATGGGGGGCAAGGAGGTGATGGTAAGCTTCTTCGCAGTTACATCATACTCCCCTTACACGGCGATTCTAGGGAGGCCATGGATACACGCAATGGGGGCTGTCCCGTCCACTCTGCACATGAGGGTCAAGTTTCATACTGATTATGGTGTCACGGTGATACAAGGGAGTCAGCAGGCGGCCAGGCAATGTTTGATCGCCATGGTCGATTGGAAGAAGGAGCAAACCGACCGGGAGGGTCAGGCCGATCCCGGATGTTCGTCGTCAGGGACGCCCTTATAGCAGTTACAGGGCCTGCCAGAGAAGGAGGTCGCGCGTGCCGAGAACATGCTGAGGGTGAAGGTGTTGCCGGACATGGACAAGTACTTCCAAATAGGGGAGAGCATGGAGGACCGGGAAAAAGTAGAGATGTTGCTGCTCCTAATACAGAATGTGGACGTATTCGCTTGGAGTCCGTACGAGGTACCCGGGGTGGATCCCGAATTCATCATGCATAGACTTGGAGTTGACCCCTCATTCACCCCTAAAAAGCAGAGGCCGAGAAGATCAGCCTGGGAGCACTCCGAGGCAGTAAAAGTGGAAGTTCAGAGATTGAAGGAGGCGGGGGTGATTCGGGAGATCATCTTCCCGGATTGGTTGGCGAACACCGTGGTAGTGAAGAAGAAGAACGGCAAGTGGAGGGTCTACGTTGATTTTACCGATCTAAACAGAGCCTGCCCGAAAGACCCTTTTCCCGTGCCGAAGATTGATCAGCTGGTGGACGCCACGTGTGGGCACCCGAGGATGAGCTTTCTGGACGCTTTCCAAGGGTATCACCAGATCGCCCTAGCGCCCGAGGACCAAGAGAAAACGGCGTTTATTTCCCCGGAGGCAAATTACCACTACACAAGGATGCCGTTCGGACTGAAGAACGCCGGGGCCACTTACCAACGAATGATGACAAGAATGTTCCGAGACAAGATAGGGCGCACGGTCGAGGTATACATCGACGACATGGTGGTTAAAAGCAAACAGGAAGCCTTGCATATGGGGGACCTCCTGGAGGTCTTCGAGGTTCTCCGACGGCACAAGTTGCGCCTTAATGCGGAGAAGTGCGCGTTTGGCGTAGGGGCCGGGAAGTTCTTGGGGTACCTGATCAGTACACGGGGGATTGAAGTCAACCCGGACCAGATAGAGGCTGTGAGAAGACTGAAGCCACCGAGCAACCCGAAGGAAGTGCAAATACTAACCGGGATGCTGGCCGCCCTTAACCAGTTCATCTCAAAATTCGCAGACCGATGCCGACCATTCTACCAACTGCTGAAGAAATGGACGGGATTTCGGTGGACCGAGGAGTGCGAACAGGCCTTTGTGGATCTGAAGATTTATTTAGCACGAGCGCCCATGCTCGCGGCACCGGAGGCGGATGAGGACTTATTCATGTATCTGGCGGTATCCGAGCACGCCGTGAGTGCAGTACTGCTGAGGGACAAAGGGCTCCAGCAACCCGTATACTACATCAGCAAAACTCTCGTCGACGCCGAGACGAGGTACTTGCCCTTGGAGAAGCTCGTACTGGCCCTGATACACGCCACAAGGAAGTTGCCACACTATTTCCAAGCTCACACCGTACACGTCTTGACCGAGTACCCATTACAGTCGTTATTGAAGAGGTCTGATTTCACGGGCCGCATAGCCAAATGGGGGACTCGACTCGGTTCCTTCGACATACGGTACAGGCCTCGAAGCTCGGTGAAAGGCCAGGTCCTTGCGGACTTTATCGCTGAATTTTCGCCCAGAGAGAAGGGAGAGATGGTTTGCCAACTGGAGGTTCGACCGTGGAAGATATTTGTGGACGGCGCTTCGAGCTCCACGGGGGCCGGTTCAGGAGTAGTCATGATTACCCCCGAAGGAATACGGCTGGAACACTCGTTTAGATTGAGTTTCAGGGCATCCAACAACGAGGCGGAGTACGAGGCTTTCTTGGCCGGACTGATGGTAGCTTCGAACCTGGGGGCTCGGGATATTGAGCTATACTCGGATTCGCGTCTGGTGGTTAATCAGGTGCAGGGCAGTTTTGAGGCCCGAGATCCCCGGATGAAAGCATACCTAGAACAGGCAAGGCTAGTTATGACCAGCTTCAACACGGTGAAAGTTTTCCACGTAGCCCGAACCCAGAACAGACACGCTGACTCCCTAGCCACGCTGGCGTCCTCAGTGGCCGAGGAGATACCACGGCAGATCAAAGTCGAGCTTATTTCCGAGCCGAGCATCAGTGTAACGAGAAACTCGGGAACCACAGGGATCAACGTCACGGCAATCGCAGCCCCTGCCACTTGCTGGATCGACCCCATCGTCGACTTTCTGGCCGACGACCGACTGCCGAGTGACGAGAAGGAGGGCATCAGGATCCGTAGGATGGCTCCTCGGTATTGGTTGGCAGAAGACCGGACTTTGTATCGAAGGTCTTTCGGAGGGCCGTACCTCTTGTGCTTACGCCCGGAGAAGGTGGGCGAGCTCTTGGCGGAGCTCCACTCTGGGGTGTGCGGCGGCCATGTCGGGGGACGCTCATTGGCGCACCGAGCCATGACTCAGGGGTTCTGGTGGCCTCAGATGCAGAAGGATGCCGCCGAGTATGTGCTTAAGTGTGAGCAGTGTCAAAAGCACGCCCCTCTGATCCATCAGCCCGCGGGCCACCTGAACCCGATCAGCAGTCCTTGGCCTTTTGCGCAGTGGGGGCTGGACATCATCGGCCCATTCCCGAGGGCGACTGGCGGCCGAAAGTTCGTTTTGGTGGCCGTCGACTATTTTACCAAGTGGGCGGAGGCGGAAGCGTTAGCCAACATACGGGATGTGGAAGTGAAGAAGTTCATATGGAAAAACGTCATCACCAGGTTCGAGGTGCCGAACACTATCATATCTGACAACGGGCTATAGTTTGACAGCCGGGCCTTCCGAGAATTTTGCAGTGGCCTCGGCATCAAGAACAGGTACTCAACTCCTGCTTACCCACAGGGCAACGGCCAGGCCGAGGCCGTGAATAAGGTGATTGTGAGTGGGCTGAAGAAAAGGCTGGAGGGAGCAAAGGGAAACTGGGCCGAGGAGCTTCCCAAAGTCTTGTGGGCATACCGCACCATTCCTAGACGGTCCACCGGGGAGACCCCATTCTCTCTCACGTACGGAGCGGAGGCCGTGATCCCCACCGAGGTGAATCTGTGCAGTGCAAGAGTAGCGGGTTTCGATCAGGCCCAGAACGACGCAATGATGGTAGGATATTTGGACAAGGTGGAAGAGTACCGCGAATTGGTGACAATACGGCTCGCGGAGTATCAGCAGAAGCTCGCCCGGAGATACAACCGAGGTGTGAGAACGAGGGAGTTTGTCTCCGGGGATTTGGTTCTCAGAAGAGCCGTGGGCAACATGCGAGACACTGGTGCCGGGAAATTGGCACAGACATGGGAGGGACCTTATAGGGTCACGGCAGTGGCCGGTACCGGGGCTTATTTCTTGGAAGACCTGGACGAGAGACAACTTCCCCGACCATGGAACGTCCATAACCTGAAGAAGTACTATCATTGATGGGCGGTTCTCCGAGCATAGAGTTAACCGCAACGTGTTGTATATGTTTTGTTAGTAATGTTGCATATGTTTTGCTAGTTGTACTAATGATGTCTTTCATGCAGAATCGCACAGTTCTAACCAAAATTCTCGGTTCGATCCCATTCACCGAGCAATGTTCATTCTTAGCCGATGCGTTCTACAAACAGAAGCCTGATCCTCGGTTCGATTTATCGCCGAGCACGCAGAAGCCTTATCTGCACGTTCTAAGGACAGAAACCTGACTCTCGGTTCGATCCCTATCACCGAGCAGGTGGAAACCTTAGCCCTCTCGTCTCCAGGACAGAAACCTGACTCTCGGCTGGACCCTAATCGCCGAGCAGGTGGAAACCTGAACGACCCACTATAAGGACAGAAACCTGACTCTCGGTTCGATCCCTATCACCGAGCAGGTGGAAACCTTAGCCTTCTCGTCTCCAGGACAGAAACCTGACTCTCGGCTAGACCCTAATCGCCGAGCAGGTGGAAACCTGAACGACCCACTATAAGGACAGAAACCTCACTCTCGGTTCGATCCCTATCACCGAGCAGGTGGAAACCTTAGCCTCCTCGTCTCCAGGACAGAAACCTGACTCTCGGCTAGACCCTAATCGCCAAGCAGGTGGAAACCTGAACGACACACTATAAGGACAGAAACCTGACTCCCGGTTCGATCCCTATCACCGAGCAGGTGGACACCTGAACGATTAATTCTAAGGACAGAAACCTGACTCTCGGCTAGACCCTAATCGCCAAGCAGGCGGAAACCTGACGATTAACTCTTAAGGACGGGAGCCCGACCCTCGGTTCGATCTTATCACCAAGCACGTGAAACTTAAATTAGCGTTTGGAGGCCTTACCATGGTTGGACACATCACAATAAAAAGGCAGACAAGAAGAGTTCATTACTCGGTAAATACGTACAAGCAACACAGTAAAGCATTCATATTAAAACGTGAAACTTATATTAGCGTTATGTTGCCGAAACCCGGCAACCCGAAACAAAGAAAACACAACAAAAAGAAGTTGTCCCGTCACCACATCCCGGTGACATAGGCAAATCCGCTTATCTAGAGTTCTCAAACAAAGGAAAGATAAAGAAGCGTTGGCTTTCAACTTTAAATGTCCGCCGCATGGGCGGAGGATGCGTCCTCTTGGGAGTGTTGGTCGGCGTGAGGAGTTGGCGGCTGGATGTCCTCCCCGGCTCGGTCCCCGGCATGGGGTTGGCTCGTCCCCTCCATGTCGGTCGGCACTGTATGAGAGTCAATGGCATTCACCAGTTCCCTCATGCTGGAGGTCTCTTCCTCGTCGATGACGAGTGGCCCAGGATTCTCGGTGTTGGGGATGCTCGGGAAAGGAATCCTGCTGCGATCCCTCAACGGGGAATCCTCGGGAACCCCCAGGGCTTGGAGAGCGGCGAACCAACCCTCCTCATATCCGAGCTTATGGGCCTGGCGAATGATCAGTTCCGCCGAATTCTCGGCATCCGCGAACCCCTCGTTATACCATTTGGTTTCGCAAGCCTCCAGCGCCGCCTTCGAGTCGGTCAGCTGCCCCTCCAGCATGGTATTCAAGCTCTGAGCCTCGGCCAACTTAAGCTCGGTGCCCCCCAACTGGAGTTCCAGCTCCTCGCGCTTCGTTTCGACGAGCGCCTGGGCCTTCACGGCTGTAGCAATCTTATCCTTTGCCTCCTCGGCAATTTTCAACATCTCCCGCGCCGTGGCCTCGGCGACTTCCTTCAGAGCCTTTTCCCGCTCAACGTCCTCGGCCAGCTCCTTCATCCTCCCGTCCACCACGTACGACATTTGCGCAGCCTGACCACACAATATCCGCTTTGTAAGGTAAAGTGGAAAGAACACATACACAAGCAAAAGGGAAACCGAGAATCATAGAGAAAAGTGAAATAGTTACCGCTATGGTGTGCCACTGCAAACGTCTCCCCAAGGACTCATCCGTCGATTCCGTGAAGGCGTGCAAGTCCTCGGGCAAGAGGATGCCCCGCGCCAGACTCTGCGCCACGCAGCCGCCATGCCCTTTATCCCACACTCGGGCACTGGCCGTCGACGGGAGAGGCTCACCGCCAATTTGGAAGGAGGGTCGCCATGCTGCCAGAGCCCGGGAAGTAGACGCCAGGTCTATCCCGGTTTGCGCTACCGGTTCCCGGATGACGATACCGGCCGAGGGTCGGGTGGGCACATTGCCCGAGCCCGTTTGAGTATGATCGGTGGTGCGCGGCCTCTTTCGAACTCGGGCCAGCGGGGCAGCGGGAGGGGAAGCATCTCGGGCGGGTGTTTGTTGTTGTTGCCCGGTTGGCCGGGCACTCGGGACAAAGCGGTCAATTGTCATCTTCCTCCTGGCCACCATTGCGTCACCCTGATCGGATCCTGTTTCCGAAGAGTCTGTCGGTTCTGCGGCTACACCCTGCCCTTCCCGAACAGTTGCCCCGGGCTCTACTGTTCTCTCGGGCTGAGCAGGAGCTTGCTGGATTTGCTCGTGAGCTCGTCTCCTACGCTCGGCGGATACGCGCTCGGCTAATTCGTCACAGACGGGCGGTCGCTCGTCTGAACAAATGTACCGGGGACCGTGCTCACGTGCCTCGCCTACTGTTAGCCTCGGGGGGAGGAAGTTTGCGTGCCGGACGTCAATGTATGAGATGAGAGGACTGTCGACTAGCAAAGCTTGGCCGAACGACTGCCAAGTTGAGTAGACGGGACTGACGCCGAGGATGAGGTGGGACGCTCGGAGTTGTCCGTCCGTGTGCACGAAGATTTCCAACCGGAGTACGAAGTTCAAGTCCCGAACGTGTACCACTCTGACGTCGGGCTTGAATCTTTTGCTCTCTGCACAAAGGAAATAATGGTTAGGGATTACATAACCGGACCGAAATAGAAATGCATCAAAGTAAATGGGGGCTAGTCACCGACCAACGTCGCGCGGCGAAAACGCACAGGGGAACCCCTCGGCAAACCAATTGCCGCTCACCCGAACGAAATCTTTGGCCGAGTTACGGTTCGAGTCCGGCAGGCATGAAATAAGCCGTACCCTCGCGTCCCTAGTCTTAAGGTAATAGTCGGACTCGATCTTGCCGCACAAACTGTACATCTGGTTAATGTCGTGGTGGTTAAGTTCCAACCCGTACAACCGGTTCAGTGTACTCACACGACTCACTACCCGGTAAAAGTTGGGGGGAAGTTGGTCGGGACAAAGGCCATAATATCTAAGGGTGCTGAGAATTAGAGGGTCAACCGGGAACCTAAGCCCGCCCTCTAAAATGGCCATCAAGGGAAAGAACACCGTGTTCTCCCCTCGGCGCCTCTGGATGTCGATATCGCCCATATTGCAGTAGGCGATATCTACGTCACCCGGAACATTATATGCTTCCCTAAATCTAGCCAAAGCATGCTCGGTGGTAAGGAGGTGAGAGTAACTCATGTTTTCTTTTTTCAAAACAGTTTCTTAACAAAAGGGGAAAAGAAGTGCTACGAGTAGCAAAGAATATACTGAAATGGCTGAACTGAAAAAGCAAGAAGAGGAAGAGGAACTTACTGTGGGCTCTAGGGAGGAAGTGTGTTCTGGGCCAGAGGGTGAACCACGAGGAGGGGATGCTCGGCAGAGTAAGATTTTGTAAGAGGAGGAATGCAAAAGTGAGGATCAGCGACTGGAGGGACTATTTATAGACGTGGGGGATGAAGTGGGAAGCATTTAATAACCCACTGGCAGGAGACCACGCGAACCGTCGCTCCAACTGCCACACGCGTAACGCCTCGGTTCACGAACCGTCAGGCAATGATGACGGGTAAGTCGTCAGTCAGTTCCAGACGCGTCTTTTGAGACGCGCATTAATGAGACAATCAACGGCCGGGCGCTGACCTTTCGACTTCCCCAACGGGTGTTTACCCCTGATGATCCTTGATTCATCCCCGGGAATGAGGAGTGAATCAAGGGGGGGCTATTGTACGGCCCCCGCACCACGTCCTATATTGGGCCTTGGACCCTGGCCTGGGTATAGGGCCCATAAGGCCAGCCTCCCTCTGCCTCGCGGCCCACCCCCGGGCCACGCGTGTTGCTGGCCCAAGCCTGGCATCTTCGTCGTTTATCGGCGATACCTTACCGAGCATTGATTGATAATATACTCGCGGTAAATCCCGCCCTGTACCTACCCGGCCGTGCCTCGGGGAGGCACCGCTGCCGAGAACTATCGTGGAAGTGGGAACCAAGTTCCAACGCCACCGTCACCGCTTCCCACTCCCACCTAACCACCCACTTACAATCGATAATACTGGACTGCCGGTTGCACCTACTGGCAAGTAATTATGGCTCTCTACTAAACTATGAGCTATAAATACAAGAATTGTTGAGAAGACAAGGGTTGGAGAATTGAGGGAAGGAAGAGTGTAAACAGAGAGAGCAGGGTAAGGAATTGGGTCAGGTCCCCGAGAAGAGGAAAGCGCATCAGTTGAGCCTTGGTGTTTAGAACGACCCATTGTGGGAAATCCAAACCCATTATACAAATAAGTTGTGAGTCCAAGTGAGGCCCAGCCCAACGGGTTTCAGTTTTTGGTGCGCACATAAGTGTATATGTGTGTGAGTCTTCCTTTTAGAGACTTGAACTCCGACCTTTGTCCTACACGCCCGACAAGTACTTATACTTATGGAGTGACCATTGCGCCAATAGTGCACAGTGGTCTACATAACTTATATAATTTGATGTGACAATGAATATGATAGGTGGATTTCAACAAACCATTGAATGTATTTTTGAATGAATTTTTTTGATTGGTGATATATCTTTATAATTCTCATGTTGTAAATTTTATAATATCTTTAACATTTTTGTAAACCTCATGTCACTGATCACATCCGTTACAATATCAGTTTGTAGTAAAATTTGTTATAACTTTAGCATTTTCTCAAAAAAAAAAAAAATCATAATAAAAAGTGAAAAGAATGGATTTAAACAAATATATATATATATATATATAATATAAAATACCAGTTAAATATTATTTAAGTGATAACATAAAGGTCTCATTTGAAGATTTCGCCTTAGGCCTCTAAAATGTTTGGACTGGCCCTACCTAGGAGTTGTGATTAGGGATCATGAAGGCAAAGTCATTGGTGCACTCCCTGAGAGGATTGCCTTGCCCCCATTTGTCGATGACGCTGAAGCCTTAGCTCGTCGAAGAGCTATATCCTTTGCCCAGAAAATTGGTCTCCAGGAAGTAGTCTTTGAAACTATTATCAAATCCCTCAACTCAGATGAGGTTTGTCTGGCCCCTTTTGGTCACTTGATTGAGGATTCTCTCCAACTGATATCTAGCTTTAGATCCTTTGCTTTCTCCCATGTGAAACGTAAAGGAAATTGTGTTGCTAACAAGTTGGCCAAACTAGCTAAAGGATCCACTCTTTCTCAAATTTGGTTAGAAGACATCCATAGTGATGCTACCAAACTTGGAATATTTGACAGAAGTTTCTGTTGATTTATTGGATGCATGATCTTATTTCTCAAAAAAAGAAAAAGAAAAATGTCACACATATTTAAAATTGACTACGTGTTTTTTTGACATCTTGTGAGCCATTAAATTTTGTAATATATTTTCAAAATTAAAAATTGAAGCATTAGTAAACATGTCTACTTGCTTTGCTCGGCACTTATATAGATAGAATAGTTTTTCCTTTCTTTCTTTTATGTTTAGTTATCTCTTAAAAGGAGGATCACTAATTCAGATCGAAAGTCACAATGTGCGATACATATATATGGGGCTCACTCTCTCCCAAAAAACATAGGTTAGGGTGAGTTGAGGAGCATCGAAATTTGATATAGAGAACTCAAATCATGTACCTCAGAAAAGTAGTTGATGAGTAATTTCTCATACATGTGTGTAAAGAAAAACCAAAAATTTGTTAGGGAATTGCATTAATTTTTGTGGTTCTCCTACGTAAATTGATCAAAATGTGTGGCATGTATGAAAATTATAGAATACTCCAAGAAAAGAGTTTGGTGACAAAAGTCATCTTGAAATTAATATATTTCCTTTTTCTTATTTTTTTTTTAAGGAAATATTTGAATCAAGAACCTACCTGAATTCCACACATAGATGACTTTGACATTGATAAAAACTTAATAGAAGAGACAAATGCACTCTAGTCCAAAACCCTTTACGACTTGAGCCAATGTTGAAAATTTTGTTTAAATTATATATTTCTTTTGCCTTAAATTGTCATCCAATGAGTTATGAATGGAAGATATCACTAAGAGTCTAAGACTTTGATGAATGGGCATATATGGGAGAAGCAGTGGTTGGCAATCTTAAATGCTATTTTGTTATCAACAAAAATATACATCCTACCTTGTATTTTACTCTAATTTGCAATTGAAGATAGTCAAAAGTGCCTTTATAACCTCCCTCAAATGCATCGGTCATGGAAAAAAAAATGAATAACACACTTTTATTTTGGTTACCTTTGTCTTTTGGAGGTTGTTGAATGTTGACAATATGTCAAAAGCAAGATAAAGAGACACCCATTCACTGAAATCATTAACCCTCATATTCCAATTTAGAGATTAGATGAAAATTTTGCAGGGAAAATTTAAACAAAGAAATTAAGAAAATATGATCTCATATGACCAACTTAGAGTGTGTGGTAATAAGGATTATGTTTCCCGACATAACAAGAGACATAAGGTGCAACAATTTCGAGAGTAATGTCCCCAAGACATATAAATTATACATGTAATTCATGCCAAATTAAAATCCCCATAAAAAAATAAAATAAAAAATAGTACGAAAAAAAAGAAAAGAAAAGAAAAGAAATGCAAGCCTTTTTGGTCTAACCAAAACAAACATCCCATATCTTAATCCTTATCCCAATGTGAAGGAAGGATTGAACTTGAACTGTAAACACCTACCAGACAGCCTTATTAAATTTTGTTCCTCTAATTTCATTAACAATTAGCTTGTACTATTAAAGCTAACGGTAAATAGTTTTAAAACTTAATCGAGAAGTTGGAAACCATTTTGAAGCTTCATGGTTCTTTCCCCACAATACCTTAGCCAGTAATCATTCATGCCATGCTTTTACATTGGAAAATGAGAATGTTTCCTGTAACAAATTTACCTAATCGAATTGCACTCGAACAAAATCACACGTTTATCTATGAGTTCACTTGTAAAGTTGAGGTTTTTTCATCTCTTCGACATGTTCATGTCGGTACAATAATATAAAATTTCTTAGCCAATTTGTATTTTTTTGAAAAGTACTGCAATATAAAATATCTCTAAAGTTGGGAGACTTTGAAATAGGACCCTAATAAATTGTTGTATTTCAAAAATTTCCTAGTGACTTTCTCATGGATCCCAATACATTTTCCATAACATATTAATTTCTTGATATACCATACAGAGAATGACAATCATTTTTGTTCGAATCAGCAATATAGACACCCGATATATTGTTCATATATACTTCATAGTACAACTGTAGGCAACCTCGAAAGCAAAGACATAATTAGGCCACATGCCATGATCCTTCCTTGAAAATTTGGACCTGAGCTCAAATTACCGCATTTGGGTACTCCTAATTCGAAGAATCAAAAGCATTCAGCCATATTAAGCAGTGGTATTGACCATTAAGAGTGAATGCGTGGTTTAGTAATAAAGGCTTGCTCCTATGTAATTTGATCAAAATCAATGTCTTAGATTCAATAATTACAACAAGAGAGATGTCAATCAATTAAGCTATAAGACTCTTGGTAAGACATGAAATTGGTCGGCAAAATATCCATCCACTAATGCTAGTTGCTATGTCAACCGTCTTGTAACTCAACTCGCACTTCTTTGTATTTTTAACTGGATTCAAATCTTCTTACCCTAATTATCGAATTATGAAAATCTAACGCTAGTTGCTATGATTATCTCTGAAAAGAGTCTTCCACTTACCTATGAAACCCTACTTTTTTTTTAAAAACAATTGTTTTGGGACCACAATGGAAATACTATGCAGTTCTAAATCCCATCCAAGATAAGTATTTCCTTAATAAATTGTGCATTTCTGTCCATTAAATGAAAAATAATAATATACCAATCTCGTTTCTTACTCTTTTTGCATCCCCAGGGATTATGAATCTGTAGGACAGTCTAGTGTGTCTTTTTATTCTCTAGCTCCACAGTAAAAAAATGATGATACAAAGCAAAACACACCACTGTTTTTAAATCCAATGCACTCCGTACCCCAAAAGTTTTAGCACTAATTTTAAATTACAGCGTCTGAGTAAGATCTTAACACATATCTTTATTCGCAACCGTGTGTCCAAGACTCAGTGCTTATATAAAATAGTCAAGCTTGATCCATAAAGCTAGTAACATATTTCCATCTTGTAAAGTTAGAGACGATCTTATAATTTAGTGTTGTTAACGAGGTCTCCGGCATATTATAAAATTAGACTATTAAAGAATAACATAACTGATTTTAATTGTTTTTAATTTGATACATTTTTAATTCAAAAAAACTAGTTTAAAACTGGGCTAAATATATTGCATTAAAAAAAGAATTGGTTTTAGTTTTGGTATTTCACATGTACATTCCTTCTAAAAACCAGTTATATAATTTTATGTGGTTTCATGTGTAAATTCCCACAAATCTAGTAAAATTCTGAAATTTATACATGCATTATGACTAAAATTGGTTCTAAGGTACTAGACTAACTTGAGAGTTGAATTCATTAAAAAGAAAGAAAGAGAGAGAGAGAGAAAAAAAAAAAAAAAATCCTAACTTGATAGTTGGATATAAAATAAAAGCTATTCGAAATTGAAATTATTTTGTGTTGGCTACATAATAAATCACTCCCTCTAAGTTTGGCATGTTTACAATTTTTCCCCTTAGTTCCCTCTGTTTTTTCCTTCTAATTTTGCCTCTCAACTTTCATTTATGTTCAATGTAAGCCTTTTGTTTAGTTCTGGCAGTTATTTATTTATTTTTTTTCAAATTATTTCTTCACTTTTGGTGATCATTGGATTCTATTGCACCTGGTACAATACCTTAAGTATTCTTCGGATCAAATTCACATTTACATATAGCTCCAGTTCTCTACTGGCTACTAGGAGAATGATACCGGTCAATCCTCTTTAGGCAGCAGCCTCTAGAGCTTTTATTATTGCAAAACATTGAGCCAAACTTTCTTACTTTAAAAGTTTTGGCTAAGACCTGTTGCGCACGCTCACTTTCACACACATTTGTACACATGCCAAAAATAATTGAAATTGTGCATTGAAGACGTAATTTCCAACTTGAAATTGCTCGATTTCAATTGTTTTTTACGGGTATACAAATGTGTGTAAAACTGTGTGTAATTAACACTGCTACTAGGGTTTTTGGATTTTTTTTATAGGAGCCCCTATGGTTTCTTGCAAAGATACTTTGTCCCTGTTTGCTTTTAGCTACAAAAGCGGCTCCTCCCCATTTACTTTTTGACTTCCAAAAACCCTTTTAACAATCATTACTTGCCAAGCAGAACTAGTAGTACTGTAGTAGTAGGAAAGCACTCTCAACTTGGATACACTGTTGACTTTCAAAAACTCGAGCATACCATTGCCAGACGCAACCTAAAAATATGCAGCCAGGGAATGCCAATTTGAAGGTACACATTATCCAGGAAGAAATTCTATTAGAAAAAGCATGATTAAATCTATCTGAATTAACTTCAAAGTTGATGGAGGTTCAGTTTAAATTCAACACAATTACAAAGTTGTGAACACTTCCAAAGAAACTTTTATGGTCAGATAACATATCTACAGAATGCTATTACTCTGTGTCGTAGGACAAGGGGAAACAAGGTTTAATAGGGCTTTAGGAATGAAACAAAGGTAATAATCAAGATTTGGGTTGCTGTGAATAGTAACTATGAACAATAAATAAAAGATAAATTCCTAAGAATCACTCTTCGGGTTCCTTAGCATCACACCTAGGAGTAGTCTGCATCACACAATCCGTAACACGAGTATAGCTTTAAAATCTAAAAATATTATTAATCACTACTTCAATAGAAAACACCAGAACTCTTTAAATAGAAGACTAAACCTAATCCTAGTAGAACCAGCCATTACATCTAACATATTGTCAAGTCGAGGAATTGGGAATCGATACTTGATTGTAATCTTGTTAATGGCACGATTATCAACACACATGCGCCAAGAACCATCATTTTTAGGCGTAAGCAAAGCTGGAATAGCACAGGGGCTCGAACTTTCTCAAATAAATCCCTTAGACAGTAGCTCCTCTACTTGTTTTTTAAGCTCAACATGTTCACTTGGATTCATGCGGTAAGCTGGGAGAATAGGCAATTGGGATCCTGGTACAAGATCAATTGCATGTTGGATGCTACGTAAAGGAGGAAGCTCATTAGGCAAATCTCCTAGTGCTACATCAGAAAATTCAGATAGCAAAGTAGATACCTCTAAAGGTATGTCACAACCCACAGTTGGCTCCCTTACCTCTTACGCAATTATAGAAAAGACAACACCAGTCTTATGGCTTTCTACTTGAAAGTTCTTCTTGGTAAGAACAAGGAGTAGCTTGGTATTGTTTTCAAGATCTCTTTTCTTATTGCCTTCAACAACTTTTGGCTTTGATTCTTTGAATTTATTCATCTCGGCTAAAGTCATTAGTTTCAAAACGACCTCCTTCTTGCCAACCATTAAAGCATAGGTGTTTTCTCTCCCATAATGTTTTACATTTCAATCAAAGAGCCAAGGTTGACCAAGAAGGATATGTGTAACTTTCATAGGAATTATATCACATATGATAAAATCAATATAAATACCACAAGAAAAAGAAATAAGGCATCGATGAGTTACTAGAATAGAAGTGTTGTCTATCCAAGCCAATTTGTATGGTTGAGGATGAGGCTCAACCAAAAGTTTACGGCGTTCAACCGTGGAAGATGACACAACATTCATGCAACTCCCCCCATCAATAATAAGCTTCTTTGCTTGGTTTCCACAATGAACTTACATCTGAAAAATTGAAGTTCGCCTCCAATCCACTTTCTCTACTTTAGGGGTTGCTAAGATACATCTCACTACAAATAGAAGAAAAGTATCCACTTCATCTTCCTCCAAGTCATCCACAGTAAATACTCCATAATCAAATGCATCTTCCTTATGATCTTCATCTTGCTGTATTCTTTCTTCTTCATCTTCAACTCCAATGTGTAAGCTTCTCTTCTTTGGGCATTGATAACCCACATGACCTACTTCCCTACACTTGAAGCATTTAAATTCCTTTCCACTAGAATTATTTGATATGACTTGTTTGCCTTGAGATTCAACCAAATTGGTAGATGGTTTTGATCCATTCAATCGATTAAATGGTTTAGCACCACTACTTGACTCAGCAAACTTTTTAAATGCTGTCTCCCCGGTTTGTGATCCAATTTTCCTAGTAATTAGATACCTCAAGTATTCCTCCATGTCTAAAGCCACTTGGAATGCATGTTCCACATTATAGATCGGTTGTCTAAGCATCTCCCTTCGTATATCAGCCTTCAAACTAGTCTTGAATCGAGCTAGTGTTTGGCAAGGCTCTTCGTCTACTTGACTCCTAGTCTTAAGTTCATCAAATTTCTGCATATACTCAGCTACCGACATGCTACCCCGCTTCAAGTTAAAAAGTTGTTCACACAACTTATCTCGATAATTAGCAGGCATATATTTTTCTCAAAACTTAACCTTCATCTCTTGCCATGTGCCAATAAGCGGTTGGCCTATTCTCCTTATATCGTTTTCAACACCAGACCACCACAATTTTGCCAAGCCTACAAGCTTCTTACTCGTCTATCATCTTCCATATCATACCAATCAAAAAACTCCTTAATAGAAGCAATCCAATCTGAAAATACCATGGGATCAACCCTTCCTTCAAAGTCTAGAACTTCCATTCTTACCTTCTTTGTGATATCACCAGTTGTATCATAAGGTTCATCTTGCCTTCTTTCTAATATATCTCTAGCCCACTCAAGAATTGACTCTTGTGGTACTCTTTGGGTACAATGCCCCTTCAATTTAGACCTTTGATTGATGTTGACACACTCTTTTGCTGTTTGTTCCTCTTCCTTCTTATCTTTCTCACCCTTATTGGCTTCAGATGTTTCTCCTACTATAACAGCAACTTCTTGATCATTAGGTTTAGAAATTTGACTCTCTAAATCATTCAATCGAAGGTTAAATTCATCGAGTTGAGCCAAGATTTAAAAAATAAAATCATCGTGCTCACCATCACTCAAGCTTCCCCTAAACGATCCCCCTGATCGTGTAGACATGATGTAAGATCCTTGCTTTGATACCAAACTGACGTAGGACAATGGGAAACAAGGTTTAATAGGACTTTAGGAATGAAACAAAGGAGAAAATCAAGATTTGGGTTGCTGGGAACAGTGCTGAGAATAGTAACTGTGAATAGTAAATAAAAGATAAATTCCTAAGAATCACTCTTAGGGTTCCTTGGCATCACACCTAAGAGTAGTCTGCATCACACAAACCGTAACATGCTTATAGCTCTAAAAATTGAAAATATTATTAATCACTACTTCAATAAAAAAACACCACAACTCTTTAAATAGAAGACTAAACTTAAATCCTAGTAGAACTAGGAAACCTAATCCTAATAGAACTAGGATTTGTTAAAAACATAATAAAACTTGGACTTGGACTCCTTGGGCTTTAATACTAAACCCAAATTAAATAACTAAACTTAAATAAAACCCAATGGACTAATAACACAGCCCATTCCAGAAAATATAAGATAAGATTACTAAAATACTCCTAACACTTCAAACTAATTAAAAGTCTTAGGACGCCTTTTATATGTCATCAATGGCTACTGCCATGGTCTTCCATCACTCAGCTACTTCCATTTGCACCCTTTATGTATCTATTAACACTATTACACTGATCTAATTTCAACTCTACATGACTGAATGCCATTGCCTGATAAATTAACAGTGAAATTTAGCAGATTTCAACGTATTGAAATCTTAAATATTGACCAAAGATAAAAAAGAGAAAATTATCCCACTTGCTTCCTAACACTTTCTCAAATTACCAACACTTGATACTTCTTCAATTCTCATTCAATTTGAGGAAGCAAGAGCTATCTGTTTCCATACTAGACACAAAATTGATAGGTACTACCGTACTAGTAGCTGAAAAGAATCGACAATAATAGGTAGCCCACAGGGCAAAACCACCATATACAACAATATATGATGGCCACACATAAGGGTAAGTCAATGCATTCTCTTTGATTTTCTTATACTGTTCTTCCACATTTGTTCTCCAGCCAATAGTTGGAGAGCCTGTGGTTTGCTCATCTCTCTCTATTTAGTTGACTTGCCATTCCTTTTTTTATTCTGTAACAACATTTGGGAAACTGATTAAGTTGAGAAAAAAATAGAAAGGAGAACTCTTAAATATATTGTCAATCAAGAATACTATGTGAAAAGCAGTGTTCATAGCTTGCTACAATAACACAATTTGAGGTACATTGAAACACAATTGAAGTTTAGAACTAAACTAGAATACTTTGAAATTCAAAAAAAAAAAAAAAAAAACTAGAATACTTTGCACAACCACAGAGAACATGCAATCAGCTTGTTACGCACAACCACAACCATTAGCAATATATATCATGTCTCAATGTACACACACACACACAAATCAACAACAAAAACAAAATCAAATCTAGAAGACACTGTAACTAGAAGAGAAAATTCAAGAAGTTAATTTATTCAATAGCCAATTTTCATATAATAAACTCACTTTAACTTAGCTTAACCCTAACTAGTCGGAGTTGACTTAGAATTATTTAGTACTTTCTCCCAATTTACCTCCCTAAACAACCATCACTTTCCACATAATTTCTTTTCACATCATTTTGCATCTCCTCCCTTTTTTTTTTTTTTTTTTTTTTTTTTTTTTGAGAAGAAGTTTTGAGTTATTATGTGAGTAAGCAGAGCAGGAGCAGGAAAGTTAAGCACAAAAACCCAACACACAATATCGTAGTTATTTAGCACCCAAAGTGAGTGTAGAGAGAGAAATGAGTAATGGTTTGGACTTGACACTTTTGGACAAGTGCATAGGCAGGGGAAGTGAGGCGTAACGTAATATTGTTGAGCCCAAATACTATTCTGGTCTTTGGGCCTAAAGCATTCAACCCAGTTTGTGGCTACAGAAAGGGGTCCCAGGTGCCTTATGTTGACTGAAAGCCTTTAATATATTAGTGTGACTGTGTGAGTCAATTTTATTTATTTATTTATTTTTATAAAAATTTGATAGTTATGAATAAGTGGAGTCTGGAGATTCAAAAAATAATGACTCTCCTCGTAACATAGAGTTAGTAATTTTATTAGACTACAAGATTTTTGACAAATCTTTATTTACGAGATTTAAATCAAGGGAGTCAATATTGTATTAAAAACCATTTTTTAATCAGAAAAACTATATATATATATATATATATATATATATATGTTAGGACATATGTGTTTCACATGCTAAGAACATATGTCTTACTTATTTATGTAAATTGGCTAATCCTTTGACAAAACGCACTTTACTTGTAATTGGGTAGATCTAGGTGTTTTTAATACTTCAAGAAACCATGTTTCAAGATCAAGTGTTGAAGCCATCAAGTCTGTCCAAGAAAAAGCAAGTTGAAGTGCAGAATTTTTAAAGCTCGACACCTCTCGATAGCTACCTCGACACCTGCTATCTGTCGAGATTTAAAAAGTCAGAATTCCAAATCTGATTTTCTTGGGATCCGTGAATATGTTTTTGGGGCTTCTTTTCTTCTAACCCTAAACATATAAAAGGATTATTTTAAGAGCCGTTTTGGGTGACACAAGTTGTATTATCATTGAGCAATCTCTGTTTATGCAAATTGTGATCAACAGACGAAGTTCTTGACCTAGTTCATCCTTCATCAAGAAGTTGCTGTGTCTTTGCACCATAGGGTTTTGTAACCAAGCATCTTCCTGCTATTCATCACGTGGATGAACTGAAGAACTTTGCAGCCAACCATTCTTCCTCAAGTTGGTGTTCTGAAGTCGCGTACTGGGATCCGCGCATTGGTTAGTCACGTACTTGGGAGCCGTGCATCAAAGGTGGAAATTGTCACTACAGATCAAGTCCAATTGGGTATTGGGGTAAGGGTTCAACTGTAGGTTGGTAAGGTACTTGGGATTCCTTTCTTGTAACCGCTTGATTTGATAATAGTGGAGTTTCGGGAGTGGTGACCTGAAAATCACCCGGTGGGGTTTTTGCCGTTAGGGTTTTCCCCATTCGTAAACAAATCACCGTGTTATTTATTTTCCGCTGCATATTTAGTATTTGGTGATTTGTTTGTGCTTCCACGCAATTGCATGCTTAATTGATTAATTAAACAACTTGGCTAATTAATTAATTAATTAGGGTTTATCACAAGGGGTCATTCGAAGTGTGACCTAACAAGTGGTATCAGAGCAGGCACACTCTGATTAGGATTTAATTTTTGCTGTGTTGATCCATTGACCCCTGTTTGTCATTGGCTAAAACCTGCTTAATGAGATATGTGTTTTCAAATACATCTTGTTTTTCTAACCACTATTTGCTTCAGTGTCTCAGAAAATACAAGTCTAAAAGTTATTTGAATTCCTTTATGATGACTATTGGAAAAGATCTCAGTTTTGCTAAGAAGAAACTAGACTGTCTCAGAATGAAAATGTGCAAAGGAGTTCGTCTGAGAAGAGTGAAAGTTATAGGCTTAGCTCATAAAAGGCAGTTGAGAGAAAGAACCATTCCCTCTGATTTATCATCTAAGCATGAAGTATGTTTCATGATGAAGTCTGCATTCAAGGTAATGGACACATGTCTATGGTATCTTGACAGTGGCTGCTCACGACACATGACTGGAGACAGATCTCTCTTCAAGATCTTTGAGTCTAAGAAAGGTGGCAATGTTACCTTTGGAGATGGAAGCAAGTCACAAATTAAAGGGAAAGGGATTATATCTCTGCCAGGACTGCCAGACATTGCGAATGTCCTTTATGTAGAAGGTCTAAGGGTGAACCTATTGAGCATTAGTCAGATATGTGATCAAGACTTCATGGTGCTATTCTCAAAAGGGAAGTGTCTTGTCATGGATGAATCTGGAAAGAAACTCATTAGTGGGGTTCGTACTTTGGACAACTGTTATGGATTGGTTCCTGATGCTGATATTGTGTGCAATAGTATTCGTCTGCCTAATGAAGATCTGTGGCATCAACGAATGGGACATGCTAGTTACAAGCATCTATCTATTGTATCTAAACATGAGTCAGTCTTGGGGATACCAAAGCTTAGTAGAATCAGCAATGTGGTGTGTGGACCATGTCAGCTTGGAAAACAGACAAAAGCTAAGCATCCAGGCACTCAAACAACGGCTACATCCAGACCATTGGAGCTGTTGCACTTAGATCTTATGGGTCCAACCAGAACTGAGTCTCTTGGGGGTAAGAGATACATCATGGTTGTGGTAGACGACTTCACCAGATACACTTGGGTCATTCTACTGCGATCCAAGTCTGATGCTCCTGAGCACATTGAAGCTTTATGCACAAGACTGCAAAATGAAAAGAGCCTGAAGATTGATCGAATTCGGAGTGACCATGGGAAGGAATTCGAGAACTCATACATGGAATCCTTCTGCACAAGATTGGGTATATCTCAAGAATTCTCTGCTCCTATTACCCCTCAGCAAAATGGTGTGGTAGAAAGGAAGAACAGGGTTATTCAAGAGATGGCTAGAGCCATGCTGCATAACAAAGATGTGGCTAGAAATCTGTGGGGAGAAGCTGTAAACACTGCATGTCATACAGTAAATAGGGTATACTTCAGACCCGGTACCAAAAAGACTCCCTATGAGTTATGGAAAGGAAGGAAGCCTAATGTGAAGTACTTCAGAATATTTGGAAGTACCTGCTTCATTCTCAAGGATAGAGAGAATGTGGGAAAATTTGACTCCCGGAGTGATGAAGGCATATTTCTTGGCTACTCCTCTACAAGCAAGGCTTATCGAGTGTACAACAAAAGAACGATGAAGGTAATGGAGACAGTAAATGTCGTCATTGATGAGTCTTCAGAGTCAAGTTCTGAGAAAGGCACTGAGGGACTTCCCAAAGAAATTCTTCCTTCTGAGCCTAGGGAAGTTCAAGACATTACTGAACAAGAACCTGCTTCTCCAAGTACTCCTGGTACTCCCAGTATTGTGGAAGACCCTGCAGACTTACTCACTTCACCAGAGTCTGAATCTTCAGAAAAGAAGGGACCTTCATCCAGAATCAAATTAAATCATCCTCCAGAAGTCATTGTGGGAGACATGAATGAACTCACATTAAGGAAACGTACAGTTGATAAATGTGTTGCTAACTTTGTGTCTTATTCCTGCTACTTGTCACAGGTTGAACCTAAGAAAGTTGAGGAAGCACTACAAGATGAAAGTTGGGTTGAAGCAATGCATGATGAATTACTCCAATTTCAGAGGAATGATGTTTGGACTCTAGTGCCCAGACCGGAAGGAGAACACATCATCGGTACAAAGTGGATATTCCGCAACAAGACTGATGAAGAAGGAAATGTGATTCGCAACAAAGCTCGACTTGTGGCTCAAGGATACTCACAAATGGAAGGAGTAGACTATGATGAGACATTTGCCCCAGTTGCTCGAATGGAGTCAATCAGAATTCTTCTTGCCCTAGCATGTCAACTGAATTTCAAGCTCTATCAGATGGATGTAAAGACTGCCTTCCTGAATGGGTTACTTAAAGAGGATGTCTATGTGGCTCAACCAAAAGGATTCACCGATCCACACTTTCCAGATCATGTGCTGTACCTTAAAAAGGCACTTTATGGATTGAAGCAAGCTCCTAGAGCCTGGTATGATAGACTCACACAATATCTTGTGTCACATGGGTTCACAAGAGGAAAGGCTGATCAAACCCTCTTCATCAAAAGGGAAGGTGGGGAGTTAATAGTTGCTCAAGTCTATGTTGACGATATCATCTTTGGGTCAACTAAGGATGAACTGGCTCATGGCTTCTCAAAACTCATGCAAGCCGAGTTCGAGATGAGCATGATTGGAGAGCTGACTCACTTCCTTGGATTGCAGATTCGCCAACAAGACTCAGGTATATTTCTCTCTCAATCTAAATATGCTAAGAATCTTGTGAAAAAATTTGGTTTGGATTCTGCTAGTTCTGTTAGAACCCCTATGAGCCCTAATGTCAAACTCACTATAGACTTGTTAGGCAAAAGTGTTGATCATTCTCTCTATAGAAGCATGATAGGTAGTCTTCTTTACCTTACTGCTAGTAGACCTGACATTAGTTATAGTGTTGGTGTGTGTGCTAGATATCAGGCTAACCCCAAAGAATCTCACATGACTGCTTTAAAAAGAATTATAAAGTATGTCAAAACCACTGCTGAGTTCGGTGTGTGGTATAGCAAGGACACTAATGGTGTCTTAGCTGGGTACTCTGATGCCGATTGGGCTGGAAATGCTGATGATAGAAAGAGTACCTCGGGGGGTTGTTTTTATGTGGGTAACAATCTTGTCTCTTGGATGAGCAAAAAGCAGAACTCCATCTCCTTATCCACTGCAGAAGCTGAGTACATTGCTGCTGGTAGCTGTTGCACCCAACTCCTCTGGATGCAAAAACTCCTCCATGATTATGGTATTTGTCAAGAGCATCTCACTATTTACTGTGACAATACCAGTGCCATCAATATCTCGAAAAATCCGGTTCAACATTCTAGAACCAAACACATAGAGATACGACATCACTTCATTAGGGAGCTTGTCGAAGATGGTACTCTCACTCTTGAGTTCATCCACACTGATGATCAGAAAGCTGATTTGTTCACCAAACCTCTTGACAGCAAACGTTTTGAATTTCTTCGTCAAAACATTGGTGTCATCTCCATGGATTGATCTCCTTCTCTTGTCCTTCTTCCTCATGCATTTTCATCTAGTTTTTGCTTTGCTTTGTTTAACATGTTTTTGTTTGTTTATTTTCAGTTTTGTTTATTTTGTTTTTGATATAAAAATAAAAAAAAAAAATTGAAAAATCAGAAAAATACAAAAACAGTGTGTGTTTTGTGTACTTTGGTATTTGTGTACCTTGGATGGCCATTGAAACAAAGTTTCTAAACTTTGTATCTATTGTAGCTTAGATGAGCATCTCTATGCACAACTAAGCAAGTGAGCTTTGTGGCTCTTGTTTGTGATGAGTAAGATTAGGTTATCTCTTAAAACTTAACACTCATATCACTCTTTTTGACGGGTAGGACTAGAAAATCCTAAGAGAAAGGCATTAATAACCATCTCACCACTGTTACCCGCCAATCATAGTATGACACCTGTATGCTTCGGCATAGCAAAAGTGCAGTGTCAAAGACATTCGTATGCTTCGGCATAGCAAAATTGCGATGTCAAATGCTTAACATCTTGGGTATTTCTTTTCTCTCTTTTTATGCCCATGCATGATATGCTTAAAAGAAAAATATGCAAAGAAAATATAAAGCAAAAAGATTAAAGATGCTTTAAATATGATTGCAAGCGTGTTTTCTAGGAGATGTGGGAGTTATAGGATGTACCTTGAAGGTGATAGTCCCCATCAAACAGTTATGATTGTGTGTGAGTTAAAAGTTATTTACTCATATCTCAGATCGTCATAACATGTATACACATATGCAATCTTGCGATGTTTTTCACACACAACACGCAATATTCTTTGCTACTTTTGATACATGTGCAGGTACAATGTGATTTGGCCATCACAAGTGTTTACATATGCTAGTGTATGCTCACTAAACTGTCATAACTTGTTTTTGAAATATAAAATTGGTTAGACTTGTTTAGTGTGTGTGTGTGTTTTGCATGATCTTTGTGCTTAATTTCTTGTTGAGAGATGTTTTGAGAGGTTTATATGTTGAGTGGATTTGTTGGAAGAGATGTGTGTTGGATTGCTTTCATGTCTATGTTTTTCTCTTCTCGAAAAACTCCTTTTACTGAGTCTCGACACCTTCCTCGACACCTTCTCGATACCTGGTCATCTGTCGAGATTCTCAAGCTTTTCTTATCGCAATCTCGACACTTTCCTCGACACTTGGTCGATCGATCGAGAAAGTTTCTGTCCTCTCGACAGCTTCTCGATACCTTGTCGATCGATCGAGATTTGCGTATCTTAAATTCTCCTTGTATCTCGATACCTCTCGATACCTTCATCTGTCGAAGGCTTATTCCTCGATACCTTTCTCGACAGATACCTCGATACCTCTCGACACCTCATCTGTCGAGAATTACTGAGGTGCCTATTTAAAGGCTGATCGCGATTTTTCTCTCATTTCTCTCGATCTCACTCGATCTGTCCGAGGCGTTTCAACTTCTCCAACTGCTTTTCTCACTCAAATCTTCAATCTCACTTGGATCTTGCTCATTCTTGCTTCAATCTTTTGGTAAGATCACCTTTTCCCTTTCATTTTCATGCATTTCATGTTTTGAAAACCTAGTTTTGGGATTTTTCATAAAAATTTGGGGTTTTTCAAAATTGCTAAGTTTTTATTGAAATTTTGGGTTGAGTTTGGACTTAAATGATTTCAAAATGTCATACATTGCATTTCATGTGCATTATAATGATATTTTCATGCATTTAGATGTGAGTACTTTGTTTATATGCTGTTAGGAATGGATTGGGCTGAGCCCATGATGATATTTCTGCTTTGCATGTCATATGTTCATGCATTCCCATGCATACGTACTCTTTGTTCATATATCTGTTATATTTGAACTGATTTGGGACTTTTCTGCTTGTCTCCCTCTCTATCTCTTTCTCATTCTTTTACGTTAGTAGTGTCTATGGCACCCAAACGTAAATCTACTCCTGCTCGGAACCCTCTGCGTTCTAGAGCATCTTCATCTTCTGATTCTGCTCCTTTTAACATTCGGTTCCGTGATGGAGATGCCTCAAAGGCATTTACTGAGAACTTTTCTAGACGAGGTGTTCATTCGGAACGCCAAGTCATTCTGGCGGACTTCGCCGATACTGACCTTCCTTCTGTCATTCACAGTAGGGGATGGGGGTCACTGTGTGACATCCCGGTCACTTGCCCTCTCGTGCTGATACAGGAGTTCTACTCCAATATCCACGGGATTGATCTTTCAGTACCTCATTTTTCCACTCGCGTTCGAGGTATGCGTATTCCTGTCACACCGCAACTTGTTGCGGATGTGCTTAGGGTACCTAGGATAGAGTTTCCTGATTATCCCTCTTGTGAGCGTCTGAGGACTGTGTCCCAAGATGAGCTCATCTCTGCCTTCTGTCAGCGTCTTGCTGATTGGGGTGAGCATCAGTTCACTTCATGTAGGCCTTTTGCTAAAGGTCCTAGATTCATGAACATGGTGATGACTTTTGTTCTCCATCCTCTTTCTCACTATAACTCTATCACAGAGCCTCGTGCTCGATTTTTGCTTTCTCTTCTTGAGCACTTGACCATAGACTTCCCTTCTCACTTCATCCGGTCTATCATAGATGTTTATCTTGATTCGGCGTCTCGTGATAAGCTCATCTTTCCTTCTGCTATCACGCGGATTCTACGCCATTTTTCTGTTCCCTTTCCTGTGTCCGACCACTTCACACACATATCTGCCATAGATGCCGCTACCGTAAAACGTAGTGAGGCACAGTTGAGGTCGAGACAGCCTGGTGCCACTCCTCCCTCCCGTTCAGCACCATCCAGATCAGCTCCATCTACATCTGCTCCTTCTTCCTCTTCGAGCGATGTATCCCTTGGTGATATCATGGCGCAGCTGCAGCGCATGGACACTCGTCTTGATACACTCTTTGCTGAGTTGTATCAAGTGAATGTTCGTGTGGGTCGTATTGCACGACGCCAGGCGACCATGGGCGGTTTTGCTCCAGAGGCTACTCCTTCACCACCTACTCCAGTAGCTTCAGATTCTGAGGATGAGGATGATGATGAGGATGATGATGATGATGGAGATGCTAGCTCTGCCGATGAGATGTCTGCATGACACTCTACCCTTTGTCACTCGTGACAAAAAGGGGGAGTAGTTTTGGGTTATGAGAGTAGTCATCTTAGGGGGAGAGTTAGTATAGGACATTTTTGATAGGGGGAGTGTTGATACTTTTGAGGGATGTAGTAAGGTTTGATGTATCTTTTCTTTTCTTATCTTTTTAGATACATTGTTCTTGTATATGAGGTCTTGTGACCAGTTTTACATACATGATACTTATTCTCTTATATATGTGGATGTATGTTTCTTTCACCTCTCTTTTCATGTGTTGTTTCTTTTCTATCTTTATACACATGTTCTTTTATTGTATGCAATCTATTAATTTCTGTTTCACACAAGATGCCTTGATGAGTTTTGTTTAAAGTGTTTCAGAAATACAGGTTGTTAAAGTCTACTTGCCATAAACTCTCTTCTTGCAAAGTTTTTCAAGAGTTTGTGTTAGGATAGATTTTATTGTATTCAACAAGTGAATATGAGTTGAGTGATTTATGACTTCTCTCATATGCTCATTTGTTTGTTGTGGTTTTGTCACGGATTGCCAAAGGGGGAGATTGTTAGGACATATGTGTTTCACATGCTAAGAACATATGTCTTACTTATTTATGTAAATTGGCTAATCCTTTGACAAAACGCACTTTACTTGTAATTGGGTAGATCTAGGTGTTTTTAATACTTCAAGAAACCATGTTTCAAGATCAAGTGTTGAAGCCATCAAGTCTGTCCAAGAAAAAGCAAGTTGAAGTGCAGAATTTTTAAAGCTCGACACCTCTCGATAGCTACCTCGACACCTGCTATCTGTCGAGATTTAAAAAGTCAGAATTCCAAATCTGATTTTCTTGGGATCCGTGAATATGTTTTTGGGGCTTCTTTTCTTCTAACCCTAAACATATAAAAGGATTATTTTAAGAGCCGTTTTGGGTGACACAAGTTGTATTATCATTGAGCAATCTCTGTTTATGCAAATTGTGATCAACAGACGAAGTTCTTGACCTAGTTCATCCTTCATCAAGAAGTTGCTGTGTCTTTGCACCATAGGGTTTTGTAACCAAGCATCTTCCTGCTATTCATCACGTGGATGAACTGAAGAACTTTGCAGCCAACCATTCTTCCTCAAGTTGGTGTTCTGAAGTCGCGTACTGGGATCCGCGCATTGGTTAGTCACGTACTTGGGAGCCGTGCATCAAAGGTGGAAATTGTCACTACAGATCAAGTCCAATTGGGTATTGGGGTAAGGGTTCAACTGTAGGTTGGTAAGGTACTTGGGATTCCTTTCTTGTAACCGCTTGATTTGATAATAGTGGAGTTTCGGGAGTGGTGACCTGAAAATCACCCGGTGGGGTTTTTGCCGTTAGGGTTTTCCCCATTCGTAAACAAATCACCGTGTTATTTATTTTCCGCTGCATATTTAGTATTTGGTGATTTGTTTGTGCTTCCACGCAATTGCATGCTTAATTGATTAATTAAACAACTTGGCTAATTAATTAATTAATTAGGGTTTATCACAAGGGGTCATTCGAAGTGTGACCTAACAATATATATAAAAAGAAAGGCATGACAATGAGGAGATTCAAATTTGGATTTTAAGTTGATTAAGTTAGAATAAAAAAAAAAGTAATAATAATGTTACCTTATTGTGGATTCTCAACAATCCTATTTGGTTCACCAACTTTGTGTACTACTTTGTGGTAAAGACAAAAAAAATGGAGTCTGAAAGTGCTAAAAAATAGTTTATAATTGTATGAAAGCATAAAATTGTCAAGATTGTTTCTTAGAACAAGCTCTTCTCCATGATATAATTTCTTTTGGTAGTACTTAATAAATTTGCAGTCTTCCCATAAAAAAAAGAAAAAAGAAAAAAGTGAACGGGGATCAAATCTTGAGCGGACATTTTAATAAAAAAATTTATTTAAAAAAAGGATTAATTAAGCTAATTTTAAATTGTCATTATCTAATTTAATGTCCAATCCTAAATTTACAAGTGTACAATTAAATTACTTTAACGAGTCACAAAAGATAAATCAAATGGTGTCATGAATCGTTTAAGGTAACCTCATATTGACAAATTAAAAATTGACACATATTGCTTGGATCCAAGCAAGTCCTCTAATCAAAATCAGACAATTGTTTTTCATATTTCACCAGGAAACTCATTATTTCTTCCATTCAATTTTTAATGTTCCAATAGACTTGTTGCTGTACGCTCTCAAGAATCAATCCAAACCATTAGAGCCTTGCTGGGACCAATGTCACCCTATTAATTTTCTTCACAAATAGTTTTTGTAGTTGGAAAATCCATCTTCTTGCGGCTAGTCATTCAAACAATTCTTAGAAAAAAACTCTCATGTAGATCGATTGGTAAATACAAATCTTGATCTTTACCTACATTGGTAATTAAAAGATAAACACTAAAAATAAATTAGAATTGACTGAGGAATCCTTGACCTCAGATTTCTCTGCATAAAATGAATTTATTTTATTTTTTTTTGATGATTTTATTCAAATAAACTACTGCTCTTTTTATACAAATAACCCTTGCATTTTAGGAACAATCTATCCTAATAAAACTCAAAGACGAGCTCCACTGGCCGTTACAAATACAAGTTACAACCCAAGCACTTGATTATTAGATTCCCTTATCCTACTAAAGCAAATACAAATGCAATTAATCCTAATATTATGCAACAACTTATTCTTATCCTAAAATTATGCAAAACATCCAAATATTTTGCAACAAGCAGAACGTTAACCGGAAAAATATAGTATCACAAAAAATTACACAACTTCTTTGCCACAACAGTGATGTGGGAGAGTGTAATTGGTGAACGAAAGAACAATGAACTCCTTTGCAATTCTGCAGCTCATACAGTTGTTAAATTTGTGTTAAACTTCTTTTTGTTTCAATTTATATCAGAGTCTGTTTGTAGGGTGGAGTACCTCTCTTGTAATTCCTTTTAGTTTAATGACATTGAAGATTAGCAAAAAAAAAAAAAAAATCCTTTGCCAGTACCAATCTATCCTCCAGTTCTTAAAGCATCAATACATACCTTAAGAGTCTGCCACAATGATCACATTCTGCAATTTCATCTCTTTAGAAATCTAAATGCTCCAAAAAATAGCCTGGGCTACTACTGCTATTGGAGAAACTCAGATATTTCTTTGACCAACTTAACTTTTATATTTGCCTTCTCAATCACAGTACTGCTATACAAGCTCTGTCATCATTCAGTCACAATTAAGCTTCGGAGGCTTTCAGAGGCTTCTTTCGCTGCTTGGCTTTCATCATTAGAAACATTTCTCTTCAATGATGCAGAAGCATGCGCTTCAAAACGCTCATGAAGCTTTAAATTCCGCACACTTCCCAGAGCCTCTTCATCCACCTGTGTGAACCTGTGTGATTGGTAAATATTATAAGCTGATCTCATAGAAAATTCCCCTTTACTATTTAAGATGCATACTGGTTTATCAGGCCCGCTTCTCAGTGGCAATGGGATTTTGATAATTACATTAAATGGTTCTTCATCAAATAAGCCTAGTAACTTATCCAAATTCCATTAATGGCCATTTGATCGAAAATCAAGTAAATTCTTCTCATTCTCATGCCTAAAACATTTGGATATGCAATAATGTGAATCTATTTGCATGGGTAGATTACATACTAGCCAGTCCAAATTTGAAATTTCTATGGCTATTTAAGCTACTTGCAAAAGCTGATTGAATTCATTAAGAATATTAAATAACCATATGATTCTTTGCAGAGGCAAATTTGGAACTTTGTTTTATATCACAATTAAAACCAATTCATTATTCTATCATCCCAGCCTTTGAAATTAGTTAATTTAAGCTAATAACTACATTATACATAGCTAAACAGATGATTATATCAACCCAAGTAGATACTTAGTTGTGGAACGAACCTCTCAATCTGCCCGAGTTCTTTGCAGGCATCTCTATAATAAAGTTTTATATATCATAATTAAATTGAGTTCATTTTAACATCTGGGGTTTGACATTAAATAATTCAAGCTAATAACACATATATATGACTGGATGAACAATATTTAGTCATAGAACTGAACCTCTCAATCCGCCTGAGTTTTTTGGTGACATCTACCATAGTTGGCCTTCTCTGTGGATCTTCCTCTGTACATGTCAAGGCAAGGTCCACCACAGTCTGTAACTGCCGCTGTAAACTAGCACCTCCTTCCCCATCTGCCAAGATTGCGGGATCCACAATCTCGTTTATGCAATGACCTTGAGCACGGTTATGCATGTATTCTACTAAGGTAGAACCTTCATTAATTGTCAATCGAATTATATGATAAGAGTTCTCTCCAGTTAAAAGTTCCAGAAGGAGCCGACCAAAGTCATATACATCAGTTTTCTCCATTACCTTGCCTGATGCTCTAAACTCGGGGGCGTAGAACCTGAAATTCTGCAAGACCTCATGACCTTTCACGTCAGTTTCATCCTCAGGGATTGATACAGAATGAAACAAATTGCACAATTTGGGAACATCATGTTCATCTAATAAGATACCGTGCATACGTATAGCCGTGTGGATGACAGGTCTTTGGAAGGCAGTATGGAGATAGGAAATTGCATGAGCAATATGCCTTGCAATCTTTAACCTGCTCATCCATGCCATGGGTTGATTTTTTCGCTTAGTAACACGCGAGACATAAATTCTATCCATAAGAAAACCATTGGCAGCAAATTGATACACTAAAATGGGAGATGGAGTCTCGAGACAACACCCTATGGGATTAACACATTACTGTGAGCACTCATCTTTGCAGACATCACTAAATCATTGATGGCTAAATCGGCCCATACTTTAGAGTCTGGTAATCGCTTAACGAAAACAATTCGTCCTTCAAGAGAACCCTTGTACCAACACCACTCCTGATTTTCACAATAATTGTTGGTTGCTTGGCCAAGTTGTTGATCTGAGAAGGTGCGAATGGGAATAGACCTGCCGTTGCAAGAGGCAATCAGCTTCTCTAGTAACTTGCTTCCATTCTCAAAATATGCTCTCTCTCTTTCCTTTCTTCTTTTATTAAAGAAATGATCTCTCAACCAAGTTCGCATAGCTTGAATGTGGAACCTTGCTCTTTTTGTGCCTGCTCTGCTCACTAGGAATTTTTAGAATAGTTCTGTAGAGGGAAGGAGGCTTAGTGGGCATTATTTATATAGAACTAGTTTCGGTACCAATGAATAATTAACCCTCATTGGCTGGGTATCAGAGTCAAAACATAGTCAAATTATCTAAAATCATATATATCAAACCATAGTTCAAACAAAACTATATCTCATTCAAATACATATATAAAATCATATATTCTGTAATCAAATATATTTGTGATAATTCTTTGTACTTTACTTTAAATCAATGTAGCTAAAACAATTAAATAAAATTGTAACAATTATAAACAATTTTCAGTAGTTAAAATGCAGTAGTATAAGCAAAATAAAACCAATTAGGGTAAAGTTACTTACTTCCAAAAGTCATACCAAAAGGAACTTCTCTCTAACACATTTTATAAATCCTTAGATATCACCTAAAACTATTTTACAAGTACCATTTACTCAATAATCAAATAATTTAAGAAAAACTTATAATGGTGCCCAGCTAGAAAAAAAAAAAAAAAAAAAAACTGCTAAAAATATCGAATAATTTCTCATTATTAACTCTTCTCATAAGGACAAAAATAGCATCATAGGGCACTTATCCTATATTTCAGAACCATCATTAATTTATATATATAAATTCGGTCTCCTCACTAAGTGTGCGTTTGGTTCCACTTTAAGGAGCTAGAATGCGTGTTTTCGAGCTGAAAATCCAAAAAGCATGTTTGGTAACGAAATGCAAACGTGCGTTTTATAAAAGCCCATTTTCCAAATACAAAAGACTCACACGTTATCGTGAGGTAGTTGGATACGAGCTTTTGCAAAGAGCCATTGCACGTTATTAATATTACCGTTGGAAGCTACTGTCAATTTCCCAAGTTGCCCACTGTGTTTTAAAAGGCAGATCACGCTATCTGCAGTCCCCAGTCCCAGAACTAGATCTCATCTCTCTGTACAGTGGATACTGTCGAAGTGAATTGGGTCTTGATTCTTGATGAGAATCGTGGAGTCACTGATCAATACAACAATCAAAAAGCTACCTCAAATGGTGGTGCCAAAGTGGATCTTGATTCTTGATGAGCCATGAGGCGAAGCCTCACTACGAGAAGGAAACTGTGACTCACAGAAGTCACTTTGTTGGAGTGTGGGTACTGGGTTAAGCATGCAATATGTGAAACATAGGGTTAGAGAGAGAGGTGTTGAAACTTGAAAGAAGACAAAATGTGAAGAAGTGTGTATATGTGGAGGAAAATAGAGATCAAGGAGAAATAAAGAAGACAAAAGGTGAAGAAAATGTGGCTGAGAAAAAAATGGAAGGAAAAAGAAAAAGAAAAAGGTGTTGTGTTGGTTATACGTTTGGTGTGGGGCAAGGGCATGAACAAATCTTTTTTTTTTTTTTTTTTTTAAAGTAACCTTATGAAAAAAATAAAAAATAAAATACATTATAGTAATGCTATCTCCAAAATATTTTTACAACAAATTTTAGTTAACAATAAGTTGTTGTTGGTTTTAATTTGAGCTACTATTAACATAAATTTTTTACTTACCAATAACAATAAAATTTATTGTAAAATTATTGTGATATTGTTATGGACCTAGCATTACTAATTGTAATAAGCATTAAAACAAAATAATTAGTTACTATCGATGAGTATGATAATTACAAAAAGAAAAAAAAAAGTCTTAATAAAATCACAATTGGTAGAGATTCATACTATTAAAGGTTTCAAAATAATTATTGTGTATTTCATTACAATGAAAATTAAAAATGTCATTTGTTACTGACAAGAAGTAATTAATAATCTTCTAAAAATAGCATCAATAATAATAAATAACAACTAGTATTATTATTATTATTATTATTAATAAGAAGGTGAAACCATAAGTAGGGAAAGACTTCTCATATTTATGTATTTTGTCCGTTTTGGTAATTTACACCTCAAACCGTAATTTTGATAAGAGCTAGTTAAATACTCAACTTTTTCAAAAAGTACTTTTTTTAACACTTTTATCAAATGCTATGCTTTTTAAAAAAGCCCAATTTCATATCGCACTTTTTCAAAAAGCACAATATCAAATAATCCATTGTTTCTCACACCAAAAATTCACATAGTCATGATATTTTTGTTTCTTTACTTTCTGCCACTAATAGTTACCTATGAATAAAGCTTATAGAATACACTATACTTATAGCCATACAGGGTCAAAAGTCAATTTGTAAAGGACACCACCTAGACCCATCTTCTATACGTGTGCTCCCTTCTTCTTTTTTTTTTTTTTTTAATCTCATGTACACCCCAACCCAAAATCAACCCACCACTACAAAACAACCACCAAATCACAAAACCCAGTCGTCAAACAACCGATCACAAAACAATTACCAAAACCTAGCCATCAAAATCACCAATTACAAAACAACCATCAAAACCCATCCATTACAAATTACCAATCATAAAACAAAAACCCAGCCACCAAATCACCAAATCACAAAACAACCACCATCACAAACACAAAATACAGTCATCACAAAATTTCACCTACCACCAAATTCGATCCACCACCAAACTATGACCCACAACCTAGACCCACCGTGACCAGGCGACCCACAATGACCGCCGAAGCACTGTAACTCGCACCCATGGGAAATCGGTGAGAGAGTGAGGGACAAGCAAGAGAGGGCAAGGGCGAGAGGGTTGGAGACAGGAAGAACTAGAAAGAACCAATGAGAAAGAAAGAAAAAAGATAGAGAAGAGAGAAACCGGTGAAAGAGTAAAGAAAATGAGGAAGAAGAGAGAGAAAAGAAAGTCTGGAGAAAGAAGAAAAAGAGAGAATACTGAGAAAGAGAAAAGATATTTTAATTGAAAATGTACTAAAAAATTATTATTTTTATAAGATTTGAGCTACAGCTTCTAAATTTTTTAACAATAACACTTTTGTTGTAGTGCGGTTTTTTGGAGTGAGATGCTAAATAAAGCATTTTTAGCTTTTAACATCTTTAATGGGAATGCTCTTATATGTATGAGAGTATTGTAGCACAATTGTATAATTTTTAATTAGTTTATTCTCTTTCCTCCCACTCACACGTCTCCCATTGCCTCTCTCTCTGTATCTCATTTCTATCTTTGATTCTCTCTCTTCTTCACCTTTAGTCCTCTCTCCCTCACTCCCACTCTTTGTCTCTCTATCGTCCACTCTCTATCTCTCTCGGTGTGTAGTGGTGGTGGCCTAGTTATGGTGGAGATTGGTGTGGTGAGGTCACGGTGGTGGTGGTGTGGTGTTCTGTGAGGTCACAGGATGGCAAGATTGGGTGGGTCGTGGCAAAGGCAGCTGCAGCGTGGTAGGGGTGGGTCGTGGCAAAGGTGGCAAATCGGGGTGGTGGTGCATCGTCGTGGTGGTGATTGGGATTTTTTTCCCTCTTTGGAGAACTTGTTATTCTGCAAGTGTGAACTCATTCATTTTTAGTAGGACAACAAACCATATTGTGCTCAACCCACTTTGTAATTTCCCATTCATTTAAGTTCTTTTTGGGGTTTCATTTGAGCTAGTAGATTTTTGTTGCTATTTGATAGAATTAGCGGACCCCCAAATATGTTGGAAAAGAACAGTTTTTTATAACTGCTTTTGTGGACTGATATTGGTGAAAATGATATTAGTTTTTTTTTTTTTTTTTTTTGATAATCCAATAAACATTATTAGTGTAGGATTGGTTCTGATATTTGACCATGTAAAATTGAGTTCGTAAGCAAACTTTCCATCTATTTTGCACAAAAAAGCTACTTTTTCTATTTTACACACTCATTTTTACAAAACACCCATATCAGTTTATCTATTCTACACATTTATTCAATAAAATATTCATTCTTTTACAATTTTAATTATTCTCTCCCTCACCGCCTCTCTCTCTCATATACCCAATCTGAAACCCATCTCTCCCTCATTGCCTCTCTTTCTCACAGACCCAATCCGCCTCTCTCTCATTTTCTCATCAACCAAACAATAATTACAATCCACCATTTCATACTAAAATAACCACAAAACATCCAAACAACATTCCATTTTCATTTTCTCAGATTTTCTCATAAACCAAACACTTTCCCAGATTTTCTCACAAACCAAACAACTCAGATTTAAGACAAATTAAAAAAAAAAAAATTCTCAAATCCTCCCACCTCCACCACCACCACCACCACACAAACCACCATGAACAACTGTGACAAATTTCCCAACCAACTCGTTCATCACCTCCTCCATGGGCCCACACTTGCACCACCACAAATCTTAAGATTTTAGCTCCGATTCAACGATCTCTTCATCTTGATTCCTAGCACCACCAAATCAGAGAAGATTATGCGATAGGAAAGAAATAAAGGAATTTAAAATTCATAAAGCTAGAGATAGAGACGTGGGTTCTGATGTCGCCTCGTCACTTCAAGACCCATTGAAGTTGTCGAGACCCAAAACCCCATCTTCTCATTGCTTCAAGGTTATGGAGATGTGGGTTCTGACAAAGCCAGCAACGCCGGTGACGAGGATAGTGAGGTTGGAGTCGGTGAGGCCAATGACAAGGATGGTGAGGCTTGGAGCCAGAAGGAGAAGAGAGAAGGAAAAAGAAGCAGAGACAAGAGAGAGAAAAAATGAGAAAAACGAAGAGCAACTAGAGACAAGAGAGAAAAAAAATTAATAAAATAATAAATACAAGTGCTACTGTAACCATGCATATATGCACAGTTACTGTAGCAATTGTGCATTTATGCACATTTTTATACCCACTGATGTGGGTGTTTTTTTGGTCAAAATGTGTAAAATGAAAGATTTTTTGCATTTTGCAAGTCTTTGCATCCACTAATGTGGATGCTCTAAGTGTCATGGATATTAATGTTTTATACCATCAGGCTATTGTCAAGATATTCTTTTTATGTATGGATGCAAAACTAAATTAGTGAGGTGGATTGTTACTTGGAGTGTGCATTGGTTTTATTAGCATAATAGTAGTCATGCTTGGAACAAGAAATCTATATATCTCTATACATTAAAAGCCAAAGCTCAGAAAATATACAATTAGGTTTTTATTAAATTCTCAATTTTGCATCACATGTTCTATCTAATTTTTAATTTTTGTACCGAGTGAATTATTAAGTGTAAAAATTGAAGATTTCAAATCTAATTAGATTCTAATTTGGATTTCAATTGGAGTCTAATTTCACGTCACGTGTCTATCTAATTTTTTAATTTTTGTGGTAAGTGAATTATCGGGTGCAAAAATTGAAGAATCTAAATCCAATTAAATTCTAAATCATATATCTATACTATTAATAAGCGGATTCCCTATTAGACGTGGCAAAACGGGCGGGTCGATCGGGTTAGGGTCGGGTCAATTGGGTCTTGGGTTAAAATGAGTCATTTTTAAACGGGTCAATGGGTTGTGGATCGGGTCGGGTTGACCTGTAATTTTCAAACAAGCTTTTTTTTTTTTTTTTTTCAATTAAAAAAACAAATCAATGAAAATCTGTTTAGAGAGATTGAATAAAATCAATTAAGGAAATGAATTGCACTTAATGTCACTTGTTAATATCCTTTCAATTACGATAGTTTTGAGCATGACAAAAATTATTTATACTCATAAATTCATGATAGAAAAAGTCTTCAATGTTAATAGTTTCCTATCAAAATGCATATAATTACAAGTTTACAACTTCAAAAAGAGATAGATCTTAAAACAAACAAAACAAGTAAGCCAACAAACCATCTTAATCAGCTTTACTAATGATGCAAAAGTCAATAAAGCCAACTAATCTAAATATCGGCTGTACAATTCATTGTCATGCACCAATATATAAAAAAGCCACCCAGTAGTAGCTAGCAAGACTAGCATAATCAGCTGTAAAGACCACCAAAACAGAATGGGTGTTAGAATGGGAATCCTGCTAGTAAACTAGAGTTTGCTTCTACATTCAAACTCTTTTATCCGAGGGAAAATGCTGAGACTACTGAAAATGGCATAAGCTTGTGCCACAACTCGCCACGTGGCGAGTTGTAATTGGTGAAGGTGTGTCCCCACATGACCCACAGACACTCCTTTACCAGTCACAACTCCCCATGTGGCAAGTTGTGGCACAAAGTTGTGCCATTTTTGATGGTCCTAGCACAACTCTGATACTCTTATCAGAGAAGTATTTGCATACTTAGGTCACAGGACACCACTTCACATGAGGACAATACTCCTGAAAAAGTGTGAAATGTGTGAAAGTGTGAAAAGAAGGGCAGAGCCGCAAGAGTAGAGGAACTGAGGAAGCTTTGGCCTTTGTGGTTTATCACATTTCACGTTTGTGCCTTTGGCTTTGGACTACAGCTAGTCAGCTAGTCATATTGAATGAGTTTTTTATTTTTATTTATTTTTATTTTTATTTTAATGGTTGTCTTGTGTTGTCTTGTCTCATTCTCTTATGTTTGTGAAGCTTTATTGGTTGTGAAGCTCAAATAGTCAAATTGAATGTGAACCTATTGTCTTGTCTTGTCTGTTGTCTATATCTATAATTTATTGACTATTGGTTCTGGTGCTTTGTGCTTCATGCACCTAGTATCAGGACGTAGTCTAAATATTTTTTTTGCAAAAATTTTTTAATGGGTCGGGTCGGGTTGACTCGCAAAAAATCGAGTCGAGTTGCGGGTCAACCTGTTTTGGCTTCGGGTCAAAACATTCGGACCCGTTTTGCCATGTCTATTCCCTGTTGCGTCTTCAATTTTTGGCATACCAAAATATCCTCATAAAAATTCTGAAATAACATACCTTTTAGTTTAACTTTTTTTCTTTCAAAAAAGAAAAAAAGGTTAAAATAGTAATAATACTATCTCACGTAAAATAAAATAAAAAACCCACTACCTCACATAAAAACTATTCATTCTTATCATTCTTTAAAACATTCCAAAATTTTTGTTATCCAAATTCTATACAGTTATTACAAATTTCCATCCATTCACGCTAACTTATATCATCTTTCTTTTGTTCAAATCTCAAAATTTTTTACTTATCCCAATCAATAAATTCAAAATGTCCCATTGGTTTTAACTTCTTACAGTTCTCTATCTCATTTTTAAATATTATTCCACATTACTTTACCTCCTTCTTTAAAAAAATAAAATAAAATACACATGGTTATTTATATATAGTATCACTTTTAAACATTATAACACTAAAAAAATTAAAAAATATATAGAAAGAGCATTATTGCACATTCAAAACGCGTGTGACGAGTAGTATATATATAATGAGAAATCATTACATATTTTAAAAATGGTGGAAGCTAATACCATGTACAATTTGAACCACATCGAAAAAAAGTTATAATTTGAATCGTATAATTATGATTGTTTTTAATTTTACCTGTGTATATGCAATTGTTTTAATCAAAATTAGGCAATTGTTTTTCATATTTCTCTAGGAAACTCATTAATTCTCACATTCAAAATGTACCGGTCGACTTCTTGTTGTATGCTCTCAAGAATCAATCCAAACCACTAGAGCCTTGTTGCGACCAATTTCATTTTATTAATTTTCTTGACAAATAGATTTTGTAGTTCGAAAAACCCTCTTCTTGCGGCTAGTCATTCAAACAATAAAAAGAAAAAAGTCACGTGCGGATTTGATGTGAAAATGTTGTGGACGTAGTACTTCTCATTTTCAAAAGAAGTAGCAAATTAGCAATAGGGAAAAATTTAAGGGATTATAACATTAATTTTGTCTCCATTAAGGAATGATGATAATTAAGTATCATGGTACCTGTCTGTCTAGTCAAAATCCATTAAACTAAAGAAACAATTCATGAATGTATAGTACAATAAATAATGAAAAAGGTTAAGAACTTTCTTTTCTGAATCCTGATTGAAAAAACAAGAGGGTAAAATAATTCACATCAAAGCTCCATATTCATCAAGAGAAGATATTTTACATCATCCAGAAAGAAAGAAAAAAAAAACACATTTTATTTATTGCTAGAAAAACAAATACACATTTTATTATTTCCCAAAGAATAGCCGGTTGAGAAGACCTTCCAACAAACCAATTGACAACCAAAATGGGATTGATATCAGCTCAAAGCCTCAAACCAGACCCCATCAACAAAGGATGTAGTGAAAATAATTAGATAACATGAAACTTGGTAGAAAAATGAGAGATTTAGCTTAGCACCATTAGGCACATTGGAAGCCTTTTGGTACATTCTTTCCACAATAATTCAATAGCAAGCTCAATGAGAGGGGGACATTAAGATTGATGCCTAGAACATTGGCCTTGATAGCAGTGCAAAGACAAACAGCAGCCTCAAGATCAACAAGACCTTGGATGAGGCTGCAGCAAGGGGTCTTTGGTGGGATTCCCACAACAAGGTGCACCAAGTCATTCAACAAGTTAGCACACACCCCTAGCTTAAGGGTGTCCTTGGGGCAAGTGGCTGGCTTATTAGTAGGAAGGTTGGGTTGTGAGTGTTGTGGAGTGTGTTTTGGAGTCTTTAATGGTGGTGGGCAAGCGACATTAGTTGAAGTGACCATTGTGGAAAAGAGAAGGTTGAGAGAGAGTAGAAAAGCCATGGTTGCAATAGCCTTGGAAGCCATTTTTAGACACACTTGCCAAGGCTATATGTTTGTAATTAAGGATGGGTTTGGAGCGATGGTGGAGTTATGGTGAAATGGGTTAGGGTTTATATAGATGAAGATTGTGGTTTCTTTAGAGTTTAGGGAATAAAATGATTGATGAGACCCTCGTGGGCACATTGGCTTGGATCAAATCCGGCCACTAGTTGGCGGTGCAGCTTGGAGAATAATTGAATAAGCCATGTTCCAATGTTTTGGAAGATTCTTCTGTATGTTGATTATTTTGCATGGATTTATCTAGCACCAAAAACAAGAAGACACCCTATATCTTTTTTATTTTTAAATTTGTCTTAAATCTTGTGCTATTTCCTGGTTAACATATGTTTACGTACATAAGGCATGACATGTAGTTTATTTTAATTGTCAATCCTCGAACCAAATAATTTGTATGTTTTAGATTTTTTTTTAGAAACAAACATGCACACAAAGGGGAGGGAAAATGGATTTTAATACAAAGGTACACCACAAACTTCACTCAAAAGCTATTGTGTGCCTTTGTGTTAGAACTTATTTCCCTCCCCCTTGTGTGTGTGTTTATTTTTCAAAAAAAAAAAAAAAAGTAATTGTCTCATATTACTTAAAAGAGTGTGTTGGATATAGTATAACTTGTATCATCTTTCCTTAAAATGTTTTAAATTCTAAGTAAGTAATTATTGATTGTTTTAAAATAAATATATATATATATACACACACACTTACCATTACAACTTTTCAACACTTATCCTATCACAGATTGAGTTATACTATTTTCCTCCAAAAAAAAAAAAATTTGATTGAGTTATATTGTTGAGATTTTTTATTAAAAAACTAGTGGATATTAAAGAAAGTTCCTACTTCCTCAACGTGATTTTCTTTTTTAATATTTAAAATCCATAATCATTTGGCCCCGCAAGCACATGAGAAAGTACAATTATTATATAAAAAAAATGTAAGAAGCCCGTGAATAACAGAATAAGAGTGTTTGGCATACCATAAAATTAAATATAGACAAAGAACAACTCAAAAGATCTTTGAGTAAATTATATCAACCTCCCTTGAGGTAACGCGTTAGTCATTGTCTCTTAAGTTATTAATTCTAATATAATATTCTCTATTTTTTTAAAATCCAATATTTATTGATTTTTGTTTTAACTTTATCTAATTTAATCACTATTCTTAGGAGTCATGTAACTCAATTAATTGGTACATTCTTAAGTTTTCAATGGGGATATTCAGAATTCAAATCTCTCTCCCGTTGTAAATAAAAAGTTGTTTAAAAAAAAATAAAATCTAACCACCATCACCCATGACCCATTTCTATCTTATCCATAGCAGCATTTAGTTTTTAAGCTTTTAATGATGGTTTATGTATCTAGGCAAATAGCGTTTTCAATTTCCTCCTCAAATAGTATACTAAGCGCAAAATTTTATGTATGTACATATTTTTTTTTCAACTAAAGTATACTTTTAGCCCTTAAAATTTAGGTTGTTTTCATTTGTGCCCTTTACATTTCAAAGTTTTATTTTCATGAAGTTTGCTTCAAGGCAAACTTCAATTTCCCTTGTATACTGTTAGCCCTTCAATTTCCTCCTGAAGTTTGCTTCAAGGCAAATTTTGATGCTCTCTCTTCGATGGGACAAACCGTGTTGGGATAGGGGTGGTGGTCAGGGATCATTTGGGCTGCGTGATTGCGGGCTTTAAGTCAGCAAGTGAACTCAATCCATTCAGTGGATACAGCTGAAGCATTGGCAACAAGACGGGTGTGGTGTTGGCAGGAAAGCTGAGTCTTTTTAACATGATTTTTGAAGGTGATTGCCTCCGTTTTATACAAGCTCTTCAGTGCTCCGGTCAATGTAAAACTTTGTTTGGTCACATTATTGATGAAGTTAAGAGTCTTGGGCGTACTTTAAGGCACTGTTTGTTTCAGCATGTTCATAGGGATGGGAATAAGTTAGCTCATAGTTTAGCTAGAAGAACAGTTTTATCTGTAAACACTGATGTTTGGGTAGAAGAACTACCCTCTGAGTTGGATGCTGTATTCCAATCGGATTTGCCTTAATTTTTTAATAATATTTCGCTTATCTTTTTCTCAAAAAAAAAAAAAAAAAATGAAAATTTTGACATGTAAAAGACTAAAAAGAAAACAAACCCAAACTTTTTGTGCAAGGTTTTATTACGCTCTTAGAAATTTTGAGGATTAGCAAACACATAAAATCTCTTTGAACAAATGCATAAACCTCGAATGCACGAAAAACATTAAAAAACAAAAACAAAAAAAGCTTTGAGCAGACATGTAATGCATGCGATAAGGGCTAGTATAGTATTAGTTTTTATGTAATAGGGAAATAATAGTACATTTAGACAAACAACTTTTTCTATTATGTCATTTTTCTTTTTAACCTAACAAAAAGAATTTATGTATGTTTAATTTATCTAGCACCAAAAACAAAAAGACACCCTATATCTTTTTAATTTTAATTTTTTTTTCTAAAATTTTGTGCTATTTCTTTGGCTAACATATGTTTAGTACATAAGGCATGACATCTAGTTTATTTTAAAATTTTAATTATCGACCCACGAACCAAATAATATGTATTTTTAAATCCTAATTAAGTAATTATTGATTTAAAAAAAATATAATATATACTTACCATTACAACTTTTCAACACTTATCCTATCACAGATTGAGTTTGTGAGGGCCTTTTTTGTTGTGCGTTGGGCTGGGCTGCCTGCCGCGGTAGTAGGCCCGAGTATTCTGAGTAAGGGAGTCGAGACCGGTCCAACTGGAACTCAACTTGGGCCGGCTTGTGCGCAAACGTTGAGTCCAAGTCCAAGGGAAGACGCTGCAAAATGGGCTTATCCTTTGTTCCTGCCGCAGGAATTTTTTCTCTAGTTTCTGCCGCAGGATTGACTTTTCTGCTATGCAACAAGTCTGTCCGCCGTGCTTTAAAGCTTCTGCTATGCAGTGAAGCTGCCTGCCGTGCTTTAAGGCTTCCTGCCGTAAAGCCTGGTGCAATAGAGTTGTCTGCCATGCTTTAAAGCTGTCTGCCGCGCTTTAAAGCTGTCTGCCGTAAAGCTTCCTACCGTAAAGCCTTTTGCTGTGCAACAAAACTTCCTGCCGTGCATTAAAGCTTCTGCCTGCCGTGCTTTAAGGCTTCCTGCCGTGCAGTGAAGCTGCCTGCCGTGCTTTAAAACTTCCTGCCGTGCAGTGAAGTTGCCTGCCGTGCTTTAAAACTTCCTGCCGTGCATTAGAGCTTCCTGCCTGCCGTGCTTTAAAACTTCCTGCCGTGCAGTGAAGTTTCTTGCCGTGCTTTAAAACTTCCTGCCGTGCATTAGAGCTTCCTGCCTGCCGTGCTTTAAAGTTTCTGCTATGCAGTGAAGCTGCCTGCCGTGCTTTAAAGCTTCCTGCCGTGCAGTAAAGCCTTCGGCAATGTGAATGACTACCATTTTTACTGCAGAAACACATTTCTACTTCCTGCGCATAAACAAGTCTAAAAAAACCAAAAGGAAATACCCATCAAACAAGTGTTAGTTTAAATGGGTTAGCATATTCTCAAATATATACATACATATATGAGTATATATACTTATACGTATTCACATATACATATATAAAATATATTTTTCCAGAACATGAGAAACAGGGTATATGTATATATATATATATATATATATATATATATATACTTACGGCAGGATAATGGTTAGTTTGTGTCAAAAAATACGTAATAACAAATAGAGAAGAAAGCTTCGGCAGGAAATGATTAGCTTGTATAATAATTAACACGGTAAATATAATGAAAATGTGCTACGGCAGGATAACTAATACAGCAAGTAAAACACCACATCAGGACAACTGCTGCAGCAGACGTGAAAACGTGCTACGGCAGGATGACTAAATACAGTGAATATAAGTTGAAAAATCAAATATATTTGTAATCAAAATTAAGTATTAAATCTGCCCATAAGATAAGTAAACCAAGAAGGAACCCAAACTCCAACTTCAACAACCTTATCATGGGCTCTTGCCGTAAAAGTTGTTCATTTTGGAGAATAGGCCTAAATGGCTACTAGCTATTACTTTTGGAGATTTCAAAGAGTGGGTTTGCTAAGAGGGAGGGAAAAGATGGTCTATTGATGCATGCCCCTATTCCTACCGCGTTTTCTCTCTTCTTTTTCTTTCTTTCTTTCTTTCTTTCTTTCTTTCTTATTTTCTCCCCTGTTTTTTACTCTTTCCCCTGTTTTTTCCTCCACTTCCGTCTCCCTTTCTCGGGTCCCCTTGTTTCTGCCGTGGTTACCTCTCTTTTATAGTGAGCTAATTCAACGGGATTTCTCCCTTTTACTCCTAGGGCTTCACCAACTGTTTTTAGTTTGTTGTGGGCATCCTTTCAAGATTACCCACTCACCCATTGGTTGCCTCGACCACTGCCATCTGCTCAGAACATGTTTGTTGCACGACAAAATTCCATTTTGTTTGTTCCTCCCGTATACCTTTACCTCACTACCTAGCTCTATGGCATGCATCAGTGGTCCCAACCATTTATTACTTCTTTTGGGTAAGATATCATCCCAGCAGGATATGTTCCCAAAAGAGGTTATGGCAGGAAACCAAATATAGACCCCCTTTTCCCCCCACCACCAAACCACGCCCTCTGAATCTCTTTGACCGTGGGCCCACCTCCCTTGTATTGGCTGGGTACAGGTTGGTGGTGCCCCGGCCCTTCTGTTCTTACTCTACTGTCTTTTGTTTTTGTCTCCCACGCCATTCCTGCCGCAGCAAATTAACTCTGTTTCGTCTGCTGCGTGTTTTTGTCTTGTTTCTTCATGCGTTTCCTGCTGCATTTGTCATTTCCTTTAGTTTGACTCTTCCTTCACGCAATTCCTGCTGCATTTGTCATTTCCTTTAGTTTGACTCTTCTTGTTCTTTGGTCTTCTTCGTGGGCCTTTGGGCCTTGCTCTTCATTGGGCTTTCTTCCTCATAAGCCTTGAGCATATGGATTGCGGCAGACTGGTACATATTTTTTTTTTAAAAATGGGCATCAACATTTAGCCCCCTGAGCATATGGATTGCTCCTGCAATTCGTATGCGAAACTCATGCAGTTTTTCTTTTGCGGGTTGTTTAACAATTCTCATGCGAATGCTTCTCTTCTTTTCTTCACGTGCCTGCTGTTTCAATATTTACTCTCCTTAGGCAAGTTGTTTTCTTTCTTTCTACAATTTTACGACCCTCCAAGGGTAGCCAAAAAGTTGTTCATGAGGGTGATGCTCGGTCTGCTGTATGCTTTCCTTTTGCCCTTCATGACTTGTGCCTGCTAGGCCTCTTTGGGCCTGCTGTATGTATTCCTTTTGCGAAATTCCATTAGCCCAGTACTATCATTGGGCTTGTACTATGCAGTTTCGGGCTTCCTTGGCTCATTTCATTGCTTTCGGGCTCCTTTGTCCCATTATAATCTTTTGGGCATCCTCGGCCCGTTTCATCACTTTCGGGCTCCTTTGTCCCATTTGGGCTCCTTTGTCCCATTTGGGCTCCTTTGTCCCATTTTACTCTTTTGGGCATCCTTGGCCCGTTTCAATTCTTTCGGGCTCCTTTGTCCCATTTGGGCTCCTTTGTCCCATTTTACTCTTTTGGGCATCCTCGGCCCGTTTCATCACTTTTGGGCTCCTTTGTCCCATTTGGGCTCCTTTGTCCCATTTTACTCTTTTGGGCATCCTTGGCCCGTTTCAATTCTTTCGGGCTCCTTTGTCCCATTTGGGCTCCTTTGTCCCATTTGGGCTCCTTTGTCCCATTTTACTCTTTTGGGCATCCTCGGCCCGTTTCATCACTTTTGGGCTCCTTTGTCCCATTTTACTCTTTTGGGCATCCTCGGCCCGTTTCAATTCCTTACTCCCATGGGCTTTTACTAATTTCATTGGGCTTCCCCGGCCCAACTACTGTATACTCATCCTTGGGGCTCATGGGCTTGCCATCAACCCCTACTCTCTTTGCTTACATTACTTTTGAGCCTGCCACGGCTCATTCTTACTTTTACACGTCATACACTGCCCATGGGATTGTTATTCTCTCTTTCCTGGCTCCTTTAAGCCCGTTTGCTCCTTCAAGGCCCATTTGTTTATTTCATGGACCTGTGATCCATTATTCCTGCCGCTTGGGCTTAATGGTTTTTTTTTCTCACTTTACTAACTCTTTTCTTCCCATATGGTTTTCATTCAAAGGGATTGTTGATGATGATGATGTGTGCATCCTTCTCTTCGTCATTTCTTTGCTTGTTTCTTGGTTTGCTTCTTGGAAATTCCTTGTGATCTTGAACTTCTACAATGGTACTCATTTCTTCATGTCTGCTGCAATTTGTATACTTATTTCTTCACGTTTCTGCAGCAGTACGTACTTTTTGCTTTTGTAGGGATAAATACTCATTTTTCTGCTTCCGCAGAATATGTAGACACTTTCTGCCGCAATACATTCACTTATTTCTCTATGTTAATGCACCTCTTACTCTGCTTCTGCTAGAGCATCATCTATACTGTAGGAAGTGAAGGTTGTAGCAGATTCTGCGGCAGAAGAATTAGGCTTGACTGCTTACTTTCCCCACGTATTCCTTAGCATCATCTCTTCATCTCTTCATCCTTTCTTGTTAGGTTCTTCTTCATTATGATGTTTTACATTTTCTCATCTCTGCAGAATGCTCAAAATTGGCTCTTTTGGATTCTTTAACTCTTCTTTCTGCCAACTTTGCGAACAACACTTTTGCGGACCAAGGATCCTTCTTACAGTCTTCATTTTTCTTTTCTTTTAGCCACTTAAGGTTGCTTCACTTCGGGCTTTATTCATTCTCTAAAAATAGAGAAAGTGTTGTCTTCTACCACCTTTGCATCTAAGCCGACGACTGAAGAGAGTTTCATCAAAATAGCTCTGCCACTTCACTTTCTTCAAGCAGAGCTCTTTCACAAGAGGAAAGCTTCCTTTAAGTGTGTAAATCAAAGGGTGACTTCACTCCCTTTTCTTGTGCCTTCTTCTTCTCTGCATCTTCATTTCTTTTGCTTTCCAGGATCAGCCCGAGCCCCTTTCCATCTATCGTCCTACAGCCGAGGAGCTGCCCGCCTCCATGGGCACACCCGTGGCGGATTCTTTTGAGGGCTGGTGAAGCTTCTCAGATGTCCATTATTTCTGCTGCTGCACATGGGATTCCTGCCGAGACTCCTAGCCCTCCCACCGGATTGGTACCCAGAGAAGAGGGTACTCACACTAAGGGGGTTAGCGAGGCCACTCCCTTCTCAGCCGAGATGCCTATTTCCCCACAGGAAATTGCTCCTCTTGCCATAACTCAGAGCGAGGCTGTTTCACCTGTTGCTCCTCTTGTCATCTCTACCAGTGATCCTTTTGCGACTCTGTCTCAGGCCGTGAAGGATGGTTCTTCCTTAGTAGTCACACCTTCTTCCATTCCCAGTTCGGCCACTTACGGACCCGATGTTGATCTGTCTTCCGAGGAGTCCGAGGACATTCTTGAAGATATTGATAGTGAGCCCGTTCTGCCGAGGAGGATTTCTGAGTCCGAGAAGGAAGAGGATGCTCCACCCGAGGCTAGATTTATGGGTATGTCCCCACTCCCTTTTTTTCTTTTGTTGGATTTGCTTTTCCTTTTTTATTCACTGGGCCCACTCTTCTTCTTTTTTTTTTTCATTTGCATGTCTATTTTCTTTTGTGCACAGAGACTTTTGAAGGGCTAGGCATCGCGGTCAGCGTAGGGACGCCCGCGGTAGTTAATCCTGCCGCGCCCCCAGCACCCATTCTTGCCGTATTTTCTGCACCAGCTTCTGCCATATTTACAGCTTCAGTTTCTGCCGTTCCTTCTGTGCCTGCTTCAGTTCTTCCCACAGAAGTGACTGAGTCTGCCACTCATTTTAAGGTGCCTACAAGCGGTGCCGCTATAGATATTTTTTCCAAGGGGAAATGAGGATGCTTTTATGAGAAATCTTCACTTTCTAAACACTTTCTTTGTCATTCTGCCACAGCAACTATTGATTCCTTCGTGTTTGCTTTTTTTTTCTTTAACATATTCTTCTTGTCATTCTGCCATAGCCTCTGTTGGTGAGGATATCACTGCCTCTTTGATGAAAAAGGCATAGATGTTGTGAACTAAATCTCTTAACTTTGTTGTAGTCTTCCGCAGATCTTATTTCTCCCAATTCTTCTTTCTCATGTTGCTAAGCTTGGCTGTGTCTCTCCAATTCTTGTGGTCTGCCATTGAATGCGTTGCTCGAGAGATGTTTGGACTTCATCGTTGATTTCCACCTTTTGTTCCTTTTCATATGTTTCTATCGTATCTTTCTTCATGGCAAGCCAGTAGTAACCTATTTGCAGCAGGCATCTGTAAAGCTTTTTTTTTCTTCCTCTGGTGCTCCCCACACTCTCCTGAGTGTATTTCTTTTATAATTTCCCTTGCTTCTTCAGGCCCAGACATCTTAAAAGGTTCTCATCATACCCCTTCTTGAAAAGGACTTCGCTATGCAAAAAGTAGCGTGTTGCCAACCTCTCAAGATTGTACCTTTTGCTGTGTTTTTTGCGGCAGGATGCCTTTTATCAGGTACTGCGTGAATGGGCTTCTCCAATCTCCGCTGACGAACACAGTGTAACTTTCTTCTCTGCCTGCCGCAAGCTGGAAGGTCCCACACTGGGTTTGGACTTGATCTGCGTCTTTACCCATACTTGGCTAATAGAAGCCTGCCCTTTGAAGCCTGCGGTAAAGGCTAACCTCCCCGCAGTGTAACTTTCTTCTCTGTCTGTCGCAAGCTGGCAGGTCCCACACTAGGTTTGGACTTGATCTGCATCTTTACCCGTGCTTGGTCAATAAAATTTTGCCCTCTGGAGTCTGCGGTAAAGGCTGACTTCCCCGCAGGATTCATAAGTCTTGTCATATACTTCTTTTAACTTTCTTTGGGCTTCCGCCTGCCGCACGTACCTGGACAATACACCATCCGGCATCCTATGGTACAATTCTTCTCTCACCAGGACGTAGTCTTTCAATATTTTTAGTTTTGCGTCATTTTCTTCCTTCGTCAAAGCTTTTTTTTTATGGGGATCTACAAATCTCCTTCACACTGTTCCTCCTGGAACCCCTTTTTTTCAACATCTCAATAGTAGGCTCCTTCCTCTTGCTGACTTCTATCCCGGTGCTATCCCCTTCGAAAATTATTTGTGAGCCTAATGCGGCCAACGCATCCGCAAACCGTTTTTCGTTCCTTGGAGCATGTTCTATTTCAAGAGTTGAAAACTTTTCTTCCATCTTCTGGGCCATTAATGCACCAATGGCACATGAATTGGTGGCTAGGTAGAGTATCAATGGCCTTTTGCGAATTGGGGCTTGCACAGTAGGAAGGTTCATCGTGATTTGTTGTAGCCTTTTGAAGGCTGCCTGCTGTATTTCTTTCCTCAAAGCTTTGCCCCTTCTATCCCAGCGTGGAATAACCTGGCAGGCAGTGTGGAATGCCCTGGCAGGCTGTGTGGAACGCCCTGGCAGGCAGTGTGGAACGTCCTGGTAGGCTGTGTGGAATGCCCTGGCAGGCAGTATGGAATGTCCTGGTAGGCTGTGTGGAACGTCCTGGCAAGCAATATGGAACGCCTTGGCAGGCTGTGTGGGATGCCCTGGCAGGCTGGGCTACTAGCTTAGCCTCGCGGTCCACATTCAATGTATGCACTATTAGCCCAAGATCCCATTCTGGCATTTTTTACTGTAATCCCATGCGAAGACATCTTTGAATTTTTTCCGCAATAGTATCAATTATGATTTCTCCTTTTCTGAAAGTCTTGAGCTAATTGAGATGGGTTTTGGTTCCTGTGGGTCCGACCCCAGGTTAAATTTCCTCAAATTCTTCTTCTGCCACAACCTATATATCCTTTTCTGCCACAACTTCTTTGTTTTTCCCTTCATTACTCTCCTCCTCCAAGCTTTCTTGAACCACGCAACACACCAAGTTTTGTAGAAGATACATGATGTTGCTGCTTCATATTGATACTCTAAGCACTTTGCGGCAAGCTTTCTAAATTTACTACAGAATGGGCCTTAGCCCTCCAGCATGTGAGACAACTGGATGAGTCTTTGGCTTTTTGAAGAAGACTTCCCAAATTTTGTTGCAGAATGAGACAGCCCCCAGTATATAAGAATCTGCCCTTAGCTTTCAGTAGGAGGCTTCCCGTGTTTGCCGAGAATAAGCTTTAGCCCCCAGCACGTGAGACAACTGGATGAGCTTGATATCACTTTCTCTTGGTGTTGATGCTCCGTCATGTGGTTCATGCATTCTTCAGTAAAGAAAAAATTAGATGCCATGGATCTACAAGTTGCCATATTGTAGAAATTCTTCATTGTTAGAGAATTTGGAAAAAAGTTACTTCCCAAGCATGCTTTGACTTCGTTCCACTGCAAGCACAATTGCTTCCCATGTATTTTCTGCTACATATGATTGTGGCTATAGCTCTTCCGCAGATTCTTTCTAAAGACTTGCAATCATGGCTCCTTTGCGGGTTTGATTGAGTGTAGCCCCCATTATGGGCTTTTGCCAAGAACTCACAACCACGGTTCCTTTGTTGGCTTTTAGCCAAGAATTCATAACCACGACCCTTTTGTTGGCTATTGCCACCAAGACCCATATTTCATGGGTTTCTTCTTCGCTTGCTTTGAGTATGGGAATATTTAGATGGAGCTTGCTACGTCCCTTGCTTCATGGTTGGCTAGTAATAGCCAAAAGTCAGCGGCTTCTAATATAGAATTTCCCATGACGTGCCAACATCTTCCTGGGACATCATGCTTCTTTATTCTTGTGGCAGAATGCCCTTGCAGCAGAACACCTTCAATAAAAACCACGTAATAGTTTTCTGCGGCAATAAGACAAGCAACTCTATTTACGGCAGGATGTGAGTCAGCAATTGTTTCTGCTATTTCCCTTTTGTACACAAGCCAAAAGAAAGAGCTTTGAGTTTGTCACTATTGCAGAGTTCTTCTAGGATGAGACATAGGCATCAATGAGCTTCATGACTTGAAGAGTGATGGTGGAGTTGCATAGTTCATAGGACAAGTAATCTGATACATTCTTTCTTAGAAACATCATAAAGATAATGTTTTTAATGCCACTCTAGGCATAAATCCTCCGAGGTGCTTCATAGAAAACTTCTCAACTCTTCAAGGTTGTTGAATCGGTTTGCTAGACCCAATAATGGACAAAGAGCAGCTTGTAGATTTGGGCTTCTTTATGGAGAGTACGCAATTACTGAGTGGTTGGCTTCATTCCAAGGTCTGGATTCAATTTGGACACTTCACCACCCTATCACATGTCTTCAATGTATGCTTTGGTTGAAAGCGGATGTTTCGATATCGCCGAATCGATTACTTCTCCCTCCTTCCTTCATTGATATTTGAGAACAAATCTCAAATTTGTTATGCTGAATTTTGTGGTAGGATATTCTGTAAAAGGGACAGCTGGAATACAAAATTCTGTTGCAAAATATTCTGCCGCGAACAGTCTGCCGTGAATAGTCTGCTGAAGAACAGTCTGCCGCGAACAGTCTGCCAAAGAACATTCTGGAATTCAGCAGATTCTGCTGTAAATAGCCTGCCGAAGGATCTGTACTTTCTGCCACGAAATTTCTGCGGAGGGACATTTTACACTTTTGGAAAAGTTTGCTAAGAGATACTTTGCAGAGGAAATAGTGATTTGCAATAGTATAGTAATGATGAAAGTTTTCCTTTGGCTGCTATAGCTTCATTTTTTTTTTCTTTCTAGCTTTTGGTTCTTTGAGGGAAGTAGAGCTAGAATTACTGGCATAAAAAAAAATGATTGAAACCTTGTGAGGGAATGAAGGGATTTTTCTCCTCTAAGTGCTGGACCCAAAGGTGAAGATGGAGAGAGTTTAAAAGCTTCTAGTGTTTCCTTGAAGGAAATGAGAGCAAAAGGTGATAAGTGGCTTAGGAAGCTTTTAGGAGAGTTGCATGTTTGAATGAGTGGCTTGCCACATGTCCCACATGCATCACAAGGAGAACAAGTGGCATTTAAAGGATAGGGCCAAGTATTGTGAAGGCCTTCTATTGTAGAGTTCTCAATATTTCTGCTCTGTTTTAACATTGTTGTGCAGAGTTCTGCTATGGTACTGTCTTGCGGTAACGCTGCTACTGTCCTGCGGTAACGTTGCTGTATTCTGCCGCAGGATTCTGCTATGGTACTGTCCTGCGGTAACGCTGCTGCGTTCTGCCATAGAATTCTGCTATGGTACTGTCCTGCAGTAACGCTGCTGTATTCTGCCGCAGGATTCTGCTATGGTATTGCTATGACATTTTGGATACTTCCCTGAGAGTATAGCTTGGAAGGTTCAAGAACGTCAGCACGTCTCGCTTTGGTAAGGACTTGGAAACACGTCTCGCTTTGATCTCAACTCCCCAGCGGAGTCGCCATTTTAAATGTGGGGGCCTTTTTTGTTGTGCGTTGGGCTGGGCTGCCTGCCGCGGTAGTAGGCTCGAGTATTCTGAGTAAGGGAGTCGAGACCGGTCCAACTGGAACTCAACTTGGGCCGGCTTGTACGCAAACGTTGAGTCCAAGTCCAAGGGAAGACGCTGCAAAATGGGCTTATCCTTTGTTCCTGCCGCATGAATTTTTCTCCAGTTTCTGCGGCAGGATTGATTTTTCTGCTATGCAACAAGTCTGTCCGCCGTGCTTTAAAGCTTCTGCTATGCAGTGAAGCTGCCTGCCGTGCTTTAAAACTTCCTGCCGTAAAGCCTGGTGCAATAGAGTTGTCTGCCATGCTTTAAAGCTGTCTGCCGCGCTTTAAAGCTGTCTGCCGTAAAGCTTCCTACCGTAAAGCCTTTTGCTGTGCAACAAAACTTCCTGCCGTGCATTAGAGCTTCTGCCTGCCGTGCTTTAAGGCTTCCTGCCGTGCAGTGAAGCTGCCTGCCGTGCTTTAAAACTTCCTGTCGTGCAGTGAAGTTGCCTGCCGTGCTTTAAAACTTCCTGCCGTGCATTAGAGCTTCCTGCCTGCCGTGCTTTAAAACTTCCTGCCGTGCATTAGAGCTTCCTGCCTGCCGTGCTTTAAAGTTTCTGCTATGCAGTGAAGCTGCCTGCCGTGCTTTAAAGCTGTCTGCCGTGCAGTAAAGCCTTTGGCAATGTGAATGACTACCATTTTTACTGCAGAAACACATTTCTACTTCCTGCGCATAAACAAGTCTAAAAAACCCGAAGAAAATACCCATCAAACAAGTGTTAGTTTAAATGGGTTAGCATATTCTCAAATATATACATACATATATGAGTATATATACTTATACGTATTCACATATACATATATAAAATATATTTTTTCAGAACATGAGAAACAGGGTATATGTATATATATATATATATATATATATATATATATATATACTTACGGCAGGATAATGGTTAGTTTGTGTCAAAAAATACGTAATAACAAATAGAGAAGAAAGCTTTCGGCAGGAAATGATTAGCTTGTATAATAATTAACACGGTAAATATAATGAAAATGTGCTACGGCAGGATAACTAATACAGCAAGTAAAACACCACATCAGGACAACTGCTGCGGCAGACGTGAAAACGTGCTACGGCAAGATAACTAATACAGCGAATATAAGTTGAAAAATCAAATATATTTGTAATCAAAATTAAGTATTAAATCTGCCCATAAGATAAGTAAACCAAGAAGGAACCCAAACTCCAACTTCAACAACCTTATCATGGGCTCTTGCCGTAAAAGTTGTTCATTTTGGAGAATAGGCCTAAATGGCTACTAGCTATTACTTTTGGAGATTTCAAAGAGTGGGTTTGCTAAGAGGGAGGGAAAAGATGGTCTATTGATGCATGCCCCTATTCCTACCGCGCTTTCTCTCTTCTTTTTCTTTCTTTCATTCTTTCTTTCTTTCTTTCTTTTTTTTCTCCCCTGTTTTTTACTCTTTCCCCTGTTTTTTTCCTCCACTTCGGTCTCCCTTTCTCGGGTCCCCCCCCCCCCACTTTTTTCTGCCGTGGTTACCTATCTTTTATAGTGAGCTAATTCAATGGATTTCTCCCTTTTACCCTTAGGGCTTCACCAACTGTTTTTGGTTTGTTGTGGGCATCCTTTCAAGATTACCCACTCACCCATTGGTTGCCCCGACCACTGCCATCTGCTCAGAACATATTTGCTGCATGACAAAATTCTTTTTGTTTGTTCCTCCCGTATACCTTTACCTCACTACCTAGCTCTATGACATGCATCAGTGGTCCCAACCATTTATTGCTTCTTTTGGGTAAGATATCATCCCAGTAGGATATGTTCCCAAAAGAGGTTATGGCAGGAAACCAAATATAGACCCCCTTTTCCCCCCACCACCAAACCACGCCCTCTGAATCTCTTTGACCGTGGGCCCACCTCCCTTGTATTGGCTGGGTACAGGTTGGTGGTGCCCCGGCCCTTCTGTGCTTGCTCCACTGTCTTCTACGTTTGTCTCCCACGCCGTTCCTGCCGTAGCAGATCAACTCTGTTTTGTCCTGCTGTGTGTTTTTGTCTTGTTTCTTCATGCGTTTCCTGCTGCATTTGTCATTTAGTTTGACTCTTCCTTCACGCAATTCCTGCTGCATTTGTCATTTCCTTTAGTTTGACTCTTCTTGTTCTTTGGTCTTCTTCGTGGGCCTTTGGGCCTTGCTCTTCATTGGGCTTTTTTCCTCATAAGCCTTGAGCATATGGATTGAGCATATGGATTGCGGCAGACTGGTACAGATTTTTTTTAAAAAAATGGGCATCAACAGAGTTATATTATTCTTTCTCAAAAAAAAGAAAAAAGAAAAAAAGATTGAGTAATATAATTGGGAATTAAAAAAAAAAAAAATTAGTGGACATTAATGCTCTGTTTGTTTCGATACAAAACCTTGTGTAAAGATAATTTTCTGTGTTTTCTAGTGTTTGGTAGCATAAAAAAAGATAGGTCAAATGTAAACTATTTTTGGTTAACATAAAAAGTATGGCTTAGTTTTAGATATTTTTTCCCACTAAATTTTTTGGGAAAACAACTCTATTTCACAACAAGCTAAATAAGGTAAGTTAGGAGATTATTTTTCAACTCATTTAAAGTTGTTACCAAACATTGAAAAATGAGATAGTTTTATAGAAAATACTTCTTGAAAAATTTAAAAACGACACATTTTTTATAAAACATTATCGCTGAAACAAAAAAAAGCATAAAGAAAATGCCTACTTCCTTAGCGTGATTTCTTTTTTAATATTTAAAACCATAATCATTTGGCACCTCAAGTATATGAGAAAGTACAATTATTTATTAAAAAAAAAGTATGAAGCCCGTGAATAACAGAATAAGCGTGTTTGGCATACCGTAGGATCGAGTACAGACTATAGAGTATAGACAAGAACAACTGGAAAGATCATTGAGTAAATTATATCAACCTCTACTTGACCGAATAATAGTCATCGTCTTTGAAATTGTTATTAATTCATATATAAATATTCTTTAAAAAAAAAAAAAAAAAAATTTAAATCCTATATGAATTGATTTTTGTTTTAACTTTATCTAATCTAATAACTATTATTCTCAATTGATTGACACCTTCTGATATTTTTAATGGAAACATTCAGGATTTAAATTATAAAAACTAACCACCATTGCCATAGCCATTTCTATATTATCTATATTGGCATTTAGTTTTTAAGCTTTTAATGGTGGTCTATACATCTAGCCAAATAGGAATTTTCAATTTCCTCCTTAAATAGTTATGTATGTACATATTTTTTTTCTTAGTGTGCGTTTGAGAAGCGCATTTTGCACTTCCCACGTTTGCGTCTACATTTGTTTGTTTTGATTTTTTTTTTTTTTTCAAGAGCATTTTTGTGTGGCTGTGGTGTTTCCAGTGGGTCCCGTGTACTGTTCACGGGACCCACAAACCTCTTTTTTCCAGCAATTTTTTCATTAAAAATGAGTCCCACAGCACTATTCACACATTTAAAAATTATTTTGTTACAGTGTTTTCCGTTTTCAGTTTTTAGTTTTCAGAGGTATCCAAACAGACCCTTAAAGTACAATTTTAGTGCTTAAAATTTAGGTTGTTTCACCTTTTATGTTTCAAAATTTTTATTTTTATGAAGGAAAAATAGAAAACTAGAATTTTAGAGGGGCAATGAAGCCCACCTTTAAGAAAACTGTTTTGGATCTTATCAAATGGCACCAACTTATCATTTTTGTGATCATGGAAACCCAAATTGATGGCCTAAGGGCTGATGAGATTATTAGAAGGCTTCCATCTGATAGGGCTTACCCTACAGAGACCACTGGGTACGCAGGTGGCATTTGGCTCCTTTGGTGCTCTAATATTGTCCACAGAGTAAGAAATTCATTCTATTGTCTAGGTTAGTCCCCAAACTCAACCTTGGCTTTTAAGTACAACTAGTCGCAGACCCGCGCGTTGCGCGTGATAATTTTTTAGGTAAAATACTATTTTAGTTCCTAGACTTTATAAAGAATTTTTTTTTTTAAATATATAGTTTTATCATATTTTTCATAATCTTGTCTATAACGTTTTTTACCATTATCATATATTTATTGGTTGATGATTTGCATAACATAGAAATTAAATAAGAGGAAGAAATATTCATTAGATCTTTTTAAGTCATGGTATATGCAGATTATGATTATATATATATATATATATAAGGTTAAATGAAATGTCAAAAAATAAGATTATAAAATTTTCCAACTTTATTTCTAATATAATTTCTAAATTACTGAAGAACATCTTATTTTTAGTTATGATAGGAATCATAATTTCTCTAGTTAGAGTTTGATTAGTTTAAGTTTAAATTTTGTATTATATTATTTTTTATTGTTGATTATTTATTTAATTAAGTGAATGTAATGGTTGATTTTATTGCACTACAAAGTTTTCAATGTCTATTGTATAACCATCTCTATTTTATTTCTTACTCCTCTTGACCACCATTTTATAATTGTGACTGCAAAAACTGTAAAGATGTTCACCTACAAATATCATAATGATCAAAATAAATGAAACCCATTATACAAAATTTAACATCTAAATAAATAAAAAAGCAGCACCTAGTGTTGCATTCAATTCTTAAAAGTGTAATTTTTGATGTGGATACCTAAAGTGAATCATCGAATATTCAGTTTTTTGATTCTTTGAAACCGTAAAAGACGGGAAGAACAAAAAGAGGAGACAGGAAATTAACTTTGGGGGGGGGGGGGGGGGGGGTTGGAACATAAAATTAGTCGACTAACTTTTCACTATAAAATCTAAAATAGTAATGTACATACAATTTAATAATTCAATATATGATCCAATAAATGCTAATAAAATTATTGAATCAAAATTGACAAAAAGATTTAATATCTTTAATCAACTATGAAATGGGCAAAGTATAATGACTAAAATTAAAAAAAAAATGCTAATAATTTAAAAACAATCATTCAAACTTCAATGAATAAAAATCATCTAATAAAATACAAGTACAACCAAATACATGTTATATTATTTTTATCTATAAATTAATTAAATGATAAATAGAAGTAAATTTTAATCAGGTACATTTATAAATTATAATGTTATATGATATGTTGATTAATTTAAAAACAAATAAATATATGATAATAAAAGAATGAAAAAAGAAGAAGAAGAAGAAGAAGAAGAAGAATACCTCTGTACCTAGGAAAGTGGGAATGCCTGAATATGCTTCACAATCAAAGGGCCTACACGGCTACAGCAAACACAATTGCTTTTGTAGAAAAAATTTTAACCATACAGGTGGGTGGTTGTCTCTAGTTTGCTGCAGTATTTATTCACTGTTCACACAGAACAAAAGCTATGTTACACTTTACATTGTAAATGATGAAACATAGACGAAACTCAGGAAAGTAAAACAGGAAAAGAAAGAAAAAGAAGGAGGCAGAGTTGAGCTGTTGAGAGAATGAGAGATGAGGCGCCATGCCAGAGATAGAAGCAGTCAGACAAGAAAGCGAGAGAGAGAGAGAGAGAGAGAGAGAGAGAGAGAGAGAGAGAGAGAGAGAGAGAAGGCAAATCACTTACAGACCTCAGAGTCGTTGAGGGAGCGGCCATTCAGCTGAGTCACAAACCAGAGTATTTTCCCTTCTTTTAATTTTTTTTATTGAAAGTAGAAAACACTAATTTTTTAAAATAGTGCCTTTTGCACTGACTTGCATAATAACATTAATAATGGTATATACCATATGGTAAAGGGCATTGCAATTATACAACAATATAACCTTAGAATAGTATTTGTCAATGACGTGTTTGGATATCCCAGGAAGACAAAATCCTTACATTTTTTTTTCTTCGGATCATCTTCAAGGCAATAATTTAATTCCCTACAAGACAAGTCTAGAATAATGCTATTTCAAGCAATTATGAGGATAGAACCTACACATGCAGCCATATAGTCTCAAAGTTCAAAGTGGTGTGAAAAGGAGAGAGAGTTACTTGTGTAGAAAAATGTCTGCAACTGTATGATGATGCAGTGCCTCTAGCCTTCAATCTTACTACTGCTATGGGGCAAGTAAGCCTTAAAAGTGTTAAAATAGCTATGCATCTCAAAATTCTGAACGTCTAATTATTTATTTATCATTAATTAGATTAGAAAGCCAAAGGTTTGAAGTTTTGAAACTGTCTTTGGAAGAAAGCCAAAGGTCTGAAGTTTTAATTGGCGTTAGCAAGCTGAAGGGCTAAAGTTTTGAAACCATGAAACATAGGGAGAGGAAAAGGAGGGGAGACAGAAAGGATTGCCGTTAAAGAGTAAAGACTATTTGGATTGGGTTTAGGCTTATGGATTGGTGGACGTATAGCATTAACGTGAGGAATTTCTTTTTAGCAATATTTTAAAATTTAGGAAAAGTATTTTAAAATTATAGGAAAATAATGGTAATGACATAGCTGCTGATGTGGCTTAATGTGAGTGTAGCAACATTAAATGCTACGCTTCTACTTTTAGTAATATATAGATTTATGGTAGTCATCGTTTTAGAGAAAGATGTATTTTTTTGGGTAATTTAAAAATTCTCTCTGAGAGGCACAATCTTGTTTGGGCTGTTATAGGGGACTTCAATGATGTTACTAATGAGGAAGAGAAATTTGGAGGGAATGGCATTTTTAGAAGGAGGGTCGACTATACTATTTCAACTAACTTTTACCTTTATCTACAATACTTTCAACAATAATTTCTCAGTTTCAGCAAAATAAGCAGTATCCAAGCACACCCTAAATATACTTGGACCAATAAAAGGGATATCTCTGACCTAATCGAACAAAGAATGGACAGAGTTTGGGCCAACTCAGAGTGGAAGACCACCCACCCTGAAACCCTGGTGAAGCATCTAGCTAGGATTAATTCTGATCACTGCCCCTTGCTCTTGTCTTTGGTAGCCCCTCCTTGTAGAAGTGGGGTAAGACCTTTCTACTTCCAACCCATATGGTTCAACCATGACGGGTTCCCTGGTGTTGTTAGGGAAGCCTGGGAAGGTAATTAGCAGAATGTCAGTAGTGCTATTAATGAGTTTATTAATAAAGCCAATGTTTGGAATAAAGAAGAGTTTGGTTACATTTTTTTGGAAGAAGAAGAATCTTATTGCTATAATTTTGGAAAATGTGAGGGCCTTAGTCCATTCCCCCTCTCAAAGACTGATTAACCTGCATAAATTCTTGTCAGAGGAGTTGGAGAAAATCCTAGCTTTGGAGGAGGAGCTTGGGGGAGTAAAAGCTAGAACAGATTGGCTTATATAGGGGGAAAGAAATACCACGTTTTTTCATGTTTCCACGCTAAACCGTAGGAGCCAAAATCACATTGTGTGCATTAAAAATGCAGATGGGAATTAGGAAGAGGATATGGACATGGTTAAGGAGATTTTCCAAGCTGGCTTCTCCAGCCTTTATTGTACTGAGCAGAGTTTAAGCTCCAAAGTACCTGAGTGTATTTATGTCTGGGGTAATCGTCTGTCTGAATCTGAGGCTTTTAATTTAACTCATGCTCCAATAGATTCAAAGATCCTTTTTGCACTGAACTCCAAGAAAGCTTTCAAAGCCTCTGGTTCTGATGGGCTACATGCTAGGCTTTTTTAGAGGTTTTGGATGGTGGTAGGGGGGTTAGTGAAGTATGAAGTTAAACAAATTAGATCATTTTTGCATTGAACTCCATGAAAGCTTTCAAAGCCCCTGGTCTTGATGGGCTGCATGTAGGGTTTTTTCAGAGGTTTTGGATGGTGGTAGGGGAGTTAGTGAAGTATGAAGTTAAAAGAAATTTCAAATTGAAAAAAATGCCTTCCTAGCTGAATAAAATGCTCATTGCCCTTATCCCGAAACAGTTGGGGCTTGTAACAATTAGTCATTTCCGACCTATTAGCTTGTGTAATACCATTTATAAAATTGTTTCAAAGATTCTGGTGCTTAGGATGAAGCACTTGATGCCATCCTTTGTATCCCCCATATAAACTACCTTTGTATCGGGGAGAAGAGGCACGAATAATGTCATTGTCGCTCAAGAGCCTGTGTATACTCTAGAAAAGAAGAAAGGGAAAGCAGGCTTTATGATTATTAAGATTGATTTGGAAAAAGCGTATGATAGAATGGAATGGAGCTTTGTGAGAAGCATGATGTGTAGCCTGGGGTTTCATGGAGACACTGTAGAGCTTATTCTGGGCTGTATTTCTTCTACATCAGTGGCCCTTTTGTTTAATGGAAGCCAAATGGAGACCTTTCACCCTTCTAGGGGATTGAGGCAAGGTGATCCTATATCCCCCTACATCTTCATCTTATGTATGGATTTTCTAAGCTCACTAATTAACAAGAAATGTGAAGATGGTAAATGGAACAAAGTTAAGGCATCTAAAGAAGGACCTGGGTTTTTTCATACGTTTTTTGCTGATGACCTTCTGTTGTATGCCAAAGTGGACTATGAGAATAGTGAGGCTATTGCAGAAGTGTTGGATGAATTCTGTGCTCTCACAAGGTAGAAAATTAGCAAGGAAAAATCAAAAGTTTTCTTCTCCCTTAATATTACTATTGAAACGAAAGAAGAAATTGTGCAGCTTTTGGGAATTAGTGAAACATCTAATATAGGGAAATATCTCGGCTTCCCCATCCTGCATAAAGGTAGAAGCCGAAATGATTTCAAATTTGTGATTGAGAGAGTCCAAGCTAAGTTGGCTAGTTGGAAAACTAAATGCCTCTCCCCTGCAGGGAGGCTTGTGCTCATTAAGGCAGCAGTAATCCTATTCATGAATACACCATGCAGTGTTACAAGCTCTTGGCTAGAATCTGTGAAGATGTGGAAAAGCTAGTTAGGAATTTTCTCTGGAGATCGATGGTGGAGAATAGGAACATGCATATGGTTGGTTGGAGCAAAGTTACGTAGCCGAAAGAACTGGGTAGTTTAGGGATTTTCTAGATGAAGGCTCGTAATGCTGCAATTTTGGCGAAGCTTTGCTGGAGGATAGCTTCAAGCTCAAACTATCCTTGGGTGCAAATGCTTATTAGCAAGTACTTAACTGCAGTCAGACTTAGGGAGGGAGGAAGAAGGCTCCCTGCTTCAAGAATTTGGGCTACCTATAAAGAAGGGGGGATTATCTTTAACAAAGGATTAAAATGGACGCTTGCCAATGGGCAAGATGTTGGATTATGTGAAGACTTTTGGCTCCCATCTAGACCCTTAAGGAATCAAATAGAAGGAACGCTTGTTGAAGGGGAAGGAAACATGTCAGTGAAGATATTCCTCTCAAACTCTAATGAGATATCCTTTAATCTTCTAGAGACCATACTCCAGGAAATTCAAGGCATACCTCTTGCTACTAACCCATATTAGAAAGACAAGCTTGTCTGGGCCTTCTCAAAGGATGGATTATTCTCACTTAAATCTGTCTATCTTATTGCCAAAGATTTAAATCCTTTGAACCTTGATACTCATCCATGTCTGTGGGTTTGGGAAACGAATACCACACGTAGAATAAAATTCTTTTTATGGCTTTGTTCCCAAAATAGCATTCCTACCCGTGAAGTTCTTGGTTCAAGAGGTTTTAATCTTGATACGATGTGTGAAGTGTGTGGAAGTGCTTCTAAATCTATCACCCATGTTCTGAGAGATTGCCCAAAGGCGAGCAAGGTGTGGAAAGGGTTGGAAATTAGGAATACTAAGGAATACTAACCAGGTTTTTTATGGTCTTCCCATCATGGACTAGCTAAAGAGCAACTGTAGCTCTTCTAATTGTTTTCCCATGCCTCGGATCCCTTGGAAAATTCTCTTCCCACAAGCAATTTGGCTAATTTGGCTCCAGAAAAACAAGATTATCTTCCAATCTGGGAGAGTAGATCCTAATACTTATGCTCACTGCATTAAGAAAGAAGCAGAGTTCTTTGCTATAGTTCCAAATAGCCCCAAGAAACCGAGGAGAATCCAGGTTCAAGTGGCTTGGAATAAACCCCAATCAGGGTAGGTATATTTAAAGTCAGATGGCTTTGTGTTTGGCAACTAGAAGAAGGTTGGAGGAGGAGCAATTCTCAGATACAGTAATGGGGATTGGATTGCTAGTTGTGTGAGAAAGCTTAGAAACACGTCAAGCAACTTGGTTGAATTATGGGCTTTCAGGGATGGGCTGAACTTGGCTAAACAGCTTAATATAAAGAATATTTGTGTTGAAATGGATGTTGAATTTCTTATATACTTACTATCTAATTTATCTGTAGATAACCTTATCCTAGAACAGCTGTTAACTAATTGCAGGAACCTGATGAAGACCTTCCCTAACTGCACTATGGCGCATGTGTACAGGGAAGCTAATAGATGTGCTGATAAGCTAGATAGAATGGGGGCTGATCTTCAATCAGATTACCTTATTTTGTATAACCCACTGCCTGTGGTGGAAGACCTGTTGACTAGTGATAAAGCCGGCCACGTTTGTAATAGACTTGTGGTTCCTTAGTTTTGAATATATGCATGGTTAACCAAAAAAAAAAAGAAAAATATTGAAAAAAAAATACCAAAAAGAAAACAACCCTAAAGTTTTTGTGCTAGATTTTATTACACTCTTAGCTATTTTGAAGATTAGCAAACACAGCCCCTCAGGCCTTGCCAATTAGGCAGGAAAACTACCTTTTTGCCTATCTTTGGGGGCTTAAATCTCTTTGAACAAATGCATAAACCTCTAGGGTCCATTTGGGAGTTTATAAGGGAATGGAATGGAATGATCATTAAAGGAATGTAATGGAATTTAAAAATCTTATTTGAATGTTATAAAATAAAGGAATGGAATGGAATGGAATGTAAGTAACATTGTTTGGAAGTGATATTGGAAGGAATGGAATGGAATTATTTTATAATAACATTACTATTATACCCCTCATTTTAAAAAACATAAAAAATAATCAATAAGAACTTATAATTGCTTTGAAATGTTTAGTATTTAAAACTTATAATTCACCCATCACATATTTTTTCTCAACAAAATAAATATTGTCTAAAAATGCAAACAAATATCTTTTTTAAAAACTCCTATAATGAGTCTTGCCAAAACAAAACAAAATAACATAATCCATTCCAAAACTAAAGTTGGCCAAAAAATCCCACACTTTTTTAATTTTTAGGCCTAGACATCAGTGTCAATAGGACACATTTGCGCTCATGATCTGGGCAACCAAAGAAAATCTCCTTATATGTTGGATTTTCTATCAAAAATATGTAGGCCTCAGTCTTTGATATTGGATCCAAGTCCAATACACCTAAAGCTGCATGAACTTCTGCTCCATATGACTTTAAAAAGCACTTTGCCATAACCTCAGTCGCCCTATCAATTTCCATTGATACATTAACAAATGACTAGGAAATTACATTCCCAATTCATCATCTTTTGCTAGTCGTCTTTTCTTGCTTTTAGAAGACATTGCATCTTCTGATGACACTCAAGAACGTGCAACATTAATTTCTAGTGACCTCTGATCATCTTCCACTTCAAATTTCTCCAAAGAAACTTCATTTTGAGATATCAAATTATCAATCTCATCAATAGTGGTTGATGCAACATACCTAGCACATTTCTCCTTTGCAATTTCAGCATGATCACCTTTTGCTCTATCTTTAGCCCAAAGTTGTGCCATCTTAGAGTAGTTGGGAATAGGTGTTGTCATCCACTTCTTGGTCGTAGGTTTAGACTATTACAAACCAAGAAAAATGGTTATACAACAGATATAATTATGTAATACAAAATTGAACTCACAAAAAATGGTAATTTACTGCTATGAGTGGCTCCCAAACTTCTGGTTCAGCTATCCATATATTTAAAGAATCATTCCATCCAAAGCCATTCAATCCATCTTTAAATATGTCATAGCATTCATGAAAATTCTTCTTCAGTGTCTTTTTTCGATTTTTCACCTTATCCTTGTTAATGTCTATGTGAAAATTTTCAACTAACTCTTTCATTATGTCACCATATGCCTTAGAGGTAAAAGTTCCATTAACTCTACCACCTATAATCACCTGATGTAAAAAGCATCCACTAAAGCATCATCCATAACACTATTCCATTTTACTTCTTTGCTTGGATCTCCACCATTCTTCTTTGATATCTTACCCATGCTATAATTAATAAGACAAAAAACACATATAAAATATTGTGTCAATATTAATATTAATTATCAAAAGATAGAGAGCAATATCAAAATGAAAAGAGAAATTTGCATAACATTTAGGTCTAAGTAATTGAAACATAACATAGTCTTAAACGACATGACAACAATAAACCCAAAAGCTATCACATTTGGACATAGTTTTGCCACATGGCTAATGCTATAGAATCTCTTATAATATCTTCTTGCCTAGCATCCTCATCATCTTCTCTTTGAGTAGGGGCCGCACGTTCACAATAAGAATGTAAAACCTCTTCATCAACTTCAGCAATTAGACTTTCATCAGGATCGACACCCATTAAATAATTATAAAGTATGCAACATGCTAAAATGATTTCATTGTCTCAACACAATAACTAGGCTCTGTAGTACTTGCTATGATAGGAAATCTCTTTTTAAGTACACCAAATGCTCTTTCAATAGCATTGCGCAATGATGCATGTCACAAATTAAACAAATCTTTAGCATTTTTAAGGGGACGAACAGAGTACTCTTTTAAATGATAACGCACTTCCCTGTAAGGTGCAATCAAATGACTTCTATTCATATATCCCGCATCAACAAGATAATATTTACCTAATAAAAAATAACAATTGTTAATTATATACTACAAATTTTTTTAATTACAAAGAATACATCCTAGTATGTACTTGAATTCAATTTACCTTATGGGATTTCAAATTATTGTTTCTAGTTAAAGCACCCTTTATTATTCTCAACTCTGAAGTAGTTCCTCACCAACCCAGTAATACGTACATGAATTTCAAATCAAATGAGCATGCCGCCAACACATTTTGTGTTGGGTAACCCTTCCTATCCCGATATCTTGGTGCATCCTCATTAGATACTTTGACACGAATATGTGTTCCATCAAGTGCCCCAATACAATCCTGAAATTAAAAATATCTCTCAAAGACATTTACCTTAAAATATACCTATACTAAACTATTATCAAATATATAATATATACAAGATATATTTACCTTAAAGTACGGATTGAACCTACTACTCTGTAGTATTTCAACTGGCACTTGGGTTCCATCAGGTTATCGAAGGAATTGATCCTTTAACATAATTATTGATCTTAACACATTATGAAAATGGCGACTAATGTTTCACCGGAACGACAAAAAAAGAACAACAATGTACGAATCTTCACATTATGTGATAGAGTGTGAAGAAACTTGGCAACTTGCTCTTCAATCGTGGCACATTGTGTGTCTTGAAGATCACCATCTCTTCGCAAAATGTCACACAAACCTTGAAAAGCTTGTGGACCCATGCGTATTACGTCATAACATTTTTCACTAGATCTAAGTCAATGAATTATTTCATCACGAACTAATTGTCTTTCTATGGTTGATTGTGTAGGAATGTGGGGAACACGTCTTTTCAATTGTTGCCTTCGATGAATAATGTAGCACAAATAATGGCATGAAGCATGAACCAAAGCTAGTTTCCGCATATATTTCGAAAAAATTATGGTCTTCAATACCTCATCATTCAAATCCATCTAAGTAAAAAAAAATATAGTTATTTTATTAGTCGGAGTCCTAGTCAAAGAAATTATAGGCACATTTTCTATTCATTATAAAATTTGGAAACTTCACAACATGCTTTTACATTCTTTTAAACTGTAAATTAAATATTTTTTTAATATTTTAACATATAATTAAATATATGAACAAGAAACTTTCACAAAAGAAATAAAATGTCAAATATTTTAATGGTAGTAGACAAAGTGGCATAAAGTATATATCACAAAGTGGCATAAAAAAATTTATATTAAAAATAATCTAATCGAACTCACTTAAAGTTCTAAACTACTATTATTTTAATTAAAATACTTTTCAATTTTGTTAATGGCTTAATACAACAGAAAGCCAAAATCAATACCACCAAATTTTTTTTTTTTTTTAAATAAGGCTGGGCAGTTGCTTGGTTTCTTTGGCTAAGCACACTACCCAAGACAACTTAATTTCCTGTTTCCAAATTCTAATATTTTACTATTTTTTATTATTAATTTTCCTCATCACACATATACTACTTTATTCTCATTTTAAATTTTTTTTCCTCTTGTTTTTTCTTAACCACACACCTATCTTTTGTCTAAACTTGTACACTAGCTTTTTTAGACATTTCCTCTTAACCATACACGTGCTAAGTTCTCTAGCAGTTCTCACTTTCAAATTTATAGCAGTTCTCACTTTCAAATTTCTAAATACAAATTTTTTTTTTTTTTTAAAGCTGTACTGGTACCTTTCTTCGTTTCTTTTCTTTTCATTTTTTCCATTTAAGGTTTTTAGGTGTACAAAATGCAGGTTTGTTTTGGTTTTTAGGTGTACAAAAACACTATATATCATGAATGACTAGCAAACAGTTCAAAAAAAAAAAAAATTTGACTAGCAAACAACCGAAAAGGAAAAGAAAAAGATAGACATACTTGGTTTGAGCAATAACCGAAAATTGCAGCAGGCAAAAGAAAAAGAAAGACTAGCGGCAACAGCTTCACTTTGCAAAGAACAGGCAATATCGTGCAAGAATGATAGTTATATTTTTTATGGCTTAATGAGAAAAAAAGGCTGATATCAAAGGGGTATTTTAGGGATTTTAACAAAAAATTCATTAAACCTAAATTCATTCCCTCCAATTCCTCCCAATTTTAGGAAATTTTTTTTTGAGGTTTCGAGGGAAAGGAGAGGAATAAGTGTTCCCTCCTAATCATTCCATTCCCTCCCACTTAAACTCCTAAAAAAGGGAATGAACCTTCCATTCCCTCCGTTAAAACTCCCAAACAAGGGGAGGGAAGAATATTCTAAAAATATTCTTTTTGTTCCATTCCATTCCATTCTCTCCTTCCAAACGAAGCCCTAATGAATGAAAAAAGTTTACATTATAAAAAAAAAAAATGGCTTTGAGCATACATGTAACGCATGCAATGAGGTTAGTATAGTACTAGTTTTTACGTAATAGGGAAATAATAGTAAATTCAAACAAACAACCTTTTCTATTATGTCATTTTCTTCTCAACCTAACAAATATATATATATATATATATATATATATATATATTGTATATGTTTATTTTTTATCATTCCACTTTACCATCCTTAATAGGAAAACTGGAATATTTTCTATACTCTCCCCATTTTATCTTCCCAATTTTAACATAACCTATGTCTTACTAGTCAATTCGTTTGCCTACTCCATATATTTTAGTTGTATCCATTACCTTTTTTTTGGGTAAAATACTATTTTGGTCCCTAAACTTTATTGAAAGTTTAATTTTTGTCCTTAAACTTTAAAAATTCTTTTTGCATTATTAAACTTTATAAAGAGTTATTTTTAATAGTTTAGAGACAAAATAGGGATGAAAAAATAACTATTTGCAATAGCTTAGGGACGAAAAACATAGTACTGAAATGTAAACTATCATTCCACTGAATCATAAGCCCTCTTAATGCCCACTTGCCTTGGTGTTTTTCTCTATGGTAGTTCTTAACAATTTCATGAGGTAGTAGCACAATGTTCATGCAGTTTTCTTAGTATACTTTTCAAAATTATAATGGGTTCTCTTGGTCTGCTTTAAGTTTTATTGTAACAGACATGACCTCATACCGCCCTTCACCTTGCCCTCTCCCTCCGCCACAAACACTACCACCATTCTCTTCTTCCCTCTCACCATTCCCTTCTCCCCTCCCACCCAATTTTCCACTTGCGACATATCCAATCCTACCTTTTGTTCCCCAAAATATTTTCCCCACCCCGCAACAGTTTTACCCTCCACATCCTGGCTCTTTCCCTCAATCTTTCTACTGGCCAAGTCAGTTTGGTCAGTACATTCCTTAATATGCTCTAGCCCAGCCTTCCTTACCCATAAAATGTTTGAACCCCAAGCCTATACAGCAACCATCAAAATACACTCCCAAGCCCCTTTCTTCGCTAGCCAAACCTTCTAAACCAGGGGGTCTGTGGGGAAGAATTCTTTGTCTCTTCGTATTTATTCAAAGTCATTTTTCTTGGCTTTTGATGGGGTCGTATGGATTCGTATTCCATTACTAGGAACGAGGCGAACATCGAGGCTCTATCTAAGTTGGTAGATTGGGTTGGATTGGACCCTGGCTTGTTTGGTACATTTGTGCCGGTGGGACTTTAGTAAGAAACATTTTTTCAAATGGTTTCATGAGTATCATAAAATGTTTGAGTTTTCTAGCAGGTCGAATAAGAGTGATCATTTTGTGGAGATATCAGAGTACCATAATGGGCATGACGTTTGCGTGTTCTAGAAGGGATGAAGTAGGGAGGCTAGGCTTTTCTTGAAATTAAGCTTCATGTTTTTTTTTTTTTTTTTTTTTTTTTGGGAAATGCTGTTTCTAGGCCGAGGAAGGAGGTGGCTGGCGGTGGCAAGCCTGAAATATCCATTGACAATCCAAATAATCAAGTTTGGAAAACTTTTAATGGGACCGTGAAAGTAGGAACAGAGTTAAGTATGGAGAATCAGTTTCCCAATATTACTGGGAGTTTAAATCAGAAGGAGAGTTTTGGGGGATTTGACTTTTTTCAAAAAATCACATAATCCAACTCATCTCAATTGTAGCCGTCCCATGCATGGCCTTCTTCTAAATGGACTTAGGCCCACTTCTCTTTAAAAATATTTGTTGCTTTTGATAGTTATATCCAATAGCAGGCTTAGAGCAACCGCATCAGTTCATGGATAATCTTGCAAAATACAAAAAGTAGCTCTTTTTACACATTTTGACCCAAAAAAACCCACATCAGTGGGTGTAAAATTGTGCATAAATGCACAAGACCTACAGTAACCGTGCATATATGCACGGTTATTGTAGCTCTTCTATACATTATTTTAATAATTTCTAATTTCACTCATTTTTTTCTCTCTATTCTCCATCTGCAAAACCAACGCCCTCACCATCTGCTTCTTCCTCTGATACACACACTCCCACAAACACAAAATCAAAAATCAACCACAAAAATTAAAAAAAAAAAAACCCCCAAAATCAACTACAGACACCACAAAACCAAACACACCCACACACGGACACATTAATAAAGACAGAGAGAATGGATCGGCGCTTGTAGATAGGCACTTGTGGCGAATCGGCGCTTGTGAAGGATCAGCGAGTATCGGTGCTTGGATCGGCGTGTTTGAATTGGAGTTCTTCTCGCTGTGCTTGGATCGGAGTTTCAGAGAGAAGAGTTTCTTGCCGTGCTTGGATTGGTGTTCTTCTCGCTGTGCTTGGATTTGAGTTCTTCTCGTCGTGCTTGGATTTGAGTTCTTCTCGCTGTGCTTGGATCGGAGTTTCAGATGGAATAGATCGGCACCGTGCTTGGATCGAAGTTTTAGATGGAATAGATCGACGCCGTGCTTGGATCAGAATTTCAGAGAGGAGTTTGGAATAGAGAGAAGTTTCAGAGAGGAGTGAGTTTGTTGGAATAGAGAGGAGTCTCAGAGAAGAGTTTGGAATAGAGAGAGTCTCTTGAGTGGAGAGAGAGAGTTTGAGATAAAATAATAAAAAAAGTGAGAAAAATGATAATTTAAATAAAATAGATGGTAGAATAGATAAACTGATGTGGGTGTTTTGTAAAAATGAGTGTGTAAAATAGAAAAAGTAGGCTTTCAGTGTAAAATAGAAGGAAAGTTTTACACTAACTGATGCAGTTGCTCTTATACATGAAGTTTCTAACCATGGAGTGGAACTCCGTGCCTTAAAGATTACTTTTATGAAACAGGAATAGAGAAACTCTTTCTATATTGCTACTTTTGAGGATTGTGATGGTGCCAATAAATTCTTTTTACTACTAGAGTCTTAATTGTCTTTCAAGATCTAGGTGATTCAGTGTTGACATCTTTCCTTAATCAATAAAGGTAAACATCGCATCCCCGCCTACACATGTAAGGCAATATTTTTGTGGCTGAACCAAGTATATGATAAGATAAAATCATGAAACTCACTATTCAAAATGTTCCAACTATATCATACTTTTTTTATTATTAAAATTCACCATCTCCAACATGCAATTTCTTGGGGTTTGTAACATTCTTTGAAAGTCTCTCTATCATGTGCATATACTTAATAGGATTTTGTAGAATTTTTGGTGCTTTGGCTGCTTTTAATTCAGTTGAATCCCATGAGGTGAATTTCATGTAAAATGTAGTTGAGATTTTTAATAGAAATTGGATGTGTAGTTGACCTCAAGTATTTTGCATGCCTTTAAATCAAATCGACTATCTGGTATGGTTGTGCATATTCTACTTCCAATCCTTAGTGTACAGGTAATGTCCTCTTTGCTCCTATCAATCCTTGAACCTTATTTAGTTAAATGATAAATTATTTCAACTGGCCTTTCACATCTTAATTCCCCAGAACCATTATTGTCCATAAATTCAACCATTAGTGCAAGTTTTTCTATATTGATGAGCTTCTGAAAGGTTGCTGGCGTAAGTTGGGTCCATCAAATTAACAAATCTGATTTCTTGTCTTCCATTTATCCTTGTTTTGCAGCTTAATATTACATTGCAAATGAGATTTTAGATGGTGTTTGCTCTAAAACTCATGGATGCTATCTCAATGCAAAGGACCTGGACAATTTTATGAACACATCAGCCAAGTAAATCATAAGTTAGAGTTTCTCAGTTGCAGTTAATCATGTGCCTTCCCCCCCCCCCCCCCCCCTCAATTGTCAAACATTAGGAATATTTTCTATACAATTTCTATTTTTATTTATTTATTTATTATTATTAAATATGAAAATTTGAATTTAGGTACAAAAAAGTGACCCAACAATTGCTGCTCCTATTTCTTCTCTTCTTAAACTGGACATGGCACTGGCCTTTTTTTCAAAGCCACCAATTATATTGGTTAGGGCATTATTTTTAGAGATATTCATGGTTTTCCTATTACAATCCATACTAAATTAATTCCATGCCAATGAAACCCACTGTGGATGGCTGCCACGCTCTGTTGGGAGCATTGCACTCTTGTCACGAACTGTGGATCAAGGATTGGATTGCGGAGTTTGCTAACTCACAGTTGCTGGCATCTATTAGGTTGCAGGAACCATGCTTGAAGGAGATTTCTGATGTGTTAGAACATATTCATGTTGTAGTAAGTAAGACACATATCCTATAGGACAGTTTATAGACCGTGTAATAAGTTAGCGTACATGTAGCTAATAATGATAAGGAGTTAAGGGAACCCTTAGCTTGGGTTCAGGGAAAGTCATCTTTTCTCCTCTCTATTGTACACTTGGATTATTATCAATAAAGTTCTACCGCTTTTGAAATTTTTATTTAAAAAAAAAAAACAAAAAACAAAACAAAACAGTTTAGGATGTATCATATATATTTCATTTTGGAACTTTCCTGTGTATTGGACTGGTTAGTGACTAGTTATAAATAAAAGGTGAAGTCTTGAAGACAGTCAGACCTAAGTCATGACCATAAGGATTGGATTCAAAATTGGATTCCAAACATTTGATTAAGTTGGAAATAAATTATTAACTCTTAATGTTACCTGGTTGTGGAGTTCATATATGATAATATCATGGTGGTTAAAACTCTTTGAAGTTTGGATTCTGAACAATCCCTACTTGGTCTATCAACCTTGTATAATCCTCTTTGCGAATTGAGTTGTCACAATATTAATATGCGGTAAAGAAAAACATGGAGAGTATGAAGGTGCCGGAAAATAATTATATAAAAGCATAAAATTGTCGAGATTTGCCTATTTTTTACCTTCAAAATAGTAGATGAAATCACATCTGGAGAAGGCATTTATAAAAATAAAAATAATAATAATAATAATAAAGATTATTTAAACCAATTATAAATTTTCATATCAGATTTAATGTCCAATCCTAAATTTGCATGTGTACAACTAAATTATTTGAGACCAAAGATAAATTAAATGGTGTCATGCACCATCTAATTTAACCTCATGTTGACAAACTTATTGTCACATAGTACTTGGATCCAGGCAAGTCATTCTAATCAAAATTAGGCAATTGTTTTTCATATTTCTCTAGGAAACTCATTAATTTCTCACATTCAAAATGTACCGGTAGAATTGTTGCTGTATGCTCTCAAGAATCAATCCAAACGATCAGAGTCTTGCCGGGACCAATTTCATTTCATTAATTTTCTTGACAAACAGCTTTTGTAGTTTGAAAATCCCTCTCCTTGCGGCTAGTCATTCAAACAATAAAAAGAAAAAACTCATGTGTGAATTGACATGTATTCTCAAAGAGAAATGTTATGTCTCCAACATTTTCACAATAAATCTTAAATGGTAAAAAAATAATTTCAGTAGTGGATTTAAATTGGAACCAGTAACAACTTACTATATAGGATTTGATGTGAAAATGTTGCGAAAATATTGTGAACGTAGCACTTTTCATTTTCAAAAGAAGTAACAAACTAGAAATAGGGAAAAAATTAGGGGATTAATTATAATATTAATTTTGTCTCTATTAAGGAATGATGATAATCAAGTATCATTCATGTTACCTGTCTGTCTACTCAAAATCCATTAAACTAAAGACATAATTCATGAATGTAGAATACAATAAATAATGAAAAAGGTTAAGAACTTTCACTTTTGAGTAAAATAATTCACATCAAAGCTCGATATTCATCAAGAGAAGATATTTTACATCATCTAGAAAGAAAGAAAGAAAAAAAATACATTTTATTTATTGCTAGAAAAACAAATACAAATTTTATTATTTCCCAAAGAATAGCCGTTTGAGAAGACCTTCCAACAAACCAATTGACAACCAAAATGGGATTGATATCAGCTCAAAGCCTCAAACCAGACCCCATCAACAAAGGATGTAGTGAAAATAATTATATAACATGAAACTTGGTAGAAAAATGAGAGATTTAGCTTAGCACCATTAGGCACATTGGAAGCCTTTTGGTACATTCTTTCCACAATAATTCAATAGCAAGCTCAATGAGAGGGGGACATTAAGATTGATGCCTAGAACATTGGCCTTGATAGCAGTGCAAAGACAAACAGCAGCCTCAAGATCAACAAGACCTTGGATGAGGCTGCAGCAAGGGGTCTTTGGTGGGGTTCCCACAACAAGGTGCACCAAGTCATTCAACAAGTTAGCACACACCCCTAGCTTAAGGGTGCCCTTGGGGCAAGTGGCTGGCTTATTAGTAGGAAGGTTGGGTTGTGAGTGTTGTGGAGTGTGTTTGGGAGTCTTTAATGGTGGTGGGCAAGCAACATTAGTTGAAGTGACCATTGTGAAAAAGAGAAGGTTGAGAGAGAGTAGAAAAGCCATGGTTGCAATTGCCTTGGAAGCCATTTTTAGACACACTTGCCAAGGCTATATGTTTGTAATTAAGGATGGGTTTGGAGTGGTGGTGGAGGTATGGTGAAATGGGTTAGGGTTTATATAGATGAAAATTGTGGTTTCTTTAGAGTTTAGGGAATAAAATGATTGATGAGACCCTCGTGGGCACATTGGCTTGGATCAAATCCGGCCACTAGTTGGCGGTGCAGCTTGGAGAATAATTGAATAAGCCATGTTCCAATGTTTTGGAAGATTCTTCTGTATGTTGATTATTTTGCATGGATTTATCTAGCACCAAAAACAAATAGACACCCTATATCTTTTTTATTTTTCTAAAATTTTGTTGTTTTTATTTTTTAAATTTTTTTATTTTTTTTTATTATAGAAACAAACACACACATATATAAAAGAGAGAAAGATATTCTAACACAAAAGTACACTACAAACTCCACTCAAAGGGTTTCTAAAATTTTGTTCTATTTCTTGGTTAACATATGTTTACGTACATAAGGCATGACATCTAGTTTATTTTAATTATCGACCCTCGAACCAAATAATATGTATGTTTTAAATTCTAATTATTTTGATTGTTTTTATTTTTATAATTTATCACACATTGCTTAAGAAAGTGTATTGTTGTAGTATAACTTGTGCTATCTTTCCTTAAAATGTTTTAAATTCTAAGTAAGTAATTATTGATTGCTTTTAATATATATATATATATATATATCCTTACCATCACAACTTTTCCACACTTATCCCATCACAGATTGAGTTATATTATTGGGATTAAAAAAAAAAAAAAAAAAAACTAGTGGCCGGCTATTAAAGAAAGTGCCTACTTCCTCAGCGTGATTTTCTTTTTTAATATTTAAAAACCATAATCATTTGGCACCGCAAGCATATGAGAAAGTATAATTATTAACAAAAAAAATAATTTGTATGAAGCCCGTGAATAACAGAATAAGAGTGTTTGCCGTACCATAGAATCGAGTAAAGACAAGAACAATTTAAAAGGTCTTTGAGTAAATTATATCAGCCTCTCTTGAGGTAACAAGTTAGTCACTGCCTCTAAAATTGTTATTAATTCTTTTATATATATATATATATATATATATATATTAAATAAAAAATCTTATATTTATTGATTTTTGTTTTAACTTTATCTAATCTAATTACTATCCCCAAGAGCATTATAGATAAATGGGTTAACACCTCCTAATATTTTCAACGGAGACATTTAGGATTCAAATTCTCACTCCTAATTGTTGCAACTATTGAATTAAAAAAAAAAAAAAAAAAAAATCACCATTGCCCATGACTCATTTCTCCAAATCTTTAGTTTTTGAGCTTTTAACGATGGTATATACATTTAGGCAAATAGTCATTTTCGATTTCCTCCTCAAATAGTATGCCACGTACACTATTTATGTATGTACATATTTTTTTTACTAAAGCATACTTTTATCCTTTAAAATTTAGGTTGTGTTCATTTAGGCCCTTTATGTTTCAAGGTTTTTACTTTCATGAATGGTAAAACATAAAATTTCATCAAACAAGAAAGGCTAAATCATAAAATTTCATCAAACAAGAAAGGCTAAATTGAAAATTTTGACACGTAAAAGACCAAAAAGAAAACAACCCTAAACTTTTTGTTCAAGGTTTTATTACACTCATAACTATTTTGAGGATTAGCAAACACATAAATCTCTTTGAATAAATATATAAACCTCAAATGAACTAAAAAAGTTTACATTATAAAAAATAAAGAAAGCTCTTAGCATCAAGGTTGTCAAAATCGGGATCCTACGTAAGATCGTTGAAGGTAGATGGGATCGTAGATTGTAGAATCGGATTGTGAATCGTAAGATTCTACATATTTTCAGATTAAAAAAAAAAAAAAACACACACACACACATTGATAATGACTTTGTGTGTTGAATAATCACATAAATTATAAATTCATCAATAAAAAAACCAAGATTTGCATTATATGATGTAATTTGCATGTCATACATCGCCAAGTCTATACTAACGAAACAAATATATTTAACTTTTGACCCAATATTTCTAAAAAGTTTAATAAATGTTTAATTAGCAACCTAATACCAAAATATTTATCAAAACATATGGAAAATATTTTCCAAGTTCTAAGTTCCAAGTTTGAATCTAAAATAAGTTAGCAAATGGAAACTAGCTAACTACAATATGAAATCCAAAAGCAAGATGAATATTAAGGTGGAGTGAACATTTAATTATTTTCATTTTAAGGTTCTTATAACTATCGTCCTAAATTCCTAATCATCATCATCCATTTCATCATCTATGTAGACATTATATATTTGTATACTAGAGCTACAAAAAACATCAAGATACAATTTTACGCTCAACTAGTCAAGTTATACCACTCAGCAACAATTAAAGAGCAAGCTCAAAAAAATCATTCAATCAATATACAAATACAAGCATAACTGATAAAATTATATATAAAAAATATTTTAGTAATATTAGAACACAAATTAGTATATTGATCAAACAAATTTAACAAAATTATAGCTTAAAAGGCAACAAAGACATCAAATTCTTCATTTAGAAATGATGAAGCATTCCTTCATTTTGATTATAAGTGAACTAGAAGCTAAAAAATATTTGCTTAGGCAAACATAATTTTATAAAAATAAAATAAAAAGTTATACCATCACAACATGAAAAAATAAAAACCTTTAAAGCTTCATCAAAACAAAAAATTTATTTCATATAAAAAAAACCAAAAATTTATGTTTTTGGTAGGATCGGTAGGATTCCATATGATCCTATGATCTCCTATACGATCCTACACTATCTTAGGTATGATCCTACCATTTTTATGATCCTAGTGCGATCCTAAACATTTTGGTAAGGTGAGATCGTAAAATCGTGCGATCTTACGATCCAGATCGCGATTTTGACAACCATGCTTAGCATAAATGTAACGCATGTGGTAAGGTTAGTATAGTATTAATCAAAATAGTTTTTATGTAATAGGGAAATAATAGTAAATTCATACAACTAACATTTTCTATTATGTCATTTTTCTTTTCAACCTAACAAAAAGAATTTGTATATGTTTTCTATCATTCGACTTAACCATACTCAATAGGAAACTAAAATATTTTCTATACTCCCCTATTTCATCTTACCAATTTTAACATAACCTAAGTCATCTTAGTCAATTTGTTTATCTACTCCATTTTAGTCGTGTCCCTTACTTATTTTTTGGATAAAATACTATTTTGCTTCTTAAACTTTATCAAAAGTTTATTTTTCATCCCAAATTTTAAAATTTTAATTTTTCATCCTTAAACTTTGTAAATATTTTTTTAATAGTTTATAGACAAAAATATGGACAAAAAAAGATTTTTTTTTCTTCAATAGTTTAGGGAAAAAAAACAAATTATTTACAAAGTTTAAAGACATAAAATAAAACATTTTCAATAATAAAGGGCAAAAAAAAAAAACTTTTCAGTAATCGATATATATAATCGAAGTTTTTGACTTTTTATTAACTTCTCTAGATCTTGCCACATCATTATCATTTTTTTAAATAAAATTATTTTTGGTTAGTCCAAACTTAATAAGGAGTGAAACTCTATCTCTCTAACAAGTCCAACTTAAACTCAAACTCATCATTATCATTTTTTTAAAACATAATTATTTTTGTTTAGTCCAAACTTAATAATGAGTGAAACTCTAAGCCCGTTTGGATAAGCTGTTATGAAATTCTAAACGCACGTTTTTATTTAAAATTGTCAATATGCGTGTGTTTGGTATAACGATTTTACTAGAAATTGCGTAATTTAAAACGTCAAATATTACGTTTTGAAATTGAGGTACGAGATAGCTTTTTAAAAAACTTCATTGAAAACGCAAATCACTCTATACATTTTAAAGTTTGAATACCTAAAACATCCTTAAGTTTTTGCTAAATGACAAAAACACAAGCTAGCAAATAACCTCACTGGTCACCCTCAAGCTTGCTCTATGTCTAGTGGCAGAGCCATGTTGAGGCCGAGGGGGCCATGACCCCCCCTCCCCCCTCCCCAAAAAAATTCAAGCTTAATGTAATTATAGCAACTTACCTAATCTGCACCACCATATAGTTGCAAACTGCACTAGCTTTCGCTGGCAGATGCATCTGGGTAGGCACTAGCTAAATAAGCAGTCTTCACACTTTACTTAGCTCATCTCCTTTAAATCTCCAGCATCCTAACTCTTCTACCTTTTTTCATCCAGTTCTTCTTTCTTTATTTTTTCGGTTCTTCTGTCATTTTTATGAAGCACAAAGAGTGACTTTTTGATTTTACCAAGCAACATTTATCAATTACCCATCCCACCTCCACCACGTGTATGGTTGAAACTAGAAGTATCAAAATTTAGAGTCTCTAGGTGGTTAGGTAATGGTATGGGTCATAAACTCTTTTATGACTTTTCTTTTTCATCTTTATTTGTTAAATGAACACAACAAACTATTGTTATACCTAATAAAAACATACAACAATACATCATGTAATTGGTTGTATTTAATTATATATTTTTATATATTGAAATTTGGATGATGATTTAGTAGACAAACCAAACGCTAAACCCTTTTTGGTAATTTGCACTAAAACAACAATTTTAGACTAATACTATTCACAAAGTTTGCCAAACAGTTTATTGTGATTTTCAAAATTGTGTTTTCAAAACGCTTATTTTAAAAACGCTATTTTTGAAAACACACTTTTTTAAACCACTTATCCAAACAGACCCTATCTCTCTAACAAATCCAACTTAAACTCAAACTCAAACGTTGATAATTTATATTTAATTTGCTAGGATAATCATGAACACTATAAAAGCAATGCAAACCCCAATATATTTTTTATAAAGCCGAATAGAGTATGAGCTCTTCTTCTGTTATTTTCTTCTCCTCTACTTTGTTAAAAATAAATACATTATTTTATTGTTTTTCATGTATTTTTTAAAAAGTGATTTTTGTAAATGAACTACCAAACTCTCTTTAGCCATTTTTTACAAAATAAAAAAGCTTGCAATAATTGAAATTTAAGGTTGCTACTATTGTATATGTCTTTACTTCTGTTAGGTTCTAAAGATTTAGGATTTTATGTATTTAGAACTCTAATGTGTAATGTTGGCAAACCATGATCAAAACAATGTGTTTAGTCTTGTTTAGGCTTGCTCAAAGTTGATAAAATATTGTAAAGTTGGAATCGAGTGACTGTAGATGCATTGGGGCATTTCGGTCTGGCTCGATCGATCGAGCCTTTCCTTCGATCGATCGAATCACGGACCAGATGCTTTTTCTGCAGTTTGTCCAACTCAGCCCTAGCTCATTAAACGTTTTTGGGTTTTCTGTTTTTACCCTAGGTATATAAAGAAAAACTCTAGCCACGTTTTTAGAGTTGCTCCAGTTGAGTTGTTGCTTATACATTGCTGTTTTGTGTAAATCTCTTGTGAGATCTAGAGGAGCTTTCCTTTACACAAAGCTTAGGGTTTTCAAGGTAGAGATTATTTCAACATCTTAATGATCAACTCGGTTGCTATCATTGAAGCTTAAAGAATATCAAGTGTGGGTGCTTGTAGCTGATTAAAGAGTCCAAGAAAGAAGGAGTCTGTGGATTCGGAGCTTGCACGTGGTCGTGTCAGTAAGTTCTACTGGTGGGTAGCATTAGGAAGTCAAGCGGGGAGCTTGTAGTCCTTTTGTATGAACTTCGATTCTTTCATAGTGGATTCAGGTTTGCCTTGAGGATCGGTAGGTCAAATCCTCCCCAGGTTTTTACCGTGTGGTTTCCTGGGTGATCATATCATTGTGTTATTTATTATTCCGCTGCTTTATTCTTTTGATATGATTATTTGATTGCTTTAACCTAGAATTGCATAATTTGACTAAGTAACAACTTGGCTAATTAATCTAGGCTAACCAATCTGGTTGTTTTAAGGGGTCTAAAACTGTTCAAGTGGTATCAGAGCAGGTAGCTCTCTTGTTAGAAATTTTGTATCTCTGAGCTGATCCTTGACCCCTGTTGTCATGGAGCATGGACACTCTCTTGTTGTTCCTCCTCACTTTGATGGGAACAACTATGCTTATTGGAAAGTAAGGATGAAAGCATTCCTGAAATCAATTGATGAGAGGGTTTGGAATTCCGTTGAATACGGATGGCAGAAGCCCACTACTCCTGTAAGTGAGTGGCAAACTTCTGAAAAAGAAGTAGCAGGCTTCAATAGCAAAGCTATGAATGCCATCTTCAATGCTGTTTCAATTGAGGAATTTAAGAGGATCTCAAATGTTGAGGTTGCTCATACTGCTTGGAAAATCCTCCAAACTGTGCTTGAAGGCACAAAGGCAGTTAAGATAAACAAACTGCAGCAATTAACTTCTAGGTTTAAAAGCATTAGGATGTCTGATGATGAATCCTTTGATGAATTTTATGCCAAACTGAATGATATTGTTAATTCTACTTTTAATTTGGGTGAAATCTATGATCAACCTAAAATTGTTAGGAAGATACTTAGATCTTTAACTGAAGACTTTAGACCCAAAGTGACTGCCATCACTGAAAGCAAGGATGTGGACTCCATCCCTGTTGATGAGCTTGTAGGATTTCTTCAGTCCTATGAGTCTGACCTACCTAAAGTGAACAAATCCAAATCAATGGCTCTTAAGTCAGTTGATGATGTTGATGGTGGTGGATTTGATGATGAGCTCTCTGCTACAGAGATTGCATATCTTGCCAAAAACTTTAAAAACTTTCTTAGGAATACCAACAGAAAGGCAAGAGGTACATACACTGCTGAACCTAGAAATTTTAGGAAGAATGATCCTACTAAGGTTAATAACTTTGAAAAACCTAGAGAAAAAGTAGGTCAATCTTCAAATAATTCCTTGGATCCTCAGTGTTTTGGCTGTCAAGGGTATGGTCATGTGAAATCTGAATGTCCTACATTCTTGAGGACTAAGGGTAAAGCTATGGCTGTAACCCTTAGCGATAATGAGGTTTCTGATGATGAGTCAGGATGTGATGAGGATGGAAACTTCATTGCTTTCACTGCTACAGCTGTAGTCAATGAAAGCATATCTGTTGAAGAGAACCCTTCTGATGGGGAACTCTCTGAGGATGCAGATCTTCAAGAGGCCTACAATAAACTTTGCAAAATTGCTGCAAGGGATGCTATGAATGTTGAACTTGGCCTGAAGAAAATTGTTTCTCTTGAGCTTGAAAAGAAAAATTTGCTTGTTAAACTGTTTGATGCTAATGATCTTTTGAACAATGTTAAATCTGAGAACATGCTTTTGCTTGATAAAGTTAAAACTTTGGAACATGATTTATCTGTTGTTAGATCTGCTAGTTCTAAACTTGATCACATGCTGAATGTTCAAAAGTATCCTTCTGATAAATCTGGGTTAGGATATATTGAAAGCATCTTTGATTCTGGACCACATTCCACGAAGTTTGTTCCTTCTTCTTCTTCTGAACCTTCTGTGAGTGAGGTTGTCAAACCTGTAGAAGTTTCACCTTTTAGGAAGATTAAGGTTGATCTGGGAGAGTCTAAACCTAAGGAGACTACCCTATCCAAGGACAAGATGCATGATAAACCTGTTTGGGTTTGTCATTATTGTGGTAAGTCTGGACACATTCGTCCTAACTGTTACAAGCTTCAAGCTGCTAAGAGAGCAAATAAACCAAAAGTGTCTGTGCCTCAAGCACAAGATCCTATGGCACTTATTGGTGAATTGGTAAAAGTGCTGAACCTTTATTCCAAACCTGGAGTTGGAAATCACTCGAATGTGAATAGGAACTCCAATGCTCGTGGTGCATCTAAAAGGTTTTGGATGCAAAAGACTCGACCTAATTGAGTCTTTCTGACATGGTTCTTGTGCTTCATTGCTCATTCCTTTGTGACCATTGTTCTTTGGTTTTTGTGTTTCTTTTGCTTTTTTCTAGGACTTGCATTGCATTACATTCATGCATTTCATTCTAGGATTTATTTGTTTTCTCTTTTAATATATATATATAAAAAAAAAAAAAGGAGAAAAGGAGAAAGCAAAAAATATGTTTGACATTATGTTTCTTGGTTTTTGAAAACAAGGTTGGTCAATTTATTTACACATAACATGTCTTATGTACCTTGTTTAGCTTTGATGAGCTTATATACTGCACTTGACTAGTTGAAACTTTGTAGTGCATGTTGTGTGGGAAAGATGTTTATGGTGTTTATCACTTTATCTTAATCTTGAAGTCACATGTTATTTGACTGTCGGACTTGATCCTTTTGAGAAAGGCATAAATAACCATCTCACCACTGTTCACTAGCCAATCATGAACACCTTAGTGCATATCATAAGATTTTGTGCTCGAGAAAGTGTAGCACATGCACAAAAAGAACTTAAGGTGTAGCCTCTTTAAATGCTTAATGCTTAAAATTTGTGTGTACTATTAGGCTTGATGCCAATTCACTTAATTTAAACTGGTGTGTACCATTAGGCTTGATGCCAAATTTCACCTAAATAATGGGGCAAAATTCAAGAAACTTACATGATTGCAAGCTTATGTTCTAGGAGATGTGGGAGTTATAGGATGTAACTCTTTAGATGATAGTCTCTTTTGAATTCTATGTGATGAATTTTGTAGACTTTGTGATTGATTGCTATTCACATATCACCTCACATGTATCTCAAGCTTTTGCTAGTTGCACACACTACACAAGTTACTCTTTGCTAAACTTTGTACATGTTATTGTGAGTGTTTTTGGTCTGACCAACCAAGTTTGAAAATACTTTGAGAATTATGCAAAACATTTTTTTTTTTTTGCTTGAGAATTTGAAAGGAAGAATGGCTGAAATTTTCTTTGAAGAAACTGGGATTAAAACTTGGGTTTTTGAAAAAGCATTCCATCTCATACTCATGCATTTTGTTTCAATAAGTTTAATGCTTTGAGGAGTTGTTTTTAAAATATGGTTTGTGTTTTTCAAAACTGTGATATTTCTCAAAATTTTTGTGAGCCTCTGCCCATTTCGATCGATCCATTCTGATTTTCGATCAATCGAAAAAGTGCTTTAATTTGCCTCAAAATGACTGATTGATTCGATCGATCGAATGTGATTTTCGATCAATCGAAAGTCACGAATCAGGTTTTTTTTTTTTTTTTTTTTTTAAACAGTGTTCTTGACTATTTCAAACACTTTTTCAAAAGTTTTCTTTAAACTTTTCTTTCTCTCTCCGACGAGGCAGGCTCCACAAGTCAAATTTTTGTCGTTTTCCTCCGAAATTTTTGCAAAATTTCTTTTTCCTCAAGCCGGTAAGTCTGTTTTGTCCTTCCTTTTTGAGTTTATTTACATATTTCATGCATTTTTCATGCATTGTTGCTCAAATTTTCGGAACTTTTTCTTTTTGGGATTTGTGATGATTCAAACCTAATTTTGTGAAATTGATCAATGGGTTTTTGTGGGGACATGCTATAAACATGATCTTGATAGTTTAATTTGATCAATTTTGAGTTTTGTGAAAAATTTCAAATTCTAGGGTTTGTAATTTATCCGAATTGGGGATTTTGTTCAATTAAGGTTTAATTGATGAAATTGGCTTGTTGTATTGATGAAATTGATTATTCTAATCTGTTTTCAACCTTGTGTAATGATCAATTCATCAATTTGTTGCAAAATTTTTCAAGTGGTTTTCAAATTTTTAGGGTTTTTGTTAAAAACTCTATGTTCGAGCCAATTTTGTGTAATTGAACTTAATATTAAACTGTGTTTACTGCATTAGTTCATGCATCACAACATTGTTATTGTTCATGCATCATATAGATTTCTGTTCTATATTTTTTTTTGTGCTAACTTGCAGTCTACCCTTGGTTTTGTTTTCTTGTTCTTTTGGTTTTCTCTGTGTGTATCTGTCCTTTCCTTAGCACTATGCCTAGGAAGACTAGAGCCCGTAGGACTGTTTCCTCACCTTCTCCACCCCCTCCGTCCTTTGACCGTGAGAAGTTTCCGAGTGAGAAAAACCAAGAGATTTATGAGAAGCTAAATGTTAGGAGAAAGATTTGGGCTGAGCGTTCTGTTCACTTAGATGAACTTGATCCTGCCATTAGGGCAAACTTTGAGCGTAGGGGCTGGTTACCCTTGGTGGATATTTCTGATCCTCCTCCACCGTCTGCCTTGATTAGAGAGTTCTTTTCGAACATCTTTGTCCGCATCTATGATTCCAACACTTTAGTCAAGAGTTGGATACGAGGCGTAGAGTACTCCATTACTCCCAAGGTAGTGGCTGATGCTCTAGGGGTACCTTTGGTCCAGAATCCTGTCTATCCTTATGATGTGTCTCCCGAGATAAGTGATGTCTTGTCTTACATCACTGGGACTTCTGTCCAGTGGGGTTCTGATCCTCGGATAACCTCTGCTGAGCTTTCTGGGTTGCACTATCTTTTTTTTAGGATAGCTTGTCATTCTATTTGGCCCATATCTCATGTTCACACCATTCCTCTCGAGAGGTGTGTATTTCTGTATGCTCTGGTTACTGATGCTCCTATTAGTTTTCCCCATCTTTTTCTTCGTTCTTTGAACGATGTTTATAGGAGTTCATCTTCTGCTCATGCTCTTGTACATCCTATTTTCATTCATAGGATTCTCCTTTATCTTGATCTTGGTGGCTTCCCTTCCTCTGAGCCTGTTCATGTGATTGCTCTTGTAGGTGTGTCTTTTCTTAGACAAAGGGCTGCTCATCTTCGAGCTGGCTCTAAACACCCTAGGTCTGAGGCTTCTGGGTCCACACCTCTTCCCTCTTCTTCTACAGGTCCTGCTAGTGAGGATGTTCTTGATCCTGCTGGTGATGCTGCTGCTGATGTTCCTCCACCTCCTTCGACCGACTTTGATGTTCGTCGTACCTTGGAGACTGTCATGACCGTTCAGGTGGCTCATGGTCAGATTTTGGTGGACTTGCTGGATGAGATTCGTGCTCTGCGAGCCGACTTTGCGCATCTTCATTCACCCTCACCACCTCCCTTTGATGATGACTTATGATTGCCCTTTGGCATTCCGTCACAAAAAAGGGGGAGTAGAGTTTTGACTTGTAGAGGGGTTTCTGTAGTTAGGGGGAGATTTTTTTCTTGTTTTTTGAGGAGCTTGTGGAGTTTTATAGATTGTATCTAGGTGCTTCACTTTGTATATCATTTTTGGGGATATTCATGTTAGGGGGAGTAACATTGATTGATATATTGATATACATGATTTATATTTGATTCTTGTTGCTTTGTGATTCACTGCTTATTGATTTATATTTATGAGTTGTTCATTAATATATGTCTTTATTTTGTGTTTTGTGAATCTTACAAGAATGTTATATCTGTTTATATACTATTTTCTGTCACACATGCGTTTATGCGTTTGTTGAGTATTTCAGGAATATACAGGTTGATTCAATTGAGCTGCTGTCTATACTTGCAACTGATGGATAGTAGTTAGGATTGAATTTTAGTCTTTATGAGCATTTGTTTTGTAAAGGGCTTTTTAATTGTAAACTTTGAGCTTATTGTTTGTGTTTTGTCATGGATTGCCAAAGGGGGAGTTTGTTAGGTTCTAAAGATTTAGGATTTTATGTATTTAGAACTCTAATGTGTAATGTTGGCAAACCATGATCAAAACAATGTGTTTAGTCTTGTTTAGGCTTGCTCAAAGTTGATAAAATATTGTAAAGTTGGAATCAAGTGACTGTAGATGCATTGGGGCATTTCGATCTGGCTCGATCAATCGAGCCTTTCCTTCGATCGATCGAATCACGGACCAGATGCGTTTTCTGCAGTTTGTCCAACTCAGCCCTAGCTCATTAAACGTTTTTGGGTTTTCTGTTCTTACCCTAGGTATATAAAGAAAAACCCTAGCCACGTTTTTAGAGTTGCTCCAGTTGAGTTGTTGCTCATACATTGCTGTTTTGTGTAAATCTCTTGTGAGATCTAGAGGAGCTTTCCTTTACACAAAGCTTAGGTTTTTCAAGGTAGAGATTATTTTAACATCTTGATGATCAACTCGGTTGCTATCATTGAAGCTTAAAGAATATCAAGCGTGGGTGCTTGTAGCTGATTGAAGAGTCCAAGAAAGAAGGAGTCCGTGGATTCGGAGCTTGCACGTGGTCGTGTCAGTAAGTTCTACTGATGGGTAGCATTAGGAAGTCAAGCGGGGAGCTTGTAGTCCTTTTGTATGAACTTCGATTCTTTCATAGTGGATTCAGGTTTCCCTTGAGGATCGGTGGGTCAAATCCTCCCCAGGTTTTTACCGTGTGGTTTCCTGGGTGATCATATCATTGTGTTATTTATTATTCCGCTGCTTTATTCTTTTGATATGATTATTTGATTGCTTTAACCTAGAATTGCATAATTTGACTAAGTAACAACTTGGCTAATTAATCTAGGCCAACCAATCTGGTTGTTTTAAGGGGTCTAAAACTGTTCAACTTCACCTCACGATATGAAAGTATGTTAATTTCTTGGGCAGAAAGCTTATATACGATATATTAAGAGGAGGTATGACATTCATTATTTCAACGTGGGCTCCTGCTCAACATTTTTTAGTGTGGGTCACATGTTGATAAGGTTCGTTTAAAGTTTAGACCCGTTAAAATTTAAAACTTATTGCTTTATGGGCTTGTGTACTTTTTTTCTTTTTCTTATATTTCTCTTTTGAATAGTCATATATTTTTTGAATTGTTTCAAGAACATATTCTTTAATTATATATCTTTTTTGGTATTTTGGAAGTTTTAACATCTAATTTGTGTAGTCACACACACACACACACACACACACAGAGATATATACATATATTATCTATAATTTGTAGGCTCTGAATCTTTTGATTTCTTTTAATAGTTATAGCTATAGATTATTCTTTTGAATGTAACTCATATTTCTCTTATATTTTTCTATTGTTTAGTCATATATATTTTGTTTTGTTTCAATCATTTTTAAGTAGTGAAGCATCTGATTCTTTAATATTTTTTGGTCTTTCAGAAGTTTTAATAACTGAACTTTTGATCTATGTTTTTGCAGTATCTGAAATTGTCTGACAAATTTTTTGTAAGCCATTTCACATTCAAGTAATGGCTTCTTCATCAAATTGTAACACAAATTGAAGTCATACAAGAGCAAATTATGAAATAGTGTAGTTTCTTAATCAAATTAAAATTTTATAAAATTATTTTAGTCTACAACCTATTTATGACCCAACCCATTTGCACATTTATTTTAGTCATTTTTTAGGTTTCAAGGTATTTTGGTCATTTTTTAAGTTTAGGGGCTATTTTGGTAATTTTATGGGTTTCGGAGGTATTCCAGTCATTTTTTAGGTTATGAGGTAATTTTAGTAATTTTTTTAGGTTTCGGGGGTATTTTAGTCATTTTATAGGTTCCAGGGGGTATTTTTGGTAATTTTAAGGTTTCAGAGGTATTTTGGTCATTTTTTAAAGTTTAGGGGGTATTTCAGTCATTTTTTTAGATTTCGGAGGTATTTTGGCCTCTCTTTTTTTTTTTGGATTTTGGAGGTATTTTGGTCATTTTTTTAGAAATTTAGATTTTATGTTGTTTATTTAAATTTTAGATGAGTTTTAGTGGGTATTAGTGGGTTTATCCATTAAGACTCATATAATTAAATAACCTAATGAGTCTTTACTCATTTAACCCAAACATTCAAATGGGTTGGGTTAAAAGTATTTGGGTGGAGAGCTTGCCATGAAATTCTACCGACTAGAGTGAACCTTGCAAAGCGAAAAATATTAGATGATGTTATGTGCCATTGCTGTAAGAGATTTGCTGAAACTGCATTACATGTCGTGTGGGACTGTGGAGCTGCGCAAGATGTGTGGGCTGGGAATATTACTTCACTGCAGAAATGGTCCACATGCTGCCATGATTTCAGGGATTTATTTGAGTCCTTGATGGACAAATTACAGAAGGAAGAACTGGAACTTTTTCTGGTGCAGACGTGGCTGATATGGAACCAACGGAATGGCGTGATACATGGTGGACATTTGAGGGAACCGGGTTGGCGGAATAAAAGGGCTAAAGAATTTCTTGATGAGTATAGGAATGCACAGATGGTTTTTACTCCTTCGAATGAGAATTCTGGTAGTTGTATTTGGCGTGCTCCACTAGCAGAGGAGTTCAAACTGAACTTTGATGCTGCTGTATTTTCTGACCAACATTGCTCGGGTTTTGGTGCTATAATCAGAAACTCTTCAGGCGAGGTTATGGCGGGTATGTCAGTGAAGGGTCCTTACGTGAATAGCAGTGAGGAGGCTAAGGTGTTGGCCTGCTGAAGAGCTGTGGAATTCTCAAGGGAAGTTGGCTTTTCTCGGGTGATTATTGAAGGAGATTGCTTAAATGTGATGCAGGCTCTATCAGTTTCTACGGAGAATAGCTCACTGCTTGGCCACATCTATGAAGACATCAAGTTCAATCTTAGAGGAATGCAGGTCCTATCCATCAATTGGGTAAAGAGAGGTGGAAACATGATTGCTCATACATTAGCAAAACATGCTAGGAATTTAATCAATGATTTATTTTGGATTGAAGATACTCCACCGCCTGCGGCGGATGCTTTGTATTATAATTCTTTACATTGCAATGAATGATTAATTGGTTCGCCTTCACAAAAAAAAAAAAAAAAAATTAGGTGGAAAATTGGTGAGTTCATAGATATGAATAAAAATTACCACTCCTAAGCACAAGTTAACGACTAGTTTATAAATAAAAACGAATATTTTAAAGTTTAGTGACGTGCGTTTTTTCCAATTGTTTTTTTAAGGTACAAATTTGTAATTCAAACCGGAGTAGGTGGCCAGCGAGCACACTTGAGACGGCGTCGTTTGAAGAACAAATTGGGGGAAACATAACCAATGTTCCCGCCAGAATCATTTCCTAGGATTTAAAAAAAAGAAGAAGTCACAATCGCATAGCAAAGATCAGAGTCAGAGAAATCAAACAGTATAATTCAATTCAATCCAATTCAATTTTAGAGAGAGAGATGGAGGCGAAGAAAGCAGCAGCAGGAACGTCGCTGGAGTCGTTGATGTCTTCGTTCAACACTCGCATTGCCGAGCTTCAAGACCTCGTCATTGCCCGCAACAGTCTCTCTCTCTCTCTCTCTCTATTTTCTTTTCTCTTTTTCGTCCAATCAGGTTCTTCCACGTCTTCATCCATGGATGTTGATGTTGATGTTGATGTTGTTGTTTGCAAATTGCAGTGTACCCGGCGACAAGCATAACGGATTTGTCAGCGGTGGACGCAGCATTGAAGGGGATGGAGCTTCAGCTCCACTCTATCAAGGACCGCTTGCGCGACGAAACCCTCGCTATTCCTAAAGCCAAAGTACCTCTCTCTCTCTCTTTGCGTTTCAATTCTTCTATGGCCGGCTGCTGAATTAGGGTTTTGCTCATAAAATTGGGGATTTTTAATTTTTAATTTTTTTTTAAATGGTATCAAAATTTTGAAATGGTCAATTAGTGTTTGTTTGGTAGCTGAAAAAAATTGGAGGAAAATGGTTTTTTTTTTTTAAATCAATTTATTCTTATATTTTGAAGAAAAAGGGTACAGATGCTTTTAAGTTTTTAAGGGAGTTAATTTAAAAAAAGAAAAAAGAAAAAATTTATTTGGCTCTGAAATTAAATTTAATATATGTATATTTTTGGGATTTGCTCTCTGTTTTTTTATTTAGGTTTAATTGCACTTTCCTATCTTAAACTTCAAAACTGAGTAATGTTCCTCCTTCAGCATTGGTAATGAGCACTTCAGTATTGGTAATGAGCACATTATCTCCTGCATTTAGAATTTCCATCAAATTTGAAGAAAAAGTCAAAAAAGTTTTCGAGAAAACGTCATGCACCATCTAATTTAACCTCATATTGACAAATTTATTGTCACATAGTACTTGGATCCAGGCAAGTCATTCTAATCAAAATTAGGCAATTGTTTTTCATATTTCTCTAGGAAACTCATTAATTTCTCACATTTAAAATGTACCGGTAGAATTGTTGCTGTATGTTCTCAAGAATCAATCCAAACGATCAGATTCTTGCTGGGACCAATTTCATTTCATTAATTTCTTGACAAATAGCTTTTGTAGTTTGAAAATCCCTCTCCTTGCGGCTAGTCATTCAAACAATAAAAAGAAAAAACTCACGTGTGAATTGACATGTATTCTCAAAGAGAAATGTTATATCTCCAACATTTTCACAATAAATCTTAAATGGTAAAAAAATAATTTCAGTAGTGGATTTAAATTGGAACCAGTAACAACTTACTATATAGGATTTGATGTGAAAATGTTGCGAAAATATTGTGAACGTAGCACTTTTCATTTTCAAAAGGAGTAACAAACTAGAAATAGGGAAAAATTTAGGGGATTATAATATTAATTTTGTCTCTATTAAGGAATGATGATAATCAAGTATCATTCATGTTACCTGTCTGTCTACTCAAAATCCATTAAACTAAAGACATAATTCATGAATGTAGAATACAATAAATAATGAAAAAGGTTAAGAACTTTCACTTCTGAGTAAAATAATTCACATCAAAGCTCCATATTCATCAAGAGAAGATATTTTACATCATCCAGAAAGAAAGAAAAGAAAAAAACACATTTTATTTATTGCTAGAAAAACAAATACACATTTTATTATTTCCCAAAGAATAGCCGGTTGAGAAGACCTTCCAACAAACCAGTTGACAACCAAAATGGGATTGATATCAGCTCAAAGCCTCAAACCAGACCCCATCAACAAAGGATGTAGTGAAAATAATTATATAACATGAAACTTGGTAGAAAAATGAGAGATTTAGCTTAGCACCATTAGGCACATTGGAAGCCTTTTGGTACATTCTTTCCACAATAATTCAATAGCAAGCTCAATGAGAGGGGGATATTAAGATTGATGCCTAGAACATTGGCCTTGATAGCAGTGCAAAGACAAACAGCAGCCTCAAGATCAACAAGACCTTGGATGAGGCTGCAGCAAGGGGTCTTTGGTGGGGTTCCCACAACAAGGTGCACCAAGTCATTCAACAAGTTAGCACACACACCTAGCTTAAGGGTGTCCTTGGGGCAAGTGGCTGGCTTATTAGTAGGAAGGTTGGGTTGTGAGTGTTGTGGAGTGTGTTTTGGAGTCTTTAATGGTGGTGGGCAAGCGACATTAGTTGAAGTGACCATTGTGAAAAAGAGAAGGTTGAGAGAGAGTAGAAAAGCCATGGTTGCAATTGCCTTGGAAGCCATTTTTAGACACACTTGCCAAGGCTATATGTTTGTAATTAAGGATGGGTTTGGAGTGGTGGTGGAGGTATGGTGAAATGGGTTAGGGTTTATATAGATGAAAATTGTGGTTTCTTTAGAGTTTAGGGAATAAAATGATTGATGAGACCCTCGTGGGCACGCACATTGGCTTGGATCAAATCCGGCCACTAGTTGGCGGTGCAGCTTGGAGAATAATTGAATAAGCCATGTTCCAATGTTTTGGAAGATTCTTCTGTATGTTGATTATTTTGCATGGATTTATCTAGCACCAAAAACAAATAGACACCCTATATCTTTTTTATTTTTCTAAAATTTTGTTGTTTTTATTTTTAAATTTTTATTTTAAATTTTATTATAGAAACAAACACACACATATATAAAAGAGAGAAAGATATTCTAACACAAAAGTACACTACAAACTCCACTCAAAGGGTTTCTAAAATTTTTTTTATTTCTTGGTTAACATATGTTTACGTACATAAGGCATGACATCTAGTTTATTTTAATTATCGACCCTCGAACCAACTAATATGTATGTTTTAAATTCTAATTATTTTGATTGTTTTTATTTTTATAATTTATCACACATTGCTTAAGAAAGTGTATTGTTGTAGTATAATTTGTGCTATCTTTCCTTAAAATGTTTTAAATTCTAAGTAAGTAATTATTGATTGCTTTTAATATATATATATATATATATATCCTTACCATCACAACTTTTCCACACTTATCCTATCACAGATTGAGTTATATTATTGGGATTAAAAAAAAAAAAAAAAAAACTAGTGGCCGGCTATTAAAGAAAGTGCCTACTTCCTCAGCGTGATTTTCTTTTTTAATATTTAAAAACCATAATCATTTGGCACCGCAAGCATATGAGAAAGTATAATTATTAACAAAAAAAATAATTTGTATGAAGCCCGTGAATAACAGAATAAGACAAGAACAATTTAAAAGGTCTTTGAGTAAATTATATCAGCCTCTCTTGAGGTAACAAGTTAGTCACTGCCTCTAAAATTGTTATTAATTCTTTTATATAAATATATATATATATATTAAATAAAAAATCTTATATTTATTGATTTTTGTTTTAACTTTATCTAATCTAATTACTATCCCCAAGAGCATTATAGATAAATGGGTTAACACCTCCTAATATTTTCAACGGAGACATTCAGGATTCAAATTCTCACTCCTTGTTGCAACTATTGAATTAAAAAAAAAATCACCATTGCCCATGACTCATTTCTCCAAATCTTTAGTTTTTGAGCTTTTAACGATGGTATATACATTTAGGCAAATAGTCATTTTCGATTTCCTCCTCAAATAGTATGCCACGTACACTATTTATGTATGTACATTTTTTTTTTACTAAAGCATACTTTTATCCTTTAAAATTTAGGTTGTGTTCATTTAGGCCCTTTATGTTTCAAGGTTTTTACTTTCATGAATGGTAAAACATAAAATTTCATCAAACAAGAAAGGCTAAATCATAAAATTTCATCAAACAAGAAAGGCTAAATTGAAAATTTTGACACGTAAAAGTCCAAAAAGAAAACAACCCTAAACTTTTTGTTCAAGGTTTTATTACACTCATAACTATTTTGAGGATTAGCAAACACATAAATCTCTTTGAATAAATATATAAACCTCAAATGAACTAAAAAAGTTTACATTATAAAAAATAAAGAAAGCTCTTAGCATCAAGATTGTCAAAATTGGGATCCTACGTAGGATCGTTGAAGGTAGATGGGATCGTAGATTGTAGAATCGGATCGTGAATCGTAAGATTCTACATATTTTCAGATTAAAAAAAAAAAAAAACACACACACATACACACACACACACACATTGATAATGATTTTGTGTGTTGAATAATCACATAAATTATAAATTCATCAATAAAAAAACCAAGATTTGCATTATATGATGTAATTTGCATGTCATACATCGCCAAGTCTATACTAACGAAACAAATATATTTAACTTTTGACCCAATATTTCTAAAAAGTTTAATAAATGTTTAATTAGCAACCTAATACCAAAATATTTATCAAAACATATGGAAAATATTTTCCAAGTTCTAAGTTCCAAGTTTGAATCTAAAATAAGTTAGCAAATGGAAACTAGCTAACTACAATATGAAATCCAAAAGCAAGATGAATATTAAGGTGGAGTGAACATTTAATTATTTTCATTCTAAGGTTCTTATAACTATCGTCCTATATTCCTAATCATCATCATCCATTTCATCATCTATGTAGACATTATATATTTGTATACTAGAGCTACAAAAAACATCAAGATACAATTTTACGCTCAACTATTCAAGTTATACCACTCAGCAACAATTAAAGAGCAAGCTCAAAAAAATCATTCAATCAATATACAAATACAAGCATAATTGATAAAATTATATATAAAAAAATATTTTAGTAATATTATAACACAAATTAGTATATTGATCAAACAAATTTAACAAAATTATAGCTTAAAAGGCAACAAAGCCAACATCAAATTCTTCATTTAGAAATGATGAAGCATTCCTTCATTTTGATTATAAGTGAACTAGAAGCTAAAAAATATTTGCTTAGGCAAACATAATTTTATAAAAATAAAATAAAAAGTTATACCATCACAACATGAAAAAATAAAAACCTTTAAAGCTTCATCAAAACAAAAAATTTATTTCATATAAAAAAAACCAAAAATTTATGTTTTTGGTAGGATCGGTAGGATCCCATATGATCCTATGATCCCCTATACGATCCTACACTATCTTAGGTATGATCCTACCATTTTTATGATCCTAGTGCGATCCTAAACATTTTGGTAAGGTGAGATCGTAAAATCGTGCGATCTTACGATCCAGATCGCGATTTTGACAACCATGCTTAGCATAAATGTAACGCATGTGGTAAGGTTAGTATAGTATTAATCAAAATAGTTTTTATGTAATAGGGAAATAATAGTAAATTCATACAACTAACATTTTCTATTATGTCATTTTTCTTTTCAACCTAACAAAAAGAATTTGTATATGTTTTCTATCATTCGACTTAACCATACTCAATAGGAAACTAAAATATTTTCTATACTCCCCTATTTCATCTTACCAATTTTAACATAACCTAAGTCATCTTAGTCAATTTGTTTATCTACTCCATTTTAGTCGTATCCCTTATTTATTTTTTGGATAAACTACTATTTTGCTTCTTAAACTTTATCAAAAGTTTATTTTTCATCCCAAATTTTAAAATTTTAATTTTTCATCCTTAAACTTTGTAAATATTTTTTTAATAGTTTATAGACAAAAATATGGACAAAAAAAGATTTTTTTTTTCTTCAATAGTTTAGGGAAAAAAAACAAATTATTTACAAAGTTTAAAGACATAAAATAAAACATTTTCAATAATAAAGGGTAAAAAAAAAAAAAACTTTTCAGTAATCGATATATATAATCGAAGTTTTTGACTTTTTATTAACTTCTCTAGATCTTGCCACATCATTATCATTTTTTTAAATAAAATTATTTTTGGTTAGTCCAAACTTAATAAGGAGTAAAACTCTCTCTCTCTAACAAGTCCAACTTAAACTCAAACTCATCATTATCATTTTTTTAAAACATAATTATTTTTGTTTAGTCCAAATTTAATAATGAGTGAAACTCTGAGCCCGTTTGGATAAGCTGTTATGAAATTCTAAACGCACGTTTTTATTTAAAATTGTCAATACGCGTGTGTTTGGTATAACGATTTTACTAGAAATTGCGTAATTTAAAACGTCAAATATTACGTTTTGAAATTGAGGTACGAGATAGCTTTTTAAAAAACTTCATTGAAAACGCAAATCACTCTATACATTTTAAAGTTTGAATACCTAAAACATCCTTAAGTTTTTGCTAAATGACAAAAACACAAGCTAGCAAATAACCTCACTGGTCACCCTCAAGCTTGCTCTATGTCTAGTGGCAGAGCCATGTTGAGGCCGAGGGGGCCATGACCCCCCCTCCCCCCTCCCCAAAAAAATTCAAGCTTAATGTAATTTTAGCAACTTACCTAATCTGCACCACCATATAGTTGCAAACTGCACTAGCTTTCGCTGGCAGATGCATCTGGGTAGGCACTAGCTAAATAAGCAATCTTCACACTTTACTTAGCTCATCTCCTTTAAATCTCCAGCATCCTAACTCTTCTACCTTTTTTCATCCAGTTCTTCTTTCTTTATTTTTTCGGTTCTTCTGCCATTTTTATGAAGCACAAAGAGTGACTTTTTGATTTTACCAAGCAACATTTATCAATTACCCATCCTACCTCCACCACGTGTATGGTTGAAACTAGAAGTATCAAAATTTAGAGTCTCTAGGTGGTTAGGTAATGGTATGGGTCATAAACTCTTTTATGACTTTTCTTTTTCATCTTTATTTGCTAAATGAACACAACAAACTATTGTTATACCTAATAAAAACATACAACAATACATCATGTAATTGGTTGTATTTAATTATATATTTTTATATATTAAAATTTGGATGATGATTTAGTAGACAAACCAAACGCTAAACCCTTTTTGGTAATTTGCACCAAAACAACAATTTTAGACTAATACTATTCACAAAGTTTGCCAAACAATTTATTGTGATTTTCAAAATTGTGTTTTCAAAACGCTTATTTTAAAAACACTATTTTTGAAAACACACTTTTTTAAACCGCTTATCCAAACGGACCCTATCTCTCTAACAAATCCAACTTAAACTCAAACTCAAACGTTGATGATTTATATTTAATTTGCTAGGATAATCATGAACACTATAAAAGCAATGCAAACCCCAATATATTTTTTATAAGGCCGAATAGAGTATGAGCTCTTCTTCTGTTATTTTCTTCTCCTCTACTTTGTTAAAAATAAATACATTATTTTATTGTTTTTCATGTATTTTTTAAAAAGTGATTTTTGTAAATGAACTACCAAACTCTCTTTAGCCATTTTTTACAAAATAAAAAAGCTTGCAATAATTGAAATTTAAGGTTGCTACTATTGTATATGTCTTTACTTCACCTCACGATATGAAAGTATGTTAATTTCTTGGGCAGAAAACTTATATACGATATATTAAGAGGAGGTATGACATTCATTATTTCAACGTGGGCTCCTGCTCAACATTTTTTAGTGTGGGTCACATGTTGATAAGGTTCGTTTAAAGTTTAGACCCGTTAAAATTTAAAACTTATTGCTTTATGGGCTTGTGTACTTTTTTTCTTTTTCTTATATTTCTCTTTTGAATAGTCATATATTTTTTGAATTGTTTCAAGAACATATTCTTTAATTATATGTCTTTTTTGGTATTTTGGAAGTTTTAACATCTAATTTGTGTAGTCACACACACACACACACACACATATATATATATATATTATCTATAATTTGTAGGCTCTGAATCTTTTGATTTCTTTTAATAGTTATAGCTATAGATTATTCTTTTGAATGTAACTCATATTTCTCTTATATTTTTCTATTATTTAGTCATATATATTTTGTTTTGTTTCAATCATTTTTAAGTAGTGAAGCATCTGATTTTTTAATATTTTTTGGTCTTTCAGAAGTTTTAATAACTGAACTTTTGATCTATGTTTTTGCAGTATCTGAAATTGTCTGACAAATTTTTTGTAAGCCATTTCACATTCAAGTAATGGCTTCTTCATCAAATTGTAACACAAATTGAAATCATACAAGAGCAAATTATGAAATAGTGTAGTTTCTTAATCAAATTAAAATTTTATAAAATTATTTTAGTCTACAACCTATTTATGACCCAACCCATTTGCACATTTATTTCAGTCATTTTTTAGGTTTCAAGGTATTTTGGTCATTTTTTAAGTTTAGGGGCTATTTTGGTAATTTTATGGGTTTCAGAGGTATTTCAGTCATTTTTTAGGTTATGAGGTAATTTTAGTAATTTTTTTTAGGTTTCGGGGGTATTTTAGTCATTTTATAGGTTCCAGGGGGTATTTTTGGTAATTTTAAGGTTTCAGAGGTATTTTAGTCATTTTTTAAAGTTTAGGGGGTATTTCAGTCATTTTTTTTAGATTTCGAAGGTATTTTGGCCTCTTTTTTTTTTGAATTTTGGAGGTATTTTAGTCATTTTTTAGAAATTTAGATTTTATGTTGTTTATTTAAATTTTAGATGAGTTTTAGTGGGTATTAGTGGGTTTATCCATTAAGACTCATATAATTAAATAATGTAATGAGTCTTTACTCATTTAATCCAAACATTCAAATGGGTTGGGTTAAAAGTATTTGGGTGGAGAGCTTGCCATGAAATTCTACCGACTAGAGTGAACCTTGCAAAGCGAAAAATATTAGATGATGTTATGTGCCATTGCTGTAAGAGATTTGCTGAAACTGCATTACATGTCGTGTGGGACTGTGGAGCTGCGCAAGATGTGTGGGCTGGGAGTATTACTTCACTGCAGAAATGGTCCACATGCTGCCATGATTTCAGGGATTTATTTGAGTCCTTGATGGACAAATTACAGAAGGAAGAACTGAAACTTTTTCTGGTGCAGACGTGGCTGATATGGAACCAATGGAATGCCGTGATACATGGTGGACATTTGAGGGAACCGGGTTGGCTGAACAAAAGGGCTGAAGAATTTCTTGATGAGTATAGGAATGCACAGATGGTTTACTCCTTCGAATGAGAATTATGGTAGTTGTATTTGGCGTGCTCCACCAGCAAAGGAGTTCAAATTGAACTTTGATGCTGCTGTATTTTCTGACCAACATTGCTCGGGTTTTGGTGCTATAATCAGAAACTCTTCAGGCGAGGTTATGGTGGGTATGTCAGTGAAGGGTCCTTACGTGAATAGCAGTAAGGAGGCTGAGGTGTTGGCCTGCTGAAGAGCTGTGGAATTCTCAAGGGAAGTTGGCTTTTCTCGGATGATTATTGAAGGAGATTGCTTAAATGTGATGCGGGCTCTATCAGTTTCTACGGAGAATAGCTCACTGCTTGGCCACATCTATGAAGACATCAAGTTCAATCTTAGAGGAATGCAGGTCCTATCCATCAATTGGGTAAAGAGAGGTGGAAACATGATTGCTCATACATTAGCAAAACATGCTAGGAATTTAATCAATGATTTATTTTGGATTAAAGATACTCCACCGCTTGCGGCGGATGCTTTGTATTATGATTCTTTACATTGCAATGAATGATTAATTGGTTCGCCTTCAAAAAAAAAAAAAAAAAATTAGGTGGAAAATTGGTGAGTTCATAGATATGAATAAAAATTACCACTCCTAAGCACAAGTTAACGACTAGTTTATAAATAAAAATGAATATTTTAAAGTTTAGTGACCGTGCGTTTTTTCCAATTGTTTTTTTAAGGTACAAATTTGTAATTCAAACCGGAGTAGGTGGCCAGCGAGCACACTTGAGACGGCGTCGTTTGAAGAACAAATTGGGGGAAACATAACCAATGTTCCCGCCAGAATCATTTCCTAGGATTTAAAAAAAAGAAGAAGTCACAATCGCATAGCAAAGATCAGAGTCAGAGAAATCAAACAGTATAATTCAATTCAATCCAATTCAATTTTAGAGAGAGAGAGAGAGAGAGAGAGAGAGAGAGAGATGGAGGCGAAGAAAGCAGCAGCAGGAACGTCGCTGGAGTCGTTGATGTCTTCGTTCAACACTCGCATTGCCGAGCTTCAAGACCTCGTCATTGCCCGCAACAGTCTCTCTCTCTCTCTCTATTTTCTTTTCTCTTTTTCGTCCAATCAGGTTCTTCCACGTCTTCATCCATGGATGTTGATGTTGTTGTTTGGAAATTGCAGTGTACCCGGCGACAAGCATAACGGATTTGTCAGCGGTGGACGCAGCATTGAAGGGGATGGAGCTTCAGCTCCACTCTATCAAGGACCGCTTGCGCGACGAAACCCTCGCTATTCCTAAAGCCAAGGTACCTCTCTCTCTCTCTTTGCGTTTCAATTCTTCTATGGCCGGCTGCTGAATTAGGGTTTTGCTCATAAAATTGGGGATTTTTTTTTGTTAAAAAAGTATCAAAATTTTGAAATCTTCAATTAGGGTTTTGTTTGGTAGCTGAAAAAAAAAATTGGGGTAAAATAGTTTTTAAAAAATTTCAATTTATTCTTTTATTTTGAAGAAAAAGGGTACAGATGCTTGTAAGCTTTTAAGGAAGTTAATTTAAAAAAAGAAAAAAGAAAAAATTTATTTGGCTCTGAAATTAAATTTAATATATGTATATTTTTGGGATTTGCTCTCTGTTTTTTTATTTAGGTTTAATTGCACTTTCCTATCTTAAACTTCAAAACTGAGTAATGTTCCTCCTTCAGCATTGGTAATGAGCACTTCAGTATTGGTAATGAGCACATTATCTCCTGCATTTAGAATTTCCATCAAATTTGAAGAAAAAGTCAAAAAAGTTTTCGAGAAAACGTCATGCACCATCTAATTTAACCTCATATTGACAAATTTATTGTCACATAGTACTTGGATCCAGGCAAGTCATTCTAATCAAAATTAGGCAATTGTTTTTCATATTTCTCTAGGAAACTCATTAATTTCTCACATTCAAAATGTACCGGTAGAATTGTTGCTGTATGTTCTCAAGAATCAATCCAAACGATCAGATTCTTGCTGGGACCAATTTCATTTCATTAATTTTCTTGACAAATAGCTTTTGTAGTTTGAAAATCCCTCTCCTTGCGGCTAGTCATTCAAACAATAAAAAGAAAAAACTCACGTGTGAATTGACATGTATTCTTAAAGAGAAATGTTATATCTCCAACATTTTCACAATAAATCTTAAATGGTAAAAAAATAATTTCAGTAGTGGATTTAAATTGGAACCAGTAACAACTTACTATATAGGATTTGATGTGAAAATGTTGCGAAAATATTGTGAACGTAGCACTTTTCATTTTCAAAAGGAGTAACAAACTAGAAATAGGGAAAAATTTAGGGGATTATAATATTAATTTTGTCTCTATTAAGGAATGATGATAATCAAGTATCATTCATGTTACCTGTCTGTCTACTCAAAATCCATTAAACTAAAGACATAATTCATGAATGTAGAATACAATAAATAATGAAAAAGGTTAAGAACTTTCACTTCTGAGTAAAATAATTCACATCAAAGCTCCATATTCATCAAGAGAAGATATTTTACATCATCCAGAAAGAAAGAAAAGAAAAAAACACATTTTATTTATTGCTAGAAAAACAAATACACATTTTATTATTTCCCAAAGAATAGCCGGTTGAGAAGACCTTCCAACAAACCAGTTGACAACCAAAATGGGATTGATATCAGCTCAAAGCCTCAAACCAGACCCCATCAACAAAGGATGTAGTGAAAATAATTATATAACATGAAACTTGGTAGAAAAATGAGAGATTTAGCTTAGCACCATTAGGCACATTGGAAGCCTTTTGGTACATTCTTTCCACAATAATTCAATAGCAAGCTCAATGAGAGGGGGATATTAAGATTGATGCCTAGAACATTGGCCTTGATAGCAGTGCAAAGACAAACAGCAGCCTCAAGATCAACAAGACCTTGGATGAGGCTGCAGCAAGGGGTCTTTGGTGGGGTTCCCACAACAAGGTGCACCAAGTCATTCAACAAGTTAGCACACACACCTAGCTTAAGGGTGTCCTTGGGGCAAGTGGCTGGCTTATTAGTAGGAAGGTTGGGTTGTGAGTGTTGTGGAGTGTGTTTTGGAGTCTTTAATGGTGGTGGGCAAGCGACATTAGTTGAAGTGACCATTGTGAAAAAGAGAAGGTTGAGAGAGAGTAGAAAAGCCATGGTTGCAATTGCCTTGGAAGCCATTTTTAGACACACTTGCCAAGGCTATATGTTTGTAATTAAGGATGGGTTTGGAGTGGTGGTGGAGGTATGGTGAAATGGGTTAGGGTTTATATAGATGAAGATTGTGGTTTCTTTAGAGTTTAGGGAATAAAATGATTGATGAGACCCTCGTGGGCACATTGGCTTGGATCAAATCCGGCCACTAGTTGGCGGTGCAGCTTGGAGAATAATTGAATAAGCCATGTTCCAATGTTTTGGAAGATTCTTTTGTATGTTGATTATTTTGCATGGATTTATCTAGCACCAAAAACAAATAGACACCCTATATCTTTTTTATTTTTCTAAAATTTTGTTGTTTTTATTTTTTTTTTTAAATTTTTTTTATTACAGAAACAAACACACACATATATAAAAAAGAGAAAGATGTTCTAACACAAAAGTACACTACAAACTCCACTCAAAGGAGTTCTAAAATTTTGTTCTATTTCTTGGTTAACATATGTTTACGTACATAAGGCATGACATCTAGTTTATTTTAATTATCGACCCTCGAACCAAATAATATGTATGTTTTTAAATTCTAATTATTTTGATTGTTTTTATTTTTATAATTTATCACACATTGCTTAAGAAAGTGTATTGTTGTAGTATAACTTGTATTGTCTTTCCTTAAAATGTTTTAAATTCTAAGTAAGTAATTATTGATTGCTTTTAATATATATATATATATATATATATATATATAATATATCCTTACCATCACAACTTTTCAACACTTATCCTATCACAGATTGAGTTATATTATTGGGATTAAAAAAAAAAAAAAAAACAAAACAAAAAAAAAAACTAGTGGCTATTAAAGAAAGTGCCTACTTCCTCAGCGTGATTTTCTTTTTTAATATTTAAAAACCATAATCATTTGGCACCGCAAGCATATGAGAAAGTATAATTATTAACAAAAAAAATAATTTGTATGAAGCCCGTGAATAACAGAATAAGATCTAGTGTTTGCCGTACCATAGAATCGAGTAAAGACAAGAACAATTTAAAAGGTCTTTGAGTAAATTATATCAGCCTCTCTTGAGGTAACAAGTTAGTCACTGCCTCTGAAATTGTTATTAATTCTTATATATATATATATAAAATAAAAAATCTTATATTTATTGATTTTTGTTTTAACTTTATCTAATCTAATTGCTATCCCCAAGAGCATTATAGATAAATGGGTTGATATCTCCTAATGTTTTCAACGGAAACATTCGGAATTCAAATCCTCACTCCTTGTTGCAACTATTGAATTAAAAAAAAAAATCACCATTGCCCATGACCCATTTCTCCAAATCTTTAGTTTTTGAGCTTTTAATGATGGTATATACATTTAGGCAAATAGTCATTTTTGATTTCCTCCTCAAATAGTATGCCACATACACTATTTATGTATGTACATATTTTTTTTTACTAAAGCATACTTTTATACTTTAAAATTTAGGTTGTGTTCATTTAGGCCCTTTATGTTTCAAGGTTTTTACTTTCATGAATGGTAAAACATAAAATTTCATCAAACAAGAAAGGCTAAAATGAAAATTTTGACAAGTAGAAGACCAAAAAGAAAACAACCCTAAACTTTTTGTTCAAGGTTTTATTACACTCATAACTATTTTGAGGATTAGCAAACACATAATTCTCTTTGAATAAATATATAAACCTCGAATGAACTAAAAAAGTTTACATTATAAAAAAATAAAGAATCGGATCCTATGTAGGATCGTTGAAGGTAAGTAGGATTGTAGATTGTAGAATCGGATCATGAATCGTAAGAATATTCTACATATTTTCAGATTAAAAAAAAAAAAAAAAACATATTGATAATGACTTTGTGTTGAATAATCATATAAATTATAAATTCATCCATAAAAAAACCAAGATTTGCATTATATTATGTAATTTGCATGTCATACATCGCCAAGTCTATACTAACGAAACAAATATATTTAAGTTTTGACCCAATGTTTCTAAAAAGTTCAATAAATGTTTAATTGGCAACCTAATACCAAAATATTTATCAAAACATATGGAAAATATTTTCCAAGTTCTAAGTTCCAAGTTTGAATCTAAAATAAGTTAGCAAATGGAAACTATCTAACTACAATATGAAATCCAAAAGCAAGATGAATATTAAGGAGGAATGAACATTTAATTATTCTCATTCTAAGGTTCTTATAACCATCGTCCTAAATTCCTAATCATCATCATCCATTTCATCATCTATGTAGATATTATATATTTGTATACTAGAGCTGCAAAAAACATCAAGATACAATTTTACACTCAACTATTCAAGTTATACCACTCAGCAACAATTAAAGAGCAAGCTCAAAAAAATCATTCAATCAATATACAAATACAAGCATAACTGATAAAATTATATATAAAAAAATATTTTAGTAATATTAGAACACAAATTAGTATATTGATCAAACAAATTTAACAAAATTATAGCTTAAAAGGCAACAAAGTCAACATCAAATTCTTCATTTAGAAATGATGAAGCACTCCTTCATTTTGATTACAAGTGAACTAGAAACTAAAAAATATTTGCTTAGGTAAACATAATTTTATAAAAATAAAAAGTTATACCATCACAACATGAAAAAATAAAAACCTTTAAAGGTTCATCAAAACAAAAAATTTATTTCATAAAAGAAAACCAAAAATTTATGTTTTTGGTAGGATCGGTAGGATCCCATATGATCCTACGATCCCCTATACGATCCTACACAATCCTACATACGGTCCTACCATTTTTATAATCCTAGTGCGATCCTAAACATTTTGGTAAGGTGGAATCGTAAAATCGTGCAATCCTACGATCCAGATCTCGATTTTGACAACCATGCTTAGCATACATGTAAAGCATGTGGTAAGGTTAGTATAGTGTTAATCAAAATAGTTTTTATGTAATAGGGAAATAATAGTAAATTCATACAACTAACATTTTCTATTATGTCATTTTTCTTTTCAACCTAACAAAAAGAATTTGTATATGTTTTCTATCATTCGACTTAACCATACTCAATAGGAAACTAAAATATTTTCTATACTCCCCTATTTCATCTTACCAATTTTAACATAACCTATGTCTTCTTAGTCAATTTGTTTATCTACTCCATTTTAGTCGTATCTCTTACTTATTTTTTGGATAAAATACTATTTTGTTTCTTAAACTTTATCAAAAGTTTATTTTTCATCCCAAATTTTAAAATTTTAATTTTTCATCCTTAAATTGTAAATATTTTTTTAATAGTTTATAGACAAAAATATGGACGAAAAAAGATTTTTTTTCTTCTTCAATAGTTTAGGGACAAAAAACAAATTATTTACAAAGTTTAAAGACATAAAATAAAACATTTTCAATAATAAAGGGCCAAAAAAAAAAATCTTTTCAATAATCAATATATATAACCGAAGTTTTTGAATTTTTATTAACTTTTCCAGATCTTGCCACATCATTATCATTTTTTTAAATAAAATTATTTTTGGTTAGTCCAAACTTAACAAGGAGTGAAACTCTATCTCTCTAACAAGTCCAACTTAAACTCAAACTCATCATTATCATTTTTTTAAAACATAATTATTTTTGTTTAGTCCAAACTTAACAATGAGTGAAACTTTGAGCCCGTTTGGATAAGTTGTTATGAAATTCTAAACGCACGTTTTTACTAAAATTGTCAATACGCGTGTGTTTGGTATAACGATTTTACTAGAAATTGCGTTATTTAAAACGTCAAATATTACGTTTTGAAACTGAGGTACGGGATAGCTTTTTGAAAAACTTCATTGAAAACGCAAATCACTCTATACATTTTAAAGTTTGAATACCTAAAACACCCTTAAGTTTTTGCTAAATGACAAAAACACCAGCTAGCAAATAACCTCACTGGTCACCCTTAAGCTTGCTCTCTGTCCAATGGGAGAGCCATGTTGAGGCTGAGGGGACCATGACACCCCCCTGCCCCCCAAAAAAAAACTTCAAGCTTAATGTAATTTTAGCAACTTACCTAATCTGCACCACCATATAGTTGCAGACAGCACTAGCTTTCGCTGGCAGATGCATCTGGGTAGGCACTTGCTAAATAAGCAGTCTTCACACTTTTCTTAGCTCATCTCCTTTAAATCTCCAGCATCCTAACTCTTCTACCTTTTTTCTTCCAGTTCTTCTTTCTTTATTTCTTCGGTTCTTCTGTCATTTTTATGAAGCACAGAGAGTGACCTTTTGATTTTACCAAGCAACATTTATCAATTACCCATCCTACCTCCACCACGTGTATGGTTGAAACTAGAAGTCTCAAAATTTAGAGTCCCTAGGTGGTCAGGTAATGGTATGGGTCATAAACTCTTTTATGACTTTTCTTTTTCATCTTTATTTGTTAAATGAACACAACAAACTATTATTATACCTAATAAAAACATACAACAATACATCATGTAATTGGTTGTATTTAATTATATTTTTTTATATATTGAAATTTGGATGATGATTTAGTAGACAAACCAAACGCTAAACCCTTTTTGGTAATTTGCACCAAAACAATAATTTTAGACTAATACTGTTCACAAAATTTGCCAAACAGTTTATTGTGATTTTCAAAATTGCGTTTTCAAAACGCTTATTTTAAAAACGCAATTTTTGAAAACACGCTTTTTTAAACCGCTTATCCAAACGGACCCTATCTCTCTAACAAATCCAACTTAAACTCAAACTCAAACTCAAACGTTGATAATTTATATCTAAATTTGCTAGGTTAATCATGAACACTATAAAAGTAATGCAAACCCCCAATATATTTTATATAAAGCCGAGTAGAGTATGAGCTCTTCTTCTGTTACTTTCTTATCCACTACTTTGTTAAAAATAAATACATTATTTTATTATTTTTCATGTATTTTTTAAAAAGTAATTTTCGTAAATGACCTACCATACTCTCTTTAGCCATTTTTTACAAGATAAAAAGCTTGCAATAATTGAAATTTAAGGTTACTACTACTGTATATGTCTTTACTTCACCTCACGATATGAAAGTATGTTAATTTCTTGGGTAGAAAGCTTATATACGATATATTAAGAGGAGGTATGACATTCATTATTTCAACGTGGGCTCCTACTCAACATTTTTTAGTGTGGGTCACATGCTGATAAGGTTCGTTTAAAGTTTAGAACCGTTAAAATTTAAAACTTATTGCTTTATGGGTTTGTGTACTTTTTTCTTTTTCTTATATTTCTCCTTTGAATAGTCATATATTTTTTGAATTGTTTTAAGAACATATTCTTTAATTATATATCTTTTTTGGCATTTTGAATAGTCACACACACACACACATATATATTATCTATAATTTGTAGGCTCTAAGTCTTTTGATTTCTTTTAATAGTTATAGCTATAGATTATTCTTTTGAATGTAATCCATATTTCTCTATTGTTTATTCATATATATTTTGTTTTGTTTCAATCATTTTTAAGCAGTGAATCATATGATTCTTTAATATTTTTTGGTCTTTCAGAAGTTTTAATAACTGAATTTTTGATTTATGTTTTTGCAGTATCTGAAATTGTCTGACAAATTTTTTATAAGCCATTGCACATTCAAGTAATGACTTCTTTATCAAATTGTAATACAAATTGAAGTTATACAAGAGCAAATTATGCAATAGTGTAGTTTCTTAATCAAATTAAAATTTTATAAAATTATTTTAGTCTACAACAAATAGGTAGGTTCTCATGCATATAGAACAAATTGAAGTTGTGCTATATGCACGAGAACCTACCTATTTATGACTCAACCCATTTGCACATTTATTTTAGTCATTTTTTAGGTTTCAAGGTATTTTGGTCATTTTTTAAGTTTATGGGGTATTTTGGTAATTTTATGGGTTTCGGAGGTATTTCAATCATTTTTTAAAGTTTATGGGGGTATTTCAGTTATTTTTTAGATTTCGGAGGTATTTTGGCCTTTTTTTTTTGGATTTTGGGGGTATTTTGGGCATTTTTTAGGTTTCAGAGGCATTTTGGTCATTTTCTAGAAATTTAGATTTTATGTTGTTTATTTAAATTTTAGATGAGTTTTAGTGGGTATTAGTAAGTTTATCTATTAAGACCCATATAATTAAATAACCTAATGTGTCTTTACCCATTTAATTCAAACATTCAAATGGGTTGGGTTAAGACTTATCCAAATTAAGTGGGGAATGGATAGGTTCATAGATATGGATAAAAATTACCACCCCTAAGCATAAGTTAGCGACTAGTTTATAAATAAAAACGAATATTTTAAAGTTTATTGACCGTGCGTTTTTTCCAATTGTTTTTTTAAGGTACAAATTTGTAATTCAAGCCGGAGTAGGTGGCCAACGAACACACTTGAGACGGCGTCGTTTGAAGAACAAATTGGGGGAAACATAACCAATGTTCCCGCCAGAATCATTTCCCAGGATTTAAAAAAAAAAAAAAGTCACAATCGCATAGCAAAGATCAGAGTCAGAGAAATCAAACAGTATAATTCAATTCAATCCAATTCAATTTTAGAGAGAGAGATGGAGGCGAAGAAAGCAGCAGCAGGAACGTCGCTGGAGTCGTTGATGTCTTCGTTCAACACTCGCATTGCCGAGCTTCAAGACCTCGTCATTGCCCGCAACAGTCTCTCTCTCTCTCTCTTCTCTTTTTCGTCCAATCAGGTTCGTCCACGTCTTCATCCATGGATGTTGATGTTGTTGTTTGCAAATTGCAGTGTACCCGGCGACAAGCATAACGGATTTGTCAGCGGTGGACGCAGCATTGAAGGGGATGGAGCTTCAGCTCCACTCTATCAAGGACCGCTTGCGCGACGAAACCCTCGCTATTCCTAAAGCCAAGGTACCTCTCTCTCTCTCTCTCTCTCTCTCTCTTTGCGTTTCAATTCTTCTATGGCCGGTTGCTGAATTAGGGTTTTGCTCCTAAAATTGGGGATTTTTAATTTTTAATTTTTTTTTTAAATGGTATCAAAATTTTGAAATGGTCAATTAGTGTTTGTTTGGTAGCTGAAAAAAATTGGAGGAAAATGGTTTTTTTTTTTTTTTTTTTTTTAAATCAATTTATTCTTATATTTTGAAGAAAAAGGGTACAGATGCTTTTAAGTTTTTAAGGGAGTTAATTTAAAAAAAGAAAAAAGAAAAAATTTATTTGGCTCTGAAATTAAATTTAATATATGTATATTTTTGAGATTTGCTCTCTGTTTTTATAATTATTTAGGTTTAATTGCACTTTCCCACCTTAAACTTCAAAAATGAGTAATGTTCCTCCTTAAGTATTGGTAATGAGAACATTATCTCCTGCATTTAGAATTTCCATCAAATTTGAAGAAAAAGTCAAAAAAAATTTCGAGAAAACGTCTTTAATCGCAATTTGAATTTTCAGTTAAATGTGACGGAAATCTCAACAACAATGGATAAATTGATCATTACTAAATAGTTAAGAGATTTATTACTTAGTATTGTAGATTAGTGAAATATTGCAACTGTACTATAGCTAAGGAGAAAATACAATTTGCCCTTTATTTTTATCATATTGCTCGACCAATTTATTTGTAGAGGTAGTTTTGGAAAAGATAAAAAGATAAAAAGAACTGAAGATTCTGAGCAAATCAATTATATTTTTATATTATTTGAAAATGGAAAGAAACAAGTCGCTTCATAAAACCAAGGCTAATACAAATATTTTGTTTCCCTATGTGTTTTTTTTTTTTTTCCTTAAGTAAACTACTAGATGGTGAGAATTTAAAATTAGGTTGGTTGACTGTTTCTGTATTGATGATTGGTTTTTATTGGGTTGGGATTGTTTTCCTGGTTGCAGAAAATCATAGATGCATCACTGCGACAGCAGAGGAAATTGCAGAGTATGTCTGTGTATGCTCCGTCATATTTTCCAGAAAAAACAACAACAATCTTGGAAAATAATAGATGGTAATATACTAATAATTTTTTTTTTCTTACTCAATTATATTTTGTGGTTTGAATGTTTGGGGTTACCTACCTTTTTGTGGAGCAGATAACCAATACTTGTTTAATTTTGGGGTTTCAGTTTGATGTCCGAATTCTCCAAACAAGATCTGGGTGTTGGGTCTTTAAAACTTGAGGAAGAGCCAGCAGCATTACCTAAGGTATGTGGAATCTACTTGAACAGGTTAAAAAGAAAAAAGAAAGAGAATAGAAGTGGATTGGAAATTGCATTCTATGGAGCCCTATTTGGGCATATTTTCACCCTTAATTGTTGCTAATCATTCTAAAAGTCTATAGTAAAACTTGACCATTTGGAAGAATGAATTAGTTTCTTATCAATTAGCTTTAGCTTCACTGATACCTCTTCCCATTAAAGATCAGAATGAAGATTGTGGTCGTGGTCATGGTCTTGGGTTCAAGACTCACTAGGTGTTGTGTAACTTACCAATAAGAAATGAGAATGGGTTTTTCTGTTAATTATATTTGAAGTTATTATTTGCAAATGCATTGCTGACTTTGTAGCATACGTAATTCAGATAATAGAACAATAGCTTTCACGTATTGGTATGGTAACATGATGTGTCAGCTCATTTATCCCTAGATGTTACTTAAAATACTGCTATAGCTCAAGAGTAACCCAATCACGTGATGTGATAAGGTGGCCATATAATATACATGAAGCTGGTTAACTTCCAAGGTTTGAGGGGCAAAATCAGGTGCTAATAATTTAGTAGTTTTTTTCTTTTTTGGTTATTCAATGATGCTCAGAAGCTAGAATTCCATGCCACATGGTTCTTTTCATTGACAAAGAAAAATGAAGGCTCCTCTTTGGATGATCTACCTAAATATGAATTTTATAAGGGATTGATGTTGTGATTTGTGAATGGGCATATGTGAGACAAGGCTTGTATAAATATATATTTTGAGATTTTTATTCTTTGCACTTGAAGTGAATATACTTGGAAAAAAATATTTACAAATTGTAAATTTGTAATATAGGGTTCAGTGCAAAAACATCAATGCACAACTAGCCACAGATGCTCCAAACATTTTGAAGGAACTTAACTTGGTTGTTCACTGGAAATATTCTGTGTGTTGAAAATTCAAGACGTTGATGTAATTAAGAAGTCTATTTTATCCTTAAATTAGGAGTTGTCAATGGCTATGGTGGTTGTGATGAATATTTGTGATATATGCATTAAATAGTTACCCTTTTTCTTTATTCTATTGTTCTATAGCTCAATTAGCATCAAAATGGTAATATTAAATAGATTTCTTCCCTTGAACCTCAAAAACAAGTGAGATCAATCGAAAAAAGAAGCAAACAGTAGGTCATTTTGTAATTGTGTTTAAATTATATTCAGCTGTAGTGTGAGGAAATTGTTGCAAGGATACGTTCTTCATCTTAGTTATGTTTTCAATTTCAGGAAAAAAAGGGTCGGGGCTCTCCACCCTTGTGGCATATAACTGCCAATGAGCTGGATTCTCTGTCATCGTAAGTACATATTTCCTTCTGTAATCATTCAGCTTCCAGCTATACCATCTGCTTATGCATCATAATAATTTACTTAAATCTTCTCACTTACATTATACTTGTTATGGGTGTCTAATACATCTGTAACTGCAGATACATGAGAGGAAGGCTGACACTAGAGAAGGTCAATGCAGCTATTAATGACATGGCGACTTATGCTGAAGCAAATGCTCATCTTATTTCAGCTCCAAAGAAAAAGGTTCCTTTTCCAGTTTTTTTTTTTTTTTTATACTGATGCATGTATTTAATCTTAAACGTCTACTAATTAATTGCCTTTTCTTCATGAAGCTGGCAGAAAATCACTGGGAAAAAGCCCTGGTAAGAGAAACTAGACCTCAATTAAGTGACTCTTTCTTCTCTTGCTTCCCTTCTCCCTTGACCTGGCTAATGAAAGCTTATTTTTAGAATAACAATGGCTCATGGTTGAATTAGAGACCCAGGCTCCAATGCTAATTAATCAAGGTTGGGAGGGTCAATGTGTTTGGCGATGGGGTACTGCCATTTTATGCAGCTCATTGTTGAATTCTAACAAAAAACAAAATAAAAGAGCAGTGGCCTCCTATACCAGCAGCCAACACCATGACCCTTCCAGACAGTTTGAGAGATGTGCCAAAATAGCATAATCTCAATGCTATATTCCAAGGCGGGAAACCTCTATTCCCTTTTTTAGACAATTGGCTTGTACTTGTTAGTGTTGATTACCTCTTCTTGTTTTTGAGCATGGTAATAAAGTTTTGATTTGTTTGACCAATTTTCAGCATTGCTCAAATGTGCAGGAACTGAGAGATATTGCTATGACAGACGCTGTAAAGGGAAAACACTTTTTTCTCGAAAATGACATAAAAGGACCAGCACTGAAGCTTGACAATACTGGAAAAGCAATACTGACTGTGAGTGTTTCCCTTCTACAGGCAACCAGAGTAGCTAATCTATGGATTGTCACCGAAATAAAATGATATGTAGCATAAATTGAATAGTTACCATCATCTATACATGCTTCATGTTCAACCCTGGGGATGGGGAAATGTTTTCAGTAGACTTTCACTTTTATTTCAGGGACAGTAAATCCAGCAGAGATAGTTGTTGAGAATTAACACCAGTGTTGTTGCACTCAAGAGTCCTACATCCCTTGTTACAAAATCAAAAATATAAATAATGCAAAATGAAGAAAGTCAGTTTCCTTATGTTCTGAAAATTACTTTTTGGGTATGCAAATGCTGTTATAATTAGCATGATAACAGTACTCAAAGTGATGAAGACTTATTTAATTGTACTGCGATCCTCTTTTTGAGTATTTTCTCTTGTAAAGAGAATTGGATATTGCTAACTTTTTACGACAGGAGTTCTATGTACACTGGAATGTTAACAACCTTGTTATGTGCATCATAAATAGATTAGACAATGTTTTTCATCTGTTAACAAAGTTTTACTTCTGCAAAGAAAGTCTCATATTTTGCGTTGTTTTCTTGGCAGGTCCTTCGTCACCTTGGTCGCATAAGTGAGACTCGGATTGGACATCACCGTGTGATTATTCTTTTGAAGCCTCAATGAAGCCTTGATCTAGCTAGCTAGTTACATGATTATTTACTGAGTTTTGGAGCTCACTTTTTTTCTTTACTTTATTTCAAATTATGAGAGATAGCTAGCTCGTAGGACTTTTCATTATGGTGCTATGTGGGAAGAGTATTAAGACTATTTTCTTTAATGTTAGTTTACTTTTTCGTGATTATCGATAATGTGGAAACTTGTGTAAAACGTTTTTTATTGCTTCATGAGTAAATTGTAATCAATCAATCAATCAATATATATTATAGATAGTGACGTGTGCTGCATTTCTTGAAATTTTCTATATTTAAACTTAGGTTTGACTTATCTTCAGTATTTTTTTAATTAGAAGTGTCCTTTTATTTTAAATACACAATAACAAGTGGTAGTGAGTTTTAATTTCCACATTTTTATTTAGTTAGTGGGTAATGTGGCAATTTTTTATTAAAACAAAAGGAGATTCCAGTTAAAAAAGTACTGAAGGTAAGTTAAACTCTTTAAACTTTTACTTAAACAAAGTTTACATTTATATCAAAGTATTAGTTCATTAAATTTGTCAATAGAATAAATGCATCTATTAATTATTTACAGTTGTGCATTAATTATTTATATTAAATGAATTTATATGATTATGTCTTGGTTAACTGGTAAAGTCTCCAATTGTTAAATAAGAGATCTGGAGTTCAATCACCGCTTACACTAAAAATCAATTGATGTCTTGGTTTAATGATAAAGAACTATCATTAAAAGCAGACGTCATAGGTAAAAACTCATTTATTTTTATAAACTCTATATATAAGAAATAATTTTTAATTGGAATAATAACAATAAATTTAGAATATGACATTCTTCCTCATGTTTAGTTATTTTGAGTTTTTTGACAACAATTGACACAAAAGTCTTAAAAATTAAATATTTGTCAATTCACTAAAATTTATCTTAACCGTTTAAATTTTATAACTCTTTTCAGTGACATGTAATATGTGTGTGTGTGGAACTAATATTGTAGTATTTATTCTATATAATTAGAAAGATTATTAATTACATTTTTACCTACTCTAAGGACATTTTTAGGGGGGGCAATGTAAAAATTTTCTTCTAAAGCTACAAGTATTTTTACCTACTCTTAAGGAAAATTTTAAAAAGCTAGGGGGGGCCATGCCTCCCCCCCCCCCCCCCCCCCCCCCCCCCCCCCCGAGGCTCTACTGGTGGTTGTGGGTGATAGTGGCTAGATCTATTTAGGTTTGATCAGTTTGGGATTAATGTTGGATTTGGGTTGATGCAAAGATGGAGCATTGAGAGAAGAAAAACGATTTGTTTTGGGTTTTGAGAAGAAAAACAATGAAAGAGTGAACTAGCTAGAGTCACGGTTTGATCGGTTGGTCACCAGCGTTGACCGAAGTACACGTGGAGAGAGAGAGAAATGAATGAATAAAAAATGGTTGTTTATATTATTTTAATGTATTAAAGGTTAAAATAGAAGATTTGATATAGGGTGTATTGTAAAGTAGTATGTTAAAATAGATAAAGTAGGTTTTGGGTAGTAAAATGATATTTGACTTGACACAACTGATGTTAGTGTTCTTAGACAGAGTGATATTTTTATTTTTACCAATCAGTTTTCGCATGTGTAGGAGAGTGGGAGTTCTAGAGTACAATCCACGATAAGAGAGATGATTTCTTAAAATTGTTTACATTTATTTGCTAATACTTAAGGTTTTATTATTACTCATACACAGGAAAAGAAAGAAATATTGCACGGGACATGATTTTCATCTACTGGCTAATTCTTGGAGCCTTGATATCTTAGTAGAAGAGTCAACCCAGCAAAGGATGCAAATCTAGTCGTGGAGAAAGTATTAACTATCAAAAGAAATTGAATGACAAAATACAATACTCTAGAACTTTTCATTTTTGGATACATTGTAAGAAATTATTTTCCATCAAAAGAAATCAAACGACCAAATTCAAAGCTCTATATCTTTTTTGATAATTTTTTATATATATTATAAATGGGACAAGATAATTTAAATATTAAATGTTTTCGTTAGAAACATAAAAAATATGTCATTTGATCTAAATGTTGTTGGCAATACTCTAGAACTTAACTATGAAGAAAAGAGAATCTAAAAAGATTGCAAGATAGATGAATTTGATTAGTAGAAGGGTTGAAAATTTTAAGAAATAGAAAACTAATCGAGTGAGAACTATCCATACCATACAATCCAAAATGATGTTGCTTGTGGATTCAACCAAGTAGAGTGGCTTTTATTCTCAAAAAAAAAAAGTAGAGTGGCTTTTAGGCTTGCAAGTTCAATATATCCAAGTGACTATTATTATCATCATCATCATCATTATCATCATCATTATTATAACAATGGAAGATTTGAAACCTAGGTTTTCTTCATATATAATTGAACTAGATAATACCACTTAACTATAAAGCTCTTGACAATTATTTTATCATAGTGTGGGGTTCTTTATTTTTTTGGTTCAGGTTATACCCTAGACACATACATGTCATAGATTAATTATATAGCCACTGGTTAGGTAGTCGAGTCTAGTACTCCTATTTAGGGGTGTGCAAAAAACCGACGAACCGAAAAAACCGCTTCAAACTGACCGAACCGATGCAAAAATTTTGGTTTGGTTTCGGTTCGATTTGGTTTCAATTTTATTATATAAAAAACCGAAAATTTCGATTCGGTTTTCGATAGCAAATTCTAATACACCGAACCGACCGAACCGAACCGAAATATATTAAATAATAATTTGTACAAATTATTTCAACAAAGTTACTAGTAGCCTAGTGGCAAGGACATGCACTTGTCTCTAGTCAGCCCAGGTTCGACTCTCAGTAATAGCCTTTTTATTTTTCCTCTCCTTATTACCAAAACTACGTCGTTTTGGGGTTTGCTTTATAACCTAATCCTATTTTCAGCATTTGTCTTTCTTTCACTTCAGTCTTCAACAGCAGCCGTCTCTTCTCCCCTTTCCCTCTCCAGTCATTCTCTTCCTCCCCATCTCTCTCTTTCTATCATAGTGTCATGCCTCCATTTCTCTCCCTCTCCATCACGCCGCTGTTTCTCTCTCTCTATCACACTGCTTCAGTACATTCTTCGTCGGTACGCTGCTTCTTCGTTCTCTTTTTTTTTTCTTTTTTTCTTTTTTTCTTTTTTTGGTTTTGTGTTTGCTACTTTGCTTGGTGCTTGGTGTTTGGGTGGTGAGAAAACGTGGGAAAGCAAAGGGATTTTCTGGGTTTGTTAATTTTTTTTGGGTTTGAAAATATTTTCTGGGTTTTTGGGTTTGTTAATTTTTTTTCTTTGTTTGGTTTCATAGAAAATAAATGATAAGGAAACCGAAAAAACCCACTGGTAGCAAAGGGATTTTCTGGGTTTGTTAATTTTTTCTGGGTTTGTTAATATTTTCTGGGTTTTTGGGTTTCTTAATTTTTTTTCTTTGTTTGGTTTCATAGAAAATAAATGATAAGGAAACCAAAAAAACCCACTGGTACACTGCTTCGCCGTTATTTTCTGGGTTTGTTTGCTTTCTTCGCCGCCGGGTACGCTGCTTCGCCGTTCTCTCTCTTTTTTTTTTTTTTGGTTTTGTGTTTGCTATAGCTTGGTGTTTGGGTGGTGAGAAAACGTGGGAAAGCAAAGGGATTTTCTGGGTTTGTTAATTTTTTTTCTTTGTTTGCTTTCTTAGAAAATAAATGATAAGGAAACCGAAAAAACCCACCGAAACCGACTGAAACTGAAATCCAACCGAAACCGATGGTTTTCCAATTATTTCGGTCGGTTTCGGTTGAGAATTTCTCAAACCGAAAATTTCAGTTTCAGTTGGCCAACACTTAGAAAACCGACCGAAACCGAACCGACACACCCCTACTCCTATTCCTTTGGTCCTATTTTGCTGCTATCAGATTGCACATAAACACCAAAGCCCAAAATCCAAATAAAAATTTGTTATGTTAATGAAATGAAGTGGATTAGTCTATATTTATTTTGTGAAAAACAGGTATAATAGACCAGTTGCGCATTTGGTTATAACTTATAAGGAACCTCGACACCCGACTCCTTCAGGCTTATTAGAACCATTCAAATCTAAGAGGTTTGAGACCCTTTCCGAAATAGCTCATATATCATATCCTAGCGAGGGAAAAGTTTTGGAAAAACTAGTTTTGCAACTCATACAAAACCCATAGCGGAAGCAACAATACAAGGATCTACTTCATTCATGAGAGATAATATATAGCCTTGAGTTCTAGAACAAAGAACAGAAAGTGTACCTTGGTGCAGTGAAATTCAAAAACAAAACTTGAGAATACTTTCAATCTTCATCCCAATTCCACATGGTGCCCAAGATGAGTGGTCTCTTAATCAGTTCTTGTGTACATTGATTTTCCTTTGGAAAAGTGTATTCCCAAGATTCTATATAGGAAATCTATTTTCTCTTCTTTTAATCATACGTACATCTTAATTGCCTTGGTAGTTATTTTATTTAATAACTCTTATTAAATAAAAAATGATTATCTAATTGGGTTAACCTTTTGGGCCAACCCAATTGGGCTTAAGTATGAGGCTAATTGGGATGGGACCAAAGGGACTAATAAGGCTCTAGCTCTAATGGGCTTCAGACTTATCTATCAACTCTTGATAAGTCTAAAGTTACCATTAATTATATAACAAGTACCACTATGGAAATATATTTGCACTCTAGGCCTTATTAATAAATTATTTCCCAAGACTCTAATATGATATCATTTGACCCCTCTATGAAATATCCATAGTGAACAAAGTCATAATGAATTGTCACTTTGTATACAACTATTTTATCCATTGAGTAGCCAGTTTAATCTTCTAGTTATTCATATTTATGAAATCTAATTTCATAAAATATAAAGTTTAGTAACTCTTTTTAAAGTGGTCGGCCCTGAATAACCAATTCTCATTAAACTTATCTCAAGAGGATATTTCGTGTCTCTATAGAAAGAGATTATGGATTCCATCTTGAGAATATGTGTTCTCTTAACACTACGTGTGATTACCCAACATACTGAGATTTTGACCGTTAAACTATATCTCACTCTTGATATATCAAAGTAATATACATTTCATTATCAGGTTCACTATCCTCTCAGGATTGAGAATCTATGAAATTAAAAATCATGAGATTAATTATTCAGATGACAGTTGTTAATTGAATAATTAATTTCACAGCGGTCCAGTTCAATATGTATTACAAACTTAAGATATATCAACACATCAACTAGAAGTCTCCACTTCCATGATCAAGACAAACCATCTTAGTTGATGTGTTACAATCTTCGCAGATGAAATACCTAATTTCATCATCGACTACGAACTATGTTTTTAGTTTACAAAGAACTTGTGATTTATATCTTCTGTAACTAAATCACATAAATCACATACAATGTATTTCAATGACTATAATAATGTCTCATTAGTTCATTTATAAATAGTCTCATATAATTAAACAATTTAATTATTTATAACATGCCAATAAATTGAATTTTAGGGCACAAACTCTAACAATCTCCCACTTGCCCTCAAAGACAATTTTGCATATTTCTGACACTTATTTCCCTTTAAAGTAACTCATAGTCACTCTAAGGCAAGGTTTGGAAAAAGGTTTTTGCCAGATTTATTGCATAAATTATCTTTTCTACTACTACATCCCATGCTCTAATATCTCTCTATTGAGATAATACTTACGTTTAATGTGTATCTTCACCACCTAGAGTGAACACATATCCTAAAGTCAAACTTCATGAATCACAATCAAACTACAAGTCAGTATTTGTACAACCAGTAACCATCAAATCCTCACTTTGGTGAATAAGCATATAATCCCCCATTCTCCTAAGATATTTGAGTATGTGCTTTACTCCCACTAAATTAAGTGATCCTGGATTGATATTTGCTTACCATGCCCACTCCAAAATAGATACTTGGCCAAGCATATAGCATAGCATAATCGAGACTTCCTATTAACATAGTATAAGGAACCGTCTTCATTGCTCTTTCTTTTATATGTCTTAGGACTATAGTCCTTTACAAAAGAACTTCAAACTTAAAAGGAAGGAATCCTTTCTTGAAGTATCACATGCTATACTTGGTTAGAATCTAATCTATTTAAGCAGTTTGAGATAGATCCAATATCCTAATTTCTGAATCTTATCAATGTTTAATTCTTAGGATGTGACCAATCTTGCTCAAGTACTTTATATCAAACTGGTCTTAACAACAAAAACTCTATTGATGACATTTCACTATATATCATTCTAAATTATTAGAATGTCATCAACATACATTTAGAGATTTATTACTCTATATAGCTTTTACACACATAAGACATTTCACTACTTGATCAAAATCAAACAATTTGATTGCATGATCAAAGATGATATTGTATGATTTAGATGCTTGTTTTAGTCCATAAATGGATTTTAAGTAACTTGCATACCAAATACAACTGGTTCATTGCTATGAACTAGTCTAGCTACATCATATAGATGTCTTCATCAAGATTGCTTCTAAGGGTGCATTTGTTTTGGCTGAAATGGGTTTTAGGAAATTATTTTATAGCCCTCTATGTGTTTGGTAAGCACTGAAAATTGGGTCAAACGGAAATTAATTTTCGCGTTGACCGTAAAATACACGTCTTGGCCCGTAAAACCAATGCAGGTTTTATTTTACCTTCAAAGCAATTACACCCTTCCCACACTTTGCTTCTCACATGCACTACACTCCCAAGCTCAGTTCACAAGCTCCACATAGCAAGACAGCACCAGACACACTACACTCCCACAAATCAATTTCTGCTTCTCACACGCACTACACTTAAACATTCTGCTTCTTACACGCACTACACTCCCACACTCTGCTTCTCACATGCACCCACAGTCCGATGATCCAGTCCGACGATCCAATCCTCTAGTCTGACGACCTACAGTCCGCCGACCCACAGTCTGCCGATCCACCCACGTTGAGTTTCCTCCACTGTTTGAACAAATCAACCTTCAACACTCACCATTTCCGTTCGATCCACCCTCCATTTTGTCCGATCCACCTCCATTTTGTCTGATCCACCCTCCATTTCGTCCAATCCACCCTCCATTTTAACCCGACAACCTCACCTCACCTTACCTCCGATCCACACACCTCCGACCCACCCTCTACAAAAGCCGATCCACATCACTCAAACCCATCTAGCCAAAATCCACCCTCAAACCCATAAACAACCCAACCTCACCTCACTATCTCGGATCCGATTTATATATATATATATATATATATATATTTATTTATTTATCTATTTTTTATTTAATTATTGATTTAAGAATTTAACTTTTGTTGGTGTTACAATTATACAGAAATAGAATGCAATGTGATTTGTTGGTGTAAATATTGATTGTGATGGTATTATGTTGTGTACGTTGTTGATGTTACAATTATACAGAAATATATGTGTATAAAAATTTTGGTACTCGTTATCAATGTGGTTTGGATGTTTTCTGTTTATGGCTGTTTTTATATACTGTGTAATCAATAGCATGCTTGTTTACGTACTTCTTAGACCACAGTGTTTGTGATTTTTTAGATGAAGAAAAAAACCAAAGCCGCAATTCTTGCCTCAGTTGCATTTGTCCTCCTTGTGGGGGTTGCATTGTTAAGGAAATTGCGATGTAGACGACTGCCTAGGGCGCCTTATGTTAATCATGCAGCCAAGAGAGAGCATTACATAAATAGTATTCTACATGGAAGTGAGAGACATTGTGTGAGTCAAATTAGGATGAAGCCTATAGCTTTCCACCACTTATGTCACATCCTCACTGAGGGGGAGCACGTACGCCCGACTATTCATGTGTCTGTTACGAAGCAAGTGCTAATTTTCTGTCACATTATTGGTCATAATGTGAGGTTCCGTGTAATTGGTAGTCGGTTCCATAGATCGACTGAGACTGTTCATAGATACTTCAAGGTCGTCCTTAGGGGGGTCCTAAAATTATATAGAGCTCTAATAAGACTGCCTAGCGAAGATACACCCCCAGAGATAAGGAATAGCAGAAGGTTCTACCCATATTTTAAGGTAAATATTGCAACTTGTGTATTTTTGTAAATTGTGAAGATTTATGTAATTTTAAACCATTATGTCTGTTGAAAATTAGGATTGTGTTGGAACAATCGATGGTACACATGTTCGTGCATCTGTGCCACCTGAAATACAAGAAAGGTTTCGTGGCCGCAAAGATGGAACCACGCAAAATGTGTTAGCTGCCATTAGTTTTGACTTAAAGTTCACTCATGTATTGGCTGGATGGGAAGGTAGTGCACATGATTCACGTGTGTTAAATGATGCATTTGCTAGGCCAGGGGGATTTTCAATTCCCGAAGGTATTATAGGATTACTTCACCTTTTTGGTTTATTAGTTTAATAAATATTGTGTGTTTTCCTAAGCATGGTAGTGATTTGGTTTTATTTTTGAATATATGTAGGTAAATATTATCTTGGTGATGTTGGTATGGTAATAAAAATGGAATTTTTTCACCTAATCGGAGTGTGCGATATCACTTGAAAGAGTTTAGTGATCATCCTCCTGAGAATGAGCAAGAATTGTTCAACCTCCGACACTCTTCATTGAGAACTACCATTGAGCGAGGGTTTGGAGTGTTGAAGAAACATTTTCGAGTGTTGGATGCAGAACCATTTTGGACTTTTGAAACTTAAGTAAAAGTAGCGTTAGCATGTTGTGTGATCCATAATCACATTATGGGAGTTGAACCAAACGACCATATTATGGAAGCTGCAATGAACCAAGTAGAGTCTAGTGGCCCCCAACAAGAAACACAGTCACGTCGGGACTCCATTGAAGACAGTAGTGTGTGGAATGCTAAGAGAGATCATATATGCCAAGCTATGTGGTCTGATTATACCAGGAGTGGAGAGTAGTACTTTATTTAGATTTCTATGATTGTAATATGTGCTGTATTTTTTTTTTCTATAAGAACAATGTATTTACTATAGACTTCTGGTGGTGTAAGGAAAAAGTATTTCCAGCATTACATTGTTATTTCTAGTGTTAGCATGTTTCATTCTGTACATCTATAAGCGTGGTTGTATGTGTGTTTGATTTGTTGTTCATATTTTGAGCATAATTATTAAATGCTACTCTCACTATACAATTTTCATATGTAGTAATGTCGGAGGGAAAAGAGAAGGTGGGCGGCACTAAGCAGTTCAGGTGGCTGCCCCCCATGCACACGACTATGCTTAGGCTACTTGCCGAGGAGGTTGCGAAGGACAACAAGTCTTCTAACACTTTCAAGGCCAGCTCCTTTGCTCTTGTAGTGAAGGAGATATCTGCTCAATTTGGGGTCGAGTGCCACCCCTCTTATGTAGAGAATCGGCTGCGAACTCTGAGGACCATGTGGACCACTATTCAAACTATTAGGAAGAAGAGTGGTTTCGGCTAGGACGATAACTTAAAAATGATAACATGCGATTCGAAGACATATCAAGAAGAAGTCATGGTATGGCTTCCAACTATATTTTCTTAATATAAATGATAATATATGTTTTTGGCTTTTATAATCTATGAATTGAGAATAAGACAAAGGCTGCTCAAGTACCATCTTTATATGAAATTTATAATGTCATTCTTTTTAGGATTCCATTGCTTTTACAAATTTTCAAATATAACTTTCATGTGCGGATCTATTGTAAAATCTGGTCTTAGCATTTGTACATTGTATTTTCTGTTGTACTTATCTTCAAAATCATGGGTTATGTCTCCTGTTCCCTAACAAATTTTTTTTGTTTATCATTGACTTAAATCATCTAATGGCATCTATATTGAATTGAATATTGAATTTATGAGTGAAGTGATTATTGCATTGTTATTATACGTTCCTTTCTCCCTTACAGGTGCATCGTAAGCATGCGGAGTATCTGAACAAAAAGATTGAGATGTACGATGAATTGCTCTTGTAGTGGGGAAGGATATAGCCACGGGTAGCTTTTCTAAGTCGTATGTGGATATTGAGAATGAGCCAGACAATGGGGACAGTACTGAGTTTGTGGCAGACAATGGGGAGGAAGGTGTGGTGGACAAAGGGAAGAATGCGGTAGAGTCATCTACCATTGGGTCGAGAATTTCGAAGTCTCGCAAAAGAGGGCATGCACCTCCCTCTGATGATAGTGTGCTGACTAATCTGTTTGATCAGCTAAAGTAAATTTATGTGGCTTTGAAAGAAATCAACTGGGGGCCTGTTGATTACACCGCTCTTTACTCTGAGGTCATGGCTATGGTGGCGGATGGGTGTAGCAAAGACATGCTTGCAACTGCCTTTGACCATCTCTGTGAAAATAAGAAGGTAGCACGGGGATTTCTTGCTAAGAATGCTAAGCTGAGAAAGCTATGGATGGATAGTTTTTGGTCACACACCTCTGACTTGTCTGTTTCATGTTGACTGTGATGGTAGCTTTAGGGATTAACTTTTGTTGTAGTACTAGTATTCACCTACCATTGTATTATATATGTAGTCTTTTGTATTATTGGGACAATAAAATTGCCCAAATTATGTATTTGTACTATTCAGATACCACGTGTAGGTATCATTTTTGTACACCATAGAGGTGTAATGCCAATGGTGAAAGATTGATGTGGCTGTTTTGATATAAATAGTATGGGTATATTTGGATGATTATTTTTGATGTTGAAGTAGATGATTATTTTTGCACTGTTACAGGTTTTTCTAGGAAATGCAGGTGCTGAATTTGTAAGGCATTTCATATTTTTCGTAAAATGATCCATAAACCAAACATGGGAATTGATTTTCCATAAAACAAATTTCATTTTTTGTAAAATATTTGAACGAACCAAACACCGAAATTGATTTTCCGTAAAACGAATTCTGAATCAGCCAAACAGCCTGATACATTTTTCTTTACGGGAAAACAATTTCCCCCAAAATGATTTTATACTCGAAAAAGCATTTCCGTTGAACCAAACGCACCCTAAGAGAAGCTTTCTTGATATCTATTGCCATATTTCATCCAAATGAAATATAATGGGTAAGAGAATCTAGATAGAGTCAAACATGACTATTGGTGAAAAAATCCTTTCATAGTCGATCCATTTCTTTCTGAATAAATCTTTTTGCCACGAGTCTTGACCTTGAAGGTTCACACCTTCTATTCTATCAATCTCATTTTCTTGTAGACCTATTTGAAAACAATAGGATTAATGTCATTAGGTGGCTCTACAAGCTCTAGACTTTAAATAAAATCTAATTCTATTCACATAGCTTTGATCTAGTAATTCATATTCATTTCATCTATTGCCTTTACGTAGGACTGAGGATCAAATTCATATAATTATGGAATGACTTCAAAAATTTATCCAAAAGTATGATTTGGTAATAGATAATCCTCCCACTACAATATTGTACCAGTGTACTAGCTATCTGTAGAATAATGTTTTGTGGTGTATTTAATACAACCATCTCTTTTCTAAATGTTTTTTTATAGTTGTCCTACAACAAATTCTGACACTTTTCTTCTAGAACAATCTACCTTTAAAAGAACCCTATTCCTCCTTCATGTATGCACTGACTTAAAGAAGTCATTGGAACTTTATTCCTTTACAATAAATGAGCTTTAGGTCATATTATCCTCTTAATAGAATTCGTAGACTAGGAACATAACAACAAAAATAATGGTTCTAAAAGCCCATCTTTCACTAGTCTAGAATATCATTTAGATTAATAAGGTCTAGACTTAAGTGCCAAAACATACATTATTGAAGGATGAAAACTTTCTCTTTAAAAGTAAAACATGTAAATTTCCCTCTAGATTAAAATCAAGGACAATGCTTAGCTTTACCATAATAGAAACACTTTCATTTGGTCATGCTTTTGAGTCTAATTTCCTTTTAGCAACTACTAGGGCAACTAGTTTGCCCAACTATTTGGTACTATAATTCCTCTTCTTACAACCCTTACCTTTTGGTTCAGGCTAAGAATTTGAATTAAATCATATTGATCATAGTCTTAGCTTTTAGGATGTCTTCCATTGTGTAGAACTCACTCATCAATTCAAATAATATAAGAAGAATTTATTTATTTTCTAAACAATCTGAATTGATCAAATGATTCTAATAAGGGCTTGAGGATCATATCCATATGAGATTAACAACTAATCTCTACATCCAAGAATTCCAATTCATTTGAAGATGAAAATATTTTCATAAAATAATATAGAATTAGAACTCTTTAAGCCTTTCTTAGAACTCAATATGATTCATAGCAAACATCTAATTTAGACTTAATATAAAGTCTAAACCTAGTGCTAACTGCTGTAGCACAATTGAGATAGAAGCCAATGTAACATTTTAGCATCTTAATGAGACTGTGATCACATCATAAGCTATCTTCCAAAAAATGCATCATGTATAGGAAATTATGATAATGCTGAATCGAAATGTTATCTACTTCAACTCTTTTAAGCACAATGTCCAAAATTGTTTCTTAGTCAATGTGATTCAATTAAAATAGTAACTAGAGAACAAAAATTTATGACAACTTCAATTTGAGACTATGAACATAATTACAAGGACATTATAATTTTGCATCCACAACCATATAATATGGAACCCATAAAACCATATTATATTAGGTGCAACGACAACCCAATCCCGCAATTGATATCCCTTAGCATAGAGTGAATACTGATCACTATGATCAGGTGAGAATTATTCTCATTATTAATGCTATCATGATAACTCTTACCAAACAAAAATAATTTGCCGCTCTTCCCTTAGCCTCTAAGTAATAATAGCAAGAACTCCGTATAAAGGATACTATCAAACTTAGTCTAGTGTACACCATTGCCTAGACTCATGTGTAGCCACACAACTCTACCCTTGTAAGGTTTAATCTTATAGTACCATGATACAAAACACTCTTCGCATGGAACGCAAAGCTCGAGGCTAAGACGAGGTGTTTGCCTACACCACTATAAGCCGGGAAGTTCAATCTTGTAGTACCATGAAATAAACACCCTCCGCATGGAACACAAGGCTCAAGGTCAAGACGAGATGTTTACTCCACACCATTATGAACCAACAACGGAGGCCAAGAGATCCAACCCTTGAATCTCTCTCCCACTAGAAATTTTAAAACAAGTGGATTGTCTTGAAATCATTGTGATCTTATCACAATTTTAACCCTACACATTAAATGTGTTTAATTGTTTAAATTCAATGTGATCTGACTAAGTTACGTCACAATAGAGTAACAAACATTTTTATAATCACAAAGAAGTTTAATCATGTAATCTGTGAAGTATATACCCTCCGCATGGAATGCAAGGCTCAAGGCCAAGACAAGGTATCTACTCACATTAAAATAAACTTAACAAAAGGGTTATTTTGAATCCAACACTCCCACCTATTATTTGGGTTTTCTTTAAACTATTGTGATCTCATCACAATTTATAACCTTGCACTTGTTAAAGACTCTAATCTCATTAGAATCACTAACTAAAATGGAAGTCCTAAACTATTTAGGATTCCATATACTCTAATGGATCAACAATTAGTTACATAGAACTCTATCCTTAACTTACTTGATTAAGAATTCTAATCTCATTAGAAACTATATAACTTTAAATTAGAGCTTTAATCTCATTAAAAACTTTTAATTAAAAATAAATTAAGGACTTTTAATCATACAACAATTCCAATCTCATTAGAATGTTTCTTAAAAAGACAAGTCCTAAACAATTTAGGACTAAGAGTTCTATTTAACTAATGTTAAGTTATGATTTTTCTCATAACATTAGTGTTGGCTTATTCCATGACAAAAAGTGTTATAATTGCATAAATTTATTTCCTTGTATTTTTGTGGGATTTATTTGTAATGGGTTTAGTATTAAGTGGTGAAGATTTGATCAAGACAGCTGAAGGTCACATGAGAAGCACATGCAGGAAGGTGAACAGTCAGGCCAGGTGTCCAGCTCAGTACAGCCTGTCCAGGAGGTTAACTCGCGACTTGGATTCACGACTTGCACCAGTCGTGAGTGACCCACGAAGTTCCCCTGTTTTACTGAAAATTGTGACTTTTCGTATTCCCATCACTCATACTATATATACCCTCATTACCCACAGAAATGGTAAGGAGCCTATTGAGAGAAAAACCCTAAGAAAGGTTTCTACAACACACCCACCTTATTAGAGAGAGAGCTACTCATTCTTAGAGAGAAATCTTTGTAGTCTCTTCTCCTTCCCTCTCCCATTGTTATACCCATTGAGAGGAGATTTGTACCCAAACACTACCCACACCCATTCAAAGTGTTGAGAGTGTTTTTGGAGCTTGGGAAGCATTGGAAGATGCCAAGGATGGCGGATGCAATATGGAGCTTATTGCGGGATTCGGAAAGTTAGAGAAGACACGGTTAGGCTTAACCTTGTTGGAGCAAGAAGCTTGGAGGGCTTAGGTGCATCGGGTAGATTAGGCTTGGAGGGTCTATTGCTATTCATGTATCCCAACTAATTTTCTAGTGGGCGAAGAGGGCGGCGAAGAGGTTTTTTGCTGAGTTTTTCGGTTTCCTCTTCGATAACACGTGCCGGTGTTATCTTTGTGCTTGTTTCTCTCTTTCCTACTCTTTTCCTTTTAATTGCTGCTGTGTTTGTGATTAATTATGGTTTAGAGTGTTTTGCCAATTTGGTGATAGCTCATATTTATCATTCTGCACATATATTGTTTGAGTATAAGCTTGTATTGGTATTTTTGATATTGGGGGTCTAAACATTCACTAGTGTTTTATACACCAAGTGAACTTTCAATTGGTATCAGAGTGGATACACTTGTTGTGGTTTAAATACCTATTTTCCATGGATAGTACTTTGTATGCCTCTATGCATGTTTTGGTTGATGATGAATGTAACATGTCACGTGTTTGTGAAATGCCTCTATGAGTGATAATTCTCATGATTATGATGCTATGTTACATGAATCTTTGAGTGTTGTTGATATTCAAACTCTTAAAGAAAAAGGTTAAGAAGTTTCATAAGAATTTGAGCAAGTTATTTTGTGAAAAGGATGGTTTGATTGCTAAGCTCAGTGAATCCAACAAATCGGTTGAAAAGTATAAGAAACTTGTTGAAGATTCTTTTGAAAAACTAAAGGATTTTGAGTGTTTGAATGTGGACTTGGATGCCAAACTAGTTTTGTCTAACAAACTTATTGATGAGCTAAAATGTGAAAATGAATCTCTTAAGATGCATGCCAAGTGTTTGATTGCCGAACCTATTGCTAAAAAGGATGAAAATATTTTTTGCAATTATGTTGCGGTACCCGATTTTGTGCCTATTGTATGTTCTACCTCAAAAGACAAATCGGTGCACATTCCTCCACACACACAAAAATAAATAAATAAATAAATAAATAAATCAAAAGGTGTAGAGAAAGGCTCTTAAGCCAAAGTCTCTGTTTAGGTCTCAACCTAAGGTTTTGGATGGATCGAAGTTTGTTTCAACTTGTCACCATTGTGGTGTGATTGGTCATATAAGACTTCAATGTCATAAGTTGAAGAGAGAACAAAACGATGTTGCTAGATCCCTTCCCAAAAAGCCTAGTAGACCTAAACACATTGTTTGTCACCACTGTGGTGCTTTTGGTCATCTTAGACCTCATTGCTCTAAGTTTCATGCTCTTAAAAGAATCAAAATAAAAAAGAAACTTGAGCTTTGTGGAAGTTGTGCTAAAAAGGGTAAACCGGTTTTGAGTGAAAATAACATGTTGTTAAAGAAAGTGTTTAATGCTCTTAACTCCTTATCTATGTGCATCTCTAGTTCTCATTCTTCCAACCCTCGTCTCTCTTTTCATGAGACACTCATTCCAAACAATTATTTTGTTTGAAATATATGGTGCCCAAAAGGCAAAGACTTACTCATAAAATTGAAATATCAAAAATTTTAAGTATCGATCTCAAAAAAAGATGTATTGTTCAAAAATGATCAAATGTTATGAATTGTAAGAAGCCAAATGAAAAAGGTTCAAAGATATGTAATCATTTTCTTGTTGGAGCTCATATATGTTCATTTCTATAATTGAGATAGACCATTTAACTTAGTACTAGTTGTGTATGACTTGATTGAATTGATCATTGAAGCTTCACTCTAGACTAAGGACTATTCCACATTTAATATTCACACACAACACACATGCCTAATGTTCAATGAATGTCTTATTCATTTGTTCGATTGTACTTGACTAAATGTGTTCTATGTTCATTTCTATAATTGAGATAGACCATTTGACTTAGTACTAGTTGTGTATGACTTGATTGAATTGATCATTGAAGCTTCACTCTAGACTAAGGACTATTCCACATTTAATATTCACACACAACACACATGTTTAATGTTCAATGAATGTCTTATTCATTTGTTCGATTGTACTTGACTAAATGTGTTCTATGTGTGCTCAACTACATGTTTGATCAATCTAAAAAGATATTTGATCATTTTATATGTATTTGAAAGTGATTTTTATCACTCTTTGTGTTCATGTTGAGTGCTTACTTTGTTTTTTTAAGCATGTTTTGTGTTGAAAAACAGGTGTCAAAATTTTTAGCTACTTGTTTTGGCTACTCTCATGAGTAGCGAGTTTTGGCTAATCGTTTTGGCGACTCACTTGTGAGTCATGAGTTTTGGCCACTCATTTTGGCGACTCATTCATGAGTCGCGAGTTCATCCAGAGGTGTTCGTGACTCACTCGCGACTCGCCTAGTCGCGAAACGCCCAAAAACAGCTTTTTAAAGGGTTTTTCGTGGGAAACCTGTTTTAAACCTCTTACATCCTCTCTAAAACCCCTCTTTTAATTTTTTTTTACATCAAAACCCAATCAATTTCAATGATTTTTCATTCCATTAACATCTCTAAGGTAATTCTAAACTCTTTTCATTGATTTTGATCCTTAGATTATGTTTTGGAGAGTTTTTGTGCTCTTGGTTGAGATTTTCATCATAGGGGTTGGGAAAACTTAATTTTTGTCAAATTTTTGTATGGGATTTGTTTCTTTTGATGATTTGCTTTGGATGTTAACCCCTTGTGGCAAAAAGAACATGTATTAAGGGTGGATTTCATGATGTTCATGCATTGTTTCACATTGTTGTTCATTAGGAACATGTTTGGTTCATTGGTTGTGTATTTAATACACCTTGCCCCACGTGTGTATTTTTCATGCTTTGGTCATGCATTGCACATAGCTAACTTTTGCACATACCTTTGCTACCCTTGTCATGCATTGGTCTGTACCTTATTTCTTCGTCCTGGCATGTCATGTTTATTTTATGCTTTGTAGCATTTTGTCTTGTCTTTTGTTTGAGCTTCATTTCTCATTCATCTTGCATCCCTTATGCATCATTACCCTTGTTCATACCTTCATCTCTTGCCCTCATTTCTCGTTGACCCTTTGTATATTCGTATCAAAAAGGGGGAGAGTATACTCTAGAGTGGTATGCTGGAGAGTTTTGTCATTTCTATATGACATTTGTGCACATTCTTAAGGGAGAAATTTTATTTCTTGTGCACATTTGTAGGAGGAGAGATATTCTATAAAGGAGATGCATATACCAAGGGCGAGAAGACATTGTGTTAATAAGAAAACTCTGTTTTGTTTGTTTTTCTTTATGTTTGTTTTTTTGTTTGCTTTATGGTGCTTTGAGTTATGTTTAGTATCTATGCTTTGTTGTTCTCATTGCATCGTATTTGCGTTGGACATGCATACATCCTTATGCTATTTTGCTTCTTTGAATGCATGTTTGGATGATCATTTGCTTTGCTATGTGGTCATTGTAGTTTTTCTTTATGATTGTTTTGGTGTATGATCAAGTTGCTCATATGATTCACATCATATTTACTTGATCGCTATTTGCTTGTTACATTATACTTGTCTTTTTATTACTTGCTATACCTTGAGGGTCAAATGTGTTTTGTGCAAGTGTTTCAGGTTACAGGTACTTTGTTCCAACTTCATCATAGCTTATAGATTTAGGTGTGAGTAAGTTTTGTCACTGTTCCTAAACTCACGATTAAGTCTAGAGTCTGTTTTAGGGTGTTTTGTCACGGAATAGCCAAATGGGGAGATTGTTAAGTTATGATTTTTCTCATAATATTAGTGTTGACTTATTCCATGACAAATAGTGTTGTAATTGCACAATTTTATTTCCATGTATTTTTGTGGGATTTATTTGTAATGGGTTTAGTATTAACTGGTGAAGATTTGATCAAGACATCTGAAGGTCATATGAGAAGCACATGCAAGAAGGTGAACAGTCAGGCTAGGTGTCCAGCTCAGTATAGCCTGTCCAGGAGGTTAACTCGTGACTTGGATTCGCGACTTGAACCAATCCAGCTTAGAGGGAAATTTTTGTAGTCTCTTCTCCTTCCCTCTCCCATTGTTATACCCATTAAGAGGAGATTTGTACCCAAACACTACCCACACTCATTCAAAGTGTTGAGAGTGTTTTTGGAACTTGGGAAGCATTGGAAGATGCCAAGGATGGCAGATGTAATATGGAGCTTATTGCAGGATCCAGAAAGCTAGAGAATACAAGGTTAAGCTTAACCTTGTTGGAGCAAGAAGCTTAGAGGGCTTAGGTGCATCAGGTAGATTAGGCTTGGAGGGTCTATTGTTATTCATGTATCCCAACTATTTTTCTAGTGGATCATTTTACCGCTTGAAGGGCGGCAGAGAGGTTTTTCGCTGAGTTCTTCAGTTTCCTCTTCGATAACACGTGCCAGTGTTATCTTTGTGTTTGTTTCTCTCTTCCCTACTCTTTTCCTTTTAATTGCTGTTGTATTTGTGATTAATTATGGTTTAGAGTGTTTTGCCAATTTGGGTACAGCTTATATATATCATTCTGCACGTATATCGTTTGAGTATAAGCTTGTGTTGGTATTTTTGATATTGGGGGTCTAAACATTCACTAGTGTTTTATACACTAGGTGAACTTTGAACTAATATCTTTAATCTCATTAGGCCTCTTAGTTATATAATGATTAATATATGTCCTTAACTTTTAAGGACTATAAAATTAATCACATGGCCTTGCTTTTTATCAAAGTTTTAACACTTAGTCAAAAACAAGTGAAAATTCAAAATTCAGTGCCTTCGATCGGTTGAATCTTTTCCTCGATTGATTGAAAAATGAAGAAATACATCACAAAGTCATTGTCTCATTCGATTGATTCTCGATTCCTATTCGATCAGTCGAAAAGAACATTCGATTGATCAAAAGGGATTCTCGATCGATTGAGACAATGAAGAATTTCATCATAGAGTTTCTGCCTGAATCGATCGGTTCTCGATTCCTCTTCGATCAATCAAGAAGAACATTCGATTGATCGAAAGGAATTCTCAATCGATCCAAACTCGCAAAACTGAATTTTTCTCAGAATTTTTTGGTAACCGTTTTTGATATCTTCATTGTTCTTCCATCAAAAACACCTTTTTGATTATATCAACGAAGATTTACAGATCAAACATTAGGGTTTTCAATATCAAGATCAAGAACCATAATAATGCTAGAAACCTTGAAAACATAATCCTAATCTCATTAGGAATAAATTGCATTAAAGGATTTTAACCAGTAACCAAAATACTTTAATTCTAGTCTTAACGTACTGTTTGATCATAAAAATATATCACTAGACTAACATCTGTACATGTTCATCATTCAATAAAAAACAATTTAATCATACATGTACATCCAATGAAAAACATAAACAAACAAGTGTTAATAGCAAGTTGTATATGTCACATGGGTCCCACGATATTCATCCAATACCTATGCCCAATTGCCAACTATATCCAGGCTGTGTGAAACAAAAGTTCACACCGTGGACATGATGCAATTGACTTATATCCAAGCAATTGAATTTAACGTGTTCATCACTAAAACAAATACTATGAAAACATGGCACCGTAAATAAGAAACATGAACATGAGCCACTTCGAATGACACAAATACAAAGCATGGCATAAAGGTTTATTGAACAAAAATTCAAAAACAATAGTCATTGAATAAAATTCAATAACTAAGCCCAATTGTAAACAAACGAAGCAGCTTAGTTACATTCATATTCTTAAAACTCAAACCATGTCTTTCGTAAAAGAACACGACACATGGGTCCATTGATAACAAAAATTATGCAAAAAAAACTACTGCAGAATTTTGAAACACCAAGATAATGATTTTCTTAAATTCTAAAACTCTATCACATGTTATATAAGCACGACATTGAAGACCGCTCTGATATCATTTTAGTTATTATATATTTCATTTTTGTAGTTGGGCCCCTTTTCCAAAACCTTAGGCCCCCTTATCCTCAATAAGCCTAACTAGTCTCAACTAAATAGTAACTATCCAATCCAAAAACTTAACAAAAATAGTAAAAACATTCACAATGATGATTGTCTCTTTTACCACCAAAGAACCAAAAAATCATGTGTATTGGAGAAGCTAAAGCTAAATTTTTTGCAACTATAGTAAACAGGTAAAAATACCAATTGACTATACCAGTTGACTGTAGTAAGTTGTTAAAAATAAAATACAATATTTTATTAAGATTATATCTCTTCCTTCAATTAAAAAAACTCAAATTCTCTCACTTCCTTTATTATTTTAATGAGTTGTTTATATTATTTTAGATGAAGTGATAAAAAAAATAGAACATTTAATATTGGGTGTATTATAAAGTAAGGTGGTAAAATAGATAAAGCAGCTTTTTGTAGTACTAAAAGCCAAAATTTTTAGTACCACCAATGTAATGCTCTAACTTCAACAACAACAACACACACACACACACACAAAATCCTAGGTAGGCTATTATTTTATTTTTATTTTTTAAAAACATTATTTTGTTTTTGTCTTTGTTGGTAAATGATTTCATCTTAATGTATTTAGAAACAATGACTTTGAGTATTTATAATTTTTTAATACTATATGGATGTCTATTTGGAGCTTTTTTTCTTTATTCTTTGGCCCTTGCTAACCTAAAATCCTAGGTTCGTCCCTGATCTCCGGCCACTAGACTAGTGACCTAGCAACCAAATGGGGGAGGAGAAACCACTGTGTGTTTTTGGAAAATGTTTTTCAAAGGTAAAACATTTTACAGTCAAAATAGTTACTACAATAATATGGGAGATTTTTTTTTTGAGCAAAAATGCACTTTTGGTCTCTACATTTTGGGTCAATTCCCATTTTGGTCCCAAAATTGATTTCGTTACTAATGTCGTCCCTAAAAAAATAAAATTGGTTTCATTTTGGTCCTTACCGTCAACCTATTAACGGAAACCTCCTACATGCAGACGGAATGCCCTGCTTGCTGATGTGGTGCTAACATGGCCATTAAAATATTATTTAAAAAATTATTTGGCATTTTTTAAATGCCCCAGCATCATTTTAATTTTTAAATTATTTTGGGAAAAAGAGTTTTAAAAACATTTAAAAAAATCACAAAAAAATTAAAATCAAAATTTTGAATTTATAAATTTATAAATTTTAATTAAATTAATTTTTAATCTAAAATAAAAAATTGTTTTTAATTTAAACGATTTTTTTTCATTAGACCATTTTGAACTCGTGATCTGGGTTGAGAGAGAGAGAGAGATATATATATATATATATATATATATATATATATATAATGAGATGAGGCCGGCGGTGGTCTGGAGCAAATCTAAAGGAAAGAGGCTGGCGGTAGTTTGGAGCAGAACAAGGGAAAGGAGGCCGGCAGTGGTCTGGAGTAGATCAGGGGGGAAGGAACCTCTGAACCCCTCTTCGACTTCAGCTTCCTACTTCTCCATGTGCCAGGTAAGCCACCATGAATGGCGAAACCTCTCTCTACCTCACCCTCTCTTTTCCTCTCTCAAGCCCGATCCCAACCATAACCAAAACCCTTACCTCCACCCCTGCCGTTCACCAATGCCGCTACCCCTGGCAGTGGCTCTCAAACCCATATGATTGGGTTGACGAGGGAGATGGTGGGTTTTGAGTGATGCAGAGCTTTTGATAGGCGATTGTTTGGGTGATTTGGGTTGTGGATCTTGGACGATGATGTCGTCGGCTCCACTGCAACACTACCACCATGAGAAATATTGTATTAGGATAATAATTTTTGGTTGAATGTATAATTGATTTTTGTGGAAGAATTTGTGTACAAATTTTGGAATGTTTTGGGTTTCTATTCTTTTGTTCTTGGGATTAAATATTCTGGGTTTGTTGTTCTTGTGTGTTCATGATCAATAGGAATTTGGAATAGGAATTTGATAATTTGAATGTGAAGTTTATGAGTTTATGGGTTTGCTAGAGATTGGTTGGTTTGTTGGATTTGTTTCTTGTTTTCCTGTCATTGATGGAGATTGGATTTAGTTGCTTGAGATTGGTTTGGTTGTTGGGTTTGTTTCTTGGATTTGGGAAGAACATGAAGAACAAACTGTTATGTTCTTACAAAAAAATAATGAAAAGTAAAAAAAAAAAAAAAAATTAATTAATTAATTAATTAAATTAGATTTAAGGCTTTTTTTTAAATTATTTTTTTTTGTTTAAATTTTCTGACATGGCTTTTTTAAAAAAATTAAAATGCTAACGTGGCATTCAAAAAGTGCCAAATAATTTTTTTAAATAATATCTTAATGGCCACACTAGTACTACATCAGCAAGCAGGGCATTCCGTCTGTCACGTAGGAGGTTTCCGTTAGTGGGTTGACGGTAATTAAAGACCAAAATGGAATCAATTTTCTTTTTTTAGTGACGACATTAGTAATGAAATCAATTTTGGGACTAAAATGGGAATTGACCCAAAATGTAGGAGCCAAAAGTGCATTTTCGCCTTTTTTTTTTTTTTTTTTTTTTTTTTACACCAAAGGTGAGCTGTGGTAGGGGAGATGATATTTAAACCTTAAACGTTTTTATTAAAAACATTAAGAGATGTTAGTTGAGTTTTAAGACTCTTTAGAAGCCTTATATATTCTGAACGGACAAAATTTAAGTACAGTATTTTAGGTGCTGTTCATTAAGTTTTTCTCTTAAGATTCAGCCATGTGATTACTTAATTAAAAAATACACTTCCATTTTATGAGAAAAAATACACATAACAAAATTTTTTTAAAAAAAACTTAAGTATATTGCACCTAAGTCTTGCACTTACTAAATCTAGACAAAAAAGGTGTGTTTTTGTATGTGGTATTAGCATTGCTGATATTCAATGACGTAAGATTACATATTACTTACGTGAAAGTGAGGTCACAATTAATTTGCGAGAATACGAAGGGATTTTTCTCCTGCACAGGTCAGGTATAAAATAAACGGACAAATGCATAAATAAAGCGCATATTCTTTTTCTCATAACCACGTGTTACGACTTTAGATTAGAGGACGTCTTAAATTACTGAATGCACAGCTATTATTGACCATTTGTCATTACTTTAAAACTTGACGTCGCTTTTAAAATTTAAAGTAGTATTAGAGATTCAATAAATTTAATGGGTGGAGCTTGTGTTCAGTGACAGTGCCAATTGACATATTGTGATGCGAATACGTGTTTAAAATTGGACACGTGTTTGTATCCTAACAGGTCCAGTGGCCAGTGGCCACTGGACACAAGCCGGACCTAAATTTAATTACATAATCATACTTTGCAACAAAAAGTCAAACTAGAAATATCATAAATTCTATTATATAAGAGTTTGACTTATCATCAGTATTTTTTTAATTAGATATGTTTTTTATTTTTAATATACAATAACAATTGGTAGTGAGTTTTAATTTTTACCTTTTATTTAATTAGTAAGTGATTATTATTGACCATTTGTCATTACTTTAAAACTTGACATCATTTTTAAAATTTAAAGTAGTATTAGAGATTCAATAAATTTAATGGGTGGAGCTTGTGGCCAGTGCCACTTGACACATTGCGATGCGAACAAGTGTTCAAAACTGAACACGTGTCCGTATCCTAACGGGTCCAGTGGCTGGTGGCCACTGGACACAAACCGGACCCAAATTTAATTACATAATCATACTCTGTAGCAAAAAGTCAAACTAGAAATATCATAAATTCTATTATATAAGAGTTTGACTTATCCTCAGTATTTTTTTAATTAGATTTGTTTTTTGTTTTTAATATACAATGACAATTGGTAGTGAGTTTTAATTTTTATCTTTTATTTAGTTAGTAAGCGATGTGACAATCTCTTATTAAAACATAAAGAGATTCATTTTAAAAAAGTATTGAAGGTAAGTCAAACCCATTATATAAACCTTATATTCTAATGTGCCACCAATCGCCAAAAAAAGTAATTAAAACATAAATTTATTATGTTTTTTAAGTGAAATTAATCATGTTTTTGTCATATCAGCTTGTAAGTTTTTTCACAACTTTTTTTTTTTTTTTTTTTACATCCTTTTAATACAGCTTTATTGTAATTAATGCATGATAAACTTTTTTTTTTTTTTTTTACCACCGTGCACCTTTGGTGCGGTGGTCACTCCACAAGTATAAGTACTTTGTAGAGTGTGGGGGGTAAGGGCTGGGGTTCAAGTCTCCAGGAGAGAGTTTCACACATATATACACTTAAATTAAGTTAGAATAGAATTTCTATCTTGTATTAAAAAAAAAAGCTTGTAAGTTTTTTTGTAATAAATTTTTTAATACCTTTAGTATTTTCCTTATTAACAAAATAATTGATAATTTCATTAATTAAGTTGTTGAAGTTCACTAATTACATTTTTACTACATTATTTTGTAAACATTTAATTTATAATGAGTTTACCTTTTTTTTTTCTTATAATTATTATACACCAGTTATAATATATCAACTTAACAATTACAAATAAAATTATGAGATATTTTGTGTCACTAAAATTTATTTATTAGTTAGATTAAAATCCAACAATCACATTCATATATTATCACCTCAAATTGTAAGTCTAATTTAATAAATTTTGTAACAATTTTAGCATTTTCCAAATTGTAAGTCTAATTATTTCCCAAAATTTGCTCCCAAACCCACCTTGGAATACACATACACTAATAGACACCACACCCATCGTGACTATTGTGCCTACTACAATGATGGGCAATCCCATCCCACACGTTGACCCAATAGTGATTAGACTACTCGCTGTTAGGCTATTTTCAATGCATATGTTTTCTCTCTTTCATATCTCACCAAACACAACTAGAATCATGTACTCTATTAATCAATATAAAGCCATTTCCATGCTTAGTAGTCTATTAAAAAGTAATAATTCAAACAAGTCAGCTGTGAACAGAAAAGACAAAATTTAGGTGTGATTTTTTAAGTTCATCTCTTAAGATTCAACCACGTGAATATTTAACTAAAAAATATACTTTCATTCTATAAGAAAAAATTCATATAGTAGAATTTTAAGAGAAAAAACCTAAAAAATGACACCTAATTAGCGTACCTAAATTTTGTCATACTAGAAAATATCAACCATTCATAATCTTACAATCAGCAAATTATTAAAAAAAAAAAAAGTATATATATATTTTTAAAGTTATTCATTGTCTATATATAGTACTTCGTGAAATCCTATTGTTTGCCCTTCACCTTGCACTCCCAAAACCATGGAACACACCCAAGTTCAGAAACCGCCCCACATAGCCATTGTGCCAACTCCAGGGATGGGCCATCTGATCCCACTAGTTGAGCTAGCTAAGAAACTAGTCCTCCACCACCATTTCTTCGTTACATTCATCATCCCCACTGATGGGTCACCCATAAAATCTCAAAAAGCCGTCCTAGAATCCCTTCCTAATGCCATATCCTACATCTTTCTCCCACCTGTGAGCTTTGATGACCTCCCTAAGGATGTTAGACCAGAGACCTTGATCGTACTCACTCTGACACGGTCCCTCCCTGCACTAAGAGATTCATTCAAGGTCTTAGCTGAGTCAACTCGGCTAGTTGCATTAGTAGTTGATTTATTCGGTGTGGATGCCTTTGATGTGGCTAAAGAGTTTGGCGCTTTGTCCTATATTTTTTTCCCTACAAACGCTTTGTCTTTGTCATTGATCTTTCATATTCCAGAGCTTGATGAAACATACTCTTGTGAGTACAAAGAATTGCCTGAACCGGTAAAATTGCCTGGGTGTGTACCTGTCCAAGGGATTGATATTCTAGACCCAATTCAAGATAAAAAGAATGATACCTACAAAAGGGTTCTACACGTTGCCAAAAGATACCCTTTTGCTGATGGAATCATGGTTAATAGCTTCATGGATTTGGAGCCAAGTGCTTTGAAAGCTTTGATGGAAGGAGCTAAAGAGGGTAAGCCACCTGTTTACCCAATTGGACCTCTAATTCAGTCCGGTTTATCTCGTGGGGTTGATGGGTCTGAGTGTTTGAATTGGTTGGATAAGCAGCCAAATAGGTCAGTGTTATATGTTTCATTTGGTAGTGGAGGGACTCTTACACATGAGCAGCTAAATGAGTTAGCCTTAGGACTTGAATTGAGTGGGCAAAGGTTTCTTTGGGTTGTTAGGAGCCCACACGAAAATGCAAGTGCCAATTACTTTAGTGTCCAAAGCTTCAAAGACCCTTTTGATTTTCTTCCTAAAGGGTTCTTAGAAAGGACCAAAGAGATGGGTTTAGTGGTGCCCTCTTGGGCTCCTCAAGCCCAGGTCTTGAGCCATGGCTCGACTGGTGGGTTCTTGAGCCATTGTGGGTGGAACTCAATCCTAGAGAGTATTGTGCACGGCGTGCCTATAATTGCATGGCCACTCTACGCAGAGCAAAGAATGAATGCTGTATTGTTAGCTGATGATTTGAAGGTTGCATCGAGAGTCAAAGTGAATGATAAAGGCTTGGTGGGACATAAAGATATTGCAAACTATGCAAGAGGCTTAATTGAAGGAGAAGAAGGGAAATTGCTTCGGAACAAAATGAAAGAACTAAAGGATTCAGCCGCAAAGGCTTTGAGCCAAGATGGGTCGTCTACGAAATCACTGGCAGAGGTCACTCAGCTATGGAAGAGCCACAAAAAATAATTTGCTTGCCATAAAGTGATAAGAAAGATCAACACGATGTGTTTTCTTGTGCTCGGTCTTGAATTCATTTTACTTTTAGTGTGCTTTTGTTTGTTTGTATGGAACGTATCTTTATTTAAGGATTAAAATAAATGAATAAATAAATAGGGATATATTGAATTCATCTTGATTGATTGTGGTGGAATTGCTGTAGCAGTGGAACTAATCTTATTGTCACGCTGCCCGACTGCGTATATTGTCGTGTTCTAAAATCTTAGTTGTTTCATAATGTAAAATAAACAATATCTTCTTAACTTTTTTTTTTTTTATAGAAAGACAGTATCTTCATAACTGATATACTAATGTACAATATTTACAGTGTGAGAACTCAAACCCATGCCTGAGACTTGCTGGCATGGGTTCGAGCTCCCCACTAGCAGTGTGTTATGGCTTCTTATACCTCACTTACAAGTTGTTCACCTAATTCATTAGCAACTATGGTGATGAGTTTTAGTTTGGAGCAGCCATATTGGTTGCCCTTCTAACAATTTTAATTTTATTTTTACAATATATATATATATGTATTTATGTATATGTATATATGTGTGTGTGATGCTACATGTGGTCCATCTCTTGAAGATTTTTTGTGAGGAAGATCTCTTGAAGATACTTGCAAGTTACAAGTGGGAACCACGTTGAGAAAAATCTGAAATCCATCACATAGATCGATAATGACGCAAACCAACATTTTAGAACACGTGAGCCAATAGCATCTTCTCATTTTTAGTATGGGCGGCATGTTAGGATGGTGGCACGTGCACGCGAGGCGCGTGCCACCCCTTGAGTTAAAAATCTAAGATAAAATTTGTATTTGAAGAGATATAGAACTATATACATAAAAAATGTATGTTATACAAAGTTAATCTTATTCGTATAAGAATTTTGATACCTATTTGCTAAAGGTAATATTCACTCATTAAAAACTTTTAAGAATGATAACGAATATTATCATCTTCCAACAATAAACAACTGAGTTTTGCTAAAACCTTGTCACAATATTTAAATTTTCACAATGAATGATGTCATATGTTACAATTGAAACTCTTCATCAAATGCTTCAACCTTACACAATGAAAATTTTGTCATTCATACTTTCTTCTTTATCATTCCACATGAGTCTAGGTGCAATCTTTAGCTTAATTAGTTTTCAATGAACACCCATTTTAGGTAACCAAAAGAAAGAAAAAAAAACAAATAAATAAAAGACATGTGTCATCAAATTTTGCATTAGATAAATTATAAGTTTCAAAGATTTAAACCTAGAAAATCAATGTTTTCTAGTTAACAAATAAAACACCTTATATTACCATTCCAACTTTCTAAGCATTAATACCATCTAAAACTTAAAATACATGAAGAACATTTTTGGGATGTTAAAATTTAGTAGGAGTATTTAGACATTACACAATGGAATATTTTAAGAATCATAAGTTTTCATTGGGGTTTAATTGAGAGAATAAAAATATGACATATTCGCCCTTTTCCAAAATATTAATGGGGAAATTGCTTGATTTTAAAGTTTAAGGAGGAATTGTGAACTACCCCATACATAAAGGATGAAAAGTGTTTTAATCCAAAGTTTTTGTTTTTGTTTTTTGTTTTGTTTGTGTGTGTGTAAAACTATGTGTTTTTACTTTAAATGTTGCATAAAGAAAAAAAAATACAAAACAAAATACAAAAATTCAACCGAAGAAAACTGTACGTGAAATAGTGAATTTTGGCTCAACAAAAATGGACTAATAATTTTTTTTTTTTTTTCTAAAAATACAAAGAATGACACAACATTTTCATAATACATTTATAACTTTGTTATATTTTACCTTGACTTGTAAATAATTGACACCTAAGTAGTTGTGAAAATATTGTGACAACAACAAGATGTCTTAACAATATTTTCACAAGAGAAATGTTATGTCTATAATATTTTCATTACAAATCATAAGTAGTAGGTTGTTATGGGTTGTTATTGGTGGGCAAAAAGGTAATTTTATTGGTAAGTTTAAATTAGACTAACAATTTACCACCTAAGATTTGTTATGAAAATGTTGTAAAAAATGTTGTGGATGTAACACTTTTTTTTTCAATTCATTTATTTTTAGTTGTGGTCGGTTCTAGTATAATATTTTATTATTTTATTTTGACATATAAGGAATTAACATGACTCTTTTTATATATAGAAATGGTGTGTTATAAAAAGAAGAAGCAAAAATACAAAAAATCAACTCAAGAAAATTGCTTGTGAAATAGTGAATTTTAGCTCAATAAAATTGAAAAATAAATTCTAGAAATATAAAAAAAATGCTACAACAATTTCAAAATACCTTTATTTTTTGCTATAGTTGATTCTAGTATGATATTTTATTATTTTATCTTGACTTATAAGGAACTAACACTTTAAAAATTGAGAAAATATTGTGATAATTTGTTGTATCAATATTTTATTATTTTAAAATTTAAAAGAAATATTATGCCAGGTCATATATATATATATATATAGAAAGCAAAGTCAAAGTTTCAAACAAACTGGGCGTTGAAAAAATGAGGCCAGAACAAAAATGACAAACTGTGAGTTTTGCCCAAGTGTATTGAACAAACCAAAATGTTACTATGGATAAGCTATTGGCTCTTTTTATATATAGAGATATCAGATATCAATCAGAGGTTCATAATTTCATATCAACGGGAAAGTAGAATATGTGATTTTAACTTTTATTTTAGAAGAGAAATATGTATCCATATTGTTGATAGCCAAATTAAGATATTGACTATTAAAAATATCTTAAAATTAGAATAAAACAAGAAATTGATTGGTATAGAAAGTTGTGACTGATTCATGTAAGTAGAGTGACTGACTCATGTAAGTAGACTGGTAGACTTAATTTGGCTGGTAGACTAGACTGTGTTGCTCTGGGACATGGCTTCTTCCTTACACGTCTCTCTCTAAATATGGATAAGCCATAGGGAGCATTTCCTCTCTCTCTCTCTCAAGCCTTGGGAGCCAAACTTCAGGCCCCCCTCGGCCAACGTTTCCTTAGTAGCGCTGTGGGTAAGACTTAAAGAACTCCCAATCAAATACTACAATGCTAAAGCTTTACAACAGATTGGATGGACTATTGGTAATGTCCTTAAAGTGGACACCCACACGGCTACGGAAGCCAAAGGTAGATTTGCGAGATTATGCATCCAGGTCGATGTAAAAAAAACTCTAATCACCACCATCCTCATCGGAAAGTTTGAGCAGCCCGTAAGCTATGAGGGTATACAAAAACTTTGTTTTGACTGTGGAAGAATGGGCCACCGGAGAGAGAGTTGTCCTTACACCACCCGTCGTGATATGCCAAAAACATATTGACCCCTTGTGATGAATTAATTGATTAATTAGCCAAGTTTATTAATTAATCAAATTAACATGCAAACGCGTGGTAGCACAAACAAATCAATAATTAAACTAAGTATGCAGCGGAAAATAAATTGACATGGTGATTTATTTATGAATGGAGAAAACCTACACGGCAAAAACCCCACCGGGTGATTTTAAGGTCACTACTCCCGAGAATCCACTATTATCACAACAAGCGGGTTACAAGTAAAGGAATCTCAGTATCTTATACCAATCTACAGTTGAACCCTTACCCCAATACCTAATTGGACTTGTTCTGTAGTGACAATCTCTCCTTGTAATGCACGACTCCTAGTACATGACTAACCAATTGCGCGGATCCCAGTACGCGACTTCAATCACCAACTAGAAAAGGTTGTTGGCTGCAAAGTTATTCAGTTCATCCAGATGATGAAGATCAAGAAGATGCTTGGCCACAAAACCCTACGGTGTACAAACACAGCAACTTCTTCACAAGAATGATGAATTAGGGCAAATTCTATCTCTGGTCACAATTTGCTTAAACAAACTTTGCTCAACACTTGTGCAACTTGTGTCTACTTTGAAGGCCCTTAAAATAATCGTTTTATATGTCTAGGGTTGTGAGAAAAGAAAGCCCAAACATACAATCACAGATTGGATGAAAAACAGTCCTGAAAAATTGAACTTCATAAACCTCGACAGATGCCCTATCTGTCGAGCTGCTGTCGAGCCACGGTCTTCAACAGCTCTTTAAGGCTCGATAGATGGCTAGCTATCGAGCTTTAATGAACAACACTTTTCAACTTGAATCTTGGACAGACTTGCATGACTTTAACACTTGATCTTGAAACAAAATTTCTTGAAGCATCAAACACATCCTATATCTACCCAAATACAAGTAAAGTGCGTTTTGTCAAAGGATTAGCCAATTACATAAAATAGTGACATATGTTCCTAACAAATGAATCACATATGTCCTAACACGCCGCAACTCGCCATCAAAAGAGACGAGGAAAGAGGTGGCAGGGGCCAGTTGGGATCGTTCATGTGAAACTTGTGCTACGAATAAGCCAGAAGCAGAGGTAGGGCCCAACGTAGCCATGCAGGAAGACGTGAAAGATGTCGCACATGATAGTGGTGAAAATGTACATGATAGTACATACGGTCCTTTGGTAGTGATAACCCAGAAAAGAAATGGGACAAAATCCCAGACGAATGGTGGTTCCTCTACCATTCAGGAGAAAATGCATGCACTGGAAAAACACGTGCTTGAGGGGAACAATACCAAGGGACCAAGCAGGGCCGGACTTAAGAATGGGCTTCTCAGAGAGACAAAAAGGAAATTATCTCCAGTGAGAATTGTAGAAAAAGAGCACGTGGCTAGTGCCATTCAGAAAATAGGGGAAGGACATAATTCTCAAACCCAGGCCCATATAGTTCAGTGCACCAACTCCAGGGATAAAGTGCCCAGCGAGTACAGGGCCGAGCAAGGCTTTGTGCTAGCAAAGCCCAATAAGGCAAATCAGAGAGTTTTAATGAAGGGTAAGAAGGTAATTGTGAGGCTTAGGGCATTACAATCAGATAACCCTAGCATCGTGGATGAAGGGCAGTGCAATTTCCATTCCCTTTTCGTAATCAGAGATAGTCACTCCCATACACCAAGCGGTTTAATCATCCCACCATGGAGAACGGAACCCAAGAGCTCCTATTGAGTTTCAGCTCGTAGCCCTGCCATGGCTAGAGGTGGGCTATCAATTTGGATGTGGTGGTGACCAAGATACCAGAGGTGGTGCTAGTCGAAATACGAGCAAACCCAACTCTAATAATGGGTTGGTTCAACATTGCGTTGCAAAAGACGTGGAGGTTCATCTTTCCACTGACAAAGGTGAGAGCAAGGGAGGGCTGGTTGCCACTGACCAATCCAGCTTGGGCAGAGGCAAGGAACCCATAGTGGAACTTTCTGACAGATAAGCCCTCACTAGAGGAGGAGCAAACACTGGTCTGAGAGCACCTTCCACAGATATCATCAGTCCTCATTTTGTGCAATGTTAACCCCACAAAGTGTCTTTTGAAGAGAAGGATATTGGGGAAGGAGCCAATTTCCACGTCTATCATGGGGAACAAGCCAATCACAAAACTGATTCAGGTCTTCAAATCGACGACAGTGTTTAGTCTTTATGTGGCTTCGCAGGAGATGGAAATGGGAGTCTTATTGCACAATCTGACGATGATCCTAGGGGAGGGACAGACAAAGGAGATGCTAAGGATGATCAGATGGAATTTGAAGAAGGAGACCAAATTGCTGCCTCCTTTTGATGAGTGTCCTACCCCAAATCATATCTTTCTTATGAATATCATAGTGTGGAATTGTACGGTGCCCTGAAGCCTGCTTTTCAGAGTCATATCCGTGAGTTGGTAAGGAATCACAGCTCAGCAATTCTAGTAGTTATGGAAACACGGGTTGGGGGAGAGAGAGCGAGGGAGATTACTAATAGAGTTCCTTTTGATGGAACCATCCACGCAGACACAATTGGCTATGTTGGGGGCCTCTAGGTGCTATGGAACTCGGACAAGGTGGACATCTCCCCATTATCCAGTACTGAACAAGAAATTCACATTGTGGTGAAGGCAAAAAATTCTAACTATAGCTGGTTATTTTCTGCTATATATGCTAGTCCTAGGAGTGCCGAAAGGCACATATTATGGAATAATCTGATGAAAGTTGCAAAGCTCCATAACATGCCTTAGGAAATAGCTAATGATTTTAATGAGCCACTCTTGGATGATGATAAGTTTGGGGGTAAAAGGGTGAGTGTGAGCAGATCGTTATTATTTAAAGAATGCTTGGACAAATGTAGCATGATTGATATTGGTTTTTCTGGTCCTCACTTTACTTGGACTAATAGAAGGGAAATGCAAGCCTTAATCCAAGAAAGAATAGACAGGTTTTTTGTAAATCCAAGTTAGTGTTTGTTGTATCCCGAGGCAAAGGTAGTGCACCTCATAAGGTGCCATTTGGATCATTGCCCAATTCTGTTGGAGACACATCTGAGAGCTTCAAATGGAAGAGGGAGACCTTTTAAGTTCCAAAACTGCTAGCTCCTAGACTTAACCTTTCATTCGTTGTTTCTCAGGCATGGGGGTGAGCACCTAGATTAAAGGATGCTATCGACAGAGTTACAAGGGATGCTTCAGCTTGGACCAAAGCTCATTTTGGGAACATTTTTACTCAGAAGAAGAATATTATGACAAGACTAAATGGCATTCAGCGGGCTGTCTTAGTTAAGCCTTCCAGCTTCCTCCTTAATCTTAAAAATGAGCTCTTGAAGAAGTTGGAATATGTGCTGAACCAGGAGGAGGAGTTGTGGGCTTTGAAATCCCGAGTCAACTAGATGATCAAATGAGACCGTAATACGGCTTTCTATCATGTGTCGACATTGGTTAGAAGGAAGAGAAATCAAATTATGGCCATGAAAAAAGGAGAGTGGATGAATGAGGAAAGGGATATCCAGAGTTCATTAGGAATGGATTCAACAAGATTTATACAACATCGCTTTCAAGTGCTTCTAGAGCTGCCCCTACTTGTTCTTAGTGGCAACCTAGGCTTTCGGAAGAGAAAATGGATAGCATCAGTGGCAATGCCTCTGAGGAGGAGGTTAAAGTAGCCTTGTGGTCACTTAAGGCCTTCAATGCCTCTAGGCCAAATGGGCTGCATGTGGGATTCTTCTAAAGGTTTTGGCCAACAGTGGGGAATACAGTGGTTGAAGAAGTTAAGAAGATTTTTGGTGAAAGAAAGATACTTAAGTACTTGAACATAACTCACATGGCTCTAATCCCTAAGATTCAAGGTCCGGAAACTTTGAGGAATTACAGACCCATCAATTTATGCAACATTGTGTACAAAGTTGTCACAAAGATCATTATGGCTAGACTGAGGCCTTTCTTGGGGAAGCTTATCTCACCTCTTCAAACAGCATTTGTGCCGAAAAGGAAGGGAATAGATAATGCAATCATAGCTTAGGAAATTATCCACTCCTTAGGTAAGAAAAAGGGAAAGGTCGGATATACGGCGCTGAAAATAGACAAGTTAGAGTGGAGTTTCAATAGAGAGATGCTCAATAGAATTAATATGTCAGATGACCTCATTGACATTATCATGAGTTATGTATCCACAATCTCTACATCAATTCTTTTTAATGGAGAACCTTTGGATCCGATCTTCCCCACAAGAGGAATAAGGCAAGGGGACCCCCTATCCCCTTACCTTTTCATCCTTTTTATGGATTTTCTTGGTCAACTTACAGAGGAAAAATGTAGTCAAAAAGTTTGGCAACTAGTGAAGGCATCCCAAAGTGGTCCTACATTTTCCCACTTAATGTTTGCCAATGACCTTGTGTTTTTTGCCAAGGCTGATTATACCAATTGTTCTGCCATCAAAGATGTATTGGATGACTTTTGCACTATGACAGATCAAACTGTTAGTTAGGCTAAATCTAGAGTCTACTTCTCCCTAAATGTGGATAGAGATACTAGGGAATCTCTTTGTGACATTCTTCACTTTACATCTACCCCTTTCCTTGGAAAGTATCTCAGCATACCCCTAAAATAACAAGTTCCTCCCCACAAGACTTTAACTTTATTCTTGATAGAGTAAAATCGAAGCTCTTGGGTTGGAAGGCCAACATGTTATGCTTGGCAGGGTGGGTTGTCCTTATTCAAGCTTTGACAACAGCTATACCTTCTTATGTCATGCAATGCAAACATTTTCCTTTCAAAATAGTGGATGGTATAGATCGTATCAATAGGAATTTTCTATGGGGGTCTACAGATTCATCCAAGAAAGTTCATTGGGTTGGCTAGCAAAAAGTGACCAAATCAAAGGAAGAAGGGGGGCTCAGGTTGCAATCAGCTAGAGGGAGGAATATAGCTCTCTTAAATAAAATTAATTAGAGGTTCCATGATGAGAAGAAGGCTCTTTGGACTCAAGTGCTAAGGAGGAAATATTGCAACCAGAGGAGATTGAGCTCTAATGACGTAGACAAGCTCCCTTACTCTTCTGTTTGGACAGCTATGAGGATAAGATTGGATACTTTCAACAAATGTAGTAGGTGGATGGCTGGAGGAGATTGCAATTTAAAAGTGTGGTATAGTCACTAGACTGACAAGGGACCTCTCAAGCAGTTGATTTAGGGGCCATTAACGCATGAAGCTAATCAACTAGAAATTAAGGATTTTATCTTGGATTCTTGTTGGGACTGGGACAGGTTGTCTTTTGATCTTCCTTTGGAAATTAAAAGAATGATTCAAGTCACCCTCGTAGCATTAACTACCAGAAGTTGTGACAAGCTAGCTTGGGCCAGATCACCACAAGGGACATTTGACTCGAAAAGTGCCTACAAAATTGCATCAGGTCATAACTGCAACATTTCATTCTCTACTAGCTAGGTTTCGAAAATTGATACCCTTCCACGTATAAAAACCTTTCTATGGTTGTGTGCTCATAATAGCATTAGGGTAAGGGTTTGCCTTGTGAAAAGAGGTATTGTGGACGAGGAAAGTTGTCTTGTTTGCCACGAGGAGCCAGAAACTATAATACTTGCTCTTAGGGACTGGCCGAGAGTTAAACCTGTGTGGTTGCAATTGAATATTAATGCAGCAAATGGGGTTTTCTGGGGAAGTAACTTGCATGATTTGATGGCTTTAAATGGTACGTAGAATGATAGATCTAACCCAGTAAGGTGCCCATGGAGGATATTGTTTCCTTTTGCGGTTTGGATTATTTGGAAAAGTAGGAACCACATGGTCTTTAGAAATGGTAACCATAATCTGTGTTTGGTAGTGGAGACTGCGAACCAGGCCAAGGAATACTAGCATTGCATTGCTTCACCGAGGATGCCAACTCACAGGAAAGTGATGAGGATTCGATGGGAAAGATTGTCGAAAGGGTGGGTGAAGTTAAACACAGATGGGCCTTTTGTTGGTAACATGTGTGTTGCTGGCTACGGTGGGGTAGCGAGGAACGAGCGTGGTGACTGGCTGGCGGGATTCTCAAGGCGTATTGGGCTGACAAACAGCTATGTGGCAGAACTATAGGGATTGAGGGATGGGTTAATGATGTGTTCGAACTTAAACATCCAATCTCTTATAGTTGAATTAGATGCTAAAGCTATTATTAATGCGCTTGGAAATCCTCAACATGTAAATAATGTTATCTCCCCTTTTTGGATGATTGTAAGCTGTTGATGACTTGGTTCCAGCAGATCCGGTTCCAACACTACTTCAGGCAAGCTAACCGGTGTGTGGACAATCTTGCTAGAATGAGCGTTAGTCAGGAACTAGACTTTATTTTATATGATAGTCCGCTTGTGGACGTTGTTAGGACTGGCTCAACAACTTTGGGGGCCTTCGGATAAAATTTTAAGTGGGGTCTTTTTTATATTTAAATATTTATTAAATAATATTTATTAAAAAATTTATTTAAAATATATTTTTCTTTCTTTTTGAGATGCAAAATTACTAATTGGTTATTACAAATTTTTTAAAGCCATGACCACTTTATACTTTAAAGTCTAAACCTGTACAAATAAAAATTAATTTATTACATGGTTCAATAAATTAGTATCACTATAATACAACTGAGTTGATATGATATACATCAAATTATTAGTTAGTATGATAATTTATAATAATCCATAAAGTAAAAGCTTGCATAAAAGAAAAATTATTAATTTGAGTGGGTATACATTGGATGTGGGTGTGGCCCGTGTGGGTGGGTTATTAGGTTAGTGAGTGTGTAGGCAATGTAGCCGTGTGTGTGGAGGCTAGCTTTTTTTTCCATACCATTCAAGGGAGTCTCTTATAAGACACGGATTCTCTCTCTTGCGAGAGCTTATCTCTCTAGTTGAGAGTTTTTTCTCTACTCTTTTTCTCCGTAGCCCTTGTTGCTTTAACACTCTACACTCTACCCCCAAAATCCTTATAATCTTTTCCTTTCTTTTACTCTGCCTCCCTTTTTCCTTATCTTTCAGTGGTCTTGTCCGTTTATTTCCAACTGCCAATCTTGGTGCTTCTCGTTTATCCCTTTTTTATGACTTTTCCCCATACCCTGTTGAACCCATTGACAACGCAAGACAAGTTTTCACTTTTTCCTTTTCTTCTTTCTTCTTATCGTCTCTGACTTTTCCTTTTCTTTTCTTTCTTTGGTTACCCTTTTTTGTGCCTTTTTTACCTCTGTTTCTTCTAGAGGTCTTTCATCTTTGTCTGTTCTTTTGATGGAGGAACCTTCTGTCACAAGAGATTTTGCTTGGACTGAGAGCAGTGGGTCAGATGCTACTACGAACCCATTAGCTGATGAATCAGACTGGTCGTCACAATCTAGTGATGATCTGGATGCCCTGTTTGCGAGACACGAACCGTTGCTTGAGGCTAATCCTGATTCCATCCACATGCAAAGACTTTTTTGGAGTCAGTGTGCAATGGGGTTTGTTTTAGATTACAGAAAGTATTCGGTTGGTTATCTTCAACACTTGATTCATTCTACATGGAGGCTCCGAGGTGAAATTACTATGGTAGGGCGGGATTCCTTCTTTTATTTGATCCATTTTGATTGCATGGAAGATCTGGAGCACATGTGTTCGGAAGGTCCCTGGTCCATTGATGGTGCATTCTTGGTGCTTGAGAAATGGCGGCCTAATCTGGTAATGAGTAATTTGCATCTAAATTTTGTGTCCATTTGGGTTCAGTTACATGGTTTGCCTTTGGAATATCAGTACCCAGAGTTAGCTGAAAGAATGGGCCAAATGATTGGGTCGTTTGAGAAAATTGATTGGGAGGATAGACTGCCTAGGAATATCAGGTTTATGCGTTTGAAGGTGAGACTAAATCCGTGGATGCTAGTAGTTTCAAGTTCATGCTTCGTTTGGATGATGGTACTTAGACTTGGATTTAGAGTTGGTATGAACGGGTACACAAACTCTGTACAAGTTGTGGTCTCATCGGACATACTAGAAGTCAGCGTAGTGAAAGCATGGAAGAGGTGGAACGTATGCTTATTTGTCAGAGGCATAGGATACACAGTACAAGTTACATCATACTAGTACCAATTGGAGAAAACCAACAAAAATGAATTGGTATACGGGTTGCCAATTTAGCTACAGACCAAGACTCTTTAACAACCACATGGGGAACACAAAACACATCACAGTGGAAACTAGAGTTTGACAAAAAACTAAGATCAGCTAATCTAGTACTATCAAGCCAATCCGCTACTGTTTTCACCTTGAAAGTCTGCAGAAGTTTCTTACTGTCAGTGAGGAACAAAACCTGGTGAAAACCTTGGTTCTTTGCTGCTAGACCAGCTTCAAACATAGCCTCCAACAGTGCCCCAATTGATGTTCTAGCATTGCTACTATTTACTCCAAAAAACACCCTTTCTCCCTGAATTGTTAGAGCTTCATAAACAGTTCCATTTCTAAATGGTCTCCTGCAAGTTTGATAATTAGCTACCAATCCCCTGCTGCAGATTGCCCCTTTAAGCTGGTGCATCTGCCTTCTCTGTTTGCTGAGGTGCTGCATCTTAAGAGAGAGTCCCTATACCTGCAAGAGAAGTTTTGAGCTATTAATATAACTTCCACTTCAGTCCTTGATGAACTACCCTATTCCTGTAAGTCCAGATTGTCCAAAGAATGACAAAAACATCCTGTAAGAAATTCATAGAATCTGAACCATTCTGAATAAATCTTGAAAGTAAATGCTTCAACCATTGTTGCACAGATATATTGACAAATTCAGATGTGTAAAATCAAAGTAGACCCGTGCCAACAAGCTCTTGCAAAAGTGCAATGAAGAAAAAGATGAGTATGACTCTCTTCCTCTTCATTACACAAAGGACACAATTTTGTAGATGAGATACCTTTGTCATGAAGATTAAGGAAAGTAGGAAGACAATTATGGAGTAATTTCCAAATTAAAGTACTAATTTTCAGAGGCACTTTAATTTTCCAAAAGGTTCTCCACCATTCCATATTAGCTTGAAAGTATCTAGGATGAATTGAATCATCTCTAGTTAAAAGCTCATAAGCTTTCTTCACTTTGTACTCCCCATTCTTAGAGAACCTCCATAGAAGCTTATCTTGCACAAAATTTGTCTTAGAAATAGGGATTTGAAGAATTTTCAAGGCTTGAGGAAACGGATACAGCCTTCTAACCAAATCTGGCTTCCAACTTCTAGTATTGTGGTCAATCAAATCCCCCACTGTACCTATAGGTAGGTGATGTTGTGATAAATTCAGAGTTGAATGAGGAAACCAATACCTATAATTGAGAGGAATATTGTATCCATCCCCAACTCTCCACTTTCCTTCCCTTAAAACATGATTATCCTGTTTAATGATATTTCTCCAAACCCAAGAGTGATAAGGCTTAGACCAATAGTCATGAATAAAACAAGTAGGTATCTGGCCTTAAAGGTTTTAGCTAGTAGGGATTGGGGATTATGACAAATTCTCCAGTATTGTTTATTTAGCATAACTTGATTCATGTATTTGAATTACTTAATTCCCAACCCACCTCTCACCTTAGGTTGGCTGATCTTATCCCAATTGAGAAGATGAAGCTTATTCTCACCATGTTCATGACCTCACCAAAATACACGAATAATAGAATCCATTTTGTTGCAAACATGGTCAGGAACTTTAAAGCAAGAAAAGGAATATAAAGGAAGGGATTGCAGAACAGAGGCAATTAATGTTGTTTTACCCGCTTGAGATAGAAGTTTCATTTTCCATCCTTAAAGTTTTGCTTTAAGTTTATCAACGAGAAATTGAAAATTAGCAATTCTGTTACCTCTCAACATGAAATGAACACCAAGGTACTTGCTGGGATTTTGAACCAGATTGACCTGAAGAGTTCTAGCAAGGCAAATTTGTTCCTCCTTAGGCATGTTTGGTGAGCAAAAAACATCAGATTTGGCTAGATTGATAGATTGACCCGAGATGGAGCAATACCATTTCAAAATGAGCTGAAGATTTTGAATAGAATAGTTATCCTTTCTAAAATACAACAAAGAATCATCAGTAAACAGTAAATGGGAAAATGACAGACCATTCCTACCAACTTTGATTCCTTTGATTTTCTAATGATCCTCAGCTTGGGTTAAAGAAATGGAAAGTATATTTGCACATAAAAGGAAAAGATAAGGAGATAAAGGGTCTCCTTGTCATAAACCTTGGGATGGCTTAAAGGACTCTGTCATACTTCCATTTATCAATAAAGTATACTCAACTGAAGATACACACTCCATAATCCAATTAATCCATTTGGAATCAAAGTTCATAACAGTGAGGACTGCCTTCAAAAAATTCCAATTGACTCTATCATAGAACTTGGACATGTCAACTTTCAAAACTCCAAACCTATCTCTCCTCCCCCTCTTTTTCCTAACCACATCAATGATTTCATGAGCCAAATATGGTATCTAACCCTCCCAATTCCATGCCATCCAACCTAGAAGGTCAGAATAATAGCTGATGAAGTCGAAAAAAAATCACCAGTGAGCCGCACGTACTCGCACGCCCAAAAAGCAACCTGCACAACACAAGAAAGGGGAAAGACCTAAGCAGAGAGCACCGGTGTGGTGCCGGCCAAATACCCTCCGAAGGTCAAGTTAGAACTCTTTTCAACTCTAGAATGCTAGAGAGGGGTTAATTATGCGTACCTCGATTTATGAGGGTATTAGGGCTTTTATAGTAGTCGAAAGTTGACATTTTTTACTTGGAGTCGAAGTCTTTCCTTGTAGAACTCCTCTTGAGGAGTTCCAAACGTGATGGACAAGTCATATTCCTTATAAAGAAGATCTCCATCGATGCACGCAACTTCTAGAACCCTAATTGCGCTAGGACTCTAATTACCCCTAGAATCTAGGGGGTGTGCCACAAGTATTCCCATATAGGGATTCTGTCTGACACGTGGCCAGCAAATCCGTCCTCACCGAGTCTTGCACCTGATGGGCCCGTCCATCAACAATGCTTGGATCCGTCAGCTTATTTTCTCCTCTTCAGTTGCCCCCTTCACCCTATGGGTCCGTGATCTCGGAGAGAAAGGACCCGTGGGGTGACGGTTTGATTTGGATCTTGAGAGACTTGTCAGTCTTTGATAGGCTAGCCCAAAATTATTTATGGCGTAGGGGACCTAAATTTTGACCAAGGCACTTTTGGGTGGCATGGTCCATTTGTCCTCCCGTAGGTAAGAAGATTTAGAATTTTCACCAAGGCATTCGCGGGTGACTTGGTTCGTCCTTCCACCCGTAGGTAGTAGGACTTAAAATTTGTACCAAGGCACTTGTGAGTGATTTAATCCGTCCTTCTACCCATTGGTAGTAGGACTTAAATTTGTCCTTCCACCCGTAGGTAGTAAGACTTAAATTTTGTACCAAGGCACTTGAGTGACTTGGTCTGTCCTTCCACCCGTAGGTAGAAGGACTTACATTTTGTACCAAGGCACTTGTGAGTGACTTGGTCCGTCCTTCCACCCGTAGGTAGAAGGACTTACATTTTGTACCAAGGCACTTGTGAGTGACTTGGTCCGTCCTTCCACCCGTAGGTAGTAAGACTTAAATTTTGTACCAAGGCACTTGAATGACTTGGTCCATCCTTCCACCCGTAGGTAGAAGGACATAAATTTTGTACCAAGACACTTTAGTGACTTAGTCCGTCCTTCCACCCGTAGGTAGTAGGACTTAAATTTTGAACCAAGGCACTTGAGTGGCTAGGTCCGTCCTTCCACCCGTAGGTAGAAGGACTTAAATTTTGTACCAAGACACTTGTGAGTGACTTGGTCCGTCCTTCCACCCGTAGGTAGAAGGACTTAAATTTTGTACCAAGGTACTTGTGAATGACTTGGTCCGTCCTTCCACCCGTAGGTAGTAGGACTTAAATTTTGTACCAAGGCACTTGAGTGACTTGGTCCGTCCTTCCACCCGTAGGTAGAAGGACTTAAATTTTGTACCAAGGCAGTTGTGAGTGACTTGGTCCGTTCTTCCACCCATAGGTAGTATGACTTAAATTTTGTACCAAGACACTTTAGTGACTTGGTCCGTCCTTCCACCCGTAGGTAGTAGGACTTAAATTTTGTACCAAGGCATTCGTTGGTAGCTTGGTTCGTCCTTCCACCTGTAGGTTGGAAGACTTAGAATTTTCACCAAGGCATTCGTGGGTGACTTGGTTCGTCCTTCCACCCGTAGGTAGGAAGATTTAGAATTTTCACCAAGGCACTTATCGGTATCCTTAGTTGTCGATCCATCCCATTAGGATGAGGATTAGGTGTCCGTCAGCTTCCTTTTGTAGTGTTTAGCCTTGAAGTCTTACTGTAGCATTGGCATTTGTCTTATGCTTATACGTAGGATTGCGCATCATTCTGCATGGTAGGCCATTGATACATTGCCCCCGGGACGCGTGATGGAACTTTCAACCTTCGGGACGCATTGTAGTCCTTTATTAGCGACCCATTCTTAAGGTATTTTATTTGTCTACTTTGAGTCATGGACTTGCCGATGTGACTGAGTGTTACTTCGTCATCAAATTTTTGTGTGTGTGTGTCCGTCCACCTTTGTTCATGGACCTGCATCCATCCTACTTTTTATTTTTATTTTTATGGACATGCATCCGTCCACTTTCTTTCCTTTTTTTTTTTTTTTTTTTTTTTTTCTTGGTGGCCGTCCACTTTCATGGACATGCATGCATCCGTCAACTTCTTTTTTTTTTTTTTTTTTTGGCCGTCCACTTTCATGGACATGAATGCATCCGTCAACTTTTTTTTTTTTTTTTTTGGCGGTCCATTTTCATGGACATGCAAGCATCCGTCAACATTTTTTTTTGCCGTCCACTTTCATGGGCATGCATGCATCCGTCCACTTCTTTTTTTTTTTTTTCTTTTCTTTTTCTTTTTTTTTTGTGGGTTGTCTGTCCATTTCTTTTCATGGACGTGCATCCCTCCTTCATGCACATGTCCTCTTTTTTTTTTTTTTTTTTGTTCGTGCACTTTGGTCATAGGCTTCATTTTTTGTCCGTCCACTTTTCCTCATGGACTTCATTTTTTTGGTCCGTCTAAGACTTCTTCATTTTTTTTTGTCCATCCAGGACTTCATCATTTTTTTGTCCGTCCACTTTGTTTATGGACTTCATTTTTTGTCCGTCCACTTTTCCTCATGGACTTCATTTTTTGGTCCGTCTAGGACTTCTTCATTTTTTTTTTGTCCATCTAGGACTTCATCATTTTTTTTTTGTCCGTCCATTTTGTTTATGGACTTCATTTTTTGTCCGTCAACTTTGTTTATGGACTTCATTTTTTTTTTTTTTTGTTCACTTTGGGTCGTCATTTTTTGGTCGCGGACTTGTTGAGGTGACTAAGTGTTACCTCGTCACCTTGTTAGTCGTCCACTTGAGGTCGTGGACTTGTTGAGGTGACTAAGTTTTACCTCGTCACCTTGATGATCGTCCACTTGGGGTCGTGGATTTGTTGAGGTGACTAAGTGTTACTTCGTCACCTTGAGAGTCGTCCACTTGAGGTCGTGGACTTGTTGAGGTGACTAAGTGTTACTCGTCACCTTGATGGTCGTCCACTTGGGGTCGTGGACTTGTTGAAGTGACTAAGTGTTACTTCGTCACCTTGTTGGTCGTCCACTTGGGGTCGTGAACTTGTTGAGGTGACTAAGTTTTACCTCATCACCTTGATGGTCGTCCACTTGGGGTCGTGGACTTGTTGAGGTGACTAAGTGTTACTTCGTCACCTTGATGGTCGTCCACTTGAGGTCGTGGACTTGTTGAGGTGACTAAGTGTTACCTCGTCACCTTGATGGTCGTCCACTTAGGGTCGTGGACTTGTTGAGGTGACTAAGTGTTACCTCGTCACCTTGATGGTCGTCCACTTGGGGTCGTGCACTTGTTGAGGTGACTAAGTTTTACCTCGTCACCTTGATGGTCGTCCACTTGGGGTCGTGGACTTGTTGAGGTGACTAAGTGTTACCTCGTCACCTTGATGGTCGTCCACTTGGGGTCGTGGACTTGTAATTTTCATCATCTTGGGATGATTCGTCCACTTTGTGGACTTATAATTACATCCTCTTGGGATGATCCGTCCATTTGTGGGAGTCTTTACCCTCTTGAAGTGATCCGTCCATCTTGTGGACTTTGTAGGAATGCAAGTAGGAAAACATAGTTGTGTCTGAATATTCCTCTTATTAATTAAAAAATCATGCATTTGTAGAAAAGTACTTGCCCCCTTAGGCTTAAAAACATATTGTAGCGGAAAATTGACTAAGTAAAACTAGTAATTGTAGAAAAACTAAATAAATTGGGAAATTAGGGAGCGCCGTTGTTCTTCATATTATCTCTACTGGTAGTATTTTCGTAGGTGCTCCGTGTTCTATGGGTGCTGCAGCTTTTGTCCGTCCAGTGTTTCGAGGTGGTAGGTTCCCTTCCTCTGCCATGGTCCGTTGCTCTTCTATGCACATGGTCTGCTGGTGATCTTCCATCTCCATCATGGCAATGTAGCCCTCGCATGCGGCCACCTGATTTCCTCGTAGCTCTCCAACCCCGTACTCCGTAGGAAATTTGATCATTAGGTGGTATGTTGACGTTACCGCCTTCCATGAATTAAGGGTGGGTCATCCAATGATAGCATTATAAGCAGATGAGCAGTCGACCACAAGGAAAGTCACCTCCTTAGTGATCTGCTGAGGATAATCACCTAATCTTACCGAAAGCGTGATCGCACCCAACGGGAATACCCTCGTACCTCCAAAACCAACCAGCGGAGCATTTGTCGGTATTAATCGTTTTCTATCAGTCCTCATTTGCTGGAACGCCGGGTAGTACAGGATGTCTACTGAGCTACCATTGTCGATCAGCACCCGATGCATGTTAAAGTCCCCCACTTGTAAGGTGATGACAAGTGCGTCATCATGAGGGTGGTGAAGACGTCGGGCATCCTCTTCTGAGAATCCTACGATTATGCTCTCTATTCGTGCTATCTTTGGTACGGAGCCCATTAACTGGACGTTATGAACCATCCTAAGGTATGCCTTTCTGGCCTTTTTGGACGACCCCATAGTTGCCGTGCCCCCTACGATCATTCTTATATCCCCTATAGGTGGTTTGGGGTGCTCATTTTCTTGTTGAGGTGGCTGCTCTTGATGTTGCTGATCCGTCCTTTCCTTGCTGACGAACTTCTGCAGTTTTCCTTGTCTAATAAGGGCTTCGATTTGCTGTTTTAAGTTATAGCAGTCAGCCGTATCATGTTCGTGATCACGGTGGAAGCGGCAATACTTGTCCCTAGATCGCTTATTGGGATCTCCCTTTAACTTTTCAGGAAAGGTCAGGGATCCTTCGTCCTTGATCTGCATTAGTACCTGGTCTATTGGGGCAGTCAACGGGGTGAAATTCGTGAATTTCCCTGCAAGGGGCTTGGAGCGTTTGTCATCCTTTCGATCTCGGTCCTATCGGGCATCTTCCTATCGCTCCCTTTTTCTAGGCTTTTCCTCTCGAGCCAGCAATGCGCCTTCGGCATTCATGTATTTGGTTGCCCTGTAGAGTACTTCTGACATGGTCTTTGGGTCGTTCTTGTATAAAGAGAACAAGAACTTACCCTTCCGCAGCCCGTTCGTGAAAGCTGCTACCAGTATTTTGTCATCGGCTTCATCGATCAAGAGCGCTTCCTTATTGAAGCGCATTATATAGGATCTCAGCATCTCATCCTCTCGTTGCCTGATACTCATCAAGCACGCTGTAGACTTCTTATACCTGTGCCCTCCAATGAAGTGCGTGGTGAACTGAGCGCTTAGCTCCTTGAAAGTGCTGATGGAGTTCGGCGTTAGTCGGCTGAACCATATCCGTGCGGGGCCCTTGAGCGTTGTTGGGAAGGCCCTACACATGATCTCGTCTGCTACCCCTTGAAGGTGCATTAGAGTCTTGAAGGTTTCTAGATGGTCCAGAGGGTCCTTAATTCCGTCGTAACTGTCTATGTGCGGCATGCGAAATTTATGGGGTAGGGGGAAGGAGTTCACGGCCGTAGTGAAAGGCGAGTCGGTGCGGTTGACCAAATTGTCAAGATCACTAGAAACTCGCCCCTTGAGCGCATTCATCATAACCTCCATTTGCTCCTTCATCGCCTGCATCTCTGTGACAATATGTGGCGGAGTTGCATCCGTGAGGGATGGCATGCTTAAATTCTGCCTCTCCGGTCTGCTTGGGGCGTGGCTACCCTCAAGTCTCTCCTGGTTTTTTCTTTCAGCGCTGGTCCTTTATTGATCTTTTTGTTGGTCATTCGATGCTGCATTCTTCTGGCGCAGCTGTTCTTCCAAGTTGTGGTTCTGTTTGGTAAGGTGTTCCACAGCAGCAGCGAGAGTTTGAACTTGTCTCTCGAGGGCAGTCGTGGGTGGTTCCTCTCCTTGAATGTCGTTAGTGGTTGCCATTGAGCGAGTGAGTACCATGCAACCCTTTTGTCCGGGAAACGACAATATGGCTTACGAATCTCAACTGTTGTTTTCCCACAGACGGCGCCAACTGATGAAGTCGAAAAAAAATCACCAGTGAGCCGCACGTACTCACACGCCCAAAAAGCAACCTGCACAACACAAGAAAGGGGAAAGACCTAAGCAGAGAGCACCGGTGTGGTGCCGGCCAAATACCCTCCGAAGGTCAAGTTAGAACTCTTTTCAACTCTAGAATGCTAGAGAGGGGTTAATTATGCGTACCTCGATTTATGAGGGTATTAGGGCTTTTATAGTAGTCGAAAGTTAACCTTTTTTACTTGGAGTCAAAGTCTTTCCTTGTAGAACTCCTCTTGAGGAGTTCCAAACGTGATGGACAAGTCATATTCCTTATAAAGAAGATCTCCATCGATGCACGCAACTTCTAGAACCCTAATTGCGCTAGGACTCTAATTACCCCTAGAATCTAGGGGGTGTGCCACAAGTATTCCCATATAGGGATTCTGTCTGACACGTGGCCAGCAAATCCGTCCTCACCGAGTCTTGCACCTGATGGGCCCGTCCATCAACAATGCTTGGATCCGTCAGCTTATTTTCTCCTCTTCAATAGCACTATGCATTGGATAGGGGTTAATGAAGCAGGATCTTTTATGGCAAGTGGGGAGCTCAGAGAGGTTACAGACTCTTCTTCAGCGACAGAGAGTGATTCTGAGACTGTTGTCATGTTTAATCTAGACAGATTAAATGAGGATCGACCTGTCTAGTTACGTGGGGCTGCATGGGAGCGTGGTCAAATTCCTGAGTCTACTGAGGGACTTATTGACAATTTGGTCAGTAGGGTTGATAGGGACAGACAGAGGGTTGAAGTTGAAAGTTCTTGTAATGGGCCTAACTCTCATGAATCCAATGTCATGGCCCAAGCCCAAAATCCAAACCAATCCTTTACTAGTCTATAGGTTGAAACCACACAAGCCCAATCTGTCAGCCTTGATACGGGATTAGAAGCTATTAGGACATCAGAGGCTACTGATTCAGAACAGAGCTTATCTTCTCCTACTTCAGCTAGGTCTAAACCTGGGGTTTTGAGCTGCTTATAGTGTGATCAGGGGAGAGGTAATTTGTGTGGCCCTTTGAGGAAGAGAATTAGGTCTGAGCTTGGAAGGTTCGGGAGGAATATACGCCAGAGATTGATTTATGGTATTTTCCACAAAGAATGTATCACTTCTCCTCATTTTATTATTCATAATTGTTCCTCTTCCTGTCATGATATGTATGATGAAGTATCCCTGTGTAATCCAAAGGGTTGTTGGGAAGTTGACCCAAAACAACTTCCCTAACAACAATAAGGATCATAAGTTGGAACTGTAGAGGTTTGAGCAAATCATCTGCAGTTCTTCAATGCAAGAAAAAAGCCCTTGATTTAAAACTTGATATTTTATTTCTCATGGAGACCTGGTTAACTAGTGGTAAAGGTCAGGCAATGTGGCAAAAATGTGGATTCTCTGAGAGGTGGGAGGTTCCTAGAGTGGGTTTTAGTGGTGGTCTTATTCTTGCTTGGGTGCCTAGACAAAGTCTTCAAATTTTCTATGATTCACAAAATCTTATACATATTAATTTGCTGGATAATAGAGGGGTCCCTCTTTCGATCACCTTTGTTTATGGACATCCTGAACATGCTAAGAGAGGGGAAGTGTGGCAACAATTAAGACAATTAAAGCATTATGCTCATCCTAGTTGGCTTTGTATTGGGGATTTCAACCAAATCTTTTCCTTTCAAAAGATGAGAAATTATCTTTTAAGAGTGGGAATATTGTTGGAGTTGATGAGTTTCAACAGGTTCTTAGGGATTTGTAGTTGTGTGATTTAAGTGCCTCAGGACAGAGATTTACATGGATGAACAAGAGGGAGGGTGAAGATTTTGTCATGGAAAGATTGGATAGAGCATTTGGTAGTGTGGAGTGGGTTAACAAATATCCATATTACTCACTAAGAAACCTTCCGATTGTTAAATCTAATCATGGTCCAATAATTTTAGACCTTGAGTTTCAAACACCTTTTAGGAAATGACCCTTTAGATTTGAGCTCATGTGGTTGACTCATGCTGGTTGTAAGGAGATGGTGCACCATGCTTGGGAGTTGCATTCCACAAGGTCTAGAGCTAATCAATTGAGAAACAAACTTGTCAATGTTAAGAATATGGCTTTAGAATGGAATAGGAATGTCTTTGGAAAGGTGGAGGTTGCAATAAGGATGAAACAAAATCAATTACAACATCTTCAGGATTCAATTGTGTCTAATGTTGATGTTAGGAGGGAGAGAGTCTGTCGAGAGGAACTCGAGGAACTTCTAGATAGAGAGGAGTTGATGTGGGCTCAAAAAGCTAGAACAAACCTAATAACTATATACGGAGATCTCTTGCACTTGCAGAGTAGCTATGAAATTGTTTTCAACTTTTTTAGATTATAAAATATTAAATACTCAATAGTTGAGTCCTATCAGGCTATCATTCTATCAAGTATCAAGTTGTGTGCAGTGTGCACTGTCACTATGGAGTGTGACAATGAGCAGACTCTGCATTGTTTTTTTCATTTTTAATCTTCTGCAATTTAGGATAGAATAGGTCCTTTTTAATTCATTTTATTGAATATTGACCAATAAAAGGACTAAAAAAAATTATTTTTGTAATTAAAATATATAGATAAATATATTATATAGATATATAATTTTTTTTTTTTTTAACAAGTGTGGGCCTTCTTTTATTTAGGGGCCTTAAGCGATTGCATCAATTGCATCCATTGTTCAACCGGCCCTGGACGTTGTTTCTTTTGAAAATGATTTTAACGGCATGTACTCTAACAAGCTATGTCCTGAACCTTTTGTTGCTCCTTAATTTCTTTGAATGAACCGTCTTTTACCCAAAAAAAAAAAATTATTCATGTAAGTAAATCTCACAATAAAAATAGGTTCTATTAATATAAAGTATTATCATCTAAACTGTAACATTTTGAGCACTTATTTTGTGGATGTAAGTTGTGTGACCAAACTAAATAAAACGCTTGTATCTCTCTCTTTCTCTTTTTTCAATACTTTATTACAAATTTCTACACAATAATATAAAAGGGAAGCATATTCATTATTCAAAACTTTTCTTTTATAAAAAGAATCAATCAAAAGTTCAAAACAATGTTGAAGCAAGCAGCAATGGTTGGTTAACTGTCCAGGCTATTTAACATAAATAGCATTAGCAATGGGCGGCAGAGCAAATAAACAACATTATGATTTTACATTATGAAACATCTAAGATTCTAGAATGCAATAACCTAAACAGGCCCCTCTTAAACATCTCAAGTTGCAGAATGCAAAAACCTAAGAGCATTAGTATCTGAGTGGCTAAATCTCATAATATGCTATATTTTAGCATCAAAGCACAAAAAACATGCATTATTCGGCAAGCTAGTTGTAAAAAAATTTACAATCTAGCTACAGTAACGTCATACTTGTAAGACGTTACTGTAGCAAGTTGTAAAATTTTACATTAATTTTTTCTTTCACTTCATTCTTTCTCTCCTCAACACGCCTTGTCTCTCTTCGACTCCTATTCTCCATCTCACCTCTCTGGTTCTCTCTCTCTCTCCTTCAGTCCTCACTCCCTCTCTCTGTGGAATTTTGAGCTCTGTGATGCGGTGGTGTTGGTTGAGGCAGATTGATTGAAGCACCATAGTTCATAATGGGTTGATTTATGGTTCATGGATTTTGATTTTGGGTGGGTTTTGGGGTTGGAATTTGCTATGAGTTTTGATTTTGGGATGGGTATTGCCTTTTGGATTCAAATTTTGTGGGTTTCAGTTGTGTGGATTTTGCTTTGATTTTTTTATGGGTTTTGATGCATCTATAGATTCATAGTGGTGGTGGTAGGGTGTTGCCGTGGGTGGTGGGTTTGGCAAGGTGGTGGTTGATTGGCAATGGTGGGGTTATGGGTTTGGGTGTTGTGTGTGTGGTGGCTGATGTGGGTTCGTGGTGGTGATTTCTGGCTGGTGGGTTTGCTTGGTGTGTCTGGTGGGTTTGCTTGTTGTATCTAGCAGAGGCACTGTGATGTGATGGTTGTTGGGTTGAGGAAAATGGAGAGAGAGAGAGAGAGAGAGAGAAAATATTTAAATAAAGTGGCAAAAAAAAAAAAAATAGAGCTTGCATTGGGATGTTGGGTGTGTTGTAAAATGGTATGACATAATAGATAAAGTAACTTTTGAGATAGTAAAACATGATATTTTTAAAAAATTGGATGTTAATGCTCTAATACCCTAGAGTTTGGACCATTTTGATTTGTGTGAGAATTTAGCCTATGAAGGTGTTGTGTGGGTAGGAATTGGCTATTGAGTCTTATGCCAACAGGTGTTTTTATTAGGTTAATCTGAGTTATATAAATAATAATGAGAATGTCAAAATGAAATATGATTAGTACTTTTTGTGTATATATGTGTGAGTGACGTTACATAGTTGAGCATAAACTTTTAAATTTAGTGATATCTATATATGTTATATTAACTATTTAACTAGAGTTTTTCAAAATGTAGATGCAACAGACTCCATTCACCAAATCCAAAGTAATTATTATACAATTGGAATGCGATTTTTTTAAACCTTTTTTTATTTTGGAGAGAGTTTCACAACTCATGGCATCCGCTTATGATGATAGCACTTTATCATCAGACCAAAACACCAGATCTCTTATTCAACCATCAGAGATTTTATCAGTTGAGCTAACTGGAACCCACAAATTGTTAAGGATAGTGACTCGCTAACTCTACACTCCATTCACAAAAAATATCCTAATAAAAATTGTCAAGGATAGTGACCTCACATTCCATTATAATTCACCAAATTAAAGCCAGAGTAACTATTATACATTTCAAATGTTACCCCAAAAAATGTAATTTTATAAATTGAGTACAAAACTACAAATTATTCAATGTACCCAAACCTATCTAATTAGTTGGAATTAAGGCTTAATTTAGTTGAGTTGAGTTAAATAACATTAATTGACGGGTTAGGCTTGGAGAAAGCAGCTCACAGCACTTTTATTCTAAGCTTAAAATTCCTGGAATTCTTCCTTTTGTTTTTCAAATGTGATTTGGGGTACAAAAGTGGAGCAGGAATTATTCAACCCTGTGCATTTTTCTGATAGTGAAAGACATGATCTGACTTTTATGCCGACAAAGTTGATTTAGTTAAAAGAACAGTAGGAATCAATAAGTGCATGCATCGCGCACTATTTGAGAGAGATAAAGATTGTTTTTAACCAAAAAAGAAAGAGAGATAAAGAGTGAAGACTTTACCGACTAGACTAAACTATGCACATACAATTCGGAGAGAGAGAGAGCTTATTTTCATTCTAATCACAATTATATTTTGACGCAATAAACAAAATAAGCTGGATGTACTAATTAAAATAGGGTAGTTGTAGTTCCACACTCTTTGCACACGATTTCTGTGCAAATTTTACTTGTATGGTTATGTGCGAGAGTGTGTAATAAATAAGATTCATTAAAATAAACTCATATAAATACACTCTACTAGGCTAGAGTTTCTATGCACATACAAAGCCTTCAGGGACCTTCTTCCCACACCCATTAACGAGCAAACTAAGGGCAACAGGTACCTGGATTTTGACAATTCCCAATACATTAGCCTTAATTGCAGTGCATAAACACACTGCAGCTTCAAGATCTGCAAGACCTTTCACCACTGTACAGCATTCTTCGCTTGGTTTAGTCCCAATAACTTCAGTGACCAACCCTAGCCAGCTGCCACAAACACCAAACTTTAGAGTATCTTTTGGGCATTCAGCAGGATTCTCTGGGGCAGAGGGAGGGTATAAAACCTTATTAGATGAAACACAAGTGAAAAATATGGTGTTAAATAAGATGAAACAAGTTGCTTTGGCCTTATAACCCCTAATACCCATTTTATCAAGCAACAAAGGTAGTTCTCATCAGCTACAGGTAGGGTTCTACATATATATTATACACAAAGCAACAGGCTAATAATCTTGAGTAAATAATGGCCACAATTAGGCCATATATGGATATTGTAGATAGATTTTATAAAGTGGGTTATTGAAAATTTGAAACCACTCAGAAAAAGTCTCTGTCCATGTACATAAATGTGGCACATGTCCATCTTTTGTTAGATTTGCCCTTGTCTTTATTTGTATTGTACCATGTTAAAAACATCCAAGAGAATTCATCAAATCTGTATATATTAGCTGTTGTTATATAAAATTGTCTTCTTTTACTAAGGTTTTTAATGCTTTGGGGGACCATTTTTAAAAAAATAGGAAACTGATGACAACATATGAGGAAAGAAATCTGGCTGAGAAAATATAGGGAACTGATGATAAAAGTGGGAGGAAAGAAATCTGGTTGAGCAAAAAATAGTAAAAATTGGAAAGAAATGTGGCCCATGCAGGTCTCGAACCTGCGACCTTCGCGTTATTAGCACGACGCTCTAACCAACTGAGCTAATAGGCCATGTGATCAATTTTTTAATTGTTTTGAATTTCTTTATTATTTCAAAATAATTTTTGTATGACAGTGTCATAAGCTATAACGTACTCTAATACCTGTTGATCTAACATTAGATCGACAAAAACTAAAATCTTAGCTGCATTACACTGTCAATGAAGATAGCTTCCCCAACGAAAATTGAATTGAAAAAAAAAAAACCCCAAAATCTCAAACTATAATGTGGCGTTTGGTACGGGGTAATATTTTAGGATTCTCAAGAATGTTTAAAGATTCCCATGTTTGATTGCAAATCATACTAAGAAATCAAATGCTAGGGAATTTGGATTCCCCATTTAACCCCCTTTCAGTAGGAATATGGATTCCCTTTAAAATAGGTGGGTATCCAGATTCTCAAAATAGAGAACTGATGCTAAAAGTGTGAGGAATGAAATTTGGTTGAGCAAAAAATAGCAAAATTGGAAATAAATCTGTCCCATGCAAGTCTCGAACCTGCGACCTTCGCATTATTAGCACGACGCTCTAACCAACTGAGCTAATAGGCCATGTGATCAATTTTTTAATTGTTCTGAATTTCTTTATTATTTCAAAATAATTTTTGTATGACAGTGTTATAAGCTATAACGTACTCTTATTCCTGTTGATCTAACATTAGATCAACAGAAACTAAAATCATAGCTGCATTACACTGTCAATGAAGATAGCTTCCCCAACGAAAATTGAATTGAAAAAAAAAAAAAAAAAAAAGCAAGCCCCAAAATCTCAAATTATAATGGGGCGTTTGGTATGGGGTAATATTTTAGAATTCCCAAAATTTTTTAAAGATTCTCATGTTTAGTTGCAGATCACAATAAGGAATCAAATGCTAAGGGAATCTAGATTCCCCCTTTCAGTAGGAATATGGATTCCCTTTAAAACAGGTGGGTATTCAGATTCTTAAGCTTAAAGGAATTTGTAATTTTTAGGGTAAACTGCAAATTACACCCCTAAAGTTTGGGGGTGATTGGATTTTACACCCTAAAGTTTCAAAATTTGGATTTTACCCCCTGAAGTTTGGTGATGTTTGGATTTCACACCCTAACGTTTCAGAATTTGGATTTTACTCTCTATATTTTAGAAGTTTTTGGATTTTACTCCCTAAAGTTTTGGGGTGTTTGGATTTTACACCCTAAAGTTTCATAATTTTGGGGTGTAAAATCCATACAACCTAAACTTTAGGGAGTAAAATCCAAGTTCTGAAACGTTATGATGTAAAATCCAAACACCCCAAACTTCAGGGGGTAAAATCCAAATTTTGAAACTTCAGAGTGTAAAATCCAATCACCCCCAAACATTAGGGGTGTAAATTGCAATTTACCCTAATTTTTATAAATTGACAATTTTAACCATTTTTCCTTATCATTTGAGTAGTTGAGATAAAATATAAAACAAATCATCAATATCTTTTCCTTGATCTTTATTTCTTCCCGCCAAAACAACATAAACAGGATAGACAATTCTGTTTATATATATTTTCTTCTTTTAGACTATAATTTAATGAATTTGTCATAATTTATAGTTGATATTTTGTTTTTCATTATTTATTTAAAGAAAGATCATTATTTTTTTTTAAAGACTTATATTAGATTTACAAATCTAACGATAGAATGGGAAATATAAATAATTCAGTTAAAATTCCTAAGAATAAACCAAACATTATAATTTCACATTCCTATGAATCTTAAGGTCCGTTTGGATACAGCTGAAAACTGAAAACTGAAAAACACTGTAGCGAAATAATTTTTAAATGTGTGAATAGTACCGTGAGACCTATTTTTAATGAAAAAATTGTTAAAAAATGAGATTTGTGGGTCCTATGACTGAAAAGTTGCTAAAAAATTGTGTAAAAGGTACTGAAAAGTTTATTAAAATAATTTTTAAATGCTAAAAAGTTGATTAAAGTGTTGACAAGTTGCTGAGGTGTGCAATAAGTTTGGTACCAAAGTCAACAATCACGACACAGTTGAGGAAGAAAAAAAAAAAAACGCAAACGCGTCTGGGAAGCACAAAACGCGCTTCCCAAACGCACACTTATTAGATTCTCAATTAAACCAAACATAGGAATATTTATATTCTTAGGCATCCAGATTGTAAGGCATTACATTCCTAATAATCTGAATGACAGGAGTAATGTGGATTCCCCGTACCAAACGTCACCTAAGTTAAAAACCTGGTCTTTAGGTATCCCTATCGGTGTCTAAATCAATGCCTAAATCCTAATCCATGTTTTGAAAATGCAAGGCACCACAACTGACTACTCTTTATGAAGTACAAACATATAGCTTTGTTTTAGTATAGTTATCATTAATTTTGTCTACGTCCTTTAAAAAATATGCAATGGAGGAATTACACATCCATTAGACATAAAAAAGCAATGGAGAAAAAGGTCTCTATCCAGCTGTATAATTAGTAATTACACATCCATTAGACAGAAAAAAAAAATTCAAAAATCAAAAATCAAAAATCAAAAGGAAAGTCAATCTCAGAATGAAGAATATTAGTAAAGTATATCTCACACAACTTGTACCATATATGAATGGATGGTGATGAATATATGACAAAGCATAATTTTTTTTTTATTTTTTATATATACATTTATAATTGTTGGTGGGAGGATTTGAACTTGAGATATTTTTCATTGAAAATACTAGAAGATGACAGTTGAATTACAAAACTTTTGATAAAAAAGTAAAATTTTATATCCTAATAATTTGATTATGTAAATGAAAACACAAGACACTAGTTAAAAACTGAAATATAGCTGGTTGAATTTCAGTTGTGAACTCAATAATTGCGAAAATTAAAGTAATTATATTTGAAATTGCAAAGAAAAGTTTTAAGAAGGTTTAAAATCTGTAATTATGGGTTTCAATTAGCTTAACTGATAAAGTTTCTAATAGTTGAATAAGAGATCTGAGACTCAATCCCAGTTATACCAAAAAACCAATTAATATTTTAGTCTAATAGTAAAGAGCTATTATTAAGAGCGGATGCCATAAGTTGAAATTTTTTCTCAAAAAAAAAAAAATAATAATTGAAAGCAATGATCCCATGTGACAGAAGAATGGTTTGATGCAAAATTAAGATATCAATCTCTGAACAATCCAACGCAGATTCTCAATCTCTATACAATATTTTCTTATTAAAAAAAAAAAAAATTTTAACTTTGCAGTTTGCACAGAAGCACCACTAGCACTAGCATTATCGCTATAACATGTATTCTTTGGATTGCCTTTTTTTTAATCACTTGCCATAAAAGCAAAAAAATTTATGCTTTAATTTATATATTTCCTTTTGTTTATGGTCTATACTCATGTGATGAACATGTGATATAGTAGGACAAAAACTTGTACGTGGTATCCATAGATCCTCACAAAATGTGATTTAGAGCTTTCAAAAGTTTTAGACACATAATGGAACAATCAATAAAAGTGGCAGTGATCGGAGCAGGCACCGCCGGCCTAGTCACCGCCAGGGAGATTAAGAGAGAGGGTCACCAGGTCATATTGTTTGAGAAAAACAATAGGATTGGTGGCACATGGGTTTATGATCCACGGGTGGAGTCTGACCCATTGGGTATGGATCGGGGCCGTGAGATTGTTCATAGTAGTATGTACCATTCACTCAGGGTCAACCTTCCAAGGCAGCTCATGGGCTTCTTAGATTACCCATTTGTGAAAAAAGAAATTGGGGACCCGAAGGACTTTCCGGGTCGTGAAGAGGTGCTCAGATTTCTTGATGATTTTTCAAGTGATTTTGGGTTGGTTGAGTTGACCCGTTTTGAGCATGATGTGGTTCGGGTTGAGCAAGTTGATGGAAGAAGAAATGAGTGGATTGTGGAGTGGAGGACTCGGAGCCCAAAATTGCTACATTTCCAGGTAAGATTTACTTATTCCATGCCAAAATATTATATGTTTAATATTACCTGTAAAATAAATATATTTGTTTTGCTATGATAATGCTGCAAACATTCTTTTCAATGCTATGCTTTTTTGTTATATATATATATATATATATATATACATATATATATATTGTACAAAATTAAGATATGAATACGCTTCCAAAGTTAATTTAATTTTTTAAGGCAGTAGTGCAGTACAATAAGTCTAGTACTATAGGAATGTGTGAGCTGAAATTATGATATGATTGGTTGTTTTTTAGGGTGGAAAAGAAAAGGAAAGAGATAAGAAAATGTTGGTTTGTACGCATCCAATAAGTTAAAGGAAAGCGAAAAGGAGAGTGATTAATTCTAACTCCCCTTGGTTTGCAAGATAAGGAAACGTAAAAACATGTCTTTACCTTTAAAATCATATAAAAATTGCGATGCAAAAAATTTGTGGTTGAAATAGTGGGTATTTTAGTGATTAAATCAAGTATTATCGTCGTGTGTTCTAGTTAACTCAATTGGAAAATACTAGTTAACTCAATTGGTAAAGTCTCTTATCGTCAAATAATAAGTGTGGGGCCCGTGTATTGTGGGGCCCGTAGGCCCGGGAGCCCCAGCCCACCTTTTGGCTGGCTCGAGGCCCATGCCGAGGAGGGACAGCTATCCCAGGCCGTTGTCTATGGGTTTCAGCCCTTTCTGGGCCCATGCCGAGGACACCTCCTTCCTCGGCACGCCTAGTCTAGCACCAGGTGGGGGACAAATCGAGGGTAAGTGGTCACATCCACGCTTAATGCATTTACCTAACTCCCCTGGCAGCATTAATGCTGATAAGACTTCTGAGCAACACAACCTTGGGTGCTGCGACCCGCAGTAAGGTTGGGAACACGGCGGATGGGACAGGTTCTAGAGTAAGTAGCCTGGATGGTCGACAGCTGTAAGGCCAGGATCAACCAGGGAGGATATATAATGTGAGGAGTCCCTCAGAATAGGGGGCTCCTCGGCCTCCGTCCGAGGAGCAACCCCAAGCCAAGAAGAACAGGGCTAAGTCCCTTCGAAGGAAGAAGGCTCCGGAGGACCGGTGGCAAGCCGGTTAGTGCCTATCCCTTCGTCCCACTCTCTTAGAAATGTATTGCAGGGGATCCCTCACAAATTGGGCCCCTACAATTGGCGCCGTCTGTGGGAAGGGTTAGTGCGCTGGCCGGCGCAACCGGCGATCGTTCTAAGCGGCCACTTTGCAGAAAGTAAAAAAAAAAAAAAAGGCAGTTGCAGCAAGATAGAAGATTCAACAGCAAAAAGAAAAAGAGATTTTGATATTATTCCATAAAAGAAAATTACAAGTACAATCAGAGGCTCAGGCAGGCTTGTTTTACAAGCTTTATTACAAGCTAATCCTACAATCGGAGGCTCAGGCGGTCCGATTCTACAACTAGCTAGGGGGAGGGGGAAGTGTCAACCCGTGCTTTTATTGGCATCAAGAGAATGGGAGAACTTGACAATAAAAGCGGGGAAGGGGGCTGAGGCTGGCTCGCTTCAAGGCGGAAGCTTGAACAAAGCGAGGAGCAGATGCAGGGGCACCGGAACGCCCTCCCCCGTGATGTTTCCTTGATGCTCTCCAATCCTCACGAGCGCCGGCCGTTGGAGACGGCAACACTCGGGCACCAGCCATGACATGAGTTCGCGTGTCTCCTCCACCAGAAGTGCGCTCCGGGGAGAGACGTTAGGTACTTCAACGACGTCCCACCTGGCCACCGCATACGGCGCTGCCAGTGTTACGCCTAGACTCTGCCGCGCCGGAAGCCCAGTGGGGGCTGCGGCCACGGCGGCCCTTAATCCCATATCTCCCAACTTTGGTCACAATCCTGGCGGTGGCGTTAAAGGGGCTCAGAGAGGTGGAAGGACGTATTTCTGGTGGTGGTGAAAGGTCCATGGAATGAGGAGAAACATTCCCCCCAGAACGCCTTATATAGAAGGCGAAAACTGGTGGGAGTTGAGCCGCGCAGAATTCGAAGGGAGGATTGTCAAACGGAATTAATTCTCACCCAATTCCAAGGGGATTGCCAACCGCCGGATTTGTGGTGATTCACGAAGACATTAATGAAGACGCGTCTCGCACACCGAAACGTCAAGCGCGGGGCACGAAAGGCCAAGAGACGCCTCGTAAACTAAAAGGATGGGGAACGCGAACTGGAGGCGAGGTCAACGTCACGTGTGAGGTCACAATCCGACCTGAGGAGAAACAGCTCCCAGCGAACGGCCCGTGGACATCGTTACACCAAAAGCAAAACTCTCGGATCCGAGGACGCGCTCCTACTAAAGAGCGTTAGACAGAACCAAGGAACTGCATGGTCCTCGGACTCAGTCCTATGGGGAAACTAACTGCTTCAGAAGAACTAAGCACTAGACAGAACCAAGGTATTGCATGGTCCAAAGACTCAAACCTATGGGGAAACTAGCTGCTTAGCTAACCCTCATCTTGAAGGCAGCAACTGTACCTAGGTCTTGCATGGTCCTCGGACCCAAGCCTACGGGGAGCTCGCCACTATCTTGAAGGCAGCAACTGTACCTAGGTCTTGCATGGTCCTCGGACCCAAGCCTACGGGGAGCTAGCCACTATATTGAAGGCAGCAACTGTACCTAGGTCTTGCATGGTCCTCGGACCCAAGCCTACGGGGAGCTCGCCACTATCTTGAAGGCAGCAACTGTACCTAGGTCTTGCATGGTCCTCGGACCCAAGCCTACGGGGAGCTCGCCACTATCTTGAAGGCAGCAACTGTACCTAGGTCTTGCATGGTCCTCGGACCCAAGCCTACGGGGAGCTAGCCACTATCTTGAAGGCAGCAACTGTACCTAGGTCTTGCGTGGTCCTCGGACCCAAGCCTAAGGGGAGCTAGCCACTACCATTGAAGGCAGCAACTGTACCTAGGTCTTGCATGGTCCTCGAACCCAAGCCTATGGGTAGCTCGCCACTATATTGAAGGCAGCAACTGTACCTAGGTCTTGCATGGTCCTCGGACCCAAGCCTACGGGGAGCTTGCCACTATATTGAAGGCAGCAACTGTACCTAGGTCTTGCATGGTCCTCGGACCCAAGCCTACGGGGAGCTAGCCACTATATTGAAGGCAGCAACTGTACCTAGGTCTTGCATGGTCCTCGGACCCAAGCCTACGGGGAGCTCGCCACTATCTTGAAGGCAGCAACTGTACCTAGGTCTTGCATGGTCCTCGGACCCAAGCCTACGGGGAGCTCGCCACTATCTTGAAGGCAGCAACTGTACCTAGGTCTTGCATGGTCCTCGGACCCAAGCCTACGGGGAGCTCGCCACTATCTTGAAGGCAGCAACTGTACCTAGGTCTTGCATGGTCCTCGGACCCAAGCCTACGGGGAGCTAGCCACTATCTTGAAGGCAGCAACCGTACCCAGGTCTTGCGTGGTCCTCGGACCCAAGCCTACGGGGAGCTGGCCACTCGAAGCACCGAGCTGACTATTTGGGGAAGAACCAGCCAGCGGAAGGACTTCTGGAATATGAGGGCCGTGGATATCAAAACCCTCCTCCCCGTCCGAGGGAACGTGCAGCAGGATTTTGAGGGGCTATTGTGGGGCCCGTAGGCCTGGGAGCCCCGGCTCACCTTTTGGCTGGCTCAAGGCCCATGCCGAGGACATGGGTTTCAGCCCTTTCTGGGCCCATGCCGAGGACACCTTCTTCCTCGGCACGCCTAGTCTAGCTCCAGGTGGGGGACAAATCGAGGGTAAGTGGTCACATCCACGCTTAATGCATTTACCTAACTCCCCTGGCAGCATTAATGCTGATAAGACTTCTGAGCAACACAACCTTGGGTGCTGCGACCCGCAGTAAGGTTGGGAACACGGCGGATGGGACAGGTTCTAGAGTAAGTAGCCTGGATGGTCGACAGCTGTAAGGCCAGGATCAACCAGGGAGGATATATAATGTGAGGAGTCCCTCAGAATGGGGGGGCTCCTCGGCCTCCGTCCGAGGAGCAACCCCAAGCCAAGAAGAACAGGGCTAAGTCCCTTCGAAGGAAGAAGGCTCCGGAGGACCGGTGGCAAGCCGGTTAGTGCCTATCCCTTCGTCCCACTCTCTTAGAAATGTATTGCAGGGGATCCGCCACAAATTGGGCCCCTACAATAAGCCTATCCAAAAAATAAAATTAAACATCACAAACTGATACCTGCCAATTCACATTTACCTTCCATCATCTTTCTTTCAATGGAAAGACCCGTTATTAACATATTTGTCGAAGCATGGAATTGGAGAGCCTAAGGGCCTAGGCAATGCCAAAGATATGATCTTTATCAACCACTATACCTTGAATTATTCTTACCCAACGAATTATATATCACCCCCATCATTTTCTACTAAAAATGATTCCAAAGTCATCAATTTTAAAACCAATCTTAATCAACCACTATACCTTTAATTCTTCTTACCCAATTAATTATATATCACCCCCATAGTTTTCTATTAAAAATGTTTCTACTTTTCAAAGTCATCAAAATTAGGTGTATTGACTGTTGACCCTTGGAGAAGGGATTAACATTCTTTAAGCTGGTACAGAAAAGGCTTGGGCTTCACGAAACACATGAAAAATCACACACCTTATAAATCCAACCTTATTCCTTACATTCCATGCCATCTTAGATCTCCAAAAACATTATCCCTTGCTTTCTATCTAGTTTTGTACTCTCTATATACACAACATCCCTTTGGTCTTAGAGTGAATTAAGCTATATAAATATATAAACCAAAATGAGTATGGTAATTAGGCCTGGTGTTACATTCGTTATGGGGACCATGTTTGGAGCCCTTATAACTCGTGTGGCAATGACACGACGTTTTCATCATCGCGAAGGCGAAGGTCGCCAAAACTGGCATTGTCCACGCGAAGATCTTAGGAAGAAAACGAGTGCGAATGCAAGTGCAAGCCCAGGAGTAGCGGAAGAGGCACTCAAAAGTCAAAACCATTCCATATAATTAATTTGTCATCTCTTTCTCCCTTCTCCCTTTGTGTTTTTTTTTTTTTTTTTTGTGCATAAAATATTAATATTATATATGTGTGTTTGTAGTAAGGACATGGCATATTTTGCACAGTCTATAGAGTACTGTGTAATTCGATTTAGTCATAATAAGCTCAAGTGGCATTCAAAGTCAAACAGTGTATTTTCGAGATCATTGATAGTCCATCGATAATTACATTCCTTTTGATATCTCATGTCTCTAGTTTGATTTTCTTCCTCTCCCACTATCTATTAACACAACAAAAAGAAAAAGAAAAAAAGAGTGTATTTCCTGATGAAGTGGACTAAGGGTGAGTTTGGTTCAGCTTTTTGTAAAAGTGTATAATGAAAAAGTGGAGTTTTCAAAAAGTGTATAATGAAAAAGTGCATTTTCAAAAAGTTGAGTGTTTGGTAAAAACTGTTAAAAAGTGCTTTTTGAAAAAGCTGAGTGTTTGGTTAGAACTTATAAAAGTAGCATTTTGAGTTGTAAATTACCAAAAATGACAATGTATATATAAGAGTATCTTAAGCAGGTTAGGCAAATTTTTGTACTGTTTGGACAATCAACAATGACATTTATCTTCTACCTACCCACTTTTTTAATCTTTATTTTTTAATTAAATTTATTCTTTTTTAATCTTTATTTTTTCTTTTTCTATTCATTCTCAACAATTATATTTTTCAACAAAAAATGTTACATCCACAATATTTTTTGCAATACTTTCACAAGAATCATAACAAAATCTTATATGGAAAGTTGTTACTAGTTCTAATTTGAACTCACCACTGAAATTATATTTTTACTCATCAATATTAGCTAATTACTTAAAATTTATTGTGAAAATATTGTGATATTATTTTTAAATTGTGATTTCTTATTCTTTGCCTTTTCTTTCAGCCATATGTTTCCTTTTTCTCTTTCTTTTTTTTTTCTTTTTTTTTTTTCACTTGATTCCAGAAGCTCCTCACTCTTTCTTTCTCCAACTCTCTGAGGTCTTTCTACTCTATGTTTTTTTTCTTCTATCGGCTTCTATTTTTTTTTTTTTTTTTTTTCCAGAAGCTCCTCACTCTTTCTATTTTTTTCACTCTTTCTTTCTCCAACTCTCTTTTCTTCTATCGGCTTCTACGAGGGGTCATATCGGCTTCTATTTTTTTTCCTTGTTCTTGATTAGTTGTTGTTTCTGATTTTAGATTTGTCAGATCGGCTTCTATTTTTTTTTTCTTGATCATTTATTATTGTTGTTCTATTTTTTTTTTTTTTTTTGGTTCTTGATCTGCTGTTGGTCTTGTTTTGATTTTAGATTTGTTGTTTAAATTATATTAGTTTTATGAGAGCAAGAATTTCTTTGCTTTTATTGTTGTGGTTTGATTAATTTTATTGCGTGAGTGAGCTTCAGGGCAAAGGGCAGAGCTGAGAGGAGATGAGAGGTGTGAGGGAGCTGGCTTGCGTAGAGCAAAGAGATGAGATGAAAAAGTGCTGAGGCTGTGCGTGATCTAAAGAAGACACCTTGCCCTTTATTGAAGGGCAATTTTGAATTGAACTCACCCCAATGGATATATATCAAACGCCCACTCCAGCTTTTACAAAATGGATCGAAACACGTCCATAACTGAAACGCGCATTTCTTCACAAATATAAAACGCAACTTTTGTCAAAAAGTTGCGTTTTATACTCACTAAACACTGAACTTGGGCTGGCTTTTTAAAAAGCCAACTTTTGGGCTCAAAACGCTCAAACAAACGGGCACTAATTGCAACGGCAATTCGTAACTATGTTTATGCATAAATGTGACAAGAATATGACTGATATTGCATAAATGTTTAGACTTGCTTTTTCCCTCAAACATCTCGGTGCAATTTTATTCAACAATCCGTACTACATCAACATTATTTCACACTAGCAAAAAAATTAATGGACCTTGAGTTAAATTTCTGTAAAATCCAAAAAGCTCAAATTTTAACCAATTACACAAGTTGCTTTACCCAAAGATCTTCATTCTTTTAGGGTTGAGCTTACGACATGTGGATAGATCAATTAATTAAACTCCCTAAGTCTCAACTCACTAAGGGACCAAGACTTCATAAAGACAAACTTGTTTGGCACATGGGACACCAATTAAAAAGGAACAAATCAGTTCCTATAAAGAACTGAAAACCATGATTTTAAAGTTTTAATTATATGTACTTTTAATTCGCTTTTAATAAATCAAATTTCAATTAATTAACCATTGTTACAATATGTGAATATTATGATCTCGTTTAAAATAAAAAATAATAAAAAATAAATAAAAAACTTAGTAACACAAGTTACACATCCACTACGATGGACCAACAAGTATATAACATTTTTTTTTTTTTTGTTGAAAACAACAAGTATATAACACTTTATATATATCCGGTAGACTATAGGTGATATATTCTTGACCCTTGGAGAAGGGGTCATCACTATTCACCAATTCAAGTGAAACTCTTCCAAAAAGACTTGGGAATTACGACACCTCAACAAGTTCCAAAACTTATATATAAAACCCAATATTCCTCAACGCTCACTAGGTCAAATCCTAGCTTTCTCTACCCCTCTAAGTTTCTTTCTTCCTCTATACAATTATAAAAGAGTTTTTGCTTAGCTTTTTATTTGATCAGCCAAATGGGTTTCATAAGAACCACATTCACATTCATGGTAGGGACTCTATGGGGAGTCTATATGTGTCAGAACTACAATATCCCCGACATCAGAAGGTTTGCCGATTCGGACCTTGTCATGGCCAAGCAGATTGAGGAAACACATCCCAAGCCCAAGAGCGAGGACAAGGACGTTTTGCAATAGAATAGTTTTATAAGGCTAACCCAAGTTGTAAACTCATCCTTGTCTTTTGCATATAGTTCTCTTACTTTTCCTTGGATTATGTTGAGTAGGTATTTCATATTTGGTGGTTTCATTGCATTATTTACATATTATGGTCTTTGATTTAATGAAATTTTTTCGTAATTTTTCGTCCTAGCGTTATTGGAAATAGTATGATCACCATATATTCTCAACTTGGGTTATAAATTCTTTGCTTTGATTATATCTATGGGCAGGTTTGATATCATGCAACTTCTTGCAATTTTAATTATTTAGTAAAACAATAGCTGATTCATGATATATTGTATGAAATTAGAGACTTGGAACTTCATCACTAATTGCACAAGAAACTGATAATTTTCGTTTACTAGCTTAATTTGCATGACATAGTTCTTCCCATTTCCTATCTTTTTCAATCCTCCTTAAATAGAGTACATTATTTGAAATAGCTTCAAAAACTTCTATTGAGATCTAAAAAATTCTATTGAATTCTAAAATGGGTTGTGTATCAACTAAATATACACATGATTCTATAAGTCTTTTAACTTATAAAACAAACATATCAGGATTGCCAAAAAAGCCAAAGATATTTTGAAAAAAAAATGCCTAAATATTGATAATCTATTTTTCTTCTTCCAATATCTTAACGCAGAAGCTTTTGATATTTGTATATTATAAGTAATTTTAGTCTCAATTGAGTTGTTTCTTTGTACTAATATGCCATGCTAAATGCATTCCATGCAAAATATGGCCACACTGACAAACACAAAATAATCATTTATACATTACAATGCAATTTCTATTAGTGGATAAGAGAAAAATTATTTTGTTTAAAATTGTTTAAAGGATTGGTTGTTTTTTGGGTAAAATTGATTAATTGGACTTAATTTCTTTTAGCTTTGCCAATGGTAACTTTTGTTTTTGAGCTAATTTTTTTGGGCTTGTTAATTTTGTTTTAAATTTTAGATCTATGAATCTTTTTTTATAGCCTTTATAGGAATCAATGATATTAAATGTAATTTTATTAAGCTAAATTGCTAAAATATAGTACCTATATATACTAGTATTTTATTTATTAAAATTGATATATTTTAAAAAATAAAATTTATTCATTAAATTTTTTGGTCTTAATTAAAATTTTTACATAAACAAGACATTCTATTGACCATTAGAAAAGGGGTATTTTTTTCCTAGGTTAGAGATCTTACTTTTTTATTATTGTTTTTTTGCAATATTATAAAATATATATATATATATATATATATATAATATATTCTATTTTAGGGGCCTTATTCCATTTGGCAGCATTATTTGATTGCCTAAATGGCCTAATTGTGGAGCCATGATAGATTAGTTAAAAGTTTTAAAAAAATAATAAATAATAACAATAATAATAATAATAATAATAATAAATAAAATAAAAAGACCAGTATAAGAAAATGAAGAAAGAACAAGCATCCAGCAAAACATGTGACAATAAAGTTGAACATTGTAGCCTCAATTTGCTGATATAGATGACAATTTTCTGTCCTGAACGTCTGTCTTTAATCTTTCTGCATATTGCATGTCTCCAATTGTCACATAGTTTTCATTGTAGACTCAAGATGATAATCCTCCATATCCTATATGAATTTCTTCCTCCTTTTAATTTTCTTGCTATGAAAGGATTTGTTGTTGCCTTAATTAGAAATGCCGAAATGGAGGATACCAAAATTATATGCAAGTTGATGCCCCCAGCTATAGGTAAAAGTTAGAAATTCCTGTAGAGCACTGATCACTGCAGATTATTTATCAAGCCTACACACTTGTTAATTATATTTTAGGCTAGGAAGTACGAACACTTCCTTTGGAGTGTCGTATATGTGTCAGACACGCATCGAACACTTAACACTCCTTGAACACTATGCATGCATGTTCTAACTGTGTCCTTTTAAAAATAAATGTAACACACAATTAGAATACGAGAACAAGAAGAATAGAATACATTTTTATATGACAACGAGAACATTCATGTTCTAAATAATAATTGTTCATTTCAAAATTAATAAATATCTTTATGCTTAATTTTTATTCTAATTTCTAAACATCCTTTAATAGTAATGCATTTGTTTTATAATCTACTATTACTTTTAATTTGATATATATTTAATAATATATGAAAAATAATATAGAAATAAAAGTAAATATATATTAATAGTTATTTAATAGACGTGTCCTACTGTACCTGTATCCTATTTCTTCAAAAATTACTGTCTCAACGTCTCATATCCGTACGTGTGTTCGTGTCCGTGTTTGTGCTTCATAGATTTTATGTAACATTTCAAAAACATTAGGTGTCAACTTTGAACAAAACATGAGAATGATAATCATGCTTCCCTTTTACTTATAAAGACATCTAATAAAGCGCTCGACACATAGGCCATATAGGATAGGTTCTTTGGGGCTCAAGTTCTAAAAAGCAAGTTGATGTGAAACCCTTAAAGTTGAATCTAAAAATTGCACCATGCGTTTGATTTTGGACTTGGTCTCTTATATGTTGCCCTTTGACATTAGAACATGAGAATCCTGGAACAAAACAGCTCAGTGGCGATGCCACGTACAGGTCAGGGTGTTTCTAGGAACACCTTGACCTGAAAAAAATTAAAAAAAAAATTTATATATAATCCATATTAGGAACACCCTCAATCACAAAATTAGGAACACCCTTAAATTTAAAAAAAAAAAAAAAAAAATAAAATTGTAATAGAGCCAAGCCCAACATAATACGGAGGTAGCAAACCCATGGATTCTCACCACCAAAAAAAAAAAAACACTAGTACTGAGTAAATCATAAATCAAACCCACGGTCACGTCGTTGGCAGAGAAAACCAAACCCCAATACAGTCTATACAAAACAAAAGCAAACCAAACCCCAATACTACAATACATAGGTGTTTATCAAAAAAAAAAACCCAATACAGAGCAAACCAAAACCAAACCCCAGCAGTGGCGGCGCCACGTATAGGTCAGGGTGTTCCTGGTGTTCTTGGTCAGGGTGTTCCCAGGAACACCCTAACCTGAAAAAAATTAAAAAAAAAAATTTATATTTAATCCATATTAAGAATACCCTCAATCACAAAATTAGGAACACCCTCAAATTAAAAAAAAATTATCTATTCTACTTTCAAGCAAAAAAAAAAAAATGTAATAGAGCCAAGCCCATGGCAAACTCAACATAATACGGAGGTAGCAAACCCATGGATTCTCACCAAAAAAAAAAAAAAAAAATAGTACATAGCAAATTAGAAATCAAACCCACGGTCACATAGTTGGCAGAGAAAAAAAAGAGAGAAAAACCAATACAAAGCAAACCAAAACCAAACCCCAGAGCAAACCAAACCCACGGTCACGTCGCTCGCAAGCGCAGCTCACTCATCATCGTCGCTCACTCGCCCCTCGTCGCAGATCGCTCGACCGCTCCAGTGTTCCGCCTCAAGGTATTTCTCTCTCTTTTTCTCTCTGACTCTCTCTCTTAGTCTCTCACACACACACACACACACACTCTCTCTCTCTCTCTCACTGAAATGAAAATATGAAATGAAAGTAATGAATGTCTGATGTCTGATGTCTCTCTCTCTCTATTTATTCTAGTCTAACTCAGTAACTCTCTCTCTCTCTTTTGAATCGTAAGAGTCTAATTGGCTCGGCTGGCTGAATCTTTACTTTTTTTTTTTTTTTTGAGAACCAATCTTTACGCTTTAACTTTATTTTTCTTTTTGCCTGTTTTTTGGCTTTATCTTACCCGTTGCTGTTGGTCAATGTGTGTTGGTGTTAGTGCTGGTGAGATATTGATTGTCTTTTCGTGTAATGTTAATAACTTAATTGTGATTGTGAAATTTTCTGATTGGCAGCTTGTGATTGGGGGACGGCTTATGTTTGTCTGTTGAGTTGGGTGGGGGTAGATGGGCTGATGGGCACATGGGTCGGGTAAACAATAATTAAAGCAGTGTAATGTGCTGCACATTACACTGCTTTAATTATTATGCTGCACATGGGATTTATAATGTTTGGCTCTTTTAGTGTAATGTGCACAAGGGGCTCAACAATATAACAAATTAAAGCAATATAATTAATGAAAACAAATCAAAGCAATATAGTTTATTGTTACCCTAAACAACAATAATTAAAGCAGTATAATTAATCAATACATTATAAAAGACAAATAAATTAAATTATGTTAGGCTAAATAATAATTAATAATTTTATAATTAATGAAAAAATAATATAACAAATTATAGTTTATAAAAGACAAACAAATTAATGAAACAACTAAACAACAATAATTAATAATTTTATTAATATTTCAAATGAACTTATAGTTTATTGTTTATTCTTTTGCTAGAATTATGGACAAATAGTTGATAAGAAAACCACGTAACCAAGATTCAGTTCCTGCGCAAGATCCATCTTCATCTTCTAAGCGAATTCGTGTTGACTTTAACTTAGAGAATCTTTCTTCAGATCCTGGGCTACGGGAAAAAATATCATCTTATCATCCTAATCATCATGATGAAATAAGAAGATATTGTTTACAAAAAAGCCCTTGTCAACCTATTTTACACAGTGATGATTACCCTATATCATATTTTTCTGGAAAGCCCCGTCGATTTATATCCAAATGGTATAAAAATAGATACTGGTTGGAATATAGTATAGACAAAGATGCAGTATTTTGTTTTTATTGCTACCTATTTGGGCAAGATGTTGGTAAGCAAGGAGGAGGTGACACTTTTGTAATGAAGGGATTCAAACTTTGGAATCAGAAAGATAAGTTAAATTCCCATGTTGGAGAAGTTAATAGCGCTCATAACCAAGCTGTCCAGAAGAGTGAAGATCTATTGAAGGAAAAGTAACACATTCAAAATGTTTTGGTTAAGAAATCAAATCAAGGTAAAATTGAATATCGGGTTCAATTAAATGCAATAGTTGATTGCATAAGATTCCTTTTATGCCAGGGATTAGTTTTTCGTGGTCACGATGAATCTCAAGGTTCAAGTGATAAAGGAAATTTCCTTGAGCTTCTACAATTTTTGGGGGATCACAATGAATCTATCAATGAAGTGTTGAAAAAAGCTCTGAAAAATTGCAAACTTACCCACCCTGATATTCAAAAAGACATTGTGAATGCAATTGCATGTTAAACATCCAAAGCCATCATCAAGGATCTTGACAATGGGTTCTTTTCAATATTAGTTGATGAGTCACGTGATATCTCAGTGAAAAAACAAATGGCCCTCATTCTTCGTTATGTGAACAAAGAAGGAATTATTATAGAGCGATTCCTTGGTATTGTACATGTAGCAAGTACTACCGTTTTGTCACTCAAACATGCTATTGAATGTTTACTTTGTGAACATAATTTGAGTTTATCGAACCTATGTGAGCAAGGTTATGACATGGCTAGTAATATGCAAGGTGATATCAATGGTCTCAAAACTTTAATTTTGAAAGAGAACAAGTCAGCATTTTATGTCCATTGTTTTGCTTATCAACTTTAATTGACACTTGTTGCTGTTGCTAAAAATCACATTAACATTGCTAAATTTTTTTTATGTGGCTAGTAATTTAGTAACTGTTGTTGGAGGCTCTTGTAAGAGACGAGATGCTCTTCGAGATACACAATTTGCCAAAATTAAAGAAGATTTAGAGAATGGTGTACGTAGAAGTGGGCAAGGTTTGAATCAAGAGACAAATCTTAAACGTTCTAGTGATTCACGTTGGGGATCATATTATGGGACTATTCTCAACTTGATTTTGATGTTCTCTACTGTTGTTGATGTACTTGAGATTATTGAAGAAGATGGCCTCTCCGACCAAAAAGTTGAAGCTCGATCTATTATGAGGTCAATTCTATCTTTTGAATTTGTCTTTGCTCTACACTTGATGAAAAACATTTTAGGGATCACAAATGAGTTGTCAATAGCATTACCAAAAAAAAAAAAAATCAAGATATAGTAAATGCTATGGATCTTGTTAAAATGTCTAAGCAACGGTTGCAAGTGATGAGAGATGATGAATGGACTTCTTTATTGGTTGAAGTGTCTTTATTTTGTACCTCACATGATATTCCTATCTTGGACATGGAAGCGATATTTATAGTAAGTGGGAGGCCGCGACGCAACACCCAACAAAATACAAATTTACATCATTATCATGTTGAGCTATTCTACACAGTCATAGATATGCAACTTCAAGAGCTTAACAACTGTTTTTTTGAGGCGAATACCGATTTGCTTCTTTGTATGGCTTGCTTGAATCCAAGTAATTCATTTGTGGCTTTCGATAAGGAAAAGTTGATTCGTCTAGCTAAGTTCTATCCCTCTGATTTTCTTGGGACAGATATTTTGGCACTTGACTCTCAACTGCAGAATTACATTTTTTATATGCGTAGCAATGACTTCTTTTTAGAGCTTCAAGGAGTTAGTGAACTTGCTGAAAAGTTAGTGAGCACAAGGAAGCATGAGATTTATCCATTAGTCTATTTACTTGTGAAGCTTGGTTTGACCCTTCCTGTTGTTACTGCAACAGTAGAAAGAAGTTTTTCAGCAATTAAATATATAAAGAATGAACTGCGCAATCGAATGGGAGATTAATGGATGAATGATTGCTTGGTTGTGTATATTGAAAAAGATGTAGCTTGTAGCATTGATAATGAGACTATCATGCAACGATTTCAAAATATGAAAACTTGTAGAAGGCAATTGTAAATTTTATGTATTTGTGTGTTTTTTTTATTGTTATTGTTGTCAATATATAAATTTTTTTTTATTAGATTGTGTAATTTATGCTTGTTGAGGAGCACCCTGAAAAAATTTCCTGGAGTCGCCACTGAAACAGTTATTTAACATCAAAATCCATTGATCAAAATGTATGAGTATTAGATTTCCTTTTCCGGTTGGGAAAACCAATTACTTATCAGTATAAAAATGATGAATTCTCCATTTGCTTACTGTAGGGAAGGTAAGTTTATGATGAGTTCTCTGAACTCTAGACTTTTCAACTAATTTTCAAAATAATACACTTAGGAAATTGGCAAGGATACAGACCATACGGTTCTATTTAGATAGAAGTGTTGGAGTATGTGTGTTTCAAACTCTTAAACTATGCTTGTGTCCCACATTGGTTAGAGATGTGTTCTCGTGTAGGTTTATAAACCATTGCACCACTTAAGTGTTAGCTTGAAAGATAATGGGCTAAAGGTTAGAGTTGAGCTTAGGTTGGGTTTAGGCTTGTCTCTATCTCTCTTGTTCCTCTTTCCTTTTCCCTTTCTTTTCCTTCCAGCCCATTTTGGTTCTGCCCATTGGGCATTAAACAGCAGCCCATTGGGGCATTTAATGTTCAATCCGTTGGGCATCAAATCTGCACAGTAACCGTTAGAGGCCTAGTCCTCTAGTCAGCCCACTTGTCTTACATGTTGGCATATATATGACCCTACAACTCACACTATTCAAGTCATATTTTTCTTATCTTCTCCAGCCGTATATCCCTCTGTTTTGCTCTGTTTCTTGCTGCACAGAAAAATTTCAGCTTCAATTTTTTAAGTTAAGGAAAGGCAAGTAAGGTTGTTCCTAGTTCTTCTTGCTTGAGTGTGTGATCAACTTGAAGAAATTACTATAGTCTAATCTTGGGGGGATTGTTCGGCCAAGAGAGTCATTCACACCGAGTTCTACTCCAGGTGGCACGAATCAACCTTTAAAGACAATGCATTTTGCGTGATTCTATAGTTTGTGAGATCTCTCTAACTCTATCTATTTATTTTTGTCATTGCTAATTTTTTAGGGTTTGTATTGTAGAATCAAAACTTGTTTATTTAGCTATATTTTCCAGCAAGAAGAACTATCTTTACCTAACATAGGCTTTTATTCTTGCTTATTGCGTCATTTGTTGTGGAAGTCCTTAAATACGTTTGTTTTTTTCATATTGTTTTTCCATTCTTATAATTACTTTGGTTACTTTTGTTACTTAGGCATATATAATTGGCTAGTAATGCAAATACCCAGACACAACTACCAGCCTCTTGAACATTTGAAAATTTAAACTCTAACTCTCCTTGGTTTGCAATATAAGGAAACGTAAAAACATTTTTTTTTTTTACCTTTAAAATCATATAAAAACTGAGATGCTAAAAATTTGTGGTTGAAATAGTGGGTATTTATGTTAGCAATCAAATGTTACCAGCCTCTTTACCCCACATGAAGTTCAATTAACCAACAGAATTCCCCTAAACATTGTTCTTCTGGGTGACTGTTTATTTTGGTATTGTACTCAATCGGGTGCTTACACGGTAAAGTCTAGGTATAATTTTCTTGCTTAAGACCTCTCCGTGCAAAGTATGGAGGGACCTTAAACATAAGCTCAGAAGTCTGTACGAATATCTGGAGTCTTAAAGTCCCCAACAAGGTAAAGCATTTTTAATGGAGAGCTTATAGGAATGCCATCTCTACCCAAAAAAAAAAAAAAAATTTATCTATTTCAAAGGAGAATCCTTACCGATGATCTATGCAAGCAATGTCACCAATTTCCAGAAGATGTGAGTCATGCACTGTGGTCATGTCTATGCATTTTGGTGGTATGGGATTCGGACCCAAGATGGAGCTTTCGTGGGACTCAACATTTTTCATAGTTTGTAGAGTTGATGTAGAAAGTCATGGATAGAGGATCCCATCTTGATGAGTTTGATATGTTGGCTTGGACCTTATGGTTTCAACGAAACCAGCTATGAACATTCACAGTAGTGAAACTAAATAGCTATATAGTTATTTTAGCTTCACTAAAACACAAAAAATTCTCTACATCAATGTATGTAAAGCTAAAAAATTTTAGCTTCAAGCTTCTGTACGAAGCTACTTTTTGTTGAGCTTTGTGGGGCCTAGTTTATTTTTGGCCCGTTTTGTAACCCATTGTAATCCTGTGCGCAGGATATAAAAGCCATTTTTTGTGATTAGGGTTTGTGAACTGTTGTTGTGTTTTTAGAGAGAGAGAAAAACACTGTAGCCGCACTTTGTATTTTTCCCTAATAATAGTGAAATCCCTGCAACTCCATGGACGTAGGCAAACTGCCGAACCACGTAAATACTGTCTTGTGCGTGTGATTATTTTTCTTTGACATGTGTTTTCTCTATTTTTTTGTTTCTCACAGGTTGGAATTTAGGTTGAATTCCCAACAACTGGTATCAGAGCCTAGGGTTAGGTTTGAGTGGGAGCAATGGCAGAGGAAGCAGGAAAGGCGTCTGGAATAGAAAAGTTTGATGGCACAGACTTTGCGTATTGGAGGATGCAGATTGAAGATTATCTCTATGGGAGAAAATTGCATTTGCCTTTTTTAGGGACAAAACCTGAGGCGATGAAGGCTGATGAATGGGCTCTTCTTGACAGACAGGTACTGGAGTTATCAGGTTAACTCTGTTTAGGTCTGTTGCATATAATGTTGTAAAGGAGAAGACCACAGCAGATCTGATGAAGGCTTTGTCTGGTATGTATGAAAAGCCGTCAGCAAACAACAAGGTGCATCTGATGAAGAAACTGTTCAATTTGAAGATGGCAGAGAATGCATCAGTAGCACAACATCTGAACGAATTTAACACTATCACAAATCAATTGTCGTCTGTAGAAATTGATTTTGATGATGAGATTCGCGCTCTGATCGTCTTGGCTTCTTTGCCAAACAGTTGGGAGGCAATAAGGATGGCAGTAAGTAATTCTACAAGAAAAGAAAAGCTCAAGTACAATGATATTCGAGATTTAATTCTGGCTGAGGAGATTCACAGAAGAGATGCAGGTGAAACCTCAAGATCTGGTTCTGCCCTAAATCTTGAGACAAGAGGTAGAGGTAATAATAGAAATACAAATCGGGGCAGATCAAAATCCAGAAATACTAATCGGAACAGAAGTAAATCTAGATCAGGCCAACAAGTACAATGCTGGAATTATGGGAAAACATGCCACTTTAGGAACCAATGCAAAAATCCTAAGAAGAAGAATGAAGATGATTCTGCTAATGCTATAACAGAAGAGGTACAGGATGCACTACTTTTTGCAGTAGACAGTCCACTTGATGATTGGGTTTTGGACTCAGGAAATTCGTTTCATACCACTCCACACCGAGAAATCATACAGAATTATGTTGTAGGTGATTTTGGTAAGATGTATTTGGCTGATGGTTCAGCCTTGGATGTTGTAGGTATGGGAGACGTCCAGATATTGTTGCCCAATGGATTTGTTTGGTTACCGGAGAAGGTTCGACATATTCTTGACTTGAGGAGGAATTTGATTTCTGTTGGACAACTTGATGATGACGGGCATGCAATACTATTTGTTGGTGGTACTTGGAAGGTTACAAAGTGAGCTAGAGTATTGGCTCGTGGAAAGAAGACTGGCACTCTCTATATGACCTCAAGTTCAAGAGACACAATTGCAGTTATTGAAGCAAGTACTGATACAAGCCTATGGCACCACAGACTTGGTCACATGAGTGAGAAAGGGATGAAGATGCTGCTGTCAAAAGGAAAACTACCAGAATTGAAGTCCATTGATTTTGACATGTGTGAAAGCTGCATCTTAGGAAAGTAGAAAAATGTGAGCTTCTTGAAAACTGGCAGAACACCGAAGGCTGAAAAATTGGAGTTAGTACACACTGATTTGTGGGGGCCTTCTCCGGTTGCATCCCTTGGAGGTTCAAGGTACTACATCACTTTCATTGATGACTCAAGCAGAAAGGTATGGGTTTATTTTCTGAAAAATAAATCTAATGTATTTGAAACCTTTAAGAAGTGGGAGGCCATGGTTGAGACAGAAACAGGTTTGAAAGTAAAATGTTTGAGGTCAGATAATGGAGGAGAGTACATAGATGGAGGGTTCCGTGAGTATTGTGCTGCACAGGAAATTAGAATGGAGAATACCATTCCTGGGACACCACAACAGAATGGTGTGGCTGAGCGCATGAACAGAACTCTCAATGAGCGTGCTAGGAGTATGAGGTTGCATGCTGGACTACCAAAAACTTTTTGGGCTGATGCTGCTAGCACTACAGCTTACCTGATAAATCGAGAGCCATCAGTTCCCATAGAGTTCAAACTTCCTGAGGAGGTTTTGAGCGGTAAAGAGGTAAAGTTTTCACATTTAAAAGTTTTTGGTTGTGTTTCTTATGTTCATATTGATTCTGATGCTCGTAGTAAACTTGATGCAAAGTCTAAAATATGTTTTTTCATTAGCTATGGTGATGAGAAATTTGGCTATAGGTTTTGGGATGAACAAAACAGGAAAATCATCAGAAGTAGAAATGTGATATTTAATTAACAGGTTATGTACAAGGACAGGTCAACTGTAGTGTCAGATGTTACAGAGATAGATTAAAAGAAATCTGAGTTTGTTAACTTAGATGGATTAACTGAAAGTACTGTCCAGAAAAGGGGTGAAGAAGATAAGGAGAATGTAGATTCATAGGTAGATCAGAGTATACCTATAGCTGAAGTCCGCAGATCTTCCAGGAACATTAGAGCTCCACAGCGTTATTCACCTGCTTTAAATTATCTCCTGTTGATTGATGGTGGTGAGCCAGAGTGTTATGATGAAGCCTTGCAAGATGAGAATTCAAGCAAGTGGGAGTTAGCCATGAAGGATGAGATGGATTCCTTGTTGGGGAATCAGACATGGGAACTGACTGAATTGCCAGTAGGAAAGAAGGCATTGCACAACAAGTGGGTATACAGAATAAAGAATGAGCATGATGGTAGCAAACTTTACAAGGCCAGATTAGTTGTTAAAGGGTTCCAACAGAAGGAGGACATTGACTACACAGAGATATTTTCTCCAGTTGTGAAGATGTCAACAATTAGACTGGTGCTGGGAATGGTGGCTGTAGAAAATTTACATCTTGAGCAGTTAGATGTGAAGACGGCATTTCTTCATGGTGACTTGGAGGAAGACCTTTACATGATTCAGCCAGAAGGGTTCATTGTTCAGGGATAAGAGAATCTAGTCTGCAAACTGAGAAAGAGCTTTTATGGCCTAAAACAAGCTCCTAGACAGTGGTACAAGAAATTTGACAATTTTATGCATAAAATTGGGTTCAAGAGATGTGAAGTTGATCATTGTTGCTATGTTAAGTTTTTTGACAATTCTTACATCATATTACTATTGTATGTGGATGATATGCTTATTGCAGGGTCTTGCATTAAGGAGATTAATAATCTGAAGAAGCAACTGTCAAAACAGTTTGCAATGAAGGATTTGGGAGCTGCAAAGCAAATCCTTGGTATGAGAATCATTAGAGACAAGACTAATGGTACATTGAAACTTTCACAGTCAGAGTATGTGAAGAAAGTTCTCAGCAGGTTCAACATGAATGGAGCTAAACCAGTGAGCACACCCTTAGGTAGTCATTTCAAATTAAGCAAAGACCAGTCACCGAAGACAGAAGAAGAAAGGGACCATATGAGCAAGGTGCCCTATGCCTCAGCTATTGGCAGCTTGATGTATGCTATGGTGTGTACAAGGCCAGACATTGCACATGCAGTGGGAGTTGTGAGCAGATTCATGAGTAGGCCTGGAAAGCAGCATTGGGAGGCAGTCAAGTGGATTCTGAGATATCTAAAGGGTTAATCAGATACATGTCTTTGCTTCATAGGTGCAAGTTTGAAACTGCAGGGTTATGTAGATGCTGATTTTGCTGGCGATGTTGATAGTAGAAAGAGTACTACTGGGTTTGTAATTACTTTGGGTGGTACAACTATATCATGGGCTTCAAATCTGCAAAAGATTGTTACTTTGTCTACTACAGAAGCTGAGTATGTTGCAGCAACTGAAGTTGGAAAGGAGATGATTTGGCTACATGGTTTCTTAGATGAATTGGGTAAGAAGCAAGAGATGAGCATTCTATATAATGACAGTCAGAGTGCAATTTTTCTTGCTAAAAATTCGGCTTTTCATTCAAAGTCGAAACATATACAGACAAAATACCACTTTATCCGGTACCTTGTTGAAGACAAGCTGGTAATACTTGAGATGATATGTGGATCTAAGAACCCGGCAGACATGTTGACTAAGGGTGTCACTATTGAGAAGCTAAAGCTGTGTGCAGCTTCAGTTGGCCTTCTAGCTTAAGGACAGGAGGATGAGTTGCAGGGATGAGGGATTACTTTTGAAGGATAGCGGCTGATGTTGGTGATTGAATTAGTCTCCAAGTGGGAGATTTGTTGGGCTTTGTGGAGCCTAGTTTATTTTTGGCTCGTATTGTAACCTATTGTAATCCTATGCGCATGATATAAAAGCCATTTTTTGTGATTAGGGTTTGTGAACAATTGTTGTGTTTTTAGGGAGAGAGAAAAACACTGTAGCCGCACTTTGTATTTTTCCCTGATAATAGTGAAATCCCTGCAACTCCGTGGACGTAGGCAAATTGCCGAACCACGTAAATACTGTTTTGTGCATGTGATTATTTTTCTTTGACGTGTGTTTTCTCTATTTTTTTGTTTCTCACAGGTCGGAATTTAGGTTGAATTCCCAACACTTTTGGCTTCGTACGGAAGGTGAAGCTAAAACTTTAAAATATTTTTTTAATTCCCACATATATTGAAATAATACTTCTTTAATTATTTTTTTATTCTTTACTTCTTTTCTCTTTCTGCCCGTCGCTCTCATTCTCTCCCTCTATCCTTAGATTAGCTCTCAAGCTCAGACTCTCGCTGGCCTTTCCCTCATTTTTCTGCGTTTTCTCCTTTCTGTTGTTTCTCTGAAGCTCACCATCGCTAAAGCTCCACCGCTAACCAATCTCCACAAAGCAAAAACTCTCACCGGCCAACCCACTCGCTGATCCAGCTCCATTCATTCCTCACCGGCCGATCCACTCTCTGCCGAAGCCTTCCACTCTCCGTTCATTGCTTTCTGCGGGAATTTTTCTGGGTTCATGGAATTTTTCTGGTTTCAAATTGTTGGTTTTGTGATCGAAGCTCTTTGGGTTTTATTTTTGTGGTTGTAGGTTGATTTTCTTGGGTAGTTGAGGGCTGATTTTGGTGGTTGTGGTGGCGATAAAAGTAGACTGTGGGCAGGGTGGTGGTGGGCTGTATGAAGTAGTGGCGACGGTGGTTAGATGTATTATTTTATTGTAGTAAATATATTATTTTATTGTGATGTTTATATTATTTTATTGTGTTGAAAGCTAAAATAAATCCACTGCTGCTGGATGTTTTGTAAAATAAGTAGGTAAAATAGATAAAGTAGCTTTTTGTGATGCTAAATAGCTAAAAAAAATAGCTCCACTGCTGTGGATGCTCTAAGAACAAGCAATAATGCTCATCTGATTTCCTAGGTGAAACCCTAGGCCTTATTTGCTTTGCATGACTTTGTTTAGGCTCTCCCAATCATCTCGACAATTCCTCATAGAAGCCGCCCAATCTAGTGCGTTGGATCCCTCCCCCTGAAACATTTCAATAGGTTAATTATGACAATGCTATCTTCTAAAACTAAAATGAGGAAGGTGTTAGGGTAGTTATCAAAAACCATGTGGGACTTGTTTTAGCCTCAATGTCTGACAAGTTTGCTCTCCCTTCTTTGGTAAACACTATGGAATGCGTGGCGCTGGTTTGAGCTCTTAGATTTGCTAGAGATTGTAGTTTCTCCACTATCATACTAGAGAATGACTCTCAGACTGTAACCAAGGCTCTTAGATGCGAGGACGAATCGTTCTCTGCATGTAGTTATCTAGTAGCTAAAGCCAAATTCCTTATAGAGACCTTTTCTAAAGTTATTTTTTCTCATACCCGTAAACGAGGCAACTTTGTAACTCACAATCTGGCCAAACATGTTAGCGGTATATCGGTATGGATGGAAGATATTTCTCTGCATCTTCTTTCTGTAACTTTAGCCGACTTTGGCAAAGTTTTATTAATAATATATTTTGCAGATTTCTTCTCAAAAAATCAAATGTTAGAAACGTAAGCTCTAGTTAACTTAATCAACTCTCCTTGAGAACATTTTATTTAGTTTTTTGCTAAAAGTTTACTAAAGTATACTTGTACTTTAAAATGTGAGAAAATGTAAGGGAAAAAGAAGAAGAAGAAGAAGAATATAAGATTTTGAAAAATTGTACATAAAACCTAAAAGTTAAAAGCTGAGTTTATAAGCTCTAGCCTAACAGACACTTATCATGAAATAAGGAATACTATCTAAAAAAATAAAATCAAACATCACAAGTTGATATGTACCTGCGCGTTTTCATTTCCCTTCCATTGAAAACCCTTGTTATTAATATGGTTTTGAAATTCGAAATGTTCAAAGAACCATATAGGAGAGATGTTGAAGTTTTTAAGGTTAGATTGAGGTCGAACCAAGGTTAAACCATAATTATATCATAATTAATTTAATAATTATTTAAAATATAAATAAATATATTAAATTAGTAAAAATTGAAAATTTGATTAAAATAAATTAAAATTTTATTTTGAAAATATAAATATATTTCCACTTAATATTTATTTTGAAATTATAGAAGTAACATTACTTTAAATACCAATCCAATACAAAAATTAATCATAAAAAATATTGTGAAAAAGTAACATTGCGTTAATTCCTAACCTTCTCGTTTTATATCCTTACTTCCCCCGCCAACATCACGCCTCCTCAAGACATCAACTTTACCTTTTAAATTTTTTTTTTTTTTTAAATTTTTATTTCCCATGCCAACCATTTCCCAAAGTTTTATCTACACCACACCTTTTAAAACAATCTCTATAACAAAATTAATTGTCATCCACTTCATCTTGTCTCCTTTCTCTCTTTTTCGTAACTTCCCAGTTCACCCTTTGAATTCTTCTTACCCTATGAATTATATATCTAACCCCATCGTTTTCTTTTAAAAATGTTTCCAAAGTCATCAATTTTAAAACCAAGGGACAAGGTGTATTGACTTGTTGACCCTTGGAGAAGGGATAAACGTTTGTCTTTTTCAACCTGGTACAGAAAAGGCTTGGGCTTTACGAAACACATGAAATATCCCACACCTTATAAGGCCAACCTTATTCTTTCCATTCCATGCCATCCTAGATTTCCAGAAACAATATACCTTGCTTTCTATATAGTTTTTTGTACTCTCTATACAAAATTCCTCTCGTCTAGAGTGAATCAAGCTCTATATATATATAAACCAAAATGAGTATGGCAATTAGGCCCCGTGTTACATTCGTTATTGGAACCATGTTTGGGGTCCTTATAACTCGTGTGGCAATGTCACGATGTTGGCATCATCACGAAGGAGAAGGTCGTCGAAATTGGCATTGTCCACGCGAAGATCTTAGGAAGAAAACTAGTGCAAGTGCAAGTCCAGGAGAAGCAGAAGAGGCAGTCAAAACCATTCCAATTAATTAATTCGTCATCTCATTCCTGACTTTCGCCCTTTTCCCTTTGTTTGTTTGCTTGTTTATTTCTGTTTTGTGGTTGTTCTTGTGTACTTTGTATTTATATAAAATATTAATAAATTATGTGTGGTTGTGATAAGTACTGTAATTCAAACTCTAGTCTTTATTTTTTTTTTTTTTTTTATTTAGTTATAACTAAGCTCAATTGGGCGTCCAAATTGGTTCAAGTAATAACTCATCAATAATTATATTCTTTGCGGTACCACGTGTTTCTGGTTTGAACCTCACCTCCACCTCTCTCTTCTCCCCTATCTACTAATAAAATAAAAGTAAATTTCCAGTTAAGAGGATTAATTGCAAGTCATAATTATGTTTATGTTGAAATTATTATCAATTTATATTATAAAATGGTGTGACAAGAAATATAATTGGTATCAAATACACCGCGCATCCTTGGTGTGGTGGTCACTCCACAAATATAAGTGTTTGTGGGTGTTGGAGGGTAAGAGCCAGGGTTCAAGTCTCTAAGAGGAAACTTCACATACATATACACTTAGATTAAGCTAGAATAGAAATTTTATCTTATATCAAAAAATAAATAAATAAAGGATATCAAATAAATAACTGCTCGCTCACTTTTTCCCTTAAGCCACATGGTGCAATTTCATCTATCTGTCTGCGCCACATCAACATTATTTCACACCGAAAAAACCATTAATGGGTTTTGGATAATTTCCTTTAAAATTCAAAAAAGCTCAAATCTTATCCAACCATGCAAGTTAGGTTCTTTGCCCAAAAATCTTCATTCTTTGGGATTTGAGCTTACAACCTATAAAGCTTCTTCACATCACAAGATAGACTCATGGTCAACATCTTCCCTACATCACGTAATGGGCTCATAGTCCACATTATTTCTCGGCTTCATGAAACGAGACCCGAATCTTGATACTTCATAAATTGAGCGCATGGCCCATGTCATTACCAACATCACGCAGTGGGCTATGACCATGATCTCTCTCTGTCTCTCTCACTTCATAGGTTGGGCTCGAAGCAAATCTATTTCTTCATCAAGGAATCAAGGCATAAAGCCCACTTCATCTTTTTTTTACATTTCCACAATGAATCTAAATTAATGGTCTGTTTGGATTGAGGGGGGAGAGTAAAGTAGCGTAGAGCAAATTTAGCACAAAATTAGCTTATTTTTAACCAACTCTCCTTCACTCCCACTCCTTCCCCCCTCCATCCAAACAGGCCATAAAGGTCACATTTAAGGTGAGTTTGGTTCAACTTTTTGAAACTAGACTATTTGAAAAAGTGTGGTTTTCAAAAAGTGCGGTATGAAACTGGACTTTTTGAAAAAAGTTAAGTATTTGGTAAAAACTGTTAAAAAATGTTTTTTGAAAAAGGATAAAATTTATCTACAAAACTAGTTGCAGACTAAGACTACAAACTGCTCTAATAAACTAACACGTGTAAAAAAATTACATGTGCATTGCACATGATTTCTTAAGTAAACTTAACCCAACTAACCCTAATTAACTACACCACCTATTAAAAAAATAAAAAATAAAAACTAAAAACCTAAAAAACCAAAACGTATAATATCTCTCTCTCTCTCTCTCTCTCTCTCTCTCTCTCTCTCTCATCGAAGAAACCCATCTCCCACCGATCCCAAACCCTCCTGTCTCCACCGCTGACCGGCCAACCCAAACCCTCTATCTCCACCACCGGCCAACCTCAATAGAGAGTACCTATAATATCATCGGTCGTCATCTCTACCCTTGTATGGCCCAAATTTATTGTTTCACTCTTATACACAGGCAGCTAGCCAGCAACAATTTGTTCATGTTGCAATGTGATGTCAAGGATGAAGCAAATTTACTTGGAAAAGAAATGAAAAAGAAGATGAAGCAGAATTTGAGATGCATTTAATGATGAGGAAAATTACAATTCCAATCATAGAAGGGCTTTTGTCCAAACAAGAGCACCACAATTTATGAAATATGTAAAAAGCTTCATCTACAATAGTTGATGACGATGACAATGAGACCAGCAAAAAGTAACCTCACAAATAAAGAAAAGCGTATTATTGTCAAATATCGGAAACCTTATCCAAATTCCTGAAGAAGCTAAAGCCACAAGAAACGATTCCACATATTCTCATTATCTTCTCACTATGAGCCTAAAGTTTTTCATCTATCAAAAATTCAATGGCACCTATTTTGTTGAATCCACCAAATCAGCTCTTCTTCGAATCAAATGTAGTACAGACACTGTCTCTGCTTGAAAGATGTACACCAAAACAACTAAATATAGCATCACAAAAACAACGCTAAAATCACAATATACAGGAAGGCAAAACCACAGATAGCGTCACTGAGAGGATTTAAGGTGAGTCGGCGATGGGTGGGCAAGCGGTGGAGACAGAGGAGGATTTGAGGTGGTGAGCCGGCGGTGGAGACAGTACTGGATTTGAGGTTGGCCGGCGGTGGAGACAGAGGGTTTGGGACCGGTGGGAGTTGGAATATATATTTCATTGAGAGAGAGCAAGAGAGATTATACGTTTTGGTTTTTTAGGTTTTTATTTTTTATTTTTTTTAATAGGTGTTGTAGTTAACTAGGGTTAGTTGGGTTAAGTTTATTTAAGAGATCATGTGCAACTGATTTTGAAGCTAAACTTTGTCCTTTGAAAAAACTGAGTGTTTGGCTAGCACTTATAAAAGTGGAGGTTTGAGTTGTAAATTACCAAAAAGGACAAGATATATATATATCATAAAGGGGGAAGGGGACGCACAGCTGAAGGGAAGAGAGACGGAAGCACAATATAATATATGTTGAAAGTAAAGTGCAAGTAATTTAAAGCAATAATAAGGCGGTAAAACCAGCCAAGCAGTATATAATAAAACAATTCAAAGTAAATGAAAGCAATTTAGAATTGTCCGGTATGGCGGTAATCCGTCCAAGGTGGCGGTAGCAACAAGTAGTATAATGAACATAAAACTGAAAATACTTCTTATTGAAAGTAGAATAAAACACTTACAGTAGTAGTAGTAGTTAATACAAGATCTTAGAACAAGTTAACAGTTACAAAGCTTGAACTAGTCCTAGTTACAAGGTTTGTAGGGATAGTAGGAACAATGTAGTAGTAGTAGAAACAAGGAACTCTCGCTAAGAAGGCTCACTAAAAGAAGGGAGTTCTAAGGAGGAAGTTCTAAAGAGAATTCTGAGAATAAAATTCTGAATTCAACTTAAGGGACAGCCCCCCTTAAATAGGCAAAATTCGAAGTGAACAGAGTCATGAACAGTAAAAAGTGAACAGTGTCAGTGAACAATAATCTGTGAACAGTGTCGGTGAATAGTAATCTGTGAACAGTAATCCGCGAATAGTAATCAGTGAACAGTAATCCGTGAACAGTAATCCATGAACAGTAATTTTTTCCACTTTTTGTCTTCAAATCTCTAGCAATTTTGGCATAGTCAAAAGAAGAATTTCTGACTTGGAGAGGACAAAAAGCAAAAGGAACATATAATGGAACATGTAGGAGTATCATGGCTACGTAGATTCCATAAGTCATCTTGTTGTCCTTTAATGCACCATAAGTGGGAGTCTTCAGAAACATGGCACTAAAGGTTCTTTTTCTTTTCAATAACTTCAACTTTGTCAGACGCATGGCTTTGCACAGTAATTTCACAACAGGTGCATGGGCTTGTCAGGCGTAAGTACATCATAGTTTGAATATTGCAACATTTTTAGCCATTGTGCAGGCTAGACAAATAGAGAAATCAATCATTAGTCAACTGCAAGAGATCAGGAGTATCTTGACTAAACAGTTGCTGACTGTGGGAGTAACATGAGGAAATAACTTTATCAGTGAGAACAAGAATTTCAAAATAGTAGTGCTTTAACAGTAACCCAAGGGGACCACAACATTAATCACTAGAAGAAGCATCGGAAGGATAGCCATCAAATGGGTCCCATGGAGGATCATCATTACATTTATGCTTATGGTAAATAGCATACTGATTGCAAGATCTGCAATATAGAATTGGCTCAAACTCTGGAGTTTTCCCTGGAGTGATAAAACTTCTTGGATCACAATGATCTGCTATGTGCATATGAGTGATGGCAGGAGCATAAGGTCTAGGGCCAAAAACAAAAATTCTATCTGTACTTCCCATGAAATGATAATGTTTCCATAGGATTTGAATGACTTCAAGAATTTGATTATTGAAATAGTTTCTCCAACACTCAGTAAGGGCGTAGGGGTTTTGGAAGGAAAAGTGAGAATCTCCTTCATACCATTGTCCTTGGTGGGTGTACCCATTAATGAGAACAAGATGTTTTGATGGTTGGACATCCATCCAGTTACCATTTTCCTATTTTGGCAGGGTGCCCCAGCATCTGATGGAAACAAAGGGACTTTCAAAAATTTTAATAGCAGTTTGAATGATTTGTGGAAGCTGGCTGGCTTGGTCAAGACTTGTTAATTTTATGAGTCTGATAAAGCCATACTCAAACATTTGGGAAAGCCAGGTAGGGCTTTTACCGGCATCCTCTGAATCGTCACCATAATTGTTAGCAACCTCTGAACCATCTGAAACTGAATAATCACCATAATTGATCAGAAGGCCAGGAAACAGATGTTTCTTCTTTTCATATACTCTGGGACTGGTCCCAAAGTGTTCTCTCCAATCAGCTTGTTAAAGGATATCACCAATATCATCTGAATTAGCAGGATCAGAAATAGCATTTGTAACAAGTGTTTTGAAATATTCGAACCACAGGTCAAAAGACCTAAACATTACCTTGCTCTTCAGAATACGAGATTGTATATCTGTTGGCAAGTTGGCAACAACACTTCTTAACTGAGATTGGGTCTTAAGACTCAATCTAGCATAGTCAATGCCCATTATAGTCATTTTATCCGTTGAATGGATATCCTCTTTGCCAAAGAGTTGACTAATGTAAGGATCAATTGTAATATCCGGATAGTTAACAAGATGGCTTCTAAAAGCCTCATTTTGTGGAACAAGGTTATTTTCTGGAATAAGGTCATTTTTTGAAACAAGGTCAACATAATGGCTCATATAAGCCTCATTTTGAGTAGTAAGGTTAACAAGGTGAATTTTGAGTGCTTGAAGGGTTTGTTGAAATAGGTTATGGTGGTTTCTAGTAAAAGAAGCTTGAAGGTTATCAAGAATAAATTTAATAGAATCTGGAAGTTCTAAATAGGTTCCATTGTGGAATTGTAATATTTTAGATAAAACTTCCTGCAAAGCAATTATCATATCACCACTGGAATATGTCATCGTTGCCGGGACAAATTCCTGAAGGGATGTTAATCCACTGGGTTTTACCCCAGAAGATACGCCTTCATGCATTTTAAAAGGTTGTCCTGTTGGGAGCCTTTTGTTTTGTGAATAGTCCTTTGCAGGAGTTTTTCCCTTATTTTTCCTCTCTGTCGAGGGAGCCATAATAATCCACTTACTAGTGGTATAAATATAAATATTATTACTATCTCACTTATTAGTGGTATTTATCCACGCATCATTGCTTGATTCCTGCAAAGAATCATTGAAAATATTAGGGTTATTGGTAATAGTTGCCAATTTAGCACTACAAGCATTACCTTTAAAATTATCTATGAAACATTGGCACAAATTCATCCTTGGTTCATGAACAAATATATTAGTAGGAAAATCATAAGACAGATCTAAAGCATCATTAATATCAATTTCAAGTTTTGAAGCAAATTTGAATTTTACTTTTTGTCCAAAAGGATCAGTAGTAATTCCATCATGTTCAACAAGAAATGGATACAAAGCATTTATAAATGGCAAACCAAGAATCACTTTATCAATCATGTTTTTGACAAGAACAGAAGGAATCTTGAAACAAACATTATCATGGCAAATATGAGCATTGTTCAATTCATATTGAATATTCATTTGAGAACCATTAGCAGAAACCAATCTTTCTGTTGATTTTTCAAAATATTTTGAAGGAATCAATTCTTCCTGAATACAATTCTTATCCGCACCAGAATCAATCATAGCAATAACAGTGAAATGATAATCATGAGAAATAAAAATTTTCACTTTTGTGAACCATTTTGGAGGAAGTATGTTATTAACAAGAGCAAGTTGAGAATCATCAACATTACCTTTATCAGAAAGAAGAGCTTATTGACTGGATTCATCTCCATCTATGTGCTTATCTTGTTCATTATCAAACTTATTTTGATCAATATTTTTATCAATTTTTAACATCAAAAATTCTTGTTTAAGATTATGGTTATCAATTTTGATATTTTTAAATTCATGTTTTAATTCACTTATCTCTTGTTTAACAATATTAATTTCATGTTGGAAATCATTAACAGTTAAATCTTTGGATTTCTTTTTATTAAATCTTTCCAAGGTTTCTTCAAAACTTATAGTTGATTTGAGTTTTTTACTAGTTTCTTCTTTTAACAAGTTTTTCTTAAACTTATCCAAATATTCTTTTTGTAAATCAGGGTTTTCAATTTGACTTATCAATTTAACCAACAAACTTTCATTTTCTTCACCTTTAGTGAGAGTATTAACAGTTCTAATAACATCACAACATGAATCTCTACAACCAATTTTAACATTAGGAGAATCAGAAGAATCATCAGCAGAATGATAGGAAGAATCAGCTGAAGAAGAAAAATCATCTTCCAAAGAATCAGATGAATTGTTTGATTCAAGGATTCTGAATAATTCTTCTTGATCGTTATCACCAATATTTAACAGATTAAACTTATTTTTTAACTTACCAGGTTTTTGTTTACAATCTTTACTAAAATGACCAGGTTTTCCATAGTTGAAACATTTACCTTTACCTGATCTTTGTTTATCATATTTTTTAGAAACATTTTTCTTTTTAGCATAAAAATCATTGAAATTAGTTTTGTATTTTTTATGTTTTTTATGAACATAATTTTTGTGAGTTTTATCATGTTTTTTACCCTTTTGCCTGGAATGAGCAATAGGGGGCAAACCATATTGTTCACAAAAATTATCCATTTCATATTTAGTTTTTCTTTTATTTTTTAATTGGTGTTTTAACAGTTTTTCATCATTGCACATATTAATTCCAAGTTTTTTAATAATGCTTAAAATATCACCATAAGTTAAATTATCATAATCAATGGAATTATTTTTACCAATTAATTCTTGTTTTACCTTATGAGCAAAGATAGGAGGCAGACCGTCAATAAACTTTTCTTTCCAATAAGGCTTGCAACAGTCTTTCCGTTGCATTACTCTGGAAAGGAAAACATCTTGATACCATCTGTAATCAGACATAGTAGGACATCTCAAATTATTTAGCAAATTAGAAATTCGAGATGAAACATTAGATGGAGTACCAACAAAATGTTTGATAATAGTATAAATCAAGGTATTAACACCATCAGGAATACCTCGACCAATACGATCATCAAAAATAGGCAAACCTTCATCATTCTTTTTAACAGCATGTTTAATAGAGTCTCTGGATTCTTCTGTGAGATATGAATCCCACCATCCACGAAGAGTACCAGAAAAACCAGTAGCAATCAAATCAACAATTTCAAGTTGTTCAAAATCATGATTATTTTGGTAAGAAATACCAACCATAGACATATGTCTCATTTTAATAATTTCTTGTTTAGAAAAACCATCAATATTCCATTCATAAATTTTATTAGCTGAAATTGAAAACTGAGTTTGAAAAGGTCTCTCTTCAAACTGCACATCAAGAGGAGTAGGTTTTGAATACCAATTTTTTGTAAGAAACATGGGTTTGGAATTTCCAACAAATCTTTTAATTTCTGGGAAATCATTATCAAAAACCATTTTAGCAAAAACAGAAGAAATAGTATCAGAATCTATATTTTCATTGGAAACAATTTCTTTTTCATTTCTTGAAATAATGCAAGCAGCATGAGTACTTGTAGAAGTACCCTCAGTTTTAAATTTTAAATCAGCAAGCATTTTTTCAACAGTTTCAAGAATTTTAGATTGAGAAGTTTTAAACTTAAACCTGTTATCATGACTGGGTAAATTGATCAAAGGTTCCTCAGTCTTGATAGAAACAGGTTTTTGAATAGAAGCAGATTTTTCAACACAAACAGGTTTTTCTACAATTATTTCTTCAATACAGTCAAGCTGTTGACCAAAAACAAGCAAAGACTCATTAGTAAAATTGTTTTGTTCAATAAGACTAACAATAGGAGTTTGATCATCAGCAATTTTGAAAGGAGAAGCTTTAACATCAATGTTGCCAGTACTTATCAAAATAGTCTCAAGAGGTGGATGACGAGACCTAACAATGGTTTTGTCACTTTTAACAAAATTTAGTTTTTTTATCACATTCAAATGATTTTTTGAAACTTCATCTTTTGAAACATAATAATTTTCAAGGAAATCAAAGAACAAAATATGTTTTTTCAATTGATGCATTTTTCCTTTCCATTTTCTTTTAACACGGTCTTTTTCAGACTGAACAAAATTATTTTGGAAATATTTCCTTTTAGGTCTGTTTTTTGAAAGCATAAATTCATTGTATAATGAAACCATATCAATTTCAAAGTTTTCATCTAAAACAGTCAAAACTCTTAATTGGTTAACAAGATTTTTAATAGGGGAAAAATTAGAATCAGATGGACAAATATATCCAGTATCTTCTTCTTCTTCTTCATTGGCAGTTTTGCCATATGGAGAGGAAGGTTTATGTTTAGTAGAATAGAAAACAGAGCTGATTTGAGATTTATCACTTAAAACACCTTTTAATTTTAAATCAGTGGGTTTTCCAAAATTCTTTTGCAAAAATTCATTGAGATCTTGATCTCTTTTTGAAATACTTTCAGATCCAGCAAAGGAATGTCTTCCTTCGTTGATCTTCAAGGGTTGAGAGGAAGGTTCAGGTTTAGTAGAATAGAAAACAGAGCTGATTTGGGATTTATCACTTGAAACACCTTTTAATTTTAAATCAGTGGGTTTTTCACAATTCTTTTGCAAAAATTCATTGAGATCTTGATCTCTTTTTGAAATACTTTCAGATCCAGCAAAGGAATGTCTTCCTTCGTTGATCTTCAAGGGTTGAATATTTTGAAAACTTATTTTAATAGTACCATCAAGATATTGTTGAATATTTGTGAGATCTAGCTCATCAAAAACAGGTTTAGCAATAGGGGATTCTTGTTCCAACAACCATTCAGTGGGAAGCTTGACATCTTGCCATTGAATCATTTTTGGAACTTGAACTTTAGCATCAGGAGTTGAACATTTAGTTAATATAGTTCTACCAGAAGGTTCTTTATTATTTAAACAACCAGGATTTAAGTAAGTACCCAACAATCTGTAATAAATACGGTAAATCAAAGCAAAAGGTTTGCTACCTTCGTCCATGATATAACCAGATGAAGCAATATTTAAAGTCAAAGCTTTAACAATATTAGGATCATCCAAAGCAAGAGTAAGATCAGGATAACAGTTAAAATAAACAGGATCATCATACAAAGAAGCAGTAATCATACCAAAAATGCTATCTTTAAATTGCTTAAATCTAGCATCTCTTAAACACATGAGAACAGAAGCATTGATACCCTTTCGGGTGAGTGGTTTAATAGCAACTTGAACCATACCAATATACAAATAACTTTTTTTTTTAGCAATGAAATCATTAATATTTCTTTTAGAAAACAAGCAACAATTTTCATGAGTTTTTGAAATAAAAAATATTTGTTCAACAGCTCTTACTTTGTAAATGGGATGAAAAGTAGTTTCAGCCCAACTAGTTTTGTAAATAGTTTTAGTGTCAATTTTAGGAATGTTCCAATTTCAGAAATCAGGAAGCTCATTATCTTCAACAATGTGATCTTCTTCATTTACAATATCAGGAGGACAACCAGTCCTGGAGCTGATAGAGGAGTTGGATCTCCACAACTTATCCATACTATCCTAGTTTTAACACTCAATTATCATGTTTTTCTCACAACCGTTGCATTTCGTAACACATACCCTAAGCAACCCTATACCACACACATGCCCTACACACCCTCTCTTGGCTCAAACGGGCCTTACAGTCAAGTTCTGGGAATTCACTTTACACCTAGGGTGGCGCCAACGACGGTAAGAAGGGGACATAACAACAGAGTGTTAGGACATGTGTTTTTCACTTGTTAAGAACATATGTCACTTTTTATGTAAATTGGCTAATCCTTATGACAAAACGCACTCTACTTGTAATTGGGTAATTCTAGGTGTTTTTAATACTTCAAGAAACATTGTTTCAAGATCAAGTGTTGAAGTCATCAAGTCTGTCCAAGAAAAAGCAAGTTGAAGTGCAATTTCATTAACTCTCGACACCTACTCGATAGCTACCTCGACACCTGCTATCTGTCGAGAATTACTAAAATCAATTTTCTGATTTGATTTTCTTGGGATCCGTGAATATGGTTTTGGGCTTTCTTTTCTTCTAACCCTAAACATATAAAAGGATTGTTTTAAGAGCCGTCAAACAAGACACAAGTTGCAGAAGCATTGAGCAATCCTTGTTCAAGCAAATTGTGATCAAAAGACGAAGTTCTTAACCTAGTTCATGTTCTCTCTTGAAGTTGCTGTTTATTTGCACCATAGGGTTTTGTAACCACACATCTTCCTGATCTTCATCGTGTATGATGAACTGAAGAACTTTGCAGCCAACCTCTCCTTCTAAAGTTGGTGTTTGAAGACGCGTACTGGGATCCGCGCATTGGTTAGTCACGTACTTGGGAACCATGCATCAAAGGTGGAAATTGTCACTACAGATTAAGTCCAATTGGGTATTGGGGTAAGGGTTCAACTGTAGGTTGGTAAGGTACTTGGGATTCCTTTACTTGTAACCGCTTGATTTGATAATAGTGGAGTTTCGGGAGTGGTGACCTGAAAATCACCCAGTGGGGTTTTTGCCGTTAGGGTTTTCCCTATTCGTAAACAAATCACCGTGTTATTTATTTTTCGCTGCATATTTAGTATTTGGTGATTTGTTTGTGCTTCCACGCAATTGCATGCTTAATTGATTAATTAACAACTTGGCTAATTAATTAATTAATTAGGGTTTATCACAAGGGGTCATTCAGATTGTGGCCTATCAAGTGGTATCAGAGCAGGCACACTCTTATTAGGTTTAATCTTTACTGTGTTGATCCATTGACCCCTGTTTGTCATGGATAGAGGACAATCCTTAATCATACCTCCTTTATTTGATGGCACTAACTATGCATACTGGAAAGTACGCATGAGAGCTTTCTTGCAGTTTTTAGATTAAAAGGTGTGGCAAGCTGTAGAGATTGGCTGGACTAAGCCAAAAGAAGAACCGACCGATTGGGATGATGCAAAGATCAAGGCGGCTAACTTCAACAGTAGAGCGTTAAATGCCCTATTTAGCGCAGTCACCAATGAGGAGTTCAAGAAGATATCCTCAACTGAAACTGCTAAGGAGGCTTGGACCATCCTCCAGACAACCTATGAAGGAACAAAGGCTGTCAAAGATTCAAAGCTTCAGAGGCTCACTACAAGCTTTGAAGAAATTAAGATGGAGGAGGATGAGTCGTTTGATGAGTTCTATGCCAAGCTCAAGGACATAGTGAACTCAGCCTTCAATCTTGGGGAAACCATCCCTGAACCCAAGATTGTAAGGAAGGTGCTCAGATCTCTACCTGAGAGATTCCATGCCAAGATTACGGCGATAGAGGAATCAAAGGACATTGACAAGATTCCTTTGACTGAGCTGGTTGGAAACTTGCAAACCTATGAAATAGGGTTATCTAGGATTGGCAAGTCAAGTAAAGGCAAAAGCATGGCCTTGAAGGCAAAGAGCAGTAATACAGATGAGTCTTCCGATGATGAAGATTCCAAGATGAAATCCTACATCACCCGGCAATTCAAGAAGTTCATGAAAAATGCCAATGGAAGGAGCTTCGACAAGGACCGTAGGCAGTTCAGTTCTTCCCAGTTTAAAAGCCAAGACAAAGGGAAGAAGGATGCTAAGGATGGCGGTCAGTACATTGTTCCTGCAGGACCAAAGTGCTTTGGATGTCATGGGTTCGGTCACATGAAGCATGAATGCCCGACATATCTCAAGAGCATTGGGAAGAGTAAGGCACTTGCTGCAACCTTAAGTGACACTGAGACTGAAGATGATTCCGACAATGAGGATGGTGGAATCTTAAATGCCTTCACTGCCACAGTCAATCCTACTGAAGGGATTGTTGAAGAAGTGGATGAAGAAGAAGAACTGGTGGAGTCAAAATTTGAAAAGATGGATGATCAAGATGATATCCATTCAGCCTATGAGAAGCTTTACAAGCTCTCTGAAAAACATGAGAAATTATATAGGCTGGCCACCAAGAAGCTCAGTGAGGTGGAACTCGATCGTGAAGAGTTATCCACAAAGTTTGATGAGGCGAATCAAACTATTGGAGCACTGAGATTTGAGAACAACTTTTTGGCTGAGAAGACCAAGAAGCTTGAAGTGGAGCTGTTTCAAGTTAGAGCTCAACTGGAGAGGACTTCAAGTGCAAAGCTTGATGAGATACTCAACAATCAGAAATCTGCTTTGAATCGAACTGGTTTGGGGTATGGTCTTTCTTTCTTTAATACTGCTTCTACTAGCAATACTGTTTTTGTTCCTCCTGCTAATAACACTGAAATTGAGAATGTTGATGTTGAAACTGAATTAGCTAGTGAGAAATTAGATAAGAATAAATCTATCTTAGGAGCACCCCCTAAGCAAGATAAGAAAGATGCTAAGAACCCTAGGGCTAAGAAGGTTAACTCTCAAAAGCCTAAACAAAAGAAGCAGCATCTCTGTCATCATTGTGGAGCTGCCGGTCATACTCGACCAAATTGCTATAAGTGGCTAGCCACTCAACAGAGCAATGGCATGATAGCATCTGGAAGCCAAACTCAGCTTCAATCCTCTCTTGCTCCTCTTGGAGATCTTCTGAAAGCCCTCATGTTCCTTTCAAACTTGAACGGTTTCAATTCTTCCTCCTCACCACCGATTCAAGGATTCAATCAAAGGAAAGGTTCTTCCAAGATGTGGAAGAAAAAGGACTCTAAGTGATTTTATCACTTTCTTTTCCCTTCTTGTTTTTCTGTTTGTTGCATTGCTTGTGTGTTTTACTTTTCTGCTGAGTCAGTCTAGTTTTTGCTTTGCTTTGTTAACATGTTTTGTGTGTTTACTTTCAGTTTTGTTTATTTTTGTTTTTAAATATAAAAATAAAAAAAATAAAAAAAATTGAAAAAATTGAAAAATACAAAAACAGTGTGTGTTTTGTGTACTTTGGTATTTGTGTACCTTGGATGGCCATTGAAACAAAGTTTCTAAACTTTGTATATTTTGTAGCTTAGATGAGCATTTCTATGCACAACTAAGCAAGTGAGCTTTGTGGCTTCTGTTTGTGATGAGTAAGATTAAGTTATCTCTTAAACTTAACACTCATATCACTCTTTTTGACGGGTAGGACTAGAAAATCCTAAGAGAAAGGCATAAATAACCATCTCACCACTGTTACCCGCCAATCATAATATGACACCTGTATGCTTCGGCATAGCAAAAGTGCAGTGTCAAAGACATTCGTATGCTTCGGCATAGCAAAAATACGATGTCAAATGCTTAACATCTTGGGTATTTCTTTTCTCTCTTTTTATGCCCATGCATGATATGCTTAAAAGAAAATATGCAAAGAAAATATAAAGCAAAAAGATTAAAGATGCTTTAAATATGATTGCAAGCGTGTTTTCTAGGAGATGTGGGAGTTATAGGATGTACCTCGAAGGTGATAGTCCCCATCAAACAGTTATGATTGTGTGTGAGTTAAAGTTATTTTCTCATATCTCAGATCGTCATAACATGTATACACATATGCAATCTTGCGATGTTTTTCACACACAACACGCAATATTCTTTGCTACTCTTGATACATGTGCAGGTACAATGTGATTTGGCCATCACAAGTGTTTACATATGCTAATGTATGCTCACTAAACTGTCTTGACTTGTTTTTGAAATATAAAATTGGTTAGACTTGTTTAGTGTGTGTGTGTGTGTTTCTGAGGATCCATGTACTTTTAACTTCTTTTGAGAGATGATTTTGGGAGCTTAATATGTTGTTTGGATCTATGGTTGAGGTGTAAGTTGAATTGCATTCATGTCTGTGTTTTTCTCTTCTCGGAAAACTGCTTTTCACTGAAGGCTCGACACCTCCTCGACACCTGGTCATCTGTCGAGCTTCTCAAGCTTTTCTTATCGCAATCTCGACACTTCCCTCGACACTTGGTGGATCGATCGAGAAACCTTCTGTCTTCTCGATACCTTGTCGATCGATCGAGCTTCTGATCTCTGAAATTGGTCTTGTACCTCGACACCTTCTCGACACCTCAGCTGTCGAAGGCCTTTTTCTCGATACCTTACTCGACAGCTTCCTCAATACCTCTCAACACCTCAGCTGTCGAAATTTACTGAAGTGTCTATATAAGGATTTTTCGCGATCTGCACTTCATTCTCTCGATCTCTCTCGATCTGTCCGCGACTGTTCATCTCCTAAACTCTTTTTTCTCACTCCAAATCCTCAATCCACGTGATTTTCGGCCCTTCCTTGCTTCAAATCACTTGGTATGATCTCTCTTTCCCTCATATTTCATGCATTTCATGTTTTGAAACTTAGGTTTTGGGGTTTTTGAAAATTTTTGGGGTTTTTCAAAATTGATGAGGTTTTTCTTTAAATTTTGGGTTGGGTTTGGACTTAAATGTTTTTAAAATGTCATACATTGCATTTCATGTGCATTATAATGATATTTTCATGCATTTAGATGTGAGTACTTTGTTTATATGCTGATTAGGATTGGATTGGGCTGAGCCCATGATGATATTTTTGTTTTGCATGTCACATGTTCATGCATTCCCATGCATACGTACTCTTTGTTCATATATCTGTCATATTTGAACTGTTTTGGGACTTTTCTGATTGTCTCCCTCTCTATCTCTTTCTCATTCTTTTACGTTAGTAGTGTCTATGGCACCCAAACGTAAATCCACTCCTGCTCGGAACCCTCTGCGTTCTAGAGCATCTTCATCTTCTGATTCTGCTCCTTTTAACCTTCGGTTCCGTGATGGAGATGCCCAAAAGGCATTTACTGAGAACTTTTCTAGACGAGGTGTTCATTCGGAACGCCAAGTCATTTTGGCGGACTTCGCCGACACTGACCTTCCCTCTGTCATTCACAGTAGGGGATGGGGGTCACTGTGTGACATCCCGGTCACTTGCCCTCTCGTGCTGATACAGGAGTTCTACTTCAACAAGCACGGGATTGATCGTTCAGTACCTCTCTTCTTCACTCGCGTTCGAGGTACGCGCATTCCTGTTACACCGCAGCTAGTTGCGGATGTGCTTAGGGTACCTAGGATAGAGTTTCCCAATTACCCTTCTTGTGAGCGTCTGAGGACTGTGTCCAAAGAAGAGCTCATCTCCGCCTTCTGTCAGCGTCCTGTTGATTGGGGTGAGCATCTGTACACATCATGTAGGCCTTTTGCTAAAGGTCCTAGATTTCTTAACATGGTGATGACTTTTGTACTCCATCCACTCTCTCACTACAACTCCATCACAGAGCCTCGTGCTCGGTTTTTGCTATCACTTCTAGAGCATCTTACTATAGACTTTCCCTCTCATTTCATCCTGTCTATCATAGATGTCCATCTCGATTCGGCGTCCCGTGATAAGCTCATCTTTCCTTCCGCTATCACGAGGATCTTACGCCATTTTTCTATCCCTTTTCCTGTGTCCGACCACTTCACTCATATCTGTGCCATAGATGCCGTTACTGTAAAATGTAGTGAGGCTCAGTTTAGGTCGAGACAGACGGATGCCACTCCTCCCTCCCGTTCGGCTCCGTCCAGATCTGCTCCTTCCAGATTCGCTCCATCTACATCTGCTCCTTCTTCCTCTACAGGCGATGTATCTCTAGGAGACATTATGGCGCAGCTGCAGCGCATGGACACTCACCTTGATACACTCTCTGCTGAGTTATATCAGGTGAATGTTCGTGTTGGTCGTATTGCACGACGGCAGGCGACCATGGGTGGTTTTGCTCCAGAGGCTACTCCCTCACCACCTACTCCAGTAGCTTCAGATTCTGAGGATGAGGATGATGATGATGATGATGATGATGATGATGGAGATGCTAGCTCTACTGATGAGATGTCTACATGACACTCTACCCTTTGTCACTCGTGACAAAAAGGGGGAGTTGTTTTGGGTTATGAGAGTAGTCATCTTAGGGGGAGAGTTAGTATAGGACATTTTGATAGGGGGAGTGTTGATATTTTTTGAGGGATGTAGTGAGGTTTTGATGTATCTTTTCTTTTCTTATCTTTTTAGATACATTGTTCTTGTATATGAGGTCTTGTGACCAGTTTTACATACATGGTACTTATTCTTTATATATGTGGATGTATGTTTCTTTCACCTCTCTCTTCATGTGTTGTTTCTTATCTATCTTTATACACATGTTCTTTATACTTGTATGCAATCTATTTATTTCTGTTTCACACAAGATGCCTTGATGAGTTTTGTTTAAAGTGTTTCAGAAAATACAGGTTGTCAAAGTCTACTTGCCATAAACTCTCTTCTTGCAAAGTTTTTCAAGAGTTTGTGTTAGGATAGATTTTATTGTATTCAACAAGTGAGTATGAGTTGAGTGATTTATGACTTCTCTCATATGTTTATTTGTTTGTTGTGGTTTTGTCACGGATTGCCAAATGGGGAGATTGTTAGGACATATGTGTTTTTCACTTGTTAAGAACATATGTCACTTTTTATGTAAATTGGCTAATCCTTATGACAAAACGCACTCTACTTGTAATTGGGTAGTTCTAGGTGTTTTTAATACTTCAAGAAACATTGTTTCAAGATCAAGTGTTGAAGTCATCAAGTCTGTCCAAGAAAAAGCAAGCTGAAGTGCAATTTCATTAACTCTCGACACCTACTCGATAGCTACCTCGACACCTGCTATCTGTCGAGAATTACTAAAATCAGTTTTCTGATTTGATTTTCTTGGGATCCATGAATATGGTTTTGGGCTTTCTTTTCTTCTAACCCTAAACATATAAAAGGATTGTTTTAAGAGCCGTCAAACAAGACACAAGTTGCAGAAGCATTGAGCAATCCTTGTTCAAGCAAATTGTGATCAAAAGACGAAGTTCTTAACCTAGTTCATCTTCTCTCTTGAAGTTGCTGTGTATTTGCACCATAGGGTTTTGTAACCAAGCATCTTCCTGATCTTCATCGTGTATGATGAACTGAAGAACTTTGCAGCCAACCTCTCCTTCTAAAGTTGGTGTTTGAAGACGCGTACTGGGATCCGCGCATTGGTTAGTCACGTACTTGGGAGCCATGCATCAAAGGTGGAAATTGTCACTACAGATCAAGTCCAATTGGGTATTGGGGTAAAGGTTCAACTGTAGGTTGGTAAGGTACTTGGGATTCCTTTACTTGTAACCGCTTGATTTGATAATAGTGGAGTTTCGAGAGTGGTGACCTGAAAATCACCCGGTGGGGTTTTTGCCGTTAGGGTTTTCCCTATTCGTAAACAAATCACCGTGTTATTTATTTTCCGCTGCATATTTAGTATTTGGTGATTTGTTTGTGCTTCCACGCAATTGCATGCTTAATTGATTAATTAACAACTTGGTTAATTAATTAATTAATTAGGGTTTATCACAAGGGGTCATTCAGATTGTGGCCTATCACGGAGCACCAAAGATTCGGACAAGCACGGACAAGATACAAAGACACAACAACACTATCACCGGCCAGAAAAGAATGGCTCTGATACCATAAAGGGCGAAGGGGTTGCACGGCTAAAGGGAAGAGAGACGAAAGCACAATATAATATTAATGTAAGCAAAGTAATATAACACAAGTTAGAAAAATAATAAGGCGGTAGAACCAGCCAAGCAGTATATAATAAAACAATTCAAAGTAAATGAAAGCAATTTAGAACCGTCCGGTATGGCGGTAATCCGTCCAAGGTGGCGGTAGCAACAAGTAGTATAATAAACATAAAACTGAAAATACTTCTTTATTGAAAGTAGATTAAACACTTACAGTAGTAGTGAATACAAAATCTCAACAGTAGAGGTTAATAGTTACAAAGCTTGAACTAGTCCTAGTTACAAGGTTTGTAGAGAAAGTAGTAGTTGGAACAAGGTAGTAGTAGTAGAAACAAGGAACTCTCTTAGAGAAGGCTTCTAAAGAAGTTCTAAAGAAAGTTCTGAGAATAAAATTCTGAATTTTACTTAAGGGACAGCCGCCCTTAAATAGGCAAAGTTCTGATTAAATAGTAAAAGTAACATGAACAGTAAAAGTAAATAGTGGTCAGTAAAATCTGATAGGCCACACAACTGAATAACCCCTTGTGATTAAATCAATTAATTAATTAGCCAAGTTATTAATTAATCAATTTATTATGCAAATACGTGGAAGCACAAATAAATCACCAAATAACTAAATATGCAGTGGAAATTAAATGACACGGTGATTTGTTTACGAATGGGGAAAACCCTTACGGCAAAAACCCCATCGGATGATTTTCAGGTCACCACTCCCAAAACTCCACTATTATCAAATCAAGCGGTTACAAGTAAAGGAATCCCAAGTACCTTACCAACCTACAGTTGAACCCTTACCCCAATACCCAATTGGACTTGATCTGTAGTGACAGTTCCCCCTTTTGATGCACGGCTCCCAAGTACGTGACTAACCAATGCGCAGATCCCAGTTGGCGACTTCAAACACCAACTTAGAAGGAGAGGTTGGCTGCAAAGTTCTTCAATTCATCCTACACGATGAAGATCTGGAAGATGCTTGGTCACAAAACCCTTTGGTGCAAATACACAGCAACTTCTTCAGAGAAGATGAACTAGGTCAAGAACTTCGTCTTTGATCACAAATTGCTTGAACAGAGTTTTGTTCAATGCTTGTGCAACTTGTGTACTATTTGACAGCTCTTAAAATAATCATTTTATATGTCTAGGGTTAGGAGAAAACAAGGCCCAAAGACACATTTACGGATCCCAAGAAATCAGATCAGAAAATCTGATTTTATAAATCTCGACAGATAGCAGGTGTTGAGGAGCTATCGAGAAGGTGTCTAGCTTTAATGATTTTGCACTTCAGCTTGTTTTTCTTGGACAGACTTGATGACTTCAACACTTGATCTTAAAACCTTGTTTCTTGAAGTATTAAAAACACCTAGAACTACCCAATTACAAGTAAAGTGCGTTTTGTCAAAGGATTAGCCAATTTACATAAATAAGTGACATATGTTCTTAACAAGTGAAAACACATATGTCCTAACAATCTCCCCCTTTGGCAATCCGTGACAAAACCACAACAAACAAATGAACATATGAGAGAAGTCATAAATCACTCAACTCATACTCACTTGTTAAATACAATAAAATCTATCCTATCACAAACCCTTGAAAAACTTTGCAAGAAAAGAGTTTATGGCAAGTAGACTTTGACAACCTGTATTTCTGAAACACTTTAAACAAAACTCATCAAGGCAACTTGTGTGAAATAGAAATAATAGATTGCATACAAGTATAAGAATCATGTGTATAAAGATAGAAAAGAAACAACACATGAAGAGAAAGGTGAGAGAAACATACATCCACATATATAGAGAAAATAAGTATAATGTATGTAAAACTAGTCACAAGACCTCATATACAAGAACAATGTATCTAAAAAGAAAGAAAAGAAAAGATACATCAAAACCTCACTACATCCCTCAAGAATCAGCACTCCCCTTATCAAAAATGTCCTATACTAACTCTCCCCCTAAGATGACTACTCTCATAACCCAAAACTACTCCCCCTTTTTGTCACGAGTGACAAAGGGTAGAGTGTCATGTAGACATCTCATCAGTAGAGCTAGCATCTCCATCATCATCCGAAGCGTCATCGTCATCACCATCATCATCACCATCCTCAGAGTCAAAAGCCGCTGGAGGAGGTGGTGAAGGAGTAGCCTCAAAAGCAAAACCACCCATGGTCGCCTGCCATCTTGCAATACGACCAACACGAACATTCACCTGATACAACTCAGTGGAGAGAGTATCGAGGCGAGCATCCATGCGTTGCAGCTGCGCCATGATGTCTCCAAGAGATACATCGCCCATAGAGGAAGAAGGAGCAGATGTAGATGGAGCAGATCTGGATGGAGTTGAACGGGAGGGAGGAGTGGAATCCGGCTGTCTCGACCTAAACTGAGCCTCACTACGTTTTATGGTAGCGGCATCTATGGCACAAATGTGTGTGAAGTGGTCGGACACAGGAAAAGGGATAGAAAAATGGTGTAAGATCCTCGTGATAGCGGAAGGAAAAATGAGCTTAGCACGGGACGCCGAATCTAAATGAACATCTATGATAGAAAGAATGAAATGAGAAGGAAAATCTATAGTCAGATGCTCAAGAAGAGATAACAAAAATCGAGCACGAGGCTCTGTGATGGAGTTGTAGTGAGAGAGTGGATGAAGTACAAAAGTCATCACCATGTTGAAGAATTTAGGACCTTTAGCAAAAGGTCTACATGATGTATACTGATGTTCACCCCAATCAGTGGGGTGCTCACAAAAAGCAGAGATGAGCTCATCTTTGGACACAGTCCTCAGACGCTTACAAGAAGGATAGTTAGGAAACTCTATCCTAGGAACCCTAGGTACATTCGCAACTAGCTGTAGTGTGACAAGGATGCGCGTACCTCGAACGCGAGTGAAGAAGAGAGGTACTGAACAATCGATCCCGTGCATGTTGGAGTAAAACTCCTGAATGAGCACGAGAGGACATGTGACCAGGACGTCACACAGTGACTCCCATCCTCTACTGTGAATGACAAAGGGAAGGTCAGTGTTGGCGAAGTCCGCCAAAATGACTTAGTGTTCCAAATGAACACCTCATCTAGAAGAGGAGCGGAATCAGAAGAGGAAGAAGCTCCAAAATGCAAAGGGTTCCGAGTCGGAGTGGATTTACGCTTAGGTGCCATAGACACTACTAACGTAAACAGAATGAGAAAGAGATAGAGAAGGAGACAATCATAAAAGTCCCAAAATAGTTCACATATATCAAATATATTGAACAATGAGTGCGTATGCATGGGGAATGCATGAACATGTGACATGCAAAGTAAAAAACATCATGGGCTCAGCCTAATCCAATCCTACCAGCACACAAACATAGAACACACATCTAAATGCATGTAAATACCATTCTAATGCTCATGAAATGCAATGTATGACATTTTGAACACATTTAGGTGAAAACCCAACCCAAAATTTCAAGAAAAACTCATTAATTTTGAAAACCCATTCAAAACATGAAATGCATGAATAATGAGGGAAAAAGAGATCATACCAAGTAATTTGAATCAAGGAAGGGCCGAAAATCACGTGGGTTGAAGGTTTTGAGTGAGAAAAAGGAGTTTAAGAGATGAACAGCCGCGGATAGATCGAGAGAGATCGAGAAAATGAGAATTGGATCGCGACAAAAGCTTATATAGGAGCTTCAGTAATTCTCGACAGCTAAGGTGACGAGAAAATGAACGTTGACAGCTACAGGTGTCGAGAAGGCATCGAGGAATAAACACCAAAACCAAGAACAGAAGCTCGATCGATCGACAAGGTATCGAGAAGGTATCAAGAAGACAGGAACTTTCTCGATCGATCCATCAGGTGTCGAAGAGGTGTCGAGATTGCGATAAGAAAATGGCTTGAGAATCTCGACAGATAACAAGGTATCGAGGAGGTGTCGAGCCAGCAGTTAAAAGCAGTTTTTCGAGAAGAGAAAAACATAGACATGAATGCAATCAAACATGCAACTCAACCAATGATCCAATCAACATATTAAGCTCTCAAAATCATCTCTCATCAAACAATTTAAGCACATGGATCCACAAAAACACACACACACACACACACTAAACAAGTCTAACCAATTTTATTTTTTTTCAAAAAAAAGTCAAGACAGTTTAGTGAGCATACATTAGCACATGTAAACACTTATGATGGCCAAATCACATTGTACCTGCACATGTATCAAGAGTAGCAAAGAATATTGCCTGTTGTGTGTGAAAAACATCGCAAGATTGCATATGTGTATACATGTTATGACAATCTGAGATATGAGAATATGAGAAAATAACTTTAACTCACACACAATCATAACTGTTTGATGGGGACTATCGCTTTCAAGGTACATCCTATAACTCCCACATCTCCTAGAAAACACGCTTACAATCATATTTAAAGCATTTTAATCTTATTGCTTTTTGTTTTCTTTGCATATTTTCTTTTAAGCATATCATGCATGGGCATATAGAAGAGAGAAAAGAAATACCCAACATGTTAAGCATAGACATTGCACTTTTGCTATGCCGAAGCATACGGATGTCTTTGACACTGCACTTTTGCTATGCCGAAGCATACAGGTGTCTATGACACTGCACTTTTGTTATGCCGAAGCATACATGTGTCATAATATGATTGGTGGGCAACAGTGGTGAGATGGTTATTTATGCCTTTCTCTTAGGATTTTCTAGTCCTACCCGTCAAAAAGAGTGATATGAGTGTTAAGTTTTAAGAGACAACTTAATCTTACTCATCACAAACAAGAGCCACAAAGCTCACTTGCTTAGTTGTGCATGGAGATGCTCATCTAAGCTACAAAAGATACAAAGTTTAGAAAACTTTGTTTCAATGGCCATCCAAGGTACACAAGTACCAATGTACACAAAACACACATTGTTTTTGTATTTTTCTGATTTTTCAAATTTTTTTTTTTTTAATCAAAAACAAAATAAACAAAACTGAAAGTAAACACACAAAAACATGCTTTCAAAACAAAACATAAAACTAGACTGACTCAAAAATGCAAAACACACAAGCAATGCAACTAACAAGAAAAACACGAAGAGATAAGAGAGTGATGAAATCACTTAGAGTCCTTTTTCTTCCACACCTTGGAAGAAATTTTCCTTTGATGAAACCATTGAACCGGCGGAGAGGGGGAAGAATTGAAACCGTTCAAGTTCGAAAGGAACATGAGGGCTTTAAGAAGATCTCCAAGAGGAGCAAGATAGGATTGAAGCTGATTTTGGCTTCCATATGCTATCATGCCGTTGCTCTGTTGAGTGGCTAACCACTTATAGCAATTTGGTCGAGTATGACCGGCAGCTCCACAATGATGACAGAGATGCTACTTCTTTTGTTTAGGCTTTTGAGAGTTAGCCTTCTTAGCCCTAGGGTTTTTAGCATCTTTCTTATCTTGCTTAGGGGGTGCTCCTAAGATAGATTTATCCTTGTCTAAGTTCTCACTAGCTAATTCAGTTTTAACATCAGTGTTCTCAATTTCAGTGTTATTAGCAGGAGAAACAAAAACAGTAGTACTAGTAGAAGCAATATGAGAGGAAGAAAGACCATACCCTAAACCTGTTCGATTCGAAGCAGATTTCTGAGCATCTCATCAAGCTTTGCACTTGAAGTCCTCTCCAGTTGAGCTCTAACTTGAAACAGCTCTGCTTCAAGCTTCTTGGTCTTCTCAGCCAAGAAATTGTTCTCAAACCTCAATGCACCAATTGTTTGATTAGCTTCATCAAACTTTGTGGAAAGTTCTTCATGATCAAGTTCCACATCACTGAGCTTCTTGGTGGCCAGCCTATACAATTTCTCATGCTTCTTAGAGAGCTTGTATAGTTTCTCATAGGCTGAATGGATATCATCTTGATCATCCATCTTCTCACACTTAGAGTCCACCAATTCTTCTTCTTCTTCCACTTCATCAACAATCCCTTCAGTAAGATTGACTGTGGCAGTGAAGGCATTTAAGATTCTGTCATCCTCATTGTTGGAATCATCTTCAGACTTAATGTCACTCAAGGTTGCAGCAAATGCCTTACTTTTCCCAATGCTCTTGAGATATGTGGGGCATTCATGCTTCATGTGACCGAATCCATGACAACCAAAGCACTTTGGTCTTGCAGGAACAGTGTACTGACCGCCATCCTTAGCATCCTTCTTCCCTTTGTCTTGGCTCTTAAACTGAGAAGAACTGGATTGCCTGCGATCCTTGTCAAAACCCTTTCCATTGGCATTCATCATGAATTTCTTGAACTGCCTGGTGATGTAGGACTTCATCTTGGAATCTTCATCATCGGAAGACTCATCTATATCACTGCTCTTTGCCTTCAAGGCCATGCTCTTACCTTTACTCGACTTGCCAATCCTAGATAACCCTATCTCATAGGTCTACAAGTTTCCAACCAGCTCAGTCAAAGGAATCTTGTCAATATCCTTTGATTCCTCTATAGCCGTAATCTTGGCATGGAATCTCTCAGGTAGAAATCTGAGCACTTTCCTCACAATCTTGGGTTCAGGGATGGTTTCCCCAAGATTGAAAGCTGAGTTCACTATGTCCTTGAGCTTGGCATAGAACTCATCAAACAACTCATCCTCCTCCATCTTTATTTCTTCAAAGCTTGTAGTAAGCCTTTGAAGCTTTGAATCCTTGACAGCCTTTGTACCCTCATAGGTTGTTTGGAGGATGGTCCACGCCTCCTTAGCAGTTTCAGTTGAGGATATCTTCTTGAACTCCTCATTGGTGACCACACTGAACAACGCATTCAATGCCCTGCTGTTGAAGTTTGCCGCCTTGATATTTGCTTCATCCCAATCGGCCGGCACTTCCTTTGGCTTAGTCCAGCCAATCTCTACAGCTTGCCACACCTTTTCATCTAAGGACTGCAAAAAAGCTCTCATGCGTACTTTCCAGTATGCATAGTTAGTCCCATCAAATAAAGGAGATATAATTAACGACAGTCCTCTATCCATGACAAACAGGGGTCAATGGATCAAACATAGCAAAGATTAAACCCTAATCAGAGTGTGCCCACTCTGATACCACTTGATAGGCCACAAACTGAATGACCCCTTGTGATTAAACCAATTAATTAATTAGCCAAGTTATTAATTAATCAATTTATCATGCAAATACGTGGAAGCACAAACAAATCACCAAATAACTAAATATGCAGCGGAAATTAAATGACACGGTGATTTGTTTACGAATGGGGAAAACCTTTACGGCAAAAACCCCACCGAGTGATTTTCAGTTCACCACTCCCGAAACTCCACTATTATCAAATTAAGCGGTTACAAGTAAAGGAATCCCAAGTACCTTACCAACCTACAGTTGAACCCTTACCCCAATACCCAATTGGACTTGATCTGTAGTGACAGTTCCCCCTTTTGATGCACGGCTCCCAAGTACGTGATTAACCAATGCGCGGATCCCAGTACGCGACTTCAAACACCAACTTAGAAGGAGAGGTTGGCTGCAAAGTTCTTCAGTTCATCCTACACGATGAAGATCAGGAAGATGCTTGGTCACAAAACCCTTTTGTGCAAATACACAACAACTTCTTCAAAGAAGATGAACTAGGTCAAGAACTTCGTCTTTGATCACAAATTGCTTGAACAGAGTTTTGCTCAATGCTTGTGCAACTTGTGTACTATTTGACAGCTCTTAAAATAATTTTTTTATATGTCTAGGGTTAGGAGAAAAGAAGGCCCAAAGACACATTCACGGATCCCAAGAAATCAGATTAGAAAATCTGATTTTATAAATCTCGACAGATAGTAGATGTCGAGGAGCTATCGAGAAGGTGTCGAGCTTTAATGATTTTGCACTTCAGCTTGTTTTTCTTGGACAGACTTGATGACTTCAACACTTGATCTTGAAACCTTGTTTCTTGAAGTATTAAAAACACCTAGAACTACCCAATTACAAGTAGAGTGCGTTTTGTCAAAGGATTAGCCAATTTACATAAATAAGTGACATATGTTCTTAACAAGTGAAAACACATATGTCCTAACAAAATCTTTGACCAAAGCATGCCGAATAGTGGACTCGGAATATTTGAAAGCAGTCTTGGAAACATGAAGAATCTTCTTTTCAGGACATTATTATAGCATGGGAGACAACAGTAGCAGTTTGAGCATGAGAAAGAACAGTAACATCTTGGCCGTTGTGAAGGCCGGACAATTAGGGTGAATCAATCAATTTTGAGCTAAGTCATCAGCGTCATCTTCATCATGTCCAAACCACTCTTCATTGTAAGGGTAGTAAGGATCTTTTGTAACAGAGGCTTCAGAGGACCGTTCATCGTCTGTACTAGCTCTTTCTCCTTTTAACATGTTAATGAGAGCATTCAGAGCTTCAGGATCCTTGCGGATTTCATCCAAAGGAGAACTCACTTTTCTAGTTTTAACAAATGATTTAACAGATTTAGAAGAGGAAGCAGGTGCATCAAGGACAGGGGATTGACCATGTGAACAGTCCTTAGCAATGGGGAGAACAGCAGGAGATGAAGAATCTCTGGAAATTGTAGCAATAATTTTTTGAGTATGAGGGAATTTACCCCACCATTTTTGTAGTGACCCAAAAAGGGGGGGGGTCTTGCATTCCATGGAATCCCACATCGCCTAGGGAAGCACATGAGAATGTGTTTATAAGGAATGACCTCCCTTTAATGTGTATAGGCCTTTTCCCCAGCGCAACCTGGGGAAGAACAAAACCGTGAGGGGTATGGGTCTCAAAGCGGACAATATCTACACAGTTGGGGTGGGGTCATTACAATTTTACATACCAATGTCTGGAGAGAACATCACCATCCTTTTCATACTGCCATTTTAATATCCAAGGTATTTTGAGGCGTTTAACAAAGTGAAGCAAAGGAGGGAACTTAGCACCATGAGCATCAACCTTATAAGACTTCTTGAAACATTCAAAAGCATTCAGTAATGGTTCAGGAAATATGTCATTAAGAGGGCCATATTGAGACCACCAACAGATGAACCAAAGAGGTAGAGAACTAGTGAAATTTTTATCAAAGTTAACAAACCAGGAATGAGACATGTTTTCATTCTGGTGAAGCATAAATCTTGACCAAGCAGTGATGTAATCATAGTAGGAATGGGGGATGGGAGAAGAGGACATTGTTCTGGTAAAACTAGGGGAAGGACCCCATTTTTCTTCAATTATAACATTGACAATGTAAACACTGTGGTAAATAATTTTGGAGGTATCAACTTTGTCAGATATGATGTTAATAATGATAGGTTTCTCATGACTCAAGAGATCAGAATAATATTGTAAATTCTTATCTTTATGCTCAGGGATCCAGTGAAATCTTGGAGGAAAATAACTTTTAGCAAGTTTGAGAGGGTCATTTGAAACTCTGTTGGGTTCAATATAAAACATGTTTTGGAAATATTGTTTCTTGATGTATTGAAGGATATTGGAGCTTCTGGGGAAAACAGTCTTAATAGGTTGGTTAACAGGGGTTATAGCATAAGGATCATAACACGAGGCAAGAACAGAGGAGTAACTGGGCTTAGGGATAGTACCTAGTGGGGTGAAAGGGTTAACAATGTCCAAAGAGGAAACAGGTTCTGTTTTAACAATTGGATTAACAGTGGCAGTATCTATACCAAGAATGCTATCTTTAAAGTACTTAAATCTAGAAGGGAGCTCACTATCTTCAACAGTGTGATCTTCTTTGTTTACAATATCAGGAGGACAACCAATCCTGGAGCTGATAGAGGAGTTGGATCTCCACAACTTATTCATACTATCCTAGGTTCAACACTCAGTTATCATGTTTTTCTCACAAACATTGCATTTCGTAACACATACCCTAAGCAACCCTATGCCACACACATGCCCTACTTGCCCTCTCTTAGCTCAAACGGGCCTTACAGTCAAGTTCTGGGAATTCACTTTACACCTAGGGTGGCGCCAACGACGGTAAGAAGGGGACACAACAACGGAGCACCAAAGGTTCGGACAAGCACGGACAAGATATGAAGACACAACAACACTATCACCTGCCAGAAAAGAATGGCTCTGCTACCAACGAAGGAAGACATGATGTAAAAATTCATTGAGATCTTGATCTCTTTTTGAAATACTTTCAGATCCAGCAAAGGAATGTCTTCCTTCGATGATCTTCCAGGGTTAAATATCAGAGCCATTCTTTTCTGGCCAGTGATAGTGTTGTTGTGTCTTTGTACCTTGTCCGTGCTTGTCCGAACCTTTGGTGCTCCATTGTTGTGTCCCCTTCTTACCGTCGTTGGCGCTACCCTAGGTGTAAAGTGAATTCCCAAAACCTGACTGTAAGGCCTGTTTGAGCCAAGAGAGGGCGTGTAGGGCATGTGTGTGGTATAGGGTTACTTAGGGTATGTGTTACGAAATGCAACGGTTGTAAGAAAAACATGATAACTGAGTGTTGAACCTAGGATAGTATGGATAAGTTGTGGAGATCCAACTCCTCTATCAGCTCCAGGACAGGTTTTTCTCCTGATATTGTAAATGAAGAAGATCACACTGTTGAAGATAATGAGCTTCCTGATTTCCGAAAATGGAACATTCCTAAAGTTGATACTAAAACTATTTACAAAACTAGTTAGGCTGAAACTACTTTTCATCCCGTTTACAAAGTAAGAACTGTTGAACAAATATTTTCTATTTCAAAAACTCATGAAAAATGTTGCCTGTTTTCTAAAAGAAATATTAATGATTTCATTGCTAAAAAACAAAGTTATTTGCATGTTAGTATGGTTCAAGTTGCTATTAAACCACTCACCCGAAAGGGTATCAATGCTTCTGTTCTCATGTGTTTAAGAGATGCTAGATTTAAGCACTTTAAAGATAGCATTCTTGGTATGATTACTGCTTCTTTGTATGATGGTCCTGTTTATTTCAATTGTTATCCTAATCTTACTCTTGCTTTGGATGATCCTAATATTGTTAAAGCTTTGACTTTGAATATTACTTCATCTGGTTATATCATGGACGAAGGTAGCAAACCTTTTGCTTTGATTTACCGCATTTATTACAGATTGTTAGGTACTCAGTTAAATCCTGGTTGTTTAAATAATAGAGAACCTTCTGGTAAAACTATGTTAATTCAATGTTCAACTCCTGATGCTAAAGTTCAAGTTCCAAAAATGATTCAATGGCAAAATGTCAAGCTTCCCACTGAATGGTTGTTGGAACAAGAATCCCCTATTGCTAAACCTGTTTTTGATGAGCTAGATCTCACAAATATTCAACAATATCTTGATGGAACTGTAAAAATAAGTTTTCAAAATATTCAGCCATTGAAGATCAACGAAGGAAGACATTCCTTTGCTGGATCTAAAAGTATTTCAAAAAGAGATCAAGATCTCAATGAATTTTTGCAAAAGAATTTTGAAAAACCCACTGATTTAAAACTAAAAGGTGTTTCAAGTGATAAATCTCAAATCAGCTCTATTTTCTATTCTACTAAACCTGAACCTTCCTCTCTATATGGCAAAACTGCCAATGAAGAAGAAGAAGAAGATACTGGATCTATTTGTCCATCTGATTCTGATTTTCCCCCTATTGAAAATCTTGTTAACCAATTAAGAGTTTTGACTGTTTTAGATGAAAATTTGAAATTGATATGGTTTCATTATACAATGAATTTATGCTTTCAAAAAATGGACCTAAAAGGAAATATTTCCAAAATAATTTTGCTCAGTCTGAAAAAGACCGTGTTAAAAGAAAATGGAAAGAAAAAATGCATCAATGGAAAAAACATATTTTGTTCTTTGATTTCCTTGAAAATTATTATGTTTCAAAAGATGAAATTTCAAAAAATCATTTGAATGTGATAAAGAAATCAAATTTTGTTAAAAGTGACAAAACAATTGTTAAGTCTAGTCATCCACCTCTTGAGACTATTTTGATAACTACTGGCGACATTGATGTTAAAGCTTCTCCTTTCAAAATTGCTGATGATCAAACTCCTATTGTTAGTCTTATTGAACAAAACAATTTTACTAATGAGTCTTTGCATGTTATTGGTCAACAACTTGACCGTATTGAAGAAAAAATTGTTGAAAAAACTGTTTTTGTTGAAAAATCTGTTTCTGTTCAAAAACCTGTTTTTATCAAGACTGAGGAACCTTTGATCAATTTACCCAGTCATGATAACAAATTTAAGTTTAAAACTTCTCAATCTAAAATTCTTGAAACTATTGAAAAAATGCTTGTTGATTTAAAAGTTAAAACTGAAGGTACTTCTACAAGTACTCCTGCTGCTCGAACTATTTCAAGAAATGAAAAAGAAATTGTTTCTAATGAAAATACAGATTCTGATAATGTTTCTTCTATTTCTACTAAAGAAGTTTTTGATAATGATTTTCCAGAAATTAAAAGATTTGTTGGAAATTCCCAACCCATGTTTCTTACAAAAAATTGGCATTCAAAACCTACTCCTCCTGATATGCAGTTTGAAGAAAGACCTTTTCAAACTCAGTATTCTGTTTCTGCTGATAAAATTTATGAATGGAATATTGATGGTTTTTCTGAACAAGAAATTATTAATAAAATGGGACATATGTCTATGGTTGGTATTGCTTACCAAAATAATCATGATTTTGATCAACCTGAAATTATTGATTTGCTTGCTACTGGTTTTTCTGGTACTCTTCGTGGATGGTGGGATTCATATCTCACAGAAGAATCCAGAGACTCTATTAAACATGCTGTTAAAAAGAATGATGAAGGTTTGCTTATTTTTGATGATCGTATTGGTCGAGGTATTCCTGATGGTGTTAATACCTTGATTTATACTATTATCAAACATTTTTTTGGTACTCCATCTAATGTTTCATCTCGAATTTCTTATTTGCTAAATAATTTGAGATGTCCTATTATGTCTGATTACAGATGGTATCAAGATGTTTTCCTTTCCAGAGTAATGCAACGAAAAGACTGTTTCAAGCCTTATTGGAAAGAAAAGTTTATTGACGGTCTGCCTCCTATCTTTGCTCATAAGGTAAAACAAGAATTAATTGGTAAAAATGATTCCATTGATTATGATAATTTAAATTATGGTGATATTTTAAGCACTATTAAAAACTTGGTATATGATGAAAAATTGTTAAAACACCAATTAAAAAATAAAAGAAAAGCTAAATATGGAATAGGTAATTTTTGTGAACAATATGGTTTGCCCCCAATTGCTCCTTCTTGGCAAAAGGGTAAAAAACATGATAAAAGCCATAAAAAACATTAAAAAAATACAAAACTAATTTCAATGATTTTTATGCTAAAAAGAAAAATGTTTCTAAAAAATATGTTAACCAAAGATCAAATAAAGGTAAATGTTTCAATTGTGGAAAACCTGGTCATTTCAGTAAAGATTGCAAACAAAAACCTGGTAGGTTAAAAAATAAATTTAACATATAAACATTGGTGATAATGATCAAGAAGAATTATTCAGAATTCTTGAATCAAACAATTTGTCTGATTCTTTGGAAGATGATTTTTCTTCTTCAACTGATTCATGCTATCAATCTGCTGATGATTCTTCTGATTCTCTTAATATTAAAATTGGTTGTAGAGATTCTTGTTGCAATGTTATTAAATCTGTTAATACTCTCACTAAAGGTGAAGAAAATGAAAGTTTGTTGGTTAAAATGATAAGTCAAATTGAAAACCCTGATTTACAAAGAGAATATTTGGATAAGTTTAAGAAAAACTTGTTAAAAGAAGAAACTAGTAAAAAACTTAAATCAACTATAAGTTTTGAAGAAACCTTGGAAAGATTTAATAAAAAGAAATCTAAAGATTTAACTGTTAAAGGTCTCCAACATGAAATTAATATTGTTAAACAAGAGATAAGTGAATTAAAACATGAATTTAAAAATATCAAAAGTGATAACCATGATCTTAAACAAGAATTATTGATGTTAAAAATTGATCAAAATATTGATCAAAATAAGTCTGATAATGAACAAGATGAGCACATAGATGGAGATGAATCCAGTCAACAAGCTCTTCTTTCTGATAAAGGTAATATTGATGATTCTCAACTTGCTCTTGTTAATAACATACTTCCTCCAAAATGGTTCACCAAAGTGAAAATTGTTATTTCTCATGATTATCATTTCACTATTATTGCTATGATTGATTCTGGTGCGGATAAGAATTGTATTAAGGAAGAATTGATTCCTTCAAAATATTTTGAAAAATCAACTGAAAGATTGGTTTCTGCTAATGGTTCTCAAATGAAGATTCGATATGAATTGAACAATGCTCATATTTGCCATGATAATGTCTGTTTCAAGATTCCTTCTGTTCTAGTCAAAAACATGACTGATAAAGTGATTCTTGGTTTGCCATTTATAAATGCTTTGTATCCCTTTCTTGTTGAACATGATGGAATTACTACTGATCCTTTTGGACAGAAAGTAAAATTCAAATTTGCTTCAAAACTTGAAATTGATATTAATGATGCTTTAGATCTGTCTTATGATTTTCCTACTAATATATTTGTTCATGAACCAAGGATGAATTTGTGCCAATGTTTCACAGATAATTTTAAAGGTAATGCTAGTAGTGCTAAATTGGCAACTATTACCAATAACCCTAATATTCTCAATAATTCTTTGCAGGAATCAGGCAATGATGCGTGGATAAATACCACTAATAAGTGGGAAAATAATAATATTCATATTTATACTACTAGTAAGAGGATTATTATGGCTCCCTCGACAGAGAGGAAAAACAAAGGAAAAGCTCCTGCATAGGACTATTCTAAAAAAAAAAGGCTCCCAGTGGGACAACCTTTTAAAATGCATGAAGGCGCATCTTCTGGGTAAAACCCAGTGGATCAACATCCCTTCAGGAATTTGTCCTAGCAACGATGACATATTCCAGTGGTGATATAATGATTGCTTTACAGGAAGTCTTATCCAGATCCTTACAGTTTCATAATGGAGTCTATAGTGAATTACCAGATTCCATAAAATTCATTCTTGATAATCTATATGTTGCTTTTACTAGAAACCACCATTCCCTGTTTGAACAAACCCTCCAAGCTCTCGAAATTCACCTTGTTAACCTTACTACTCAAAATGAGGCTTATATGAGCCACTATGCCAAACTTATTTCCGAAAACAACCCTATTTCAGAAAATGACCTTGTTTCCAAAAATGACATTATTCCAGAGAATGAGGCTTTTAGGATTCGTCTTGAAGCCTATATTAGTCAACTCTTTGGCAAAGAGGATATCCATTCAAAGGATAAAATTACTATAATGGGCACTGATTATGCTAGATTGAGTCTTAAGACCCAATCTCTATTAAGAAGTGTTATTGCTAACTTGCCATCAGATATACAATCTAGTATTCTGAATAGCAAGGCTATGTTTAGGTCTTTTGACCTATGGTTCGAATATTTCAAGAAACTTGTTACAGCCACTATTCCTGATCCTAATGAATTAGATGAAGGTGATAATGTATTTATCCAGCTAGATTGGGAAGACCACTTTGGGAGTTCTCTCAAAGTATATGAAAAGAAACACCCATTTCCTGGTCTTTTGATTAATTATGATGATGGTTCATATTTTGCTGATGAATCAGATGATGATGATGGAGATCCCAGCTGGCTTTCCCAAATGTTTGAATATGGCTTTATCAGGTTCATGAAGTTAACAAGTCATTTTCAAGCTAGCCAGCTTCCACAGATCATTCAGGATGCTATTAAAGGATTAAAAAGTCCTTTTGTTACTATCAGATGCTGAAGCACCCTGCCAAAATGGGAAAAAGATAACTGGATAAATGTCCAGCCCTCAAAGCATCTCATTCTCATTAATGGTCACAGTCACCAAGGACCATGGTTTGAAAGAAATACTCAATTGTCCTTTGATGATCCTTATGCTCTTACAGAATGCTAGAGAAATTATTTTAATAACCAAATTATTGATATTGCTCAAAATTTGTGGAAAGATTATCATTTCACTAGAAGCACAAACAGGATTTTTGTTTTTGGTCCCCGACCATGTGCCAATGCCATTGCTCATTTGCGAATAGCTGATCATTGTAATCCAAGAAGTTTTCTCATCCCAGGGAGAACTCCAGTGTTTAAGCCAATTTTATATTGTGGATTCTGTAATCAATATGCTACTTCCCATGACCATCCATGTGATTCTCCATAAGGTCCTTTTGATCCTTTTGATGGTTATCCGTCCGATGCTCCTTCAACTGATTAATAATGGTTGATTTCTCTATTTGTCTAGCCTGCACAATGGCTTAAAGCATTACTATTTTGAAATTCTTGTTCTCACTGATAAAGTTACTTCCCCATGTTTCTCCTACAGTCAGTCAAGATACCCCTGATCTCTTGCAGTTGACTGATGATTGATTTCTCTATTTGTCTAGCCTGCACAATGGCTAAAAATGTTGCAATATTCAAATGATGCAGTACCTACGCCTGACAAGCCCATGCACCTGCTGTACCATGATATTCCTGTGCAAAGCCATGCGTCTGACAAGTTGAAGTTATTGAAAAGAAAAAAGAAACTTTAAGTGCCATGTTTCTGAAGATTCCTAATAGTACTATTCCTACATGCTCCATTATATGTTCCTTTTGCTTTTTGTCCTCTCCAAGTCAAAAACTCTTCTTTTGACTATGCCAAAATTGCTGGAGATTTCAAGACAAAAAGTGGAAAAAATTACTATTCACGGATTACTGTTCACTAATTACTATTCACGGATTACTGTTCACAGATTACTGTTCACCGACACTGTTCACTTTTACTGTTCATGACACTGTTCACTCTGAATTTTGCCTATTTAAGGAGGGTTGTCCCTTAAGTTAAAATCAGAATTTTATTCTCAGAACTTTCTTTAGAACTTCTTTAGAAGCCTTCTCTAAGAGAGTTCCTTGTTTCTACTACTACTACTACCTTGTTCCAACTACTACTTTCTCTACAAACCTTGTAACTAGGACTAGTTCAAGTTTTGTAACTATTAACCTCTATTGTTGAGATCTTGTATTCACTACTACTGTAAGTGTTTAATCTACTTTCAATAAAGAAGTATTTTCAGTTTTATGTTCATTATACTACTTGTTGCTACCGCCACCTTGGACGGATTACCGCCATACCAGACGGTTCTAAATTGCTTTCATTTACTTTGAATTGTTTTATTATATACTGCTTGGCTGGTTCTACCGCCTTATTATTGTTCTAACTTGTGCTTATATTACTTTGCTTACATTAATATTATACTGTGTTTCTGTCTCTCTTCCCTTCAGCTGTGCGTCCCCTTCCCCCTTTATGGTATTAGAAGTTGAACATTGAATTAACATAGTTTTACTAGAAGGTTCTCTATTATTTAAACAACCAGGATTTAACTGAGTACCCAACAATCTGTAATAAATACAGTAAATCAAAGCAAAAGGTTTGCTACCTTCGTCCATGATATAACTAGATGAAGCAATATTTAAAGTCAAAGCTTTAACAATATTAGGATCATCCAAAGCAAGAGTAAGATCAGGATAACAGTTCAAATAAACAGGACCATCATACAAAGAAGCAATAATCATACCGAGAATGCTATCTTTAAAGTGCTTAAATCTAGCATCTCTTAAACACATGAGAATAGAAGCATTAATAACATTTCGGGTGAGTGGTTTAATAGCAACTTGAACCATACCAATATGCAAATAACTTTTTTTTTTTAGCAATGAAATCATTAATATTTCTTTTACAAAACAAGCAGCATTTTTCATGAGTTTTTGAAATAGAAAATACTTGTTCAACAGTTCTCACTTTGTAGATGGGATGAAAAGTGGTTTCAGCCCAACTAGTTTTGTAAATAGCTTTAGTATCCACTTTAGGAATGATCCATTTTCGGAAATCAGGAAGCTCATTATCTTCAATAGTGTGATCTTCTTCATTTACAATATTAGGAGGACAACCAATCCTGGAGCTGATAAAGGAGTTGGATCTCCATAACTTATCCATACTATCCTAGGTTCAACACTCAGTTATCATGTTTTTCTTACAACCATTGCATTTCGTAACACATACCCTAAGCAACCCTATACCACACACATGCCCTACACGCCCTCTCTTGGCTCAAACGAGCCTTACAGTCAGATTCTGGGAATTCACTTTACACCTAGGGTGCCGCCAACGACGGTAAGAAGGGGACACAACAACGGAGCACCAAAGGTTCGGACAAGCACGGACAAGGTACAAAGACACAACAACACTATCACCGGCCAGAAAAGAATGGCTCTAATGCCATAAAGGGGGAAGGGGACGCACGGCTGAAGGGAAGAGAGACGAAAGTGCAGTATAATATTAATGAAAGCAATGCAATATAAGCACAAGTTAGAACAATGATAAGGCGGTAGAACCAGCTAAGCAGTATATAATAAAACAATTCAAAGTAAATGAAAGCAATTTAGAACCATCCGGTATGGCGGTAATCCATCCAAGGTGGCGGTAGCAACAAGTAGTATAATGAACATAAAACTGAAAAATACTTATTTATTGAAAGTAGATTAAACATTTACAGTAGTAGTGAATACAAGATCTCAACAGTAGAGGTTAATAGTTACAAAGCTTGAACTAGTCCTAGTTACAAGGTTTGTAGAGAAAGTAGTAGTTGGAACAAGGTAGTAATAGTAGAAATAAGGAACTCTCTTAGAGAAGGCTTCTAAAGAAGTTCTAAAGAAAGTTCTGAGAATAAAATTCTGAATTCAACTTAAGGGACAACCCCCCTTAAATAGGCAAAATTCGGAGTGAACAGTGTCATGAACAGTGTTGGTGAATAGTAATCTGTGAACAGTAATCTATGAATAGTAATCAGTGAACAGTAATCCGTGAACAGTAATTTTTTCCACTTTTTGTCTTGATATCTCCGGCAATTTTGGCATAGTCAAAAGAAGAATTTCTGACTTGGAGAGGACAAAAAGCATAAGGAACATATAATGGAACATGTAGGAGTATCATGGCTACGTAGATTCCATTAGTCATCTTGTTGTCCTTTTGTGCACCATAAGTGGGAGTCTTCAGAAACATGGCACTTATATATATATATATATATATATATATATATATATGTGTGTGTGTGTATGTATGTATATATCCGGTGGACTATAGGTGATATATTCTTGACCCTTGGAGAAGGAGGCACCACTACTCACCAATTCAAGTGAACTTCTTCCAAAAAGACTTCGGCATTAAGACACCTCAACAAGTTCCATAACTTATATATAAAACCCAATATTCCTCAATGTTCACTATGTCAAATCCTAGCTTTCTCTACCCCTAAGTTTCTCTCTTCCTCTATACAATTATAGAATAGTTTTTGCTTAGCTTTTTGTTTGATCAGCCAAATGGGTTTCATAAGAACCACATTCACATTCATGGTGGGGACTCTATGGGGGGTCTATATGTGTCAGAACTACAATATCCCCGACATCAGAAGGTTTGCCGATTCGGACCTTGTGATGGCCAGGCAGATTGAGGAAACATATCCCAAGCCCAAGAGCGAGGACAAGGACGTTTTGCAATAGAATATTTTTATAAGGCTAACCCAAGTTGTAAACTCATCCTGGTCTTTTGCATATAGTTCTCTTACTTTTCCTTGGATTATGTTAAGCAGGTATTTCATATTTGGGTGTTTCATTGCATTATTTACATATTATGGTCTTTGATTTAATGAAATATTTTCGTAATTTTTCGTCCTAGCGTTATTGGAAATAGTATGATCACCATATATTCTCAACTTGGGTTATAAATTTTGGAGTTATAAATTCTTTGCTTTGATTATATCTATTGGCAGGTTTGATATCATGCAACTTCTTGCAATTTTAATTCTTTAGTAAAACAATAGCTGATTCATTATATATTGTACGAAATTAGAGACTTGGAACTTCATCACCAATTGCACAAGAAACTGATAATTTTCGTTTACTAGCTTAATTTGCATGACATAGTTCTTCCCATTTCCTATCTTTTTCAATCCTCCTTAAATAGAGTACATTATTTGAAATAGCTTCAAAACTTCTATTGAAATCTAAAAAATTCTATTGAATTCTAAAATGGGTCGTGTCTCAACAAAACATACAC